>JAVFKF010000012.1:71765000-73015000 GCA_036926295.1 Pachydiplax longipennis
GAACTAAATTTTATTCGATACCTTATACATTAGCAGTAAATAAGTTTGCATTACATGTAAACTTTTACTTAATCTAAATAAATCTAAAACAACCACAGGCTAAAGATGGATCGCGCTAGTTTACAATTATCCGTAAATTTATTACCCCCCAATGTTTCAATTTCCGATTGGAACTATAGCAAGAGAATTAGTCGAGAAGATTTACAAAAAAACACGAACAGCACAGTTTTTGCTAGATATCAATGTAATAACATCGAATAGACTATCCAAGAAAAGATCGGTGAGGCATCCATGAACGGAAAAACATGACCCTTGATCCGCGGGAGCACTAAGACTTCATTTACTTTCCTTTTAGGGTCTTGAAATATAGAGGTCGAGCGCAAGTGCCAAAAAGTAAAGGAGTGATTCCCAAAGTTTGGATACTCAAAGATAAATACAAGATATCCGGGGTCATAAGCTTGGAGAGGGAGAGAATGTGAAGTGATGTGAAAAAAGAGGGAGGTTTTGACCAAAGAAGGTGTGGATAAGAAGGGCAGTGGGCCGCCCCTCTTTGGAATGGCGGGCAGAGCAGAGACTGTTTTTGGGCAAGTTGCGTGAGGAAATAAAAAGAATTTGGGAAGAAGCGTGGAGAGATCGCAAAGACAGATGGTGTCAGAGAAAGGATAAGGGTGCGGTGTGAAAGAATACGAAAGGGAGATGTCTGTGAGATAAGAAAGGCGGCGAAAGGGGCGAGGAAACGTTATAAATTATATAAATGGAGTGTGTAATTAAAGGACGCGAGAGAATTTTCAGACTCTTTCCTCGGTTTTGTTTGCATTCGAAAAGAGCAGAAGCAGTTGAAAAATGCGTGCTTATTTAAATGAAAAATTACAATTGCCTTGTGGACTTCCATTTTCTCAAAGATGCGAGGGGAACAATTCCAAATTCCCTCTTCCATGTGCTTAAAAATAGAGTAATAAACACAATTTGACGTTAAAATTTGTCATGAAACCAAACTTTCGACAAAATGTTTTCATGCAGCTAATTCATTTTTGTAAACTAATACTTCGCGCTACTTAATGCGGACACACAGCAAAGCTGTAACATAAAAATATCGGCTATTTTTATAATTCAGGAAAAATGCATTTTTTGTTTCAGATTTTATATATTACCAATCTCTGTGAATAAGTTATTTCGTCCAGGTGTCGTGCAGACATGATAAATAAGATATTGAGTGTGTTCTACGAGAAATAGAAGGAAATATTAATTCTCTTTTCAGCTTTTCGGATTGACAGCTAAATAAAAACCGGTCAATCTGATGTGGGCGATTTCTTACAAGCTTCAAGGTATTTGAGTGCTCCCCTGCATTAATGCATTAAAATGTCCAAGAATACATTGGAATAGATATCAACATCAAGGCAAAAAGTCGCCTAATATGTGATACTTCATTTAATTTCTAAAGTATTTAAGTGGTTATATCACAATGAAAGAGAACCTGCAAATTATAACTCTGTACCACAAATATTTTCCAAACATTGAAATATTTTGATAGTAATTTGCATATTACAAAAGACTTTTGGCTGTACAAAGCTATTCATTATAAGTATTATGAGAACAGAGAGAATTACGAGGAATGTGAGGTATGAGGCCAATTAATGATCTCAATGTGCCCTCTAACCTTCTTAGATTACCTTGGGGTTAAACTTTACAAGTTAAATTATTCAAGCTCTTTCAATAATAAAGGTTTTATCATAAAAGGTATGTTGAAGTATGACGTTATGACGCTGGATTGACTTTTTCCGTTTTCTCTTCAATAATTACTCGGAATAGGCCTTCAGTGATAGAAATCAGTGGTAACAGAGCGGGAACCTGTTTAACCTATGCTTTTCAAATACTTCGATGAGACCTAAGAAATGTCCGTATACTGGTAGTAAAAGAAGGCTTCATGAAGCCTGCTATGAAATAGACTTTTTACTAAGCTCTTCAACAAGAATTTTTCCTTTATATCTCTTACCGAGTAAGAAAGTATCAGATTTAAAGCTAGGAAAGATATAAGAAAAGAATACATTTGTCTTTTGACTTGAAGACTTAGAACTCTCCATATATACACATCTTACATATTTCTTTCTGGAAAGCTTTCTTACCTAAGCATATCGTGAACAGATTATGCTGTGAAACACACAGGGAAGAAATTTTGTTTAAAAAATTTCGCCACTAAGCGAGGGAAGAAGTTGAAAGGATCCGATTCTCTGAAAGAAAATAGAGAAGGCAGGGTAGGGAATCTAGTAAAAATTGACAAATTTTAGCTTTAACGGAACATCTAATAAATGTACTAAGTGTAATATAGGCTGAAAAATCTGAGAAATAATATCTATGGAACAGATTTATGAGTTTCGACTACACTTAATGTATTACAGACTGAATGATTTCCTAATCCAGATAATGTCCATCACGTTTAAATTAATTTTTCAGTTCATCGCTTAATATTAAATTCTAAAGAGAATTAAAAAGTCTAAAATTAAAACTTTGGTATTGACAGGAGGAATAAATTACAGGCCAATTAATTCACCGACGTGTAAGATTCGATCAGCCGATCAAATTAAATTCGATCAAATTTAAAAAGTTGACATAAATTTAAATAATAAAAGATGTGCAGTGATGAAAATTGAGCCCTAGTGAATATTTTATCAGTTCCAAATTCAACAACCACGTGCGCGATAAACAGAAATTAGAAAAGTAGAGAGTGAGTATTCAATATTATCAATTAGCATTTAAATGAGAAAACTCTATTATATATCTGAGGCAGTAGTTATGAATTATTCACGTGCAGTAAAAATAAATTCACAGAATCCAATTACTCCGAAATTAAAATTTCAAATTGAACAATACTGGAAAAACATGTGACTGAAATGGATTATGAGACTTTCTTTGTTGGTGATAATCGGAACAGCAGATGGAATATTTAACTTCGAATGTCACTCATTTTCTACGAGGAATTTATTTTTCATACTAGTAGAAATGCAATTCTATGGTGTATACGGATTATCTATAAGAATGTGTCCTTACATTGCTATTTGAAAAAAGTTGAATTATGAGCCTTAGAAATGCACGTGTATTAATATCTAAAAAATGTCTTTTCCTTCCAAACCTTCGTATACTTATTTCGAAGGAATTTTTCAGATTTAAGCAGCTCAAATCTTTAAGGCGGAAATATTTTCCTAATTCTGATGATAATATTTGACACAAGGTCCTCGAATTACTTCGATAAATTAATTCACAGTTATATATTCAATTTAAAGAAAAACATGAAAATCTAAATTAAAAAATATATGAATTTCTACCAGCTGCATAAATAAATGAATCCTGCCGGGAGAATAAGTCTCTCTTAAAACAATTCTATCACAATACTGGATTAAATTATGGAGGTGGAATTTTTCTATTCTTAGCTTACTTCCGTATATCTCAGAAAAGATTGCGTAAAGATTTAAACGAATGCCAAGTCCCCTTACAGAGGCTGACACGAAGGAAAAAGGAAGTGGGAAGGAATGATCTTGTGCATCTACCCAAAAAAGCCTTTCCGAGAATCAGAAAGGGAAGCAATTTCGGAAAAAGGCAGATGGGATTGGGATTTCATGTTTGAGGCAGATAAGGGACTTTAACAGAGGAGTATAGAAGACGCTAAGACGAACTAATGCTGTCTTTGTAAACAAAAGCTCCCCACTAGCATTTTCTTAAGGTGAACGAGAGCCGCAATTTTGATGCCTTCTTATTTGATGGATTATCAAAGTTGTAACACCTAGGTATAGCTAATGGATTTTTTTCTACATCAATTTAGCAATAAAAAATTTAAACACATTTATTTGCATGAATTACACAGTTAAATACCATGAATTAGTTTTGTACTCAGGTCCAATCCAATAAAGTTGCAATTATTTCTCCTTTAGAACTTTAGAATATAATGAGTTATGAACCAATTGCCGGATTCATATCTGTACGCAGTCGTAGTTTTCGAAAATAATAAACCAAATGAGTGCATTTCGTTTTCGTATATGATTATCAACCAAGAAAACGAGCAGATTTACCAAATACCTACATACTGATAGCTGAGTTTACAACTGTTATCTTCAAAGACAGATCAGGCAGATATTAAAATTTTTCAAGTAATTTTGGCAAAATTGATAGAATTAATTAAATTTAATACCTTCTGAACGAATAAAAACACGAGCTAAATGTAGATACATTGAAAATTATAGTCTCCTTCCATCAAAATAATTAAACAAATTACGAATATAGCAAGTATGATTACATACCGCGCTTAGAGGCCATTACATCATTGAGGTTAGTGAGTGTTAATAATAGTGGAGAAAATTGCGATTGTTAAATACTCCTCTTAACATCTTTACCCATAGTTTCCTCATTGGGAATTCTGCGAAGGAATTGCGTTTGATGAATAATTTTCGTCGATTCGCAAAAACAGCCATTAAAGGCACTGAACTCTGGCTATCCATAGTAGGCAAATGAAATATTACTTGATCTCTCATTTATACTTGATTAAAATAAAAGGTAGTGCATCGTTAATAGTCAAAGGCAGATTACATTAAAACAGGATTTTATGGTATTGAAGTGCTAGCCCGTGTTTTACTGTAAAACCAGGAAAACTTTATTTAAGCTTCAATGTAATTGTAATACGTTATCGTGTATTTCATGACAATCCAAGTGGAAGAAATGACTTCAAATGAGGAAGTAGAGAGAATTGGAACTTGAAGAAAAAAACTTGAAGTGAGATTTCATCAATTTGTGCCCTTAATTACAATTTCTAAAGCAATAATCAAGGTTGAAACTTATTCTACAAAATTAATATTTCTAGAAGTAAAAAAGTTTCATAATTAATTATCGATGGCGTACCAAAAAGTATCACCAATTGATAATTGTGCAAAAATTGCTATAAAATGCATAAAATAACTGTAAGCTATTTCTGGTGTTTCTTTAGAAACAGCGTGGAGGTTCAGTTTAATTATTTTTCATATGTTTTAATAATATTCACTTTAATGAGAAATTCAAGATGCTTAGAAAGGTAATTTGTCGCTTGAATTTGTAAACTGAGGAATCGTACCCTTTCGTAGTCGTTGTAGGAATCTCACGGAGAAATTTTCGTGAATATTTATCATGGACCGTCGACAATCGATGAATGCCGTTCCACCTGGCATGTCAAAAGTTGCGAGAAACTACTTAAACTACTTTAGATGTATTCCATAGGCCTCAAGCTCATGTAAACCTCCCCTTAAGCTCTAAGAAGAGAACAAGCATGATACCTTCACTTTACCGTAACGAAGCAAGCAATCACGTGCGTGTTTGTTACTGGGCTGTCTGCCGGCAAGCCTACCGACATGCACTTACACGGTTAACACGCAATCCTTATTCTTGTTACATGCCAGACTTATTTTTATCGTCCATAGCTCATGAAATGTGTATCATTAGCTGGACGGGCTTGTCGACGGGAAAATAATTTTTTTCGGTTTTCACTCGTCGGAACTTCTGCGATATCGAATTCGAGAGCGACTGTTAAGGGCCCCATAAATGGCAACCAAAGGACTGAATTCAGCATAAAGCTGCCCTCCAGTGTTCGCAGACATATATAATACAGCGATCCATCGGATTTATCGATTTATGGTGGTTGGCGTCTGACAGGACGAGGCTATTTCCGTCCCCTTGGATGTCGATTCGTGTCGCTGCTAGAAAGGAGAAAGTCTTAATTAATCATTTGGGCTCTGCAGCCCTTTGTCTGCCACCACTGCTTCTAGTGTATAGCTTAAAACCGGTTCCGTACACTCAACGCCTTTATCGAAGCCCCGTCAAAAATATTTCGAGGCAGCTCATTTATCAATTTCTCAATTCTTGGCTAACGAAATTTGGTAATACGCGCTGGAGGGATAATCATAAAAGGTTTTTATGGAGAGGAAGGGATTAATGACTACGGCCCATGATGAGGTTATTAAGAAGCGGTTGGTAAAACTTTGATCCTCATCTTGTGTCTGCGTGAAGGTGATACATAAAGCTGGGGAAGGGATAGTGTAAAAAAAGCAGAAGTTAACGATAAGAGATGAGTTGAATATCAGGCGTGGTGAGGGAAGAAAGTTAGCTTTTCCAAAGATTAAAATAGAGGTAACGAAAGTGAGATAAAACGTATATTGATAAAAATGTACAGAAGTTGGGAACAAATAAAAAGGGAAAGGATAGGGTTTTCAAAGTGAAATTAACGTAAGGCAGTTCATCGGAATGTTATATGATCTGACATCGATTGACGGTAAAGTCATCAGCCCAAAGGATCTCTCTTTGAATACTCCCCTGCCTCGCTTTGGAGGGGGAATGAGGTGTGCTAGGCAAGATGAGGGCCAATGATTTTCTCATCCAGCCAGAGTGCTTTCACAGAAACAAGTCCACCTAAAACAGTACCATGGCCATAAAACAATATCTTTATGAAGTGCAACATGGAATGATTGGTATTAATGCTATAATTCAGCATCACTCAAATACTAAAGAGTTAATAAAATCAATTCCAAGAACAATAATGACGAAGAAAAATATGTATATGATATTAGATAATGCTGTTCAATTGAATGATAATAGTTGATATCAGTTAATGACGTATGTAAGAAATGGGATGTTTTTCTAACCTTCTTACGACGATTGGATAACAAATAAGTGTTCATTTCACAGTTGGTGAATAAGTCTACATTTCACAGCAGTAACGGTGAATAATTTGCCTCCGAACATTAGATGATTTTATATTAAAAATAAAACTTAATATAAAAAACAAATTGATTGAACTAAGCATTTCCCGATAAAAACTCGCAATTTTAAGGACAAATAAGCTTCAACGTATTAAAATATACTTCATTAGTTAAGGCCGAACTGGTGGAATCTATTCATTAGCTAATAAAGAAATTAAATAGCAAATATTTTTTCTTCATTTCGGAACTTATAAATGGGAATTTATGACTTATCCAGAATTACATGCAAGAAAAAATAACTCTGTCATTGTTAGAGAGACAAATATAGAAATTTTGATACATCGGGTTATAGAATCTTACATTTACTTTTGATAAAAACCTATCTGCGGAACAGGGGAATAAGGAGAGAACTTTTGGATCAAATTAATGCCAATTCATTCTACCTCTGAAACGCGAAAGCAATTCCGTGTCCGAGCCATTGCTCGAGCGCTGCCGATATGGATAAGATATCGACTTGCATTCTTTGAATAAGCAATAGTCTAGTACATGTAAAAGTCGCTGATGTTGAAAAGGCGACTCTAGATTGTCTCCACCCTTTCAGAAGTAATGAGGATAACTAGGTTAGCTGATTTCGTAGAATAGCAACAGCATGCATATTAGAGGAGTATCTCACAGTGAACGTTTCGTCTGTTTGACTCAACTGAAAGATAATTGGAAACTCCTAAGACCATTGGGATCAATTCCACGCAAAAGCCGGCATTGAAATGCCGCTAGTAAATTATACGCTGAAATGTAACGTAACTCACTTAGTACTCAATGCTATTTCAACCAAATTCGAGCAGGAAATGTGAGGCAATATCCCGTAAACGTTCCACATGTCTATAGAGAATACGAAGGTATTCTGCCGAATTCTAAACTAGAGCAAACAAACGCATAGAGTTAGGTCAAATAATTTAAGCAGAGGTAAACCTAGATTAAGACAAGGTTAAAAAATAAGATTTACAATTCCTATAATATTGGCTTTATTACTTCTCCAAAAGTAATACTTCTCCGGTATATTTCTAGTTATTTTAATTTTGGACTATCAGCTCGGAGAAATCACGAATAAAAACAAGTACTTCTTTTTTATCGTTATCTTAGAAATCTGCCACTAAAATAGTTTCTCTTTGCAGAATTATCAATGAAAAATAGGAAATGAATGATGGCTAGTAATGCTACTTTGTTTTAATAAAATTAATTACTTTTATAGTTAAATCAAGCTCACGTGGGATTTTAGTAAGAAGATATAGACTTGTTGTCATGACAAACATTCATATTTTATGATGGAAGTCATATTACTTAAAAATTCCATTGAATAGCCTCAGAGTGCATTCCATTTACTCAAATAACTTTCATAGAGATGGAGAGGTTTCTAAAAATTCAGCATAAAAATTTAGCGCTGAAATATTTTTTGTCGATGAAAAACTTTTAAGGTTGAGAAACGTATTCCTTTGAGTCCAGACCAACATACATATCTAAGGATTACTGCACGACGTACGTGGAGAAATTCAAGGAAGTTATGCCATGGATTATTATTATTAAACTCTATGCGAGTTGGCCAGAATGGCCTTTCATCCACCGAATCTTAACAGATATTCTACAAAAATCACAAAATTAATCCAAAACTAATATCTACAATTAATTCACTTCAAAAGAGAAAAAATCAAATGCAAACAAAATGCATTAAAGTATAAAATTTGTTGAACCTAATATATCTAATGAACTGCCCTATTCGTTGATAGGATAATTTAGGAATAGCAACCAAGGAATTTAAATATTAAAAATGACTAATTAATACATACTGTTTGGATAAGAATTGACGTGGAGGAACTAAAATAAAGAAATAATAATAATCATCATGGTATGCAATAAAATCAAACCAAAAAACTTCCAATAACTCTATATTCAGAATGAAAGCTAGCCTAATGAAAAATCTTGGAGAAAAAGATACTTTAATGTACACTAACTGCTATTTCGTCTTAGGTGCACACTGTGGCATGAAAAAATAAAGCCGTTTCTGTCGCAGGTATAATTATAGACCGATCTCCGGTTTCTATTCCAGGACACTGCTAATCCTGTTTGAAGGGAAATATCGAAGTCCGTCACGAGATGGCAACTCATATTTGCAACCTATTTTCTGGTGAAGTTGTCGCGGATGAGGATGTTACGGCGAAATGTCATAAAGAGCTATCTCCTGAGGAAATAGTCTTCCTTCGCTCGAGAGTAACTGATAGGAAGTTTCTTCTGGAAAGGAAATAAGTCCCTTCATCCCATGCTACACAGGCCGGAATTCGAGAGAGATCCTTGAGCTTTTCTCAGTGCGATTTTGAATTTTGTCCATGTTTGAACAATCCATGGGGCGACAAATGACTTCGATTTCTCATAAAGATGACCACTATTTTAAGATATATGCTCTTTCATATTCACGAATAAAATTCCTTACTAATCCGTATCACAATTTTAAAAATATGCCTTCACTTGAATCCTCCTTTTTGTCCAGAATATCACAGTGAAACGTATTTTTAACGATCACGCAACTAAATCTCGCCTGTAATTAGGTGAGTTTTCGGTCTTTTGGATTTTCCTATGGTCGCAGATGTCAATTATCCCTCATAAGAACCACCAATGGTGCGAAATCCACATTTTAGCGAACTATATTTTTTCTCCCTTGCCCATTTATTACGTCATCTATAACAAAATTCTCACCACCTCATCTCTCAACCTGACAAGCTCCTGTCCTGTCATCAAACAGTAAATACTGATAGGTGATACTTTTACGCGTAAAAAATACTGATCTGGTGCGATGCGATCTTTCACTCTCCCTAGATTTCCGCATTTTAAATTTGTTGAAGCAAGCGTAAACCTCACCTCACCTTAACCTGCAAAGATCAAATAAGGTCCGACCTCAAATTCCACATGCATACAAGCTAATGGCGTTACACTGCAAAGAGAGGGTGAGTCAACACAGACATGAATATATATAACTTCCGCTAAACGGATCATTGCAAAGCGCTACCGTACCAGATTAAAGTTGAAGTTGTTTTCTATTAACATTAATAATTCAAGAACAGATTAGAGCAATATCAGGATAAATAGGCTGTGGGACGATAGTAAATTGTTAAGGATCTGTTGCGTTCATAAATAAGATTAACAAAAAAAGCCACAATACTATAACGGGTACGCCAAGAAATGCTTAAGTTCGTATGTACCAAATACCCGTTATGATAAAATAAAAAGGCATACACCCTAACATTCACTTATAACCAGTTTCACTGCATTTGATTAATGGTTAGGTTAGGGAATCCATTTTGGATACATCAAAACATGGACCGAGCACGGTGGGGAGCCATAAACCGCAACGACAGCTGTGAAGGAAGAGAGAGCAAATTTGCTTTATTTTTAAGAGATGAGATTTCAGCGACAGTTTTTGTTACATAGAAATTTGTATTGCTTAAATGATAATATAGCACTCAAAGAATAATAATGTTTTTCCTTTAAATAATAATAGTAAACTTTTATTGAGGCAAGATTAAGACTGAGTCTCTTCTTACCCATCGTCATATGTTGCTTAAGAATAATAGAGAGAAAGATAAAAAAGCACAGAAGATACTTCTTTGCGGTTTTAAAAACCTAAGTTTTCCTTAGGGAGAAAAAATCACTACTGAAATAAAACACCAGCAAGAAGGGGTGCGTGAAAAACCTGCGAAATCTACAGATAGTAAACTTAACATATCCAAAAGCGAAAATAAAAAATACACAAGTACACTTGAGATTGTTAATACGATGTTAGTATACGATATAAAAGAAGATAAAATATTAAAAGTAAATGATAGCAAGTAAAACTGGATCCCATAAATTTCCTAAAGCGTTGTATAGCATACGAATCGGGAATTTAAAACTTAACTATACAAGAAAGTATATTTAGGACATAATACAAGGAAAACGAATGAAAACCTGGAATTCGTAAAATGTATAGCTTCAAAAGGTTTCCCATGTGTCACCAGAATCAGAATTAGAGGATTGTTTGATGGAACGAGGTTAATTGCACCTCAATTTGACAGAACACTCCTGAGTGGAAAATAATGGAGGGTAAAGGATTCGCTATCACTTAAACAATTGTATTAAATTGCTCGGTGGGGAAATAGGCAGCCATGTTAATCGCCCGAGAAAACGTGCAAAAAATTCTTTATCCATGCGGGAAAAAAGTCAAGGTTGGGCACCCACATTCGTCGAGAATGGGGGATCGTTTAATCGTCCACCAAAGAGGGTGTGTCCCGAATACGGTAGCCATTTGTCAGCAACCACACATAACCTAATTTACGAGCATTTTCAACAACTCAGTGGATATGATCATAGGGGTTCATCGGTGAAGGTGCAGCCACATCCTGCTGAAATTCTATTCCGAAAATTTTTTACACTGCCTTGAAATAAAGAATAGGGAAATTCTACTGGAATTATCTTTCTTCCACGTAACCTCTACGGGAAATCTCTATCCTTTCAGTACTAAGTATCCTCCCAACATCATCAGCAGTTGTCAGAATCTTCTATCCCTTCTCTTTGTCCCTTCCTTCGCATTGTTGAATAATACAACTGAATATTTACTTCGGAGGCATCTCTGAGTTAATTTCCTTACTGTTTATTTTAACATATGTACTACTATGCCCTCAAAGCATTATGCAATTGGCAATGGATAACTCTACGAGAACACATTTTTCATATTGAGATCCATCAGCGGGGAAATAAATTAGAATTTGATGAATTGGAACCTATCTTCTCAATTTTGAGCTGAATGTTTTTATACCATAATAATCATCTGGATAGTATCTGAATAATCATGCGAAATCTACTAAATAGACTTAAAACAAGACGTACTCTTTAAAAATACGTTGAATACTATATTTACTATTGAAACTTAAGTAAACGATAAATGTAAGTTACATAGTCGAAGACCTAATGCATCGATTTTGCTTCCAAGGGTTTCTCACATTTTGATTTACCTCGTATCTAGATTATATTTTTACGATGGAATAAACGTCTTATAAATAGCTCGTTTTTCTGAGTAAATTTCTCTGAACTAAATACTTTATTCACGTCTTTAGCTAGGTATCTTTGGCGGTGATAGCAGCTCTATTTTCTATTTAATTGGTCAAATAACAGTTAAAAATGTATCGGACTTCCGAACTGGGTTACCAATGAGAAATTTCACACACGACATTGTTTGGCGGCGAAAAAATCGAAGAGCACCCCATCCACTCCAGCAATGAGATCGACCCGAAACGAAATTTACGAGCTATATACGGAACTCACGAGTTTATCGTAGTAGCGCTCCAGACTCAAAGAACGTCTCCACTGAAAAATTATGCCATTAAAAGGCAATTTTAAGCAACAAAATTAAAACGGGCTCCAATTTCTTCCTTCCCAAATAGTTGGGGCGCGAGAATGCGAAGATACTCGACAAGGGAATCGGATACAACATTCCCTTAAACATCTAAAAGAAGGTAATTGCGTCGTATATTGAGCAGATAAAAATACCCTCTGGAAAAAATAGGATTCTGGAAAGAATGGAGTTTAGAGAGGGAAGGGTGCGCATGGAAGAGATGCGGGAAACACGGGAAAGAGGCGGGAGAAAGTGAACCGTTTCCATGGTAACTGGGAGGCTCCTGTTCTGTGGGAAGGGAAAGGCTTAAACTCAATGAGCGCAGGGCAGCAAAGCGCAGTATAAGGCCTTATTTAATGCTATCGAATGGGCCTTGGCCGAGTGAAAAATCGTACATTTAATATTGCCCCTTTTAATACTGAATAAGTTCCTCATCGCCGAGAAATTACTACTAGTACTAGTGGGGAACTTAAAATAGGTGTGCAATACCATGGCAAAGGCTTAATTCTTCCGTTGTTTGAATTTGAGTCGGCTCGAATCAACTGAAAGCCCTCTAAATTTTATCTCAATCACCTTTGTTGAAAAGCTATTTCCGTGACATTGAAACTCGAATGCAAATTATCTTCGACGGTTTAATGGTGATGTAAATCACATCAGTAGAATAAAATTAATATGATCAATCTTCACTTGGTGAAATCCTACAGCAATATTCTTAAAAGGAAAACAGTAAGCAACTTCCAAAGTAGATTTCTAATTCGACAAAATATGTCAATGAATTGAGCTGAAGCTATCAATCCACTGACGTATCGAAATAAAAAAAATAATTTGGAAGTTTTCCTTTCCAGATGGTTAATGATGAAATATCATAAGCATAGACACAAAATAAATGTTTATTTTTCGGATAAGATACACTTTTTGAATCCTGATATTCTTAGAAGCACATTTCATTTATATCATCTTTCTGCTTGGAAGGAAAAATAGACACGGCTGTCAGTAAATAATCCAAAAAGGTACTTCAACGCCGTAAAATTCCAAAGGTAAGGAAAGAAAAGGGAACTTGCCTATGGGTGGTTTCTCCTGCTGCCTGTGTTGAGTCCAACGTCGCAGGGAAACCACTATCTACGAGTCAGATACATAGTCCTTGACAGTCCAGTCCATCCTCCGCTACTGATGATAAAGGCATTGTCTTCAAAATACGTATCAGGCACATAGATAGGGTACTTTTCCTGCGTCGTTGGACTCAACACAGGCAGCAGGAGAAACCACCTTTAGGCAAGTTCCCTTTTTCTTTCTTACCCTTGGAATTTTAAGGCCTTGGAGTACCTTTTTAGATTATCTTTCTGCTAACTTTTGCATATTTCAATTATGAGAAGCATTAACATTACAAATGATCCTCTGAGTAATCATGCGAAAAATAATTATAATTCTGGCTTCTTTATTGAATAAAATATTTCATAGTAGAAATTTGCAATGAAATCATCTCCAAGAAATCAAGCGCAAATAAAACAGGTGATCAGCTGACCCTAAATTATAATAAACAGATAATTTTATACTTAGGTCTGATCATTCCTATAGATTAAAAATTCAGTAATAGTAGTAGTAATATTAAAAGTGCTTCCACAGCTCAGGTCATTGCGCACGCGGGCTCCCATCGGGACTCGAACCCGGGACTGCTTTCACCAAAGTCGAACGCATTCGCCAGATGGCTATCCGGGAGCCCTTATCAATTCAGATACACAATGATCTTAACAGAAGTGTTGAAAATGATGATTCAATACAAAAGAGAAGAAACTATTAAATTAACTTTTGAATAGAAACTTTTAAGCTTTTTACTGAGCAAATAACTGCGGCCTTTAATAAGTGATTTAGGTAACAACTTCTGATTCAACTTATATCCTTAATATAGCAATCTCAATCGATAGTTGGCAATCGATACACAATAAGAATGCAAGCACGCTATTCATGCTACAGATCTGCCTTTATATCACGGCTACAGTTTCCTTCAAAGAACCCCTACTCCTCTGCCTCCGCCTCGACATCAGCGCCTAAAAATGAGGGGCCTCTGCAAGAGAACCCCTTCCATCACCCGAGCCCTATCTTAGGCTATCATCCCCAGAAAAGTTCCTTCTTCCTTCCTGCATCCCCTAACGGCAGTTATTTCATCTCCCTCTTTCCTCCTGCCTTCTCTTTTCCTCTCAGTGTTTCTCTTTTGCATTCCCCTGGGATCGCCCCCCTTTGCATTTCCTCGACCATCTTCTCACACGTCTTGGTGTCGCTTTCCATTATTCACGAAGGCACCCGCTGACATTTACCGCATCTTAATATTCGGTCCAAGTCCGCGAAATTCGTATAAATTGTGAAATTGCTTTCTTTTCCGCTCTTTGGAAAACGATTGAAAGATGTTTCGGAAATCACTTTTGCCGAAGAGAGCATTGTGACCTCAAAAAACCGAATCACTGCGTGAAACGACATGTGATCGATTGGTTTGAATGTTTGCTTCTCCATAGCCTCTCTCCATTGAGTACTAATAAAGTAAAGGTCAAAATAAGAGCTATACTAATTTTCCTCTCATTTAAACGAAACCAAATGCATATTCAGCAGGAAAGGAAAGAAAGAGCCTCGTTCAGGACAGTATTGGCGCAAAGACTAAAGAATAGACTAAAAGATAGAAAAGAACTAAATAATATACGGACTCTTATCTGGAGGTTGTGTGTTCTGTTTTAAGTGCGTACATATTATCTTCGCTCGAAATAACTTCAAGTTTCATTCTTAAATTGTACTAAACGTGCTTATTATAACGCAGAAAATACTCCTTACATAAACCATTGGTTCTGAGAAGAAAAAATGTCCAAATTCAATATTCTTAGATGAATAATTTGATAATAAAATTATCCAGATAATCTTCAACTGAAGCCACTCGATGATATTTTCAAATTATTATCATAAACTATCAAATGAAGCCCATGGGATATAGAGAAGGACATCCAAGAATAGCATGACTTAAATTCATATCGAGCGTCATATTTTTCATTCTTATAGTTACTAGTAGTAACTAGCAGTATTATAAGGAAAAAAGGAGCGTCACCACATTTGACAATATCCGAAAAAATCTACACTTTATTCTTTGTCAGATTTTAACACCGATAAACAGTATCTTTTACAAGAAGTGCCTATCGAAATTCAATCACCTGAAGAATTGAAGGAAGCTCAGTACTATTTTTACTCGTGAGATAAGATATTTACGCCATTTCATAATCATTGTATTAGGAATATGAATTAACGTCATCGACAATTTTTATGACCTTACTCATCACTTTCACTCTTGATATTTTTGCACTCTGTAAGTAGGAATTTTTATTGACATCTGTGGTATGCTTCGAGTTTATTTTTGTTTGTTGATAGAAACCAGAGAATCGATTCTACTCAGGAAACATTTTTCTTGGGGAGGAAAACTCCACATTCTTAGATTCTGCCAGAAAGCCGAGGACCGGAATGTATTTTTAGTATGCTTGGGACACAAACTTCCTTTTTCACTCCCCCATCGCCAACATTCATCATAAGAGTGTCCTTTATATTCATCGCTCAATATATGTTATCGCTGTACCCTCAATTTGCTGGGGTTAAACGTTTTAACTTGCTATTCCATGAGCTACAGTACAGTAATAATGCTACAGGCATTATTTCTGAGATTTACACTCTGAAGTCAGAAATTAGTTAATACGGAAACAATACTATACGATTTCCTTCTTTATAAAGCCAGAAAGCTCCATTCCGTACAAAAAGTGACATAAAATGCATTAATCCGACTGTGCCGATTCTTTGGCAATAAATTTGGAGGGTAAACGGGAAGAACTTCCGATAACCGAATCCATTGAATAATTCAATGAGATCCGTATTTCCCGATTCCACGTTACGTACATATCGCGAAGATTAATCTCCGGAACAAACAAGAAATGAGGACGATCAGATAAAATATTCACCATTTTCCCCTTCGTCATACCGCTGCGTAAGAAGAGCTTCCCATTTCTCTCAATCGCGATACAGAGGCATGGCATCCAAACCAGTTATAACCCAAACTGACTAACAGAATGTTATATGCAAAATGAAAGAAAATCATAGCAACTTTCTCTCAAGATAGTACATATCTCATGCTGGACCGTTGAAATTTTTAGCATAAAATATGAACTAGGTGTGAGCAAAGAATTAAAATTAGCCATCTTAGCACGCAATTCAACACCTTGTATTCATTCCTCTTCATTTGCAACTACGTATCGCCTTAGGTGTTGAAGTGATGTATTCGTAGTACTAAATTGAATCATCGAAGTAACTCGTTGAGCCTTTACACTGCTCATATTTCGGAGAGTATCGGAATTCTGCTTTAGCTAAAATCCATACACATTTGGTCAGTTTACACTAAGGGTGAGACTTTTTTCGAAGGAAGCTTCCATCAAAACGTTATTGACCATTCAATCACTCAAAAAAGAACGCATGTGAAGCCATCAGGCTGCTCTTCAGTTGCGTATAGCCTAAATCTGAGTCGTTTTACATCGGAATCGTACGAAAGAAAAGAAATTCATTCAACTGAGTGAACTGAATTAGAATAGTTTCCCTTTTATTTTCACTTGGCGTCACTTTCAGATGTGGGAAACAAAATAAAATGCGGGAATTTATTTACGGAAGTGACTGAAAGCCGGATTGAAAGTCCAAAAAGGCCGCATGTGGCCTGGAGACCGCAGGTTTTCCTACTCCGCTTTCGAACGATCCATTAGGGTCAAATAGTTTTGGGAGCGATTTCAGCATGATCTTTGCTTTAAAGAGGATCCTTCAGTTTGTTTCTCTCTCTGGAATTTATAACCTTATATCATTTTAATTTTTATATTATCTTTATACGTTTACCGCTTTATCTACATTTCTCTTGATATTTGAACTGAGTGTGATGATGATATATGACTTTGAGGGGCCAATGACGAATGAGTCAATAAAAGGAGCCTAGGCTTTAATAGGGAAATAATATTTTCTCAGTCAGTATATCAATCAAATACTTTATACAATACTAACCGAAAACTTATTAATTCAAAATTTTTCTAGACCCGTCCTATTTCCCTCCATTCCCATCCATCATCTATCTCGTAAAAAAGATACCAAAACACCTGACGTCGTGCCCTTTCGACCATTGTTTCTCAGGAATAGATTTCTTTCTTTTGGGTAATGGAATTCTCTCGATCGTACGCCGCCGCGTCTCCGAGAGAAAAACCTGGGCAGGATCTCGACTCCTTCCCAGAATGCCAAGCGGCGCAGCGCCCCAGGCGTCTGTCACTATCTCGTGGGCCCCGAATTCTGTCGCAGTCGCTTCGGGCTGAAAGGACTTCTTTCCCTCCGTGATTTTCTATCCGCGCGGCTTCAAACATTTTTCGTCTCGCTCAAAGAGCAACGGATCGGCACATTACGCTCTCTGTAAAGGAATGGCGGGTATGTCTCGCCTTTTAGCTATTATATACCAATGCTGAATGAATGAGGTGACTCTTATTAAGACTCAGAGCAAAGCGGGATTCGCTGTGGTCTAGTATGTCCAAGAAGACTATGATGTATGAATGGCTCAAAGGGTTTTCCACCAGATTTTGATGAAGAGCTGGATCATTCGCAGGCACCCATTCATTCATTTAATGAAAATAAACATTAAAGTGATGAATATGAAAGAACCTTAAAGTAACATGGACTGATGGGTAATTAAGATAGATTATCGTAAAATGTAAGAAAGGGAATGCTGATGATGGCTACCATAGGCAATGAAAAGCTTTACATACGGTGGCCATATATTCTCAGATAAGACGAAGCATGCATACGAAGTGAATCGGTATACGTATTTAAGAAGAAATACTTTAAACTATTTTGACTTTCGATGCTGAATTTATCAAAGTATTAGAAACTCTTTATGAAAAATTCACGAAAATATTTTTAAATAGTTAATTTATTCTTAATGAAATAATCATTAGCGCAGAAAAATTAAATGCACAATAAATAGAAAACACTGTCAATGTAGATTTAGGTCATCCAGACTCGGGATGCAAATTTCTATTCAGACGTTTGCATAAATTATAATGGATTAATAAAATTATAAATTCCATGCCCTCCTTTTAAAATTTGAAAATAAAACTCTAAACATTGATGAATACTCAAAATATGAGGTCAGTTGTTATAAATTTTCCCTTTAATTAGTAAGGTAGAAGTCACCGTTACAAATGATCAATTAATATACCGCTGGTACGCTCAGTTAGAATTCAAATCGAAACAGAATTGGTCTCCGGTTTCGGTTCAGGTTCGAGAATTTCAATGTTTATATTCGGTTACGATTTCGAACCGACAATGGTTTCTTTGGGCTCGTGTTAGATGCCCTCCTTTAAATATTAAAATTAAGAACTAATAAAACTTGGCTGGTTTACGTTTATGCACGGAAAATTTCATTCACACTGCCTATCACAATTCCGTTAACAGGATATGCACCCGTCGTTAGTAAACACAATCTCGCCAAAGGCGTAGATTCATACCGCCACAGGTGCAAAGGAAACACTGAATTCCGCTACCCGACTAATCAAAGTCAATTCGTAAATAGCTTCTCGATCTCTTTGCTTTAACTCCACGGAAACACTTCGCCTTAAGCTACGGTAACGTGCTTCAAGCGCAGTAATCAAAACTTAAAGGTGTGTGTGATGTCACAATCCACCATATGTCACTACCCCCACTTCCCACTAGAGATTTCCTACATACACTAGTATTTCCCAATCCAGGCCACGCCGTTCGTTACGAGTTGGTTGTTTCCGCCAGCAGCTAAAGCAAATGCTACTCGCTTATCCTGGGACCCGCATTCCAGTTAATTTGCTCAAGTGTTTACCTCTTGAAGAAGAGACGAGGGGAACACCGGAGTCGCTCGACCGTTCCTTTCACCTCGACACCTTCGAATTCAAGTTTAACCTCCTTGTGATTGAAAGAACCATACGTACTAATAAGTATCTAACGGTTGATTAAAACATTTAAAAAGTTCTATTTCATTCGTGATGATGACGATGATTTCTAGCAGATTATTCCCATAACTTAACTGGCAATTCGAAGCAAGCATAAAATTCATTCCGTTTATAAACGCATCGGCGCTGATTAATAATCGAGAAAATAGAGGGATATAAATAATAGACATAAATCTAGGTAGCTAAAATACATGTATGACTTCATAAAAGATAACTGCTCTTTGTCTTTTGATTTGAAGCTGACATAAGCATTATAAGGAATAACTCAATCATTATCGTCCTGTATTTTGCTCTATGTTTTAATAATAACGCATGCCTTTCTTCATATATATAGGATTAACTATTGAAATTTTACGCTCATATAAATATAAAAATAATAAAATCATTAAAGATGAATTATTAAGCAAATTCAATAGTAAATTTCACTTCATTACATACAATAAATTTGTTAAATTCTGTTTAATTTCAATATCGGTTAAATGATATCTGAAAAATCAAATTAAATGTTGAATTTCTTAAAGGATTCTTTGATTTGAATTAGTTAATAATTAGTATGTTTAACAAAAAGATAAATGAAATGTTATTTGGCTATTCAGAAAAATAACTCGCTCCTTTACATCTCTCATTACTCGTGTAACTCTTTTAATGATGTTCACCGTAATTTTGGTTAGTGATACATTTAGATAGTTATTTGGGTAGTTAAAAGTGAGAGAGGAAAAATTAATGGCACCATAGAAACATTTGCACCCGAAAAGACATTTTGGATGGACATCTAAATAAACCACTGAATTAAAATTCATTTATTTAATGGAAGTAGGCAATATATTGAGGAAACTTATACGATAGGTCTATGCATCATGAAAACATAATTTATCATTCACTTTATCCAAGTTTTCCTTGTTATTTGTCCTTTAATTTTCTCTAGAGGAACTCGCGAATTTATTATTCGGAAACAGAGAGAGCTTTCTCTCGGACGTCTTATCGACTAAAGTAAATGTTTTCTTGGACGTAATTCATTTACCCTCTCGTTGATCTCACAATAATTTTAAGATTCCGTCCACAAGACTTTAAGGGACTACTAAAAGCAAAAGACTCGATTAAATATTCCGTCTCTTAAAATTTCATTGTGGCTCGGAAAATATTGCTATATCCTCTCTAGAAAATATTCATGAGATGCAAATGATATAGCATTCGAAATAAGAGGTCGCAGTACCACAAAGGAGTTTCCAAAGAACAGCATGACAATGATATTGTTTCAAAGAATCTGAATTACGATGCAAAAGCAATAAAATAGAGGAATGTGAAGAATAATTCAGAAGAAAAAGGTTAAAATTGCATATTTCTGATCTCAGTTAAAACAATTTCTGATCCAAAAGAGAGTAAACCAACTCGTTATTAATTCAGTGAAACCTGTCTTAACTTAAAAGGAATTTGTGGGAAGCAGAAATGTGTCTTATGTGGAAAGAAAGATTTGGTCCCGGCGTGTGTCCATCACTAACAACCGACCCTATATTATACGGAAAACTGTCTTATCCTTATCAAATAAAGTGAATTGCGCTAAAGACAGGTTTCACTGTATTTAATAACGAGTTGGTGTGCTTCAAAACGTATTTTTTGTGTATTAAAAAGTATCACTTTTAGGTCTTCTGAAATACAATTTATAAGTCGATGAGGTGACATTTATTTAATAATATTTATATTTCCCTAATGAAAATTTGTTTTTAGTAAATGCTGGAAGAAATTAAGATATAGAATTACATGAAAACAATGATATTCTAGCAAAATTAAAACCCCTTGCTCCCTTTCCTATTAAAACATTCCCCAAGAGAATGCTGACTGATGAGGAAAATGTAGGATTTAACCGAATGAAAGAGCAACTGAGAATACTCCACGGGTTAAATGCCCAACTCTTAATTATTTTTCCGATTCTATTTAAATTTGCAGCCGGAGAATTTAGGATTGGGAATTGTGTGCTACTCCACACTCTACTTTGTGATCGCCACAGAAAAAACACCAATTCTGTCTCTTGATATTTTCAATGAAAACAATTTCCTATCCCGCAGCATCATCTTCTAGCACGCTATCTTTCTCATCCTTTATTAATGTTTGTTCAATACTCTTTCCCTCTCTTATTGACTATATGAGCCATCGCTTCCGTGGTCGGCTCTATTATCTCCGCTTCAATTGATTCCTGTGAATTCTTTACCGGAATTTCATCCTCAATGCCTCTTACGTCATATTTACACTTCTTTCACCGCTTATCGAGAAATGATAACAGGGTAAAAAATGGTGCGATTCTGGACACAGTATTGGCTAGAGACAGTACAGTAGGCAAAGCTTTGAATGTCTTTCTTAGCGGAATTTCACATGAGTGATTAATTTAAAAATTATCCACAGATGGATTTGCCTTTATTTTATCACGCTTGTATATATCAAATTGTTTTTTATTTAATTAGTATTACTTTACTATTGTTTACTTATAGTCATTTTATTAAAACTTTTATCACGTGAAAGTTATTTTTCATTCTCATAATAATTTTATTTAGTTCCAAGGAAAATATGAAACCATTTTTAATACGCACTAGATCAAATTGTTGCATAGTAAATAGGAATACCGTAGAAGAAGCGGAATTCTAAACTAAAATAGCTGAGTCCTCACCAACGGATGATTTCCCATGGTAGCTGACATGGAATTTACATTTTAAGTAAGAAGCATGGAAAAGCTTCATTCTGTTTCAGGCCCTAAGGATAACTCAGATACATTAAAACTGTACTCGCATAGATAACGAATAATAAAACCTATATCTTATTATTGAGGAATGAAGGACCCACACAAAAACAATGAGGCAACACATATCAAAACAAAACTTTTTCTTTAAAAAAGAATCGGATTAACTTTACTTGGAGGAAACATGTAAACACAAAAAACAATACGGTAAAGCGAATTTCAAAGAGAGATATCAAAATTGAATTATATGAGAGTTGACTTAAACAAATAGAGCTATTTCCTTACCTTAATATCTCATGTAAAGTGATTTTGTAACCCTCGTATCAAAGGTTTTGCGACTGGAGTCACGCTTCGGCTTACGCTTTCTATATTGTCACCGCTAACTGCCCAAAGTCACGAAGGAGACCCGCATTATTTTGGCAACTGTTTCGAGTCCAAGAGGAAACGTCAGCTTCGGTTTTGTCGAATATTTATCTTCTGTTGGCTTTCATTGAAATTCCTCCGCGCGTTCTTATTCCTGACTCGCATTAGTTTTCCTTGCCTCTACGTCACCCACACGTTTCTCTCTCTCACTTTCCACTATTTTTCTTGTCTCTGCATTACGAATATCTCCTTAGACTTAGAATTTTATCAACATTCAGATTGTCACGACATTTGATTCAACATATTTATTTGCGTGTGCGATTTTTCCAACTGTTTCATATTATTTTTAGTTATTTTTCTCAGATATATCCTAAAATCCCTTCTTGTGCCTCAGAATAAATTCATTTGAACTGTCATAGAGGATAGAAGTGCGATTACAAACTAAAAAGATTTGAAAATTTACTTAAATTTTGCTAAAACGAAATTTCCGCTCTTACATATTCAAAAACAGTTTATTATTTATCCAATTTTAACGATTAAAGAATAGACTGATTTAGAAAACTAAAAATAAGACTTAAATTCAGAATAAATTGACAAGATATCAGATCCTCCTTCACTTTAATATCACTAAATTAAAGGGAATGAAATAACACTCAGGATTTTGTATACGAATTAAGAATGAATACTAGCACTGATTAAGCGATCCAATTTATTCATCTTAAGACATTAATTCAGGTTGGGACATAATTTGTAGTCCATTTAAGAAATAAAATTCATTTAACTTATAACAAGAAGATACTATTTTTGCCGTGATGAATTTAAGCGAATGAATTATACGGTATTTGAAAGAGTAATTTACCCATGATGAAGTGAACATTACACATAGAATAAAACTCTATTAGTTAAGGTTATGCTCTTTTTTAAGAGTATGATAGGGTGTAATAAAGATATACGGCAAAACGTTGTTTACAAACACATTCCCAACTTAACTGAAAAGTGAAGCAAAACGAAGCTCTCTTCGATACCCAGTTATCTTTAAAAATTTCTTTTAATATTGTATTTGTTGATTCTCCATGTATTGGGTAGAGAAGAAACGTTCATGCATACACTTACACTTGAGAACATTCTACGCCCTCACTCAACGTTATTTGGTGTTTGTATTCTGCATGCGCTTGTTTACTTTCGCTTTTTCCAGGAAATACTCTCAAAAGAGTGCCTAAAAGTCCATTCAAATTTAAAAGAAGCATCGAATCCTTTTCTAACTCGAAAGTTCCAAATTTATAGTCACAAACATTACGGATAATAGTATTTATAGGAGATTAAAGTATTGCAGAAATGATACTTCCCGATATCTCGGAATTGATATATTAAAATACCTCTAATAAATATATATGTTAATATATAAATCTTACCAGCGTGAGAAAGGAAAGGAATGGAGACAATGGTTTACATTATCATTTATCGATCATCATAAATCATATTTTAGCAGATTTTCCTCTGTACGCTTAACCCTTTCATTAATTGAATAAGTAAGTATTTTAAAGTTTTCTTTTTTATGTAAATGCTTATATAACACGCATCATGATAAATATTTTTATTAATTATTATGGATATATTTTAATTTCTATTAGTTTTATGCAATCTTAATGTAAATATATAAATTTGGTTAATAGGATCACCAATGAATGAAAACTGACCTTTTCAATGTCCAAAATATAATCATGCTACCTCAGTGGCAAAATTCTTGCATTTAATAATTACTGTGCATATTAAGAAGTTAATTTGACCATGATAAGCTGTAAAGCTATTTTTTCTCAGAATAAAATTTTATTTCATTTCGAGACATTTTCGTCAATAATTCCTTAACTTCAGAGGTAAAATGGCTTTATAAGAGACATAAGAATTTACAAAAAGCAGTCTTCATTTTAATCCTAGATTCTATGGCTCCCGAGATGTGCAAATTAAAATTACAGATGATCCTGTTTTAACCCAAGATTAAATAGAAACTAATATTACGAGTACATGCATTCATATGAATATTTTAATTTGGAATAATCATTTTATTCATATTCCACGATAATGCATAAATAAAAATCAATTTCAAATAAAGTAGTAAACTGCTTTACGAATGATTGTCCTATTAGGAAGTAGACGGATGATATCTTATGACATCCAAGAGAGACAGGGCCTACCTTTCTGTCTGTTTCATCATAGGATATAGATCTCGTGCTCTTTTGGATGAGCAAACACATTAAGGCCATCTACGTGCATACACATATATCGGGCCTGAAGAGATCGGAAATGGTACGCATGAGTATTAGAGAAGACGGGAGCCAGCGATATCATCAAAAGAGTGAGGTTATTAAAATGGGAATGGTCTGGCCTCAATACTGCAGGAAATGACCAGCGTTGGACTTCCGATGTGATGGAATGGATTCCAAAAGACATCAAGAGAGCGTGGAGGCAAAACTATAGATGGAAAAGGGATATCGTCGAATTCCTTCGAGTAACATGGAGAGGGGAAGAAAGAGCAAATGGGAGGAACCGCAGGAGAGCCTTCATACATCAACGGAAAAAAACTATCGAAAAACAAAGTTTCTGGATAAAAATAAGAGGAACGGGATGTTAATTTAAATTAATATAATCCTACTGAATAAATTAATTAATATAATCCTATTTAATTAAATATATTAATTGACAAACCGATCATTCTGCGAAATATAAGTCAGCAGGTTTTCTATTTATATGATTTTTGCTTGAATTCTACTTTGCTCGAATTTGAATCGTAAGATTAATATCTAAATAAAATATTTCAATAATAGCAATTTCCCTTGGTATCATATGCGACTAAGATATTTTTATCTTAAGTTACAGTCATTAATCATAGGTCATTATGCAACACAAAGGGTGTAGGATTACTATTGTTTCCTCTTGAATATATTAGAAAATGATAAAATTATATAAGGCACTATTTCCTCACGTAGCCATTCTGCTTAAGGGAATCCGACAATTTTTTCCCGGCATCATCGCGTTACTGCAATCCCAGCAGAGAAGCATACAAATAAACACTTTTATTTTGATTCAACATTAGTGAACGAAAGAATTTACTCTATGAATTATTTTAATGGTTCTGGGACTCATCAGACAGCCTACTAATGATAAAATCTTTCAAAATTCTATCTACTGTAATCTGTAGAAATGCAGACAGAAAGCATACTAAGTCTCAAAAACTGGGAGATACAAATGAAACTAATAATCCCTTCTTAACATATTAACAAACCTCATATACTTGTAATTATTTTCAATACAATATATGATAAATTTCAGAATTAGAAATTTAATCATCCCCCAACATTTAATTCCCTAAAAGTTAAATACTCTCCGTATTATTGATATTACATTTTTAAGGCAATATATTTCCAAGATCGACTTCCAAGGAACAGAGGGTTCCTTTAAAAAAATCGGAAAAAAATTCGAACTGGACGACGATATCGTGATTTCCATTCTTTCGTGTATGCTATACTAAATTACTAATTTATTTTGGACGAATAAAGACAGGCTTCTAGCATAATTGTCTTCATTGATCATTCTTGATTTTATCTTATTGGACTTTCTCTATTTTCCTAAACATTGAAACATTTTGTGAATACATCTTAACGAGCTTCATTTATTATTTTCGCAGTTCTTCTTACGTTTGTGCATAAATTATATAAGATTAATTTTTAGTATGTGTATTAAAACAATCAATTATTGCTCAGATTCATTTCCCTTAAAAAGTTCCGAAGAAATAGAATCGTCATTTAATTGCTTAGGTTGGTGGTTCGCCTCGAGAATATACGGTATTTAGACAAAACTCACATATTTTTAAAACTAAACTTAACGTATAACTTATGCAGTATATGTAGTCCTACATCATGATTATAACCACCAATCACGGAAAGCATTGACCTATAAACTTGTTTTGCTCAATTGTTTACCTCCTACTTCAGGAGACAAATATTTTGCCGACTTCGCCGGGAAAAATACAACAGCGCAATCATCCTCTCAATTTCACTCAACCATATTCCCGTAGATCGTCCGTAAAGATATGGCGTACCCTAAAACTATCATGTAAAATAGAACGCTAATTGTGATTACGATGTCGGCGGGAATCGATTCCATAACGGTTATGTCTCTATTCATTCCGGCTAATATCTCCCTTTAAAATTCGCCCGGCGAAAGATGGCAGTTATGAGAACGACTTCCATTCCAAGATGGAGCCATAACCGAGGTTACGAACTCATTAATGGCGCTAACTTCAGCCACGTCTTCTCGGCAAACATCCTCTTTTGCCGACCTGTCCTCTGGACGGCGCCTGATAAAACGCCTTTCTAACCCTCCGCCTTCCTCTTACCTTTCTTCTCTCTCCCTTATCCTCCTTCACAAAGGATGCTTCTCGTTAGGGATTGGATTTGGAGATATGAACAACATCTCTCTTTGCCGAGGAATTAATATTATCACTGCAAACATGCGACGCTCTGAAGTAATGGAAGACTCTCACGTTAATTAGTCTATCCAAGATGACAATGCAAATTATTATCGACTCCTCTGATGTAAATTAATTAGGTATAGGATGAGCTGAGTGCAGCATTCTCACCTCATGCACTTTTTATGTCAATTATCTGTTATTCCAAATGCAAAAGAATTTAACTCAGCCTAATCAAAATATTTCTCAGGCTAAAATAAATATTTAATTCGTGTGTCAAAGCGCATTTTCTAAGGAATATAGTTCTTTCAAGAGTCAATATCGTAAGCCAAATTCTTCGTTGACTAAATATGATTTCCCATTGAGTCTGAGACCAAGTATATTTAAGCACTGGTCAAGATCCACAACGCGGATTAATATTTTAATAAATAGATATGTGTATAACTCGAATCACAGTCGTCCTTGTTTTTCATCGGAAGATCCATCAAAACTTCCTCCATTCAAGTTCAAAAAATTAAAAAGTTACCGTTCCTAACTTTTAATTTTAATTAATTGTTTAGTTATTCGTCTAATCATTTCAGTACGATTTCGTGATAACAGAAGTGACGTTGTAATTTTTGCTGGCTATTACATTTTTTTCCAAACATACGATCCCTCTACTACTTCAGAAGATAAAATGAACATAAAATAAGGGAAAAATTTTCTAGAACAAGTCTTTTAAGGGACTCATTCCTTCCGCGAACGATACGCGACCATGACAAGCTAAAAAAAGTAGCTCAATCGTTCGGTGTTTTCACCCCCTGCCACTCGCCTAAAGCCGGCTTGCAGGGTATTTATGTAGATGTAGATGAAATTATAATAACAGAACTTGAGGAGAAGAAATAAAATTCAATACCGGAAATTCAAAAACTGAAGATGATATTTTATGGCATCATGTTTACGGCAGTGGAAAAGTTATAAAAGACGGGTAAACCATAGAACTACGAATTACTGTATCAAACCACAGTAAAACTTGAAAGTTGCAAACATCGATTTCTGTCTCCATAATATTCTGGGCAAAAAGAATAATAATAACTCATCTCTAACAGGAAAACACCATTCTACATTCTGGCGACATAATGATTTAAAATTACGACACGACTTTATTTATATTCGCAAAATTACGTCTGAGTATTTACAATTATATAAAATGAACAAACGAAAATATTTTTAAACTTTCGTTTTTAACTTTAGTACAAAAATAATGCTTCATTATATATACTTTCAGCGACAATGGGTGAAAGCAATGATCTATTCATAGAATTATAACTCTCATACAATTATAACTCAAACTGTATTTTGGTCTTTTCCTCAAAAATTTCATTATACCAAAGACTGCCTTTGCTAGGGACGCAAAAATCACGCTTCGGTGGATTTCGGGATTCCTTCATTTGCGATTAAATGAATTTTTTGGGCGTCATAGTAAGGCTGTATTCACCTCCTAGCAGAGCCATCCTACCTTTCTTTCTCTATTTGCACTTAAGAAAGCTTTTGATTAGGTTGATGACCTGACGCGACGAGATAAAATCTCTTTCGGACTACCAATTACGGGCTGAATTTAAGGAGGGCCAAAAGTTGCTTACATCAACATTCTCCTTTCCCGTTTTTCACTTGCCGTTCCGTGCCGAGACAGCTGTCCAGACTTAAAACAATTTTGATGGACCATAAAAAACATTGGGTAACAGTAACTATCACAGATTATTCTGATTATCTTTTCCATCGATAATTAAAGTCGCTAAGCGGCTAAGAGTTAGTGGGGATGCTGGGGCTAATGCTGTAGACTTGATGCGATTTGGATGATAATATTGTAAATTTAACCTGGTTAAATACACTTTTAGGCACTATTACGGAGCGTTCATTCTACACATAGCTCAGCATCCAGATACTGGACAGGTTTCAGCATTTCTAGAGTGAATATGTCTAGTGAAGGTACTGCAAGGATTTGCGCTACCTGTAATCCTTCTTACTTTATGGTCAGCGGAATGAGGAAGGGAATAGAGACCATGGTTGATAGGCAACGATTTAAAGATTTTATATAGTAAAAAAAGTTTAAGATGTTGTCTTGACTCCAAAACGGGGATAAGTTATTACGAGTTTCCTGCCTCTGGTAGACTAAACCGAGTTCGTAAATGCGTCCACACTTTAAAAACTTGTTTATGGTAGCTAATGTTCCCCATTTCGGCGAGAAGCAAGATGGACATGGCTATTTATGTTGCGCATAGAGTGAGCAGACACCCCATTTAAGGTTAGAATACACCACTCACTGAATTAAACAAAATTTATAACTTCAGCTATTCGTGGTATCGATTAAAAGTTGTGCATTTATTCCTCTGTGACTGAATTAAATCTTTAAATGCCCCTTGCGTAAAATATTAATTCATGTACTAGAAGTGTTCAGTTTTGGTGATTTGGAAGTCACATCCATTTTCATATTTCATGTTACATGAAAAAAATAGTAATTATAACATATAATAGTATTTGAGAATTCTACCAAAAAAAACAAATTGTCAATCGTAAGAATCGTAAGAATCGTGAGATACCAAACTAAGATGATAATATAAAAAGAAAGTTAGCCAAATGCCATTTAGATGGATTGTCATTGGAAATTTGACTTATTTTTCCTTTGTAATGTTTGGTCGGTAATGATGATACAGAAAATTACCATGGATACCAAAATCATCATAAAAAAACCCAAGGACTGAATTTTTATAATAGCGCAATATCACCGAAACAATTCCAATACAAGTTAGAAACATAAATGAACCGTTGCTCAACATGGATTGTTTACAGTCTTAACTATGCTTTGGATCACCACTCGCTGTTTTTGCCGCAATCCGAAAATGAGAGAGAGAGAGGGTTACGAGAGCATCTGGATGTTCTCCGGAAAAGAATCGTAAAGTAAGCCTTACAGCTTAATAAAATCACTCCTTCCACTACTCACACTCTACAGCATTACGCGGCCGCTCCGAAAGAAAGCAGACGAGATACTTTTTACCCCGAAACATCTCTCAAAGCACCTCACACAGAGAGCACGCAGGTGCCAACCTCTCCCCTTCTGTTGACTCAAGCCTATCCCCTTTTCGTACGTGGGAAAACCGTCTAGCCAAGAAAAAGAGAGAGCCGAAAAAGGAGAGAGACGATACTTGCGGATTCGTTCTCTTCCGCAGACTCCCGAGAGATTCGCACTGCGATCAAAGGAATCACGGATCAGGAAACGTAAGGGCGGAGGGATAATGAAATAAAAAAGGCAAAGAGAGAATTCCGAAAAGGAAGAGGCGCAAATTTATACGAAACGCCTTCCTTTCTAATCTCGCCTTCCGAAAATACGTACACCACTTCCTAAATTTAAAAGACCCTTCCCGAGAAAGAGCTATAAATATGCTAATTTTCAATCATGAAACTGGTCGTTTTCTGATCGAGATGAAACTTTACAAAAAATTTGAAGAGATTGGATCTCGATTTTTTACGTTAAATGCATTTAAGGGCTCTTTCCGAAATCAAGGAGGACACAAAACTCTGTCATCTTCAGAGGTGTATATTTATAAATTCATACCAATCGCCGATATGACGCCATTCTAATTGCAAGTAAATTTCCCGCACAATACCTCATTAACTGCTATATATTCGTGAATTATTAAATATTGATGAACTGTAGAAAATGAAAAATTTAATATTATTACAAGTTATTGAGATTGAGCGGTTCTTTATTTACTCATCCATAATAAAATTGATAACTCTAGGCCGATAGATAGCTAGTAAATCAAATATACATATAATATTCATTTTGTTTCTGTGGAAATAGGCATGTTTCGTTAATGATTTTCAGTGAATCAGGATCAAAGGAACTCAAAATGCCGAGAGCTTCAAATTATCTTTCTGTATTTCCATCCCCTTAATCAGATTTGTTTTCTCCTCCCCTAATATTAACAATAATACCCACAACTACATTCACTGCTGAAATTGCATTCTCTTTCGTTACAAGCATTGATGAGAAAACAATTTTACTGAGGTATTGTATTTTATCTGTCCTTAATGTTTGGCTTGATTACAAAAGTAATATCAACAACATTTCATCAACGTTCTCCCAGGTAAATGTTTTATCGATTCTCATTTTTACCAATTCCAAGTCATACTTTATCCCTTGATGAATAATGAGTATTTATGACAATATCGTCCGTAAAGACAGTGACTTGATAAAGATCAATTCCTAAGAGATTCGAATGCAAACATCCATGGAAAAAGATTTTAAAGTGCGTATAGTTGTATTGTCAAGGTTTAATTCATCGCAACTCGTTAAGTCAAAATTGAAGATTATTGCGGATACAAACGTACAGCAGCTGCAAAAAAAAGCCTCTTAGAAAAGCGCTCTGCACTAGTCAATCCATCACCCCTCATGACTCAAGAAAACATTCTTCAGCTTTGACGGTCTGTTTGCCATATCCACCTAACTTAATTACTATCACATTCTTTTATTTCTTACGAAACCTTTTAATTGGAAAAACTTTTAATTCTAAAGAGCAAGTTCGTTAGGTAGTCGAAAATTTCTCCCAGTCTAAACTAGCCATATTTTACAACGAAGAAATTGATAATATGCCAGAAAAATAATAAGTAATGAATTAATATAACATTACTATTCAGTGAAAGCATAATTTATGGCTGAAAAAACCGAAGTTATGTATGACTCGACCTAATATACGAAATTATATATTCTTCAATAACCTCACCCGGATATCTGTAACGTGAGATTTTATTGAAGTCGTGAAGAAATTATGTAAATTTTTAAAAATCTCAAACCTGAAGTTATACTGAGTTAAAACGAGGCTTTGAAAAGTTCTAGCATAACTTTTAATCGAACTTTCGAACAACGGTTTGAAAATGGCACTTAGAAGCAGAGTGCTGGAGTAGAATACAAAGGAGAGATTAAATGAAACTAAGATTCAAAGTTTTGCTTTGTATTTGGGCGATATAGCGTTAGATAAGCCCATGTGACGCGACATGTATTACAATTAGTTATTCCGCAGGAACTGATTCTGGCGTCTAAGTTGAAAGAATTAAATTTAAAATATATTAAAAGAATACTGTTCACATTTTCCTTGTTCTCACTAAATGAATTCTAAAACTTGATTCTTAGTGTAATGAATGTGAATATTCTTCTCAATTGTAAAATAAAACACAAACAATTGTTAATTCACACCAAAGTCACAACAGGTCATTCATATACGTCTAAGTTATTTGCGTGAGTAAGAAATTGAATATCAAATACTTTCTAGCAAATTAGAGACTAATCTTTCATGTCTGTGGGTTGAATAGCTAAATTTTTATTTGTTTTTGAATTTTACATACAAAAATCATGATAATATTTAAATAAATTGAAATCTGCAAGGATTATTCAAACAGAGCTAAATGCTCACAGGAAATGGGATGATCTCATTCCTGGGTCTATAAATTTGGTTAAATTCCATATATCGATCCTTATTGTACACATTACCTAAAACATTGGGTGGCACAAAGTAGTAGTAGAATTGATATGTTCAATAGTTCCTTCGTGTAATTCACTATGTTCTGGATGCATATCCGAAGATGTCAATACGTCAATGAAATCTTAAAATGAAAAATCTGCTATGGATCTTACGAAGTGCTTTTTCTTTCTGATGATGGTTACAAAGTAGTATTAAAGTATTACAATATTTGAAGACAATATTAGATCTTACGAAGAATGCACTAATAATTCAAGCCGCGAATCGGTGCACAGTTTTTAGAGAATAAGATATTTGCTTTCCTTTGCATCTCATACAAAGACCTTAGATAGATGACCTTCAAGATGAGAGTCCTGAATGGCATTCGGATAGTATACGTATCGCTCTCGAGAATGGTCTAGGAAATAGGCAAGCATACCCTCGCCATCAAGGACTCTTTCGAAAAGAAATAAATACCTACCTAAATAAAAATATTCTTGTAGGGTTCTATACTGAGGTACTTCTATATGCTTTCTGTTCTGAGTTCGTAAGGCACCTAAAAGCTTTTCCCGTTGGAGATCAGTCTTCCTATGTGCATAAAGTTGATCAAAATGGAAAAAGAACGAATTTATGTTTTCTTTCCTGAAAAAAGTCGAAGAATATAGAAGGTTTCATAAATGCGTCTCAATGTTTAGGTTAAATCATCTCACGAGTATTGAATAACTAAACTTCTCAATTGAGTGAAAGAGACATGCTATTACACGACTTTTAAATAACTAAGATAAGATGATATAAATATATAAAATGTTTCGATAAAAAGTTATCAAAGCATTTCACTACCAATCATACTATAATGAATAAATTAGGAAAGGTAGAGTTAGGTACAAGTAAGAATTTTCAAAACGATACAAAGCGTCTTTACTGGGGAAGTTGGATATAAAAAGTCACATCTCCTACTTAATCCTTTTGGTTACTTGAGATTTGATAGAACGTTTGTCATATCAATCATAAATGTATACCCTTAAAACAAATTAGTCATCTGAGATGTAAAAAATTCGTACAATTTGTAAACAGGAAAATAATCCAGCTAAGTACAGATATACTAATATGGACTTGTTCTTTCTGAAAGTAGCCTCCCTTGGAATGGAAAACGATGTACATGCATGAGGGACAATTTTTATATTGAGCAGTCACACATGGAAGACATTAAGGGATGGGAAAGTAAAAACTACAAGAGAGTACCAAATAACGTCGTGGATAGCCTGGAACAAAAGAAAGAAAGCAATGTGGCAAGACTCAGAGACAATAAAGGGAAAGGACATGCGACGAAAGGATACGATTGATAAGAAGAGATATCAAGATGAACTAGAAAGAGAAAAACATTATGAATGAAAATCGAAAAGACCGAGGGAGAGGGAGTCAGAGAAGTGGAGACGTGAGGGAATTATCCAATGGTATTTAAAGAGAAAGGAAGGGTATAGGGGAAAAGTCACGTTACCTTGAAAGGATAAAATTCAAGATGGTAATCAAGATGCGACGGAAATCTGCGAGATGAAAACCATTGCGACATTAAATCTATCTATGCTATTAAATATGTTTCCAGCGAACGCTTTCGAAGAATTAATGTAATCCGCAGGTGTTACGGAATCGCGTTTGCATTCTTTCAGAACCGGAATTGGGAAAGTAATTGAATGTCATTATTCATTAAGAAAGTAATTAAACTGTTGACCCAAAATAACAGAGAATCGAAACTAAAACTTTCCCATTACGTTTTGTAATTATGTTCCTTGAAATTTCAATTGAGAATGAATTAAAGAATATCTGACATTGATTGGAAAAGCTTATTTCCTTCAAAAATTGAAAAATTGTATTTTGAATAAATGCGGTGGTTAATCAAAAATTTAATCCGAATTAAAAAGTATGTGAAAATATTTCTGCACACCTTAACCACCATCGTGAGAATAATAAGATAAAATTAATGATTTCTTCAGAAAAAAACCCAAAAAACAGATGTATTACACATTTGATGGAGAATGAGAAAATCAGACTTCATCTTCTAATATAGCCTGATACCCTAGTATCTTCTAAAATTTTAGATCTCAGATAGCATGATTTTTGCAGTATTTCCATAATGTAATCAATATTCAACGGATTATGAATAAAATTCTCAGAGGAAGGTATAATTTGAGGAAATCTATCGTAACCATTCGATCTCAATTTCTTAGAATTATATTTTTAGAATTTCATAATAAACCTGCAGATTTAGCTTAGTGGGAGTTAGGGGAAAAACATTCTATTATTCACTTTTTAAGCTCTACATTATATGGTACGTATAATGCGGAAAAGAGCGCTTCCGATTTCGCGTTGTTACGATGTAATATCTCCGAGTAATTGTGGTCGCCAAATGCTCCGTTCCATTCCGTTTTACTTCAAATTATTTTCGTTTAGCTATTCCTCATCATGTTTTCCTTTTCCGTCTGACCACGAAGCACAGCCATGAAAATGTGGTACATTATATATATTTTTTATACATTTTGGTACATTATATATATTTATATATACATTATATATATATATATATATATATTTTTTTTAGAATGGAGAGTTTCAAACCGTCGTCATATTTTTCCTATGCTTACGTTACCAAGTGGCATTCAAAAGGAGAAAATGGGTATAATTTTTATTCCATGTAATCAGTCAAAGGTTAGTAAAGGTAATGGTGCAGTAGCTGTTTTGTCAGAAAGAGCCCTCCTTAAATCTTATTTAGTGAGTGCAAGACCTGTGGAAATCTCGGTGAAATGAAAATTCCGCATTACATTTGTCGAAATAAGCTCTAAGCAGATCCTTAACTAATCAGACGTGCTCTAATTGGTAACTGCAGTGGACATTCGTCCAAACAAGAGCGAAGCTCCAATGTGAGGATAGTTGATGATAAGGTCAAGAGAGAGAAGATGAGAAATTAAGTGGACTGGAGTGAGTGGCAGGGTAAGGAAGAGAGGGCAGAGATAACAGGACGTACATGGAGAGGTCGCTTATTATTGCAATAATGGGCTTATGAGAGGAAGCAGGAGATGAAGTTCTCTAGTAAGGAGGAAACAGTGAGAGATTGAAAAGATAGGCAGATGGAAATAGAAAGTATAGACTTAAAGATAGAATGGATCCGGAAATAAGGAAAGGTGAGAGAGAGAGAGAGAGAGAGGAACTACGTATTAGAGCGATCAGTGAGAGAGGTACCTCGTTACGAGAAGGGGATTTACCGAAAGAGGATTAGTGATAGAGCAATAAGGCTAATTGGAAAGTTCTTGTATAAGCAGCCACAGATGAAAATGGAAGAATCTAAAGCTTCCTATTCGGCTGAATGGCTTTTTTCGCTCGTTCATTTTTAGGCCATCGATCTATTGGACTCTAGTCCAACTTCTCCAATCAACATTTATGTGTGTCGATACGAACGTTTGCAACTCTTCGCAAAATATATCGATCGTAAAAGAAAATTAAAAATCATGAGATGATGTATTACCGATAGCAGTCACAAATAAAGAACCTGTGCTATAAATCTGCCATTATATGCTAGAGATTTAAAACGTTAATTGAACTTCTGGAAACTTAGCCTTCGCTCCGTAACGCTTACAACAGAATTTGAAGTTCACTTCATTTCCCCTTCTCATTTTTTACTTGCTTGTTACTTTTATGACTTGAATAGATGAAAATACTATGATTATCTTCTTATTCCATGAATGACTTTTAAAGTTTAGGATATCCTGTTTAACCGTTCTATAGTTAAATTTCGTCAAAAACGATGAAAATTTCGTCAACGCAGAACGTACAGTTTTGCATTTAATTTCTGGCTAACCTGCATCAAAGTTCAATCAAAATTAATTATGAGTCTTCCATAAAATATATTTTAAAAACCTTAAAGAAAATATTCTCTTGATTCATAAATAATTAGAATATTTTTAATTCAAGCTATCAAATACTCCAAAATTCCTCCACTAACGTAGGCCAGGCATGCACTGTGGCAGATATACCGGAGTTATGTTTTTATAAGATAATTAGCATAACTGCTCCATTATATTAATAAACCTTACGAATCCCAATCCTGGATGTTTATTTATGATACTCTCTGTAGTAGGCTGCTACTCTAGGTCTATGTTTTAGAGATAAAAGAAAGAAAAAGGGATGTGACTTTTGCCCGCCGTGAACCGTGTGGAAACATGGCTGAGGCTTTTAGACTTTCACGAATCTTCAAGAGGGAAAGGCAAATCGGAAATCAACCTCAAGTGTTTTTCTTTGCCGTGGTGAATTGGAAATGCTAAGCTCTGTCTCGCCAAGTGCTTGTCCCTAAGGCTTTAGAAAGCAATACCTGCACTCCGTATCACTAATATATATTTTTCAGGCACTAAACAACCATACGTGGATAAAAACTTCTACAGAATTCTCTAACGGGATTTAGAAACTATAGGTTTTACAAGGATTTTGAACATGTAAGTTAAAACACTCCGTAAATATTTTAGACACATTTTCACTGAGAAGTCAACAAATTCTCGTGCAGTAAACGCTTTATAAACCCAAAATCTTTTGTTTTTCTGAAGAAAAAAATTCTGGTATTGAATAACCAAACTCGATATGGAAATCATGTTCATTTCTGAACTCTTGAATGCAGTTCATTCGTTTACACCAGTAAATTCCTCTTTTAACGACTCTTTCACCATCTAAACTACTCGATACAATATTTGGAGGAATTGGAAAAAAATTAAATGTACTTACATAAATGACGTTGGGTTGACTTAGGTTATTACTTACCTAGAAAAGGAAAAAATTATTTCCATTAATACAAGGATAAAAATATGGACTAATTTTTCTGCGAATATCCAATTAATTTATACTTGAAAACAGAAGAAAATGTTACTGATAATTTTTGTTTTCATTATAGTATGAAGATAAATATAATAAAGGAGACGTTGACAACAATACGAGGCTCATAACTTTTAAAATGAAAAACAGAGGGAAATAAACGACGTTTTAAGGAATTAGATGAGTGAACAAATAAATAATACCAATAATAAATTTATAACGGCATGTATACTAATAATAGTAAGTAACTCAGATCATTTAACGCCTAAGGAAATTAGAGAAATATTGATTCGATCAGTAATAATAATACGAGGGTGGTCTGAAAAGTTTCCGACCCCAGATTTTTCAGAAATCTTCAGAAAATTTTCAGAAATTTTCTGAAAACATGTCGAGAAATGGCGAAATGTCGGAAACTTTTCAGAACACCCATGTAAATTCACATTAAAATAAATATTCAATGCTTAATGGATCTTTTTAATGATTTATATCCCATATTCCTAGATTAATATAGTCTTTTACCTGTTGTACATTAGGTTATGGCTTCTAATTTCTCGTTCAAGATATATTATCCTACATTATACAATCAAAAGATGAAAAGGAAACTAAGCACACAACTTGGGGTACATAAATATAATACAATATATCAAAGCTGCTTCATACGTCTTTTAAAAAAGAAAAGGCTTACTATAAGTATCGATCTCCATTCGAAAGCTTGTTGTTTCATCACGGGCCTAACGTTGGGCTTATTTCATCGAAAGAAATCATTTAATCCAAAACAAATGATATATTGTGGTGGTCTGGAATTTCATCGAGAAAATGACCGTAGTTTACCTTCTGCTTGCATATCAAATTCCAAATGATGAAAAAGCAATGTTTCCTCATTCTGACCTTTTGAACGGCTCTTGTGAATATTTGCTCTGGTATAAATATCTCAAATTTCGTACGCGGATAAAATAAATGTTTATCTTAGTCTATCTTGCATTATTCAGCGTATTCTAATAATCTTCTGGCGATTTCGGGTTTCAATCCTTCCGCCCAGCGATAAGTTTCTTTAAAAAAGTTCGGAATATATTATCCGATGTTGATCCAAATGCTCATTCTCTATACGTTCCCAGTAACCTCAAAAAATAATTTGAGGAATATAATGATATAGATAATGGCCTTCCAGATCCTTTTTCCGGGAAAAGCAGTTTTGGGAAATTCATGAGCACACTCAATTTCAAAATAATTGAAATGATTGATACAAATAATATATTTAGTGATACGTTTTCGGTGTTAGTAATCTTGGATGAATGTAAATGTGATTGTATTTGAGAATAATAACATTTTAACAGAGTATGACGGAGATTGGTACCAACAGAGTGTAATTTAGACGAAAAAATTACTTTATTCCTTCCAATCCGTCTAAATTTGCAAATGTAATTAATTCTTAGATTACTAAGACAAAAACTGATACATTAATTCGCGAAATAAGTTAACTGAAAAGAAATATAATTCTAATCCACGAATCATTTAATTGAATCGTTTTAAAAGAAAATATCTCAATAATTGGACGTTAAATTGATACATTTTTTTTAAATTTCGTAATTATATTTTTAAAAGTAGTTTCCATCCTCAGTACCTAATTTGTTAATCCGCTTATCTCATTATCGGCGTAATATGTTCGGATATATCTAATGGAAAGCACTTGAAGAAGTTATGAAAGGCTATTGAGAGAAAGTAGATTATTCAAAACGATGTCGCGTACTTGGGTAACGTGAATACTGTACGTTTTTACGTTAGATATTCCCTGATATACCGTGCCCATGTCGTACAAATGATTCAATCATTACATAAATAGAAGACGGGTTTTCCCAAAATCTTAAGAGTAGTAAAGGAGCATAAATTCTTCATGTTTTACAATCCACGTAAAAAATCATTTTAGCCTATCGCTAAAGTAATGATAATCAACAGCGACAATAAGGAATAGGTTGTATAAATAATAATGATTTTCGTGACATATTACGCGCAACAGCATATTTTAAAGTAGAGATTACTGTACATGACGTACATTAATCAAAAATATCCTAAATACCATTAAATCTCTTAATAGTATGGTCGAGGTTTTAATTAAAGAATCATATACTTAAAATGCTAATCTATAATCGGGAAATGGTGACTCATTATAAAGATGTACTGAACTCATAATAAAGATGTAACTATAATACATAAAAGTTTTCAAGTTATCTCATATCTCATATAACTGAATTCTTTTTAGTAAAAATAGGGATTTAGGAGTGTTGAAAATGTGATACGTATGAATTAAAATAGCACGTCATGCTGTGTTTGTATGCCTGCATCCATCCGCATGAAGGAGATAATAATGCCCAAGGGATCGCATTGCTTTCGCGAAAATCTTGAAAGAAGGAAACATCCAGGAAATCCATAAAAGGTATTACACGGCTTAGTTGCTAATTTACGGAAGCAAACGGTAGGAGATGTTTTCCTTCGACCCCGCCAGCTAATACCGGAAGCCGATAATTTCCGTCACCCGATATCGACTGAAAGTAAGAAACGCCTTACTATATATAGGTATCCCTTGTCGCGTTTACGACACTGCATCCCCAAAAATCTGTAGGTAAGTGCCAAGTGAATTAGCCGGAGGGAACGAGGCCGGCGGAATTCCATGGGCTGAGAGGAGTTGGAGAATTTGATATAACTTTCGGTAATTGGGAACGTGAATGGAGTGTAAAAGCGACGGAAAAGGTTACAGGATGTGATTGGTCGAACGGGAAGGTAAGAGATGCCCAACGTGGAAGGGAATTGGAGGAGAGGGTCGTCAAGAGATCCATGGCGGAATGGGAAAGCTTTAAAAAAATTGGGTGTGGCCACGAGGAGGGGATAGATGAAAGGAAAAGATGAAAGGAAAGAGATCAGAAGTAGAATTTTTCTATAAGAAACGGCTCGTGTACAGCCATATATACACCCAACCGTACCCTTCGCTTCCAACCTCAAAGCATGTCGCTCTTCAAATTTCATTTTATCCCGCAAAAACCAAACAATTGATTAAGTATTACTGAATACGCAAATTCAATTCATTACCTTCTAATTTATTGATTTAATGTACTAATGAAATACTATGTAACACTGAATGCGTTACATAGTATTTCAATAACTCAATGTGTGAAAATACTAATATTGCTACCTGCGTATAACACTACACACAGGAGGTACAGTTACAGACGGGTGCGCTGATGTTTCAGAGGCGAATGATATTATTGCGAGGGTCTCCTTTCTTTCGCGTATGATCTTTTCATAGACGAACCAATAACGCAGTACTTTGTGGAGGTTACTTACTATTCAGAAGTATACTAGGTAAAGAGTTTTCTAATGAATTGAAAATAATGGAAATGAACTGAAACTTAGCGCATGAAGTAATACGACTAACCAAACCTTAAAATCATAAAAAATATGCTTTTTAGAAATACTTTTGCGAAAACATCCGTAATATTAATTATCAATAAAAATTTTCATGAGTTTATCGATCAAAACCAATGATTACCGTTGATCATTACGGTGCATTGCGTTGTGTTTTCATTGTACTTATTGATCAAGCTATTTTGATTCGTTTAAATAATAAAGAGAGAAAAATGGGAGAAAGGAAAATGGCGTTATCTTAAAAAATTTTGGCCGACATTTATTTTAAAGGGCACTAAAATATCCCCTGGTAAGTACGATTCTTTTAAACTCAACATATTTAAGATATGGAAGAGGTGCTTGCATGACTCTCAGCCCGAGGCGCCAACACGCCTCTAGCCGGCCCTAGTATAACAACAATGTTGGTAAATTTCTATTCCTAATACATTTATATTTTCTTAGACATACATTTTTGTATCGCATACCCTCCGTCTACGTTTTGAGTATTTCATAATTTTTCAAATATTCACTTACGTTGGGTTTTATATTTTATTTTTTTTTCAAATGTTTTCAGGAATGTTTAATCCCTCATTTCTATTGTTGTTTACCACAATCCGGGTTTTTCTTTATCAACTTGAGATTTTCACCACCACTTTAGAAAGATCTCTTAAACGTTTTCCGCCAGCGACTGCTTTACTATAGTTAACTAAAAGAAACGAAGAGCTCGAGTACAATTAATCAGAATAGTACTTAATAAGATTAAAGATGAAATATTTTGGACATCAAGATTTACTTTGAATTTAAATTAGAGAGACACATTGATAAATTAACTTATCATATCCAATTACGAAAAATTGCTGTATATTAACACATTTCACAATACCCCATTTAAATATCTTTGGAGACATTTTCTTAATTAATTGCGCGAAAAATTCTAAATTTATCGATATGGAATCGTAAGACATAATTTAAATGATGAAGAGCTAAAAGGTTAATTAAATGCCAATATCTATTTAAACTACGCTATGAAGATAGTGGAACGTTTTCCTAATTTTACAGTTTTAGTTTCCTAACTGAATTCTCAGGCAATTTAATGATATTAATTGAGAAAAAATAGTCAAAGAAGATGGAGAAACGAGTACTCATGTACCTGATACAAAGGACAGTCTAAAGAATCTCGTTACTTGCTTACAATTCACAACCGAACGAAAACTTGGCGACATTTTAGCTCTTGCATTTTAACTCTAGCAATTTCACCCAAGGAATACAAATACGTTCAATCTCCTACATTCTGTGAAGGATATTATTTTTGCTTTTATTTAGGCGATTTTGACTTTCAAATACCTCAAAAGAAATTGGATAAACCAGCGAGGCGTCTTCGTGACATTTCCGCAAGCCTACGTTTTACAATGAGTTCACGTACAGAGAAGAAAGAAATCTATCTACAGATCTAGACAATGGAAGTACGTTTAAAAACTTACAACATTCTAGCATTTTACAGAGAAATTAATATATATATACACACACACACACGAGGGTGGTCTGAAAAGTTTCCGACCCCAGATTTTTCAGAAAACTTCAGAAAATTTTACACACACACATAAATCATGCATTGGAAGCTGATGGAATTCTAAAACAGGACTTCATAGCCGGTGTTAGGCTCTTAGTTTTCCTGGTAATATTCCAGTGCAACATTTTCTTCAAACCTTCACTTATGTATGTGCTCTATTTTGAAAATATTCTATTGTTTAATAGGAACTCGCGACTACAAAAATATCGTATTCTTCGTTTGGAGATTTTCTTTCTTTATGAATTTGAATTTAGAGTTAAACTCAGAAACTTTTGGTTTACTTTAAATCTGAATCGCTATGTTTGTGCCCTTTGAAAGGTTAGAAAGCACTTGGTGCAGCTCAGGCAGCATTGCACGTTGCAATATTTTTCCATGCTCAAGTTTAAGATGTAGTATAGAGTTTCATGAATTCACATAGCATACAGAGAATTTTATATATTACTGAAATTTCTTTAATTTAAAGTATATCTCGTAAAGAAGCTTGTTAATTCTAAAATAAGAAACAGCTTTAGGGCTCCCCTATAAATTCACTTGGCTAGAGAATGGAAATACGTTTACGACGAAAATAATAATAAGGATCCAAGGCATCGATTTATTCCTTCATTAGCATTATTCTTCTCATTACAGCCCTTTCCTTTTACTCCTGCCTCTTCAAGACCCTTTATTACAACCTCGTTTAAATGGAAACCCCGACATCTCCTTTGGAATCACCTTAACGATAATATGAATTCCAGACAAAGACCGCCGAAATAAGAAGAGGAAAACATTTTCCTTACGGAGAACTTCTGGCTTTGAACTCCGCCGTATTTCCTATACTTCTCATCATATAAAAGATTTCCAAGGCATTTAGAGGCGCACCCTTTGAGACACAGAAGAAGAACAGAGAAAAAGTCGAAAGTTATGCGCCGGAACGGAGAGAGCAAGATGGTGAGGGAGACATGGCGTTGGCAGACAGGGGGATGAAAACGGAATGATTTTTTTTTCCTCCATAAGAAGGGATAGGGCATTTGTATGAGAGCAAGGAGCTGTAGAAAAAAGCGAAGAATGGAAGTGACGAGGACGCGATAAAAACAAGGCAACCGTGAGCTCCAGAATGGTCGACAGTTTTACCAGCGCCGATGAAAAAAAGATTCGAAAGTATGATAAGTGCGGTGGAAGAGAAAGATGGGGGGAATAGGAGTGGAAGAAAAAGGGAAAATGGAAGGCGATTTGGAAGGATGAGCACATCTTTAGAAGGACTACGTTTGGGGAAGAGAAAAGGCTGAAAAGAGTTGCGGACAAAAAAATCCCTTTCGCTTGAACAGTTGACGCTTTACCCGCGAATGTGAAAACGTTTTTCGTTAACGGCGGTGCTGAAGTTGCCTTTTTGTTACCTCTCCTTTGCCGAGTTCATTAAACTGTTAAGAAGGCCCCATTAATGTATAAAAATGTGAAAACTTTTGATTAACCAATAATATACCACGGTAATAAACTTTGTTGCTGGAGATTTAATGTTTGCGAGTAATTACTAAAACTGCTTCATGGAGCTTAATCTCATTAGCAAATATGGCATGCTGCGTTTTTCATATAATATTCACTCCTTTAATAACCAAGCCATCGTAATAAGTACTGCCTGATAAATTTTACTGGATACTGAAATTGGGAGGAAAGAATTTTTTAACTGTAGTAACCATAATGTGAAATTTATAATCGTTGAAAAATTCCTCGAAACTCCTTATATGCAAAGATAAAGGTCTTATTGACAAAAAATAATACATTTCTCTGAGTTCCCTTAATTAATCGGTCTTCTTATTTTAAAAGTATAAGTTATAGTATAAGTAAAAGTAAAGTTAAAAGTATAAGTATTAAATTATCAATTATTCAAGGAGGACATAGGGTAAAAACTTTATAAAGCGAAATAAAATTATTATAATTATATAAATAGTATATCACTATCATTATTGGCTATTATTTCATTAAATTAACAATATTAATTATTTCATTTAATTCATACTCAGTTTCATTGTGCAATTTGTATTATTTAAGATAAATTATGAAGACTTAAGATATGGCAGAACCACAGATAGTAAAGGGGCTCCGGAAAATTTCTTTTAATTAACATCTGTCAATTAATCCCTTCCCCATTACAGGATTACTTTTTTTCAATTCTTCCACAAGCTACAAACTCTCATCTACGGGATACAAAAAGGAGAAGTTAACCCGCATCATCATATTACGGAAATTTCCCGAAAAAATACATCGAGACCCATTCCTGGAGAATTCCAAAGAAAAGAAAAACGCCGGGCAACTCGAACGGAAAAAGAAAACAGCGGAAGATGAAGCTAATTACGGCGAAGGAATTTTTTCCCTCACCTTCGCGGGAAACAGATGCCGTCGAAAAGTTCCCAACAGAGAAGAAAAGAAATGAAAAATAGAGGAGATGGGAGACGCGGAAAGGGCATTATGGGATGCATTTGTCACGCTATCCCCCTAGGTGAGGAGTGAAAACAAGACATTTGTTACTTTTAACAAATCTTTCGCCGATTTAACCCTGGCAAAAAAATGTCGATTTCTCCCAGTTTTTCCCTCCACCTTTTCGATTTTTCCCCTCCTCCTGGCGTACCACAGTGGAAAGGGCCTTTGTAAAAAAAGATACCTCCCACTCATTCCTTCCAATGGACAAATGACAGCCCTTCTAATCCGCATCTGCGACGACGCCGATCGACCCGCCTCACGCCACTGCATCGCCACCCAAAAAACCTGCATTATTCCATTCTTCCCCACGGATATCCCGAATCCTTAGCCGTGATTCTTGGAGACAGAGCCCCTTTGCGAGAGCGTAAAAAACGGGTACTCAGAGGTTCCAATGCAAGGCACTTTTCCCTCGTTTTACGGCCGCAATTTATATTCCGCCCTCCCCTAGAGGGAGGTTTTTTACGTCCTTTATATTAAGTTCTCCAGCGTGTGGGCGGTTAGCGGAGTCTTGATCTCGACGCAAGTTCTTGGATGTTGAATTTAAAGGTCGGTTGTCAGAGGGGAATCGACATTGTAAAACTCCACGTGTGGAAGGAGTGAAAATGGGTGAATAAAATGTGTGCTAAACGACGGAGCCCTCATTAAATCCCTGAAATTTGGGAGTACATATAGTATCATTCGATGCTTGGAATTCTAGAAGAAGTAGACCAACTTGGATGCCTTAAATTCTACATTTCGTCCAACGTCATGAAGAAACCACGTAAATCCCATTGCCTAATGTATTACTTACTGGGGAAGGCCACGAGCAGCTTTTAAAATGAAAAATAAAGTTGGCGATAACTGTTCTTGAAAACATTCAGCACAGGGTAAATTGATTTCCGATAGAACAGTAAGAACAGCGCACCATAATTCCGTAAGGGATACACGGTGTCGTAATATTTACGTGGTCTCTTCATTACGTTGGACGAAGTATATCTCCAGTGCGGAAGCCTCTCTCCCCGCTATTACTTAGTATTTAGGACTGTTGTTTGCTGTAAATAAGAACAAGGAAACCAAAAACGACATTCTGATTGCATCATTCTATCGAGCTCTATTCCAAAATGATTGACTTAAGGGTAAATGGACATAAAGTTTCTTTCAAAAACAATAGAATTGCTATAGTAGATACTTGATCTCTTTCATTGAGATGTATAATGTAAGGACTCGGAGGTGAAGCGATTAAGACACTCCTTTGTTAACTAGAATTCTAAGGTTCAAAACCTGATTACGGCGGTTTATCTTCCGCCATTCGTAGGGGATTTTAAGTCATAGATCGACTAAAAGTGAGTAAAGTGGGTAATAATAGGTATTATCAGCATATTAGCCACTAACTAGCCACATTAACTTACGGAGGTAAAACGGTAATGAAAAATTCTGAAAGGACCGGGACTCGAACCCGGATCTTCCATTTTCTTGGGTGAGTCCCTTTTACGTGCACATTTACCTTTCACACTTTAGAGGGCGTCCTTAACCAATGTCATATTTAGGATTTCTGAACCCCAAATCCCTCTGTCACAAGGTATCCCGTTGAGTAGTATTCCCGTATGTGATATGGTGTCACATATTCTCAGAACCCTCCTTTAAGTGTGGTATCATTTAAGAATGACCTCATACTTCACACCACCTTCATTTCTCTCAATATAGCATAATTAGTTAGCGTAGTCACGCGGAAAATGGAAAATTTTGTACTGAAAATTTTATCTGAACGTTATACTTCTCAAAGTTACGACTAAGCTATAAGACTTAGACGATTATGCATGATATAAAATTTTGAAAATGCCCACAAATTAATGAAATAACTCAATCTTCCTCTGAGTATATATTTAATAAACTTACCGGCAAAAATCAGTGGTTTCACAGGGCAAAAGCACAAAAGGAACCACAATTTTCATTGAATGGCGATATGGTGAGATTTCTTTTTATAGTTATGAAAATAGGCATAATAGATTCATTTGAGTCATGTAAATCAAATCAAGAAAATTACCTATAATAGGGAATATTTCTATGTGTTACTCGAAGTGCAAAACTTTCACATGATAAAGACGGAACTGAATCTAGGTTAACGACCCAGGCAATTATGACCGGAAAAATGCAAAAACTTTTGAAGAGCCTGGAAGGAATGATAAAGATTTCAGAAGTTTTAAAGTATGGAACAAAGAAAAATTACTTTTAAGAGAGAATCGAACTCTCTTTGGGACAGTGATATCCCTAAATTAAAAGGTCTAGATTGGAACCAATTCTCATGAATTAAACGCGAAAATCAAATGAAATGGATTGCAAAAATTAATGCATCAGTAAACCTTTGATCATTCATTTTTCTTTTAGGCAATCACTTTTAATAGTCATTTTTCATGAAGACGACGATAGTTAAAAAGTAGGAACTCTGCAAAATAATTATGTAATTCGAATCTTACGTAATTTAGACCAGAGATAAAAAAATTAGGCAATAAAAGTCTATATTAAGCTTCTTTTGTTTGTTATTATACTACATTTTCCTGGCTATTATTCTTATTTAATCACACAAGAGAAAAAGTATGATTCAGCAGAAGTGAACTTTCAGTATATTAAATGGAAGAATTTTGCCGTTTGACCGAGAATCGAACCCAGAGCCACAACGAGAGTGTCTGTATTACAACTGTATTACAACTATCTTCTATATATAACTGTAAACAAAGGCCTCATCAAACTGATGCAAGGGATGCATCTCCTTCCAGATGGCAAAGGGCGGTCAAGGGTATATTTTCTTAACTTTTATCCAAGTGTGAAACAAATCTCAGATGTTTCTACTTTCCTCATTAATATTTTTCTTAATAGCTAAGGTAAATAAGAATTCTTACTTCTTTCCTTCATAAGCACGATAGGAGTGACCAAGATAGTTAAAGTTACGGTACAGGAATGCATTCCTTCGGGTAAGATCCAATTCTAAGACTCCATCGTGTAGAAGGAAAGAAAAGGAAATATAGTAAGCTGTTTTAAACGTTCAAAAATGATATGCTATCCTAAAACCTCCTAAAAATTCCAGTTAAGTTAATTATGAATTTTCCCCACTTTATCTTGGGTTTTTAACGTTAAGAGAATATTAAAATTCTCAGTGGACTGATTCCAGACCCTGCAGGAGCCCTGGCAAGGGATATCGAATTTCCCCTTCCAGTCACTTCCTTCATCTCTTTGGACCATAACACTCTCTTCATCTCGGACAATAAGCCGCCCCATTGGCCCACCCATTCCGGGGGTCTCCCTTATATAGGCCACGGGGAAAGTGGAACGAGGGGAAAAGCACTGCATCACCTAAAATGGTACACGAGCCATTCCTATGCAGTCGCGGTGAAAGTTTACCCGCCAAACTACTGAAATTGGGAGAGGTCAGAGTAAGACCAGTGGCCCGATGAGCAGATGAGATAGGAGGATGTAATGAATGGGATTAAGGGCAATGCGAACGCGTTTATGGGTGTAGTCAGCTGCGGGTTACTTTGTTACGACCGTTGCGGATATTACTTTCAATGCGGTCGTAAAGCAGAGGATTACAACTCAGCAACGTTTGAAGTATCAGTAATTACGTAAAATATAAATGCTAAGTATAAACTACAAGTATGACAACCCGTAGAACAACATATTAAAAATGTATCGCTACTTGAAAGACTAAAAGTACTCTCTGGTGTTACTCGGTGTGACTCCTTCTTTACAACACTTAAAGAAATAACAATAAGTAAATTTTATTCAGAGGATATTTTTTCCTTAAAATTTTATAATTTTAATGACTACAACCAGCACATATAAAAATTTTAATTCCAAGAATAATTTGCTGGCAAAGATTTAAGTGTACTGCATTTCATTATTAACCCGATTAAGAAACAGCAGAAAGAAAAAGTCTTAGAAGGTTATCCGCCTTTGCTACAAAAAGCCAAATTTTAATATTTTTTTGAAGATGTTTCCAAACTTTTGAGTAATATTCAAAATCCAAAAATATAAATATCGTAGCAAGAATAGAACAGAAATCGTTATCTTACATTGCTTTACTCCTAAAATTTATCCCTTAAAGTGAGGCAGTAAAATTGATTTTCAATTGTGGAATTTTGGAGTAACCATCTCATATGAAAATACACTTGGTAACTTCTACACCAGGATTTCATCTGACCGATTACCTCAAAGTATTGGTATCTGAAGATGTATTTTCAAGATGGTTGCTGTGGAAACTGCTTGGAAATAAAGCTCAATGAATAGAACAACCATCCAGAAAGTGGAAGATCTGGGTACGAGTCTCGATTCCGTCGACTTTTATCGAAATCTCTTACCCAAAATAAGTACATAATTTGAATTTTTTCGACTCTCTAAGCTTTTCAGTGTGTTCTCAGCTTTTCTTAGGACCTATTTTCTCCATTTAACTAAATAATATATAATAACAATAATTAGTCTTTATTTGGGCGAGATTGAGATTAAAAAGTCAATGCATACATCTAACCTCATCAAATACCTGTATATCAATAAACAGCTGAAGTGATTAACTTGCTTTTTATCATCGTCTTCCCAACTATAGGTTATCCTGTGTCGTAGATTTTCTAGCACAAGCAGCAATCTGCCGAATCATCTTTAAGTTTTTTCCTACCAGATGGAGAGGTAAGGTTCATAATATTAAAGGGAAACAGGAGAACGGAATTAAAGTTACGTCTTAAAAGATTCGTTCCTGACCCTAGGTTACGATTCATCTCGGCAAATCTAATTGTTTTTCCGATTCGACACTCAAAGCCTTGAGACGCTTTTCTTCCTCAGCACGTACGAACCAAAGCTAAGCTCAGCCGTTGAGGCCACAGTATCCGAGCTGAATATTTATGTGAAGTGTCAAGTGCGATTAATTGCGGGAAAAGCTTTTTAAAACAGCGAGGAGTGTTCATTTTCATTTATAGCAGGCTTTCCTATTGAGCAAAATCAATATAACCCATAGGTTAAAGGAACTACAGAACATACGGCAAGAAGTCCTCCAAGATTTTCGTTTTTATTCGCGCTTAAATCTATGAGAGATCGATATCTTACTAAGTAAATAATAATAATTATGAATTTTATGCGTCGATATTTTAATATGGCAATGTCTAAATGTTTAAGTCAGGAATAACTAATAGATTTGAAGCAAACGCATTTACGGAATAAGCCAGGAAATAGCACCATAGAGTTTTAATGCTCATCTAATCCAAATTCATCATAAATATCCTAAACATGTTTTAATATAGAAAAAATGATCAAGCCGTTAAATTCTCGCCAAGAAACGCTTGCGATCTATGAAATGCGACTGTAAAAAAGATATCTTTTCTTAAGATTTTCCCTATGATATTTTAAGTGCGCTCTATTTCCGTGATTGCACTGCAATTCCATTACTTATTTCTGTATATTTTAGGAAAATTTATCTTAAATTATTTCAAAATACTAATCATAAACCTTAGTTTCGTCGTCGAGAAAAATAACATATGCATTTCCCTTTCAGATTTACCTTGAAAATTCGAGGTCGTTATCACAAATTTCATACGTCAAAATTAAAAAATATGATATTTACAATCAAAACTTGATATTTTGTACTTTTATTTAACAACCATTAATAGTTTCCGACCGTTTATGACGGAAAAATCATTTTAATCATACCGCTTTAGTTGATTATCGACTTTCGAGTCTGGTTTAAACTAACTTACTTTGGTTTCTCTAAACAAATTATTGTTTAGATAAACTATTAGCATAATATTCATTCGTAACATCAGAATAAAACACTTCAAAACCCAGATATTGAAGGTTTACAAGGGTGTGGATTAAGGTAAAGTGGTTAGACAGTAATTATGGGGAACAGTGGTGATTGGTAGTTAAACAAAACTACCAATTCCATTCTTAACGAAATGTACATAAATTGGATGTATCCTCAGAAAAACATTGGACATCGGTTAACAGAAACCGTTACGATATTTTTCGCAAACATTACCACAATGGAAAGTCCATTCCTGGAAACGTTCCCTTTTGTGAAGGAAAACAATCCATTCTGATATCATCAGATCATTCAAGCCGATCGATTCCCATTATCAGCTGAGCGTTTCGAAAATTATATTATTAAGCAAACAATAAGCGCATCAATTCTTTCCCTTCGTTTGGTCCCAGATATTTTTTATCTTAACCAAAGACAAAGAGTATGATTCGACCCTTCTGAAGGGATCGAAATTAAACACCGAGTGAGTGGCTGTAGCGGTGAGCAAACATAATTCATGAAAGGGCCACTCAGTGCCAGCTTTTTGTCCTTAAAACTTTTCCGGTTCTGCCTTAAATTCGATTTGTCGTCCAATAGAGCTCAACGATCCACCACCATTTTGGTGCTGTAAAAGCATTCAGTTAAAACAACTTCGCTTGTGAAACCCAGTGGACCCTCGGTTCAATCCCACTAAGATAATAACCGACAAAACATAGAATTCTTCTCGATTAATTATTCGTTAACCAAATTAGTGTTGACAAAAAGAACCCCTTTCCGTTTACGCTAACCATTTCCTGTTATGTTACATCAGATCCCTAATTATACCTCGATTAATTTAATGTAAGCATTGAACGATGATCTAAATAGTGCCCTTCACTGTACATCCATTCTAAGAAGAAGACGTGGAACTGATAACCCTTTCGGGCAGTATTACTATGAGAGAGTTCATTTCATAGTAAGTACATCGATAGAAGTTATTGGTTGTAGACTAAAGCGAAGTTAAAATCTTTAAGGTACATCTCTACATTCTTCAAAGGAATTTCTAGTTTAAATACTGATTCATGCTTTTGAAATGTTAAATGAAGGCGGATTCGTTTCTTCAAAGCTCATTTTCGGCAGCAACTCGATCAAAACAGTGTCGTTACGGTCTATTCAACGTCCCACGCAGCCCGCTTTCTATCAAACCATAATCATATTAAAGAAAGACGACAAGAGGAACAGATTTGGGAATATCCGCCTCTAACTTGGGGAAAGATGGCTTCCTGCAAATTTAAGATCAAGCCCTACGGTTAAGAATGGCGAAAACACTGAATAAACGCAAAAAATAATGACAGAAGTGGTGTGCCTTTCAAGATTTAGTCTAAAAGATACAAAACGCAAACATTTTGAGCGACTAATCACGACTTTGAACGTGCTCATATTATGAATGTGTTACTTCGAGAAACTCTCGTCACGATCACTTGAGCATAATGAGGAACTGCTTTGTACTAGGAGAGTAATAGAACTTGCCGTCTCTAAGTAATTTCCTGTGATGTAAAGACTCTTCTAAGCATTATTCCTCCCGAAATTCGGAAAAGGTAACAGTTCATCAACAATATGGGAGGCAAAAACTGACGTTCAACTTACTTTCAAATATTTTTCACTCAGAAAGAGACGAACTGTGTTCATCCAGCAAGAATGTTCAATCAGCAAGAACGAGGGTAACCTCAATAACAAATCTCATTTATCACAAAAAGCATAACATACAATCCCGTGAATCATCTCATCGTTTATCACTCTTAACTCATGCACTAGAATCGTCAGCTCCATGTAAACAAAATGACTCGGTAAAATTTTACCATTCGATTACCAATAGTACAACATGAACTTCATTAAAAACTTGATCATTTTATTTTTCTTTTAATTTAAGAATTATTGAAAATAATGAGGTCTGGATCTTGTGAGAAGCTTCCACAATAGAAGGTAGTTAAAAGCGAAAATCTTACAAATAATGAATGTTTGCTGATTTTTTCAAATTATGACTTAAATTGAGAATTACGAGGATTCATATCGAATAAAAGAAAAATGAAGTCAAAGATGCTATTTATTCAATACAGATAAAAATAACACCAGATGCACACGTTCTTTCATAGTGATATGGTAACAAAACGTAATTAAATGCTGACGTTCGATACAATAGAAAGTTACCTATACATATCGCATATCTCTCAATGCGATAGTGAAAACCTGTTTGACTGTTTGGAGATAATGTCCACCGTTATTCCCCCAACCAAGGTGAAGTTAAACCGGATCAGAAGTCTTATGTGATGCGTTCGACGGACAGGACTCGTCTCGGAAGCATTCTACTGGAAACGTGACTTACTTCCGTCGACTATGAAGAGGATACGGAATACGCGTTGGTCACAAAGGCGTGACATGCATCTCAAATGGACCGAAGACTAAGTAGAAATGAAAAGGAGGAAAATGGAGTAGATGTTATCTATTCGGGGTGAGTTTACGTATTGAGCTTACGGAGTGTCCACTCTACCGGAAAAAGAAGGAAACTTCAAATTGGTCTATATCATACATCGTTACATGTTTATATCCTGTACCGTGATATCCGTGATTGATCCAGACTAATACATCGTAGTATCATTTTCGCATTATACATAACTAGTGAATTCCCTCGTCAAAAATGACGGAAATCAATTTAATTTATAAAAAGTGTACTGCTATTTCCGCATATATCTGATGTATGTTGAAATATCCCATCAAAAACGACCTTGCTTTAGCATCTATTTTCAATTGCTCACTATATCATTTCGGCCAATGTAATATGGATTTTTCATATATATATTTTAAGAATGCATAAACCCGGTTTCAAGATTCGCATTGGTCGTCAAGCGGACTGGTTATGTATGTACAATCGCAAAATCTCGAAAAATCTTCCTTCATTTTCTCAAAATTCTTGTAATTTGGAATCCAAAGCAATAATTCACAACAGTAATAAGAAGTTTAATTCAATTTCTTTTGGCGCCTATTTCGTTTTCGTATGGCCATTATTTATAATTTAATTCTCCGAAAGAAAAAATGTTCGCAATCGATCAAAATCAACTTCATGTGCATTTCTCATGAGATCCTTTTTGAGTCGTCCAGAGTCGAACTAAGGATACTATTGGTAGAAAATATCGATGTATTAGGTCATTGATCCTATAATCAATCTCTAAATTTCATTTTATATCATGTCGGGAAGTGTATTAAATTAATGTTCCTATTTTTCTCCTATATATTTTATACGGGAGTTTTTGGCATCGGATATATAAATATATACACAACGGAGATGATTACTTAAGATATATACACACGTTAACAAGTGAAAGAAATGTGTCAAGGAAATAACCTTTTGAAAATAATAATTTCCTGCAGTATCCTGTGAGATGGAAGTATACATTTATAAAATTTATAAAATAAAATATCCGAATAAGAAAAATTTCATAGAATAACTTGAAAAAAGAGAATAAAATATCTATTTGTATGAAGATAGTAGAATTCCACTGTCTCCGGAGTCATTTAACTCATTGGATAGCACACTTAATACCGATGTATTTATAGTAACTGAATTAACTTTCGCGCTAAATTCCAAAGATTTCATCACTATTCTATCAAGAGATTGGTCGTCCTTAACCACGATATCGCCCAGCGCACAAATTAATCCACTCATGGCTTTCAGTTATAATCATTTGGACCCAAAGATACAGATACTAGTCCGAAGATTCAAAGGCTCACTAATCACATTGAACGGAATAGTTCCAAAATATCGGAAATGAGGCAAAATTATCATATACGATTTTAAAATTTACGGGATTTAAGTTAACCTACCACTATTGACAGAAAGTGGAAATCTACATATCTACAAAAAAAAACATGTATTGAACAAAATACACGGTAGATTGAAAATTATAAAAGGAGACCAATGAAAAAAGCTGTTTTTAAAACAATAAAGCATAAGCCGATAAATCCGGCGCGGCACTTCCAAAGGCAACGTGCACAACGAGCGAAAATCGAAACAACCGGAGAAAAACAATTTTGCTCGGTAATTAGAGCTTCGGACGCGATAAAAACAGGCCAAACATGATAAAACAAGCCACAAACGCAGATTGGAAGGGAAAAATGAAACAAAATATCGATTTCCTCTTTTAATTTCTAACCTGGTTTCGCGTTGGTAAGCGTGTTTAATCAGGAGGCGCCTGAATTAAATATGAAGCATTCTTCAAAGATACAATACGTCAGTGCTAAATATTTTCATCTCATTCTTTGATTAATTGATGCCTCACTAGAGGTCGTTTTTTTCCTTTCAGACGTGGATGTTTATGCATTCTAACTTTTAAACACCATTCTTTTTCACTCTTCACATTAAAAGGAAATAACGCGTACATTTATCCCTGGCTTCGTGTATGAGTTTGAACGAATATATGAATATGTAAATGTGAAAGGAAAAATAGCCCTCGGTATATTTCCTTTAGTTAAGCTTTCGTCCATCCTATTAGGTCTCCAACAGATAAGGCCATAAAATGTTCACAGCATGAACTAGAAAAATATTTTACTTATGCCATACATAATTAGTTTAAGAGCCGGTCATGAAATTCTAATGAAATCAAGTAATAAAAGACTTAAAAACTAAAGTTTCCGTATCCGACCGAAGGTTAGAATCATAAATTAAATTAAATTTTGCTCACATATACAATAGTTATGATTTATTTCACTCTTTCCTACATATTTCGCATGTATTTCTCCTCTTCCTCTTTTATAGGAGTTTGGAGAGAAAATATTTTTTCCGTAATAAAATATCACCTCTTTTCCATTTCTGAACTATTCTTTCTTACATAATTTTCTTCTTATTATAACCGTGCTTTTTTTAAAAAAAAGTATACTATATATGTATCGTGGTTTATATTCTTGTCGAAAAAATAACGAATTTCAGGTACTGTGTATCACATTTGGAGAAGGGTTAAAAGGAAAATGGGGCTTTCTAGCCCTCATTTCGCCCAATGAAGCCGTTAGTACTGCATTAAACTATAGAGGCACTAATAAATCTCCATGAGTAATACCTTTGCACTAACAACGGGTTGTATCCGGAAAAGGATGGTTTTTGTCCGTTTTTTTCCTTTGAAGGTAATTTATCAACAAAGGGACACAGTTTGTAGTAAAAACGAATATAGAGGAATATTATAAGTGATAGTCATAAAAAGGTTATTGTGATTGGGAAATTGCAAAATATTTAACAAGAAATTTCATGGAAACATTGTTTTCTAAAATAAATTTTAAATTAATGATCCTTATTCAAAGGCTGTAAAATAAGATAAGAATTGAATTACATGTAATTCCCTCTCTCATAGTTCATCATCAAACATAATTGTATTTGAATTGAAAGTCCAAACTGAATTCAAACATATGGTAAGAGCAAATATAACATTTTATTCTGGTAAATAAATTCAATTTTAAGGTAAACTTAAAAAGCGAATATAATATTGCATCCTTAAAGTTGTGCAGCTACATACAGAATCCGTTGTTCGAGGAGTAATGGTTGATATTGGCAAAAAGTGAATCAACTGATGCAAAAAAGAAACCCTTGTCCTAGACAGATTGCGGGTATTCTAATTCCTGAAAAGTTATTGACGTAAAAGGATTTCGATATACTCGATTGAAACTTGAGTGAGTTCAGTCCTCTTCTAGCTGTAGGTGGCAGTTTCTCCGAAATGAGAATGAGTAATGCAATTCCCGAGAAGCTTTGCTAGAGCTACTGCTGTGGAACTTCAATAGATCGAGTCAATCACTTTGATGTTCATTTTGTGAGCTTAACCGAACAGCAATCAGGATCAAAGAAATTCTAAATCATTCCGTGATGAAAATTTACACAATGACATGTCAGATTTACTACTGTTAAAACCGTTTTTTAATTAGTGTACCTGAAACTCATACAGCAAAATATTGTAAATAAACAGGACAACCCAAAAATGTTTTAGGCATTAAATAATATTTTAAGACATGCCGGTTAATCTCGATAGTAATTTGAGGAAAAAATTAGAACTAAGAGTCTTGGTTCAAAAAATCACCAAGAATAAGAATATTCAGGAAATTTAAAATCTTCGCTCACCGAAACATACGTTTGGGAAGTGTTATAAATTATGGATTTGAAATGATAACCATTAGCTCGTAGGTATGTACGAAAAATAATAATTGTCTTAAAATTACTATTTTATTACCTTGAACAGGATGGAAAATTAAATTACTGTTTTGGCCACAACGAATAACGAGTGGATTTATTGCGCTCGTCACCTCTTATTTTAAGACCATATATTTTAAAATTAACAACCGTAGTTCACAGAATATTTAGTATTGAATAGTAAGTTTTATTTCGAAGAAAACAGTAAATTCTAGGAACGCTTTCAATACTATTAACTGAACATTTTGTGTACGTTACAAAATTAATTAATGATCAATAAAGTAAATATTTGCACGCTGCCGATATTGCATTAATATATTTTTATTTCAAATAATAGGCCACATTAATTATTGGAGGAAAAATGCAATTTCCATGATAATAGTAATTGTTTTCCTTCCGCGGTAAATGGAGAAAGAATGTGCATAAACAAGTCCTAAGGCATCCTCCAATGGAAAAAAAAGGAAATACTAAATGTTGAGGTAGCGGTAGTTTTTCTTTCCAGATTATTCGAACGGAAATTTATTTCCATACATTATGCACAAACTTTTTCCTCCTTCAATGAAATGAATCTGGGGTAATTTGAAAAGAAACATTTAATATCACTTGAAGAAAAGAAATTTTGTGAGAAAACAGAAAAATGCAAGATTTTTCGGTGGATGTTTGTATTAAAAAAATCTGCTCTATCGCTTGTATTTTACAGTTAGCTGATATTTTTATCATATTATTAGCTGAACACTGCTATTTAATCCAGGGAATATTAATTAATGCCTAGTGTCAAATATAGGGAAACAGCGGAAAAAAGATACAATGAACATGTATTAGTTTTATATCTCCATGCTTTGCAATTTAAATTCAATATTATGCGCTGAATATTTTACGAAAATTCACGGACAACTCTATTATTTTAGAGTTCTCTATTGTTACTGTTTTTTAGTGTATCTTCAATGTATCTGGGCTACAAAAAGCACCCCTTTGAATAGGATCATTTCGTATCTGTATATAATTACTTTGATATACCAAATGACTTGGATTTATGTGCTTCTATGTGATGAAACCCAGTAAATGTCAAATAAGACAAACTGAAATCCATACGTTCTCGCAATATTGGTTTCCGATTCATCAAAAGTATTCAATTTGTCCTTCCTTAATAATTATTCCCAGTTTCCTGTATTCATTTCTTGTCCTATCTTGTCCTATTCAGTATTCATAGCCTTGAAATATTAACGCAACACTGCGGAAAGGTTTTAAGTAACAAAGAATGAAAACTGAGATGAAATTTCAATCTTCGGACATTTCCCTGCGATTCTAAAGATAAATTCGACCCCGTGTGCCATTCTGGAATCTACCGATTAAATTGTGCCAACTGTGAGACCACTTACATCGGTTAAACAGGAAGAAGCTACAAAGATCCCTCGAACACAAGAAATCTTTTAAAAGCAATCCACAAAACAGCACCTCTCAGAATATCTTTTAGAACATAACCGCATTTTCTCCTTCTTTCCCCTCCCACTTAATCCTTGCAAGAAAGGAACATGTCTACTTCTGTTCGAGTAATTATACATTTCTCACCGCATAAACTCGTTCATCAGCAAAGAAGTTTTTATTCCCACTTTCTCGTTCCGCTATTTACCGTGTTTATAGGATACTATACCCTTACTTCTCTTACCATCCCCCATTGAAGCCCGTGACTCTGTTTTCATTTTTACCCCTTCCTCCAATATCCTGCTATTCAAAAAGAAATCTGAAGAACTGCTCCCAGACTGCTGATGACTATGTTGAAACTGGTGGCAGTTTGTACATTTGTTATGGTTTATCGTGGATTTTGGTTAAACCTATTTCGCTTTATTTATTAATCACCACTATTTTTCCTGTATAAGAAGATGAAAGCTAATATGCACACCAATAAACAGGAAACCTATATGCATCATTCTCTACACAAGATCAAGATTCTTTACGGATCACAAAAATTGAAATCTTTGAACAGATTGTAAACCGTCCAAATTAATCTGTCAGATAGACATAAAACCATTCCGTGAGTGCAAAGAAGGAATGATTGCTTCAATTTTCCTCATCCTGCCCACAATTCAACTTCAAATTCCTTCACCACCGCAAAATGGCGGCGATCGAACGATCAGACGAGCGACGTAAGATCGAAGATTCCAGAAGCGCCAGAGGTCATCGGAAGGATACAACACGCGGGGATTCCTTCCAGACAACGCCATCAATTGATTGTCTCCAGAAATATCGCTATAGGTTGGTTGATAAATGACTTTCGCCATTCCTTCTGAACCCTTTCCTTGGCAATCTCACGGAAAGAGCGACGTCTGACGGACTCGGCGCGAACCAATTTAGCGTTGTTCACCCTTATCGACACGTCACACGCACTGCGATTCATGTCATCGGCGAGTGTTAAAGGGAAGGGAATTGCGATCCATAAAGTACGCTATCGGTGGCATTTTTTGAAGAGGGAAACGTGCTTATTTGCGAAGGGAAGAAGCGTGTTTGCAGGCCACTTTCCGATCGACGCGGGAGGGATTGCATCCGAAGCGAATTTCATTTAGGAGAGCCGATAAATTATATGAAAGACAGTTGAGATGAATTTCGAAAATGATGGAACGGAAAAAAATTGAGCTTGCTCTTACGTCTAAGGGATCAGAGGTATGGAAAATTCCTTTAGCTTGGTATACCTTTCGAATTAAATTCGAAAATAGGATTGGGTTTGGATCTCTCAGATTCCGTTCTGAGTATGGTTTAATATGTCAATCCTATATCAAATCATATACAAATATTTAGCCAAATGAAAGATAGGCAGGCGATCCTTTTCGTATCCTTATGCTAGTAATTTAATTTTCGCTTCATCGCATCCCATAAATACTATGTAAATTAATTGACTAAAAAATTAATTAAACATACAGTATAACGGTACTCCTAATATTTTAACGTCAGTTAATATATAAGAAAATTAAAAATTCACATTCGTTTAAAAATGTTTCTAACCTTTTTGAAAAGTTCAAAATAATCTGAGTAGAAAATACCTCTAAACTCTGAGCTCGTAGTAGCGATTTGCGAGAGCAAGATTTCATATAATCTATTTTAAAAACAAGTAAAATTTTTCGTGTTAATGCAGAGAAATTTTAAACAATAGAGGTAAAAAGATAAGAGTATTGAAAAATAAGAGCGCGAACGGACAGGATCACATCTTGCAAACCAAGTCTATAACGCAAGTAATTATCTACTTAAACTACATAAAATATTATGAAATCCAACTATATTACACTGAGTTTCGGCGCTCTCAAAAATTACTCTTCCATTTATAAAATGAAAGCGAGCCATTTATTAACTTCGCATTAATATTCTTCGGCGGCATTCTAAGAGTGAAGAGAAAGCGTTAAAAACCATCTTTTAGTACATCTTCAGGAATAGTTTATAGTACTAGAAGGCAATATTACATTATGAAATGGATTATTACTAATGTAACAAATTGTACTTTAGAAATTTGAAAATACGTTCTTTTTCATTTAAATTAAGTTTGGTAGAAAATGGTTGCCGTTAAATTCTGGGATCGGAGGAATCCAGTAAAGCAGTAGTAATGGACTCAGGACAAGGAAATTTAATTATTATAATCGAAAAATATTATCATACTATTGTTAAAGGCATAGGAGGATTTAATGGGTTACCGTTTTGAGCCCACTTGAAATCATTAAAAGCTTCACATGGTTGATCACAACCGAATTTAGTAAATAATAGTAATATCATGAAGCACTTTTGACATTGTGCCGACTGAAATCGTGAAAATTTAGCTAACTTTTCCGTAGTGTCTACAGACTCCTGCGTTCATCCGCCCTCGTCTGCGGGGAAGGAGTAGAACATTCTTGAGCGATCGATACCACTTTGGGGAGAGGACTCAAACTGCCATCTCTGGAAGAAGACGGGAACTAGTATGACCTGACCTGCATCTGGGTTGACCCCTGTTGTGGGAAATTGCTATTACATGGTATAGGCGTGGTGCGAAGTTCGTATGCCATATTTTTGAATTTAATTCCGTTGAGAGGGCGTAAAAAAGGAAACCTTGCCAAGCAAAACCTCCACTTTGAATTGGTAATACAAAGACAATTTACAAGCGACATAAGCCTCCAATTTACTCATTTCCTTTTAAAGTCACCTTGTGACAATGAAAATTACGGTAATTATTTGTAACAAACATTCAAAAAAATTAAACTTAGGATTTAAGGCAAAATAATGGTGACTAAACGATAATATTTTGTGACAGATCGAATAATTTCGGTTGAAATTAAGATTACATATATAATCACATCGACTAATATTTTTAAGGTATTCACTGTCACAACCGTAATTATTTCTTGCTCAGACCAACAAGTAAATCAGACGAAAGTCATCGAGAACATATGAAGGTACATATTCTCCGCATTTCTTCATTTACTGATGCTATACCGAATGCCTCGAACTCCATACATAGCTTTATATAAACCATAATGAGCATCAAAGCCTTTATTTTTAGATTTAGGAGATTTTCTCGTTTTTCTGTTAAACGCTCCCCTTTCTCTGGGGGTATTCTATAAACTATTCCTCATTTACTGCTTCCATTGCTGGTGGTCTAGCTTCCAAAATAGTAGAATTCTTCCACCCTTGTAGGAGAGTCAACAGTTAGTTTCACCTGAAAATTTTCTTATCGGAACAAAAAGGAAACTAAGTTGGTACTTTATCCATAACTCTATTTTCTTCCTTACAAACAAGAAAATGACCGATTTCGACGGATTATCGCTATCACCAGGTACATAACAACCACTTTACCAACCATCCTTACATAGCAATAATCTTTCATAGAAAAATATTTCGAAGAATATTGGTCATATCCTGACGAAAGAAAATTTTAGTGACCTTCGAATTCCCCCTAAATATTGGAGAAATGTTTTGCATTGGGAAAAACAAACATTATCCCATGAAATAATCGGGAATCTGTTGTATAATATGTAGTCATTGAAATGCCTCCTATACTTGTCAAACTAACCGTAATTTCACCACAAGTGCAAAAAAACTTGAGAGATGTGGCCGTAATAATTCGTATTCGTTACACTCAGTGAAACGTCTGCTGCAGTTGAAACTCACCTAAGATTTCGTCTCCCTTACTAGCACCTCGCAAATAAAATCTCTTTTTGGAGTAGTATCATATAATCTTTCATAATAACTCCAAAATATACATTAGTTAACCAGCATTTTTCCTTAAGCGCTCTCCCTATACTCCAGCCTACCATTCTCCTTAACCCCAGTCCTCCGTTATCTCCATTTTCATACATTCCTTGAAACCCATTTCCAGTTTCACTTATGTCCCTTTTCTTCCAGTGTCCTTCCCTCTTCACTCCACTTTCTATCTTGGTCTTGTTAGTAAAGTAATTGGTACCCAATGATGACGATCAGTCGCCGACACCGATCATTACCGGCATAAGTTTCCTGTTTGTCCCTGATTTGGATGGATTTGATGGATTTTCATAGCACTTCGCTTGATGCTGTGAAATTTATTTCCTTCTCTGTTTACGATTCAAACTTCCATTCTAGGGAAACAAAATAGCGAATAATTCATCACTTTTCCTCAACACATAAATAAGTATAAACTGCTTTCAAATTACCAACCGCATCTAAGGTCTAAATCACGAAGGGCCTTCCACTTGCTCATCCACTCGTCTTCTTTTATTGGCCCGTATTACAACTTTTTTCCTCATACCAGACTCTTCTCTCCCCCTAAACCTCTTCACTCATCTCCACTTCCAATCAACTTCCTCAGCCATCGACGCACTCGACCTCTCCTCAACCTCTTCCGATTCTTTCTTCTCCCCTACCTATCCTCGATGACTTCCCGAAATGAATGTAATTTCATTTTATTTCTTTCTTTCCCCTTAATTCCGCCTCCTCTTCTTCCCTTGCCTTCAATAATCTAGCCTCTCTCTTTACATCTTCCCAATTTTTTAAGGTCTCCAGACTTATAAATCTCTTTCCCTCGATACTCTTTTTCGTTTACGTCAACGTTATTACGACCCTGTTAAACTTGATTCTCGCGCTTTTACTACTGATGAAGACGCTCATTTTTTTCCGAAGTGCCCCTGATTGATAAGGATAAGCGCGCCGTTGCCACTCTCTAATATTCTCGGGCGGTGATCGCGTGGATTCTTGGATTCATGGACATATAATTCCTATATTCACTGTATTGTTTCCCTTATTATCATTTCCCGTACAGTTCCAAGGCGGTGTATCTCTCCTTAAACCCGAAAATGGTACGAATAGCCCATAAAGTTGTTAAAGACATCAGAACATACCTGGGCTACTCTTGATACCGAAATAATTAAAAGTCACTTACATCAAAATGAAAAGTAAGTATTTCACTGACTCTGTATTCTAGAAACTGCTAATCATTGGAAAAATAAATTTTCCTGTAATGTGAATAGGAATTTATCTGCGAAAACAGGTTTATGAACTTAGCATGTTTTACGTTTAATAATGTATAAGTAATCGGTATATTTTTTAATAATAAAATTTATACTACGTATTACAAATTGGAAATAATGTAGAAAATACAAAGGAAATGGAAATACCCAATATAGAAACCCTTAAAATAGAGAAATTTCCTCAATTGTTCATACATAGGTATTTTTAGTATTTTTCAGATGAATTCCGCTGTTCGACGAATATAGATATTGACGAAATTTTTAAAGTAAGGTATATCATGCGATTTGTACCAAATTTTTGAAATCACGCGTAATTTATAAATGTACGTTTTCTGTGAAATAATTACTGTTTGAAATACGCAAATATTATTAGTTGCACGTTATTTACTATTTACCCAGCTCTTTCTTAATATTCAAATATTCCATGGCTTTCCACAATTTATTTTATCGTCGCAACAGAATATATGGTACGTATTTTCATTATCGAAATGAATCAAATTTCGGGTTAGTCTTCATAATTCTTGATACAGCGAAAGGTCCAGGACCCGTACAGTTGGAGCGCATTCATAAAAAGGAAAATAAATTAATTTCAAAATTATTCATGCCCTGTTGATTACCGATTTTGTATCTGATAAAGAAATAAAGTCGTAAATTGCGTCATAATTAGAGAATGTGGTAAACACAGTTAGTTTATAAATATGAATTTCCAATTCACTGAGGGGAAAGATAAACTTCTTTTAAAATATTCAAGAGCATCGGAAGCGCTTTCATAAGCAAATGCGATTTCGCGATGTAATTTTTGAAACAAATGAGTTTCCGTGATTTCCCTCAGATAAATTCACTTTGACCGATAAAAATTTTAATGCCTCCGTAGCATAATAAGTACTAGTGAGGTCTTTATAGGAACATTCAGTGCGGATGAAACCGCCGAGTTGTTTTGTTTCATTGGAGTCAATAGTATATAAGTCATATTTCTTACAAATCCTATATGAATGGCTGCAACATCCTAAATATAATATCTGATTCAATGAGGTTTGCGATAGTAATGCAAAAGTATAGCAACAGTCCATATAGCTATACCTATTTACCGTAGGTCTTGCCTGCTGGATTTCGCCCATGCTAAATCTATGTACACGTCTTAGCCGGGTGAATAAATAAGCTAAATCTGGAATCTGGAATAGCTCATACTTATACTGTTAGTAAATTTCTACAAAAAGATGACAGTAAAAAAGGAAATTATTATTAAATATGAAATTAAAATATAACTGAAAAATAATCACAGAAGTACGATTCGTTAGTTTCGTTCGTGATTATAATAAACTAGTGGATTTCCCCATTAAAAAAGGACGGAAATTAATTCAATTTATAGAAAAGTGTACTGATCCTATAGCAAACATCTGATCCTTATGCATAATAAACAAATAAATTAATTTAAATTTATTTGTCATATTATTCGGCATGTAACGATCTACTTAACCAGTCTTTTTGCTGAATTCGACATTCCATTTCCTCATTATCAAAATGGCCGAGTGGTTAGTGTGTCCTCAAAGGTTCGAATCCTGTGCACAGAAGTTTAATGTTAGAAAATTTTTTTATTAATGAAGATGTTAAAGATTTCTTCGCGCTCTATTTCTCTTAATAGTATAATAAAAATAAAATAATAATAGAACAATATCCATACGCGGGCTTGTAATAATTCCATTTTCGTTATAAAGTAAAAACACTTGTCTCACGCTCCTCCGATTTTATACATCGCTGCGAATTCGAATCGCGGCTGCTAATTCGATTAAAAATAAAATTAGCAATTCGAAGGTCTCTTATGCGGCTTTGCGAGCGTATGATTGTTAGCAAGAAGGAAACATTGAATTAAAAGCTGAATGGGTTTATAGAAAAATATAAAAGCCACAATTCGCTCAATGAAAACGTAAAGCAGTTACTACAATATGACTAAAACAAGGGAAACCTTTTTACAGGATGTAAATTTGCATAACATTCATCGAAGGAGAAAGGGTAATTATGGAAACAAGATTTAGAACTTGCTTCCTTGCCTCTCACAAATAGACGAGTTACATGTAAATCATCCCTTTTAAAGACAAAGATACACGCCTCAGAAGAAATTCTTATTTAGCGGTATTTAAAGCGAAAAGACCTACATGTGCTTAAATGATAGCCAGAAGAAAACTGATGAAAAACAGGAAATGAAGGGAAGAATAGTTGATCTTCAATGCAGTTTTTTCTCCCGCTCTACAGGGTACTTCATCTCTCGCTCACCTAAGCAAACGTACCCTCTTAAATCAAACCCCCTTCAAACTGTTCCCCCTCATCACTCAACCTCACCCTGCCATTTCCACCTCTTATCCAGCTCCGTTTCTTTTACCATCCATCTCCTTTCCTTCTTAAAATATTCATATTTTTGGTTACCTAACCCCTCCACTAACAGGTGAGCTGACTAAATTTTCTTGACGCTTATTTATGACGATACCTCAGTAACTTTAAATTTTGGAACCCTTTCAAAGCTAATATAAATGATTGCTAGCATTTTTCCTTATTATATAAGGATCAAGTCCATTATTATATAAGAATCAAACTCATTATCTTAAATAAATCAAAAACTTATGACTAAATATTCCAATTATTAATAGATAATTTCCATTTCTCAAATATTCATCTTGCCACTTTCAAATTTGTAATTGACCTTGATTATACCTCCTCAGACTTCAGTTACAATGAAAGCTGATTTTGCATGTTTAATGGTTAATTACAATAACGAGATAAGAATTCTAGTAAGGGCAAATATATGAATGATAGTGATCCTTTTAATTTAAATAAAAACTCCAAGAAATTAAGAAGTAGTAATATTTTAAGTTAAGTTTCGCGGACACTAAATAACGATAAATTACAATATCCATCATAATTCATCCTACCAATTACGGAAATGTAGAGGAGCATGTAAAAATATTTATATAAGCTTTGACATTCGAATGCGGCTCAGAAGCTCAATACAGAAAAGGTATTTTTCATCAATATTTCCTTCACCTTATTTATTCGTCGGGGAAAGAAAATTAATTTGATACAAAAATTTACGAAATATAAATAAAATAGCAGATCATAGATACATATGACTCAATATCATCAAGTATAATTAGCCGACCTTATAAGTGAGGAGAAGAATATAGAAAGAAAACTTTGATATTTATATTATCTATACATAATATAATCTACGTTTAATTTACATTAAAATTACAGAATGAAATTGGATTGTATTAATAACATTTATGCCATTCATATTCTCCTCATATTGTAATTTTATTCTCGTATGTGTCTAAACAAGCTATTCAGAAAGTGTGGAAAGCTGCATTGTTTATGCCATTTAAAAAGTCTCTCTTCCACGAGGCAAGAGAAAAAACAAAAATTAATTTAATCCTCAAACATTCTGTGTTTCTACGAAATGAATTCGCAAACAAACAAAACTACGACAAACAAACATGAGATAGAGAGAGAGTTTTATTTATTTAAAATCCCAGCAGGTCTAGGAGAGAAAATATTCACGAGCAAAGGCTTATTGCGAATCTGATGAGATAGCACGATATAAATCCTAGCCATATGCCATGCATTCAGGAGTTGCATATTTTCCCAGTAAAATATTTGAAACCATTGTTCTGTTAAATTACATAGAAACAGAAAATAGTTTGTATCTTAAGTCTCCGATGATTCATTAACCAAATTTTATTTTGGAATAGTCAACCGAAACATTATTGTTCGATTGCAAAAGGCAGATAGAGCCAAATTAAACGTATGGAGGTTTAGGTTCTTCATTTTTGCGAGTCTTTTCGTAACGAACAGTGCATAAGTGAAGGCGATTCGGATGGATAGAGGAAGACTCGTGAAGGGGAGGAAGACTGATAATTCAGTCTGCGTCACACACAAGACGTAGTTATGAGAAGCCATATCTGTTAATCCACACATGAAGGCCGTTCTTCCGTCCTTCACATACGGAAAATAAAAGTCTCTTGTTTTCATTTCACCTCATCTCCCTTCCCACCGTCGCTCCGTTTCGATTGACGGAGGAATGGAAGTATTTTTCCATTCCATTGATTTACCTTAAAGAAGTTACGCTTTGCTTCCAATTCTTCCCCCTGATTGAATACAGCTAACGCAATTACCATAAATAATCCAACGACAAAGGATTCGACTGCCACGCGTTTCGAAATTCACCTCTGCGAAATTTCAATTTTCACGCTCCTTTCTCTTCCTAGACGCCCTTATATATTTGGCCTCCGTTCCGCTGTCATTTGACAGACATCTGTTCCGGAGATTGCCATGTCTTCTCCAATCCGAACCTCCTTTGGTACCATTTTTCATTTTTCTAAATTTGCAAAGTTAGGTCTTCGACCCAACTTATTGAATTACCCACGGGTGTTAATAGTTCAGCTCCACTAAAGGTCACGAGGAAGAATAATTTCCTTCGTTTAAGTTAACAAATTTATACGGGAAGTAGACATGAAATCGATTTTGGAAGGCTTTCCCTCGAGGAAATCAATGCGAGGAAAGTAGGAATAAAATAAAAATTTATATTTTTCCACATAAATTTTCAAAACCGATTACGGCAAATTTCTACTATCATTAGCTTTGGAAGTACAATAAACTCTCCTTGACTCGAAGAAGTCGGGGCCTAAAATATCGAGTTTCGAGTTGCACGATTTCCAGTTACACATGAGCATACGGATTCGAGTTTTATATTGTTAAATTTAATTTTTTTTTTAATTTTTAAATTACATCAAGATTACTATACTACAAACCGGGAAACGATGGATGCTTCGAACTCTCGAGTATTTCGAGAAATCCGAGTTAAAGTACATTGAAATGGATGACTGTGGAGAGGCAATTTTTTATTATTCAATAATTTAATTTTTTTAAATCATTGGTACTCATTTCCATATACAACATTGAGAAAGATCCCTTATTGAACGATCTTCATCATCAACATCTAAGTTTCAAGAGCAATAGCCAAATTTTTATTGGTTTAGTAGTTCATAGCATTTTCGTGGGTACTATTTACATACAAATCATTTAATTATAGCGAGATTTTTCTTTCAGACTTATAAATGCTCAGTCAAATCTTTCCATGATTGATTATTTTGAAACTTTCCGACTCATAAAATTTGTGGAAGTCGTCATTGTAAGCGAAACGGTAAATTATAATAAGAAGAGAAATGATTTAGAATAAGATTTATTTAGAATAAGAGCTTAACGTGATAATTTAGAATAAGGGATAAACGTGAAATATTCGTCGGAGAGCGAGAAGCTGTTCCATAGCATTATGGGAATTTCCATTATAATCGCCACTGCAGGAAGTGAGATTTATAACAGGCAGATATACATTCAGAGAGTGCAGTTCTGAGCGAAAATTCATTCCTCTTTTTTCGCTGTCAAGTCCCGCGAATGTCCCTCCCTCGTTTCTTAAGGAAGAAAATATTCCTTGCTTGTTTTAGAGCTGAAATTTTACCTTAACCTGTATAGCCTATATTCTTAACTCTAGATTTAATCGTATTTCTTACAAACATATTATATTCTTCATTGAAAATTGCACATTTTTAATCGAATCAATTAACACTAATTGAAAACGTATCATGGCTTAGAAAAGGCTTTCCATTCGAAGATATAATAGCTAACTCACTTGCCTACAACTGCCGTCGAATAAGAGTTGATACCACACGGAGGATGAATAAGAGTGGTTAGGAAACATGAAGAGGTACGAAGGGATGAATTGTTTATCGATCGGTAAGGAACAATTAAAATGATGCAGAGAGCAATATGAAGAGAACAAACTCGGAAGTAAAAATTCGTATTGGCGTCTATTTGAGTAGCTCTCAACGATGTGGTGTAGCTACCTACGGATCTCCCACTCATCATTTCGGTCAAATGTCGACCGAATTTTTTCATATCGCGTCGGTGAACATGTGTGTTTGCCGAACGCTGATAGGGCACGTATCCCGAATTAATTTTTCTTTTCGTTTTTCCGCGTTTCCAAACCTTTCACGGCAACGAGAGGCGCGACGATTCAATATGACACGCTCTGAAATGACATCGCGATAGACAATACCCGTGCAAACTTGGCAATCCTCTATAAATATCTCGTCGCTGCCGCATCGAATCTCTTATCACAATTCACCGCCCCCGTGACAATTGTCGCTTTGATTTACACAGAGTTCGAATGGATATTCCCGGAACAGGTGAGCATTACCTTTTCCATGATTATTTTACATCAACATACCAGCAAGACTTCCCGTTTAATCTTAACTGAGAAATATAAATTGATAAATACAGTACTAATTAGGCATACTGGACTCCCCAGATAGCATTATATAGTTAATGTAACTAATGATAAATAGGTATCTTTTACGGTACAAGATTTAGCTAGCGATCGATTTTCAGCTTGAGTAATTTGGAAATTTGGGGTCATAGGATCCTATACATTTTATAGGAAGCATATAAATGAATTAATACAAAACAAGAAGTTATCTAGTGAAAAAGGTAAGGTATTAAAATAATTCTTTGTAAATTTTGAGTCGAATGAAAGAATGTCTAGCTCACATGGTAAAGATAAAATCGGAAATGTCTTCTCATTCGAAAATGCAAGGTAATGATTTTTAGAAATTTTATTTGAAAATATATCGAAAAATAAATTTCACTACTGGATATACCGTTTACTCGTATTCAGCATCAGGGAAGGAGAGAAAATCAAATCAACAAATTAATTTCTCGCAAAATGGCCTTGCTCCTTATGGGGAAACAAATCTAAATATGAACGCGTGGATGCTCATTCTACACTCAGCTAGCTTGGAAAAGCTCTATTTCTAACATCGGAACGCTTCGTTGTCTGCCTCGCCTTGGGAATAAGATAAGGGAACTTGAGTTTAGGCGTGGCCAGCACTCCAATGACATCTATCGGAGAAAACGCGGGTAAAATATCAGTATTCTGGTCCTGGCTGTCCCAGGACTAGAATACTGATATCTTACTCTAATCTATTATTGAGGTGCTCGCCTGTATAACATTCTTCAATAAATTTCTTTCAAAATTGGATGAATGAATTCAGATTTAAATTGAGGCTATAGAAGGCAATTATTGCGTACTAAAATTTGCCAAAAACCTGAGCGCAACGTAATGTATCCAAATAATTTTGCGAAGCTCACTGATTCAGATCACATTGCTCTCAGTTCCCTCAGAAATAATTGGAATACTTCTCCAATAATACAGTTGATTGGTTACTCATTCTTACAACGGTAATGACTAAGGTATAATGACTAATGATGTATAGTATGCTAGAAGTTAATATTGAAATATAGATTTACTCTAATAAAAATTTTTTGAAAAGCAGTAAAACCTCAATTGGCAGTTTCTATCTATTGGTATGGAAATATTTAAAAATAAAATAAAAATACAATTAAAAATAGAAAAAGATATACATAATAATAATAAAGTATATATAGTAATAATTTTTTATGTAAATATTTAGTAAAAAATTAAAAAAGAAAGATCAAAATAAAAATTTACATATTAAAATAAAAATCAGCATATAAAATATAAATATTAAAATTAAAATTAGATCTTCTTTTAAAAATTAATAAAAATATATATAATAAAATAAAATTTAATATAAAAACACAATTTCAATATGACAATAAAATTTAAATACAAAATAATATCTTAAAATAAAAATTAAAAATTAAATATCAATATATAACTTAAATAAAAATTAAACTCATATATAAAAATTCAAAATGGAAAAGAATTAAATATATATAATACGAAATAAAAATCAGAATTTAAATATCAAAATAAAAATTTTATCTTAAATTATATTATAAATGCAAAATAAAATATTAAAATATACATCTTTATACAAGTACGAAATTAAAAAAATATATATAAAATGATTTAAATATACATAAAATTTTAAAAAATATATAAAAACAAGAATTTTTACTTGAAGCATAGTATATTGAAAATATTTGCGGAAATCTTTGAATTCGTTTTCGTAATTTAAAAAGAAATATTAAATGATAAATATTTATATGAAAATAATACTATACGCATTTAATTATACCAATTATAATTATTAATAGAAATATTGAAACACCAACATCAATATTCACTTTGTACAGGATTAGAATGCAAGGTATTCGGAACAATTGGACAAATCTTTTTTGAATAATTTGGAAATAAAGTATAAAAATAAAATTATAATATTAAAAATTCACTATTAATATAAAATTAGAAAATCGAAAATAAATATAAAAATTGAATTTAAATGAAATAATAACTAAAATATGGATTTAAATATAATAAGAAAGATTTAAGCATAAAAAATTCATATCAAAGTAATATTTAAATATTAAGGTACAATTGAAATATAATTATAAAAATATAACGATAATACATTTAAAATGTATGTATTTAATGTATGTATATATTTAATAATAAGTAAAGTAAAAATTTCAAATTATAATAAATTAAAGAAGAAATATAAAAATAGATAACTATATATAAAATAAAAATTTTAACATCACAAGATATTTAAATATCAAAATGTATATAAAATATTAAAATAAAATAATAATAATTTAACTATAAATAAAAATATATTAATATAATTATAAGAATTTAAACAAGAATATAATATAAAATATATGGTTATAATTTTAATTTAGAAATATGAATTTCAAAACAAAAAATAAATCTAAATTTTAAAATCAAAATTAAAATTAAAAAAAAATTTAAGTATACAAATTAAACTTTCATCATAGAAATGAAATTTTAAATATAAACATTAAAATTAAATTATCAAAGTTAAATTTAAGGATAAAAGGAAAAATATAATTATGAAAATAAAATTGGATTAAAAATAATATTTAAGATTGAAACTAAAGGATAAATAAATAAAATATTTAATTATCGAAAAATAATATCAAAATAAAAAACATATCATCATATAGAATTTAAAATTGAAAATTAAAGTTAGATCAAGAATTAAATTGCAATTGTTAAAAATAAACACTTAAACATAAAAATAAACTTTTTAATATCATATAAGTATTTGATTATAAAAATTTATCAAGTAAAATATAAATTTAAATATAAAATTAAGTTTTCGCTTCGGACAGTATTAGAACGCTTTGTCTTTTGGAGCATTAGAAACTCTTTAGAATACCTTTCGAAATTTTTATTTAAAAATAAAAAAATATAATTCTAATATATTTAATATATAAATGAAAATTTAAGAGTAAAACTAAAGCTTTTAATGTAAAAATAACATTTTACTATAAAAGAAATATTAAAATATTGGGCTAAATTTTAGATAAATATAATATTACACTAAAGATGAAAACGTAAATATGAAAATAAAAATTTATTGGTAAAAATAAAACTGTACTTGTAAAATATAAATATAAATTAATAAAAATTATTGATAATTAATTAAATTAATAAGTATAAATACATCAATTTGCTTTCTAACCGTAAGTAATTAGGAATGTTTGGAGGAATATTTGGATATTAGATCAGGCATTCTAACTGTTCGGCCAGGATGATTGTCAACCATATAAAATAATGATTTTACAGAGCTACCAGGTTTTTTGTACCAATGTTTCAAATTTTAACCTCCTTGTTAACCGCAATGCATCATTGGTATAAAAAACAATCCGGTGCATAAGTTTCTATGAAAAATTCGCTTCCAACGGAATAAATAGTTTTACAATGCACCCTATGCCATAAGCTTAACCCTCTGGTTATCTAATATGTCCGAGCTAAATTGCCCGTTGAATCTCAACAGAGGAAAAATTTTCGATGAAACGAAGACGAAAATTAGTTCAACGAAAGGCGCACTGAAATCAGTGACAACAGTACGTAGACGCGCGGAGTTCAGTCTTTTTATTTACATAATATGTGGAAATGATATACTATCACAACACTTTTTGGTACTATTCCACTAATAATTCTTTGTTATAATAAAGTAAATAAAGAAACTTGAATATGTTTACTTTTTGAGTCTAGGATTGGGCGTACAAGATTCACTGCTGCCTTACGTTTTCGCAGTTCACCTCTTAATTACCAGTCGCTAGAATTGAAAAAGCTATTTCAAAAAATACAATGAATCCTCGTTTTATATTGCACATTTAATATATATTTTACCCATTATCTTCAATGAACCATATTTTTTTAAAGTCCTCCAAGGTATTTACAATCTTGATAGACGTAGTTCAACGATCGCCTTAGCTTTAAATCTTACATTGATGTACAATCGCAATGCGTCGGTTATAAACACATTCAAGATACATTGCGGTTAAAATAATATGACGGATATGTATCGGCATTAAAATGTAGAATGCAAAATGGCGCTCTGGCATCGAACCTAGGATCATCAGGAAAATGGTAAACTGCTTTTGTAAAACGTATTATTGACTGCTGCTCACATGCCGGATTATGGATTTCTATCTCTTGGGAAATGCCTCATAAAAATATTTGAATTTGCGGTACAAATATTATGGGAGAATTAAGACCACCTGGTTTTGAATCTGGAACCCATTAGTGAAATTTTGTGATAATTATATAAGATAAAAATAGGACCCTATAAAGTTTCCATCCTTACAAGTATAGTACCCCTCGTGATTTCGCACGACCATTATTTTACTAACTTAAATTTAACAAATTAAAAACTTCTAGAACTACACGTGCATGTTTGATGGAAATTACTGAAATCGGATGAAAAAGGTATAAACGAAGGTGATGTTATCGTAGATCATTTTAAATAATCTATCAAATTTAATCCACTTGACGGAGGTGATTACATGAGATATCCGATGACCTTATCTGTGGGTTTCATGGATGCTTCCGAACGAAATAATCGGACGTGCAAATAGGCTCTCTACAAAATGTTATCCCAATTTTCTCGGTAACCAAAATATTTGAGTTCCAATTGGGGAAATCATTTTAAACAAGAATGTGAACACATACGAAGAGTTACTTTCACAAAGGTTTATTTTTTTGTGTCTCGGGGGCTTACATCCAAATTTTGCACTACACGCCATCAAATAATTTCACGTTCCCACTTCTTTGTCAGAATTTGTAAATACAACGAGCAATAGAAATGCTTAACAATACCAAACTTGCCTAGCTTCCTGATGAGGAGAATCTGTAATCTGTTTAAAAACTTAAAATTAAATCGAAATTCATTTTTTTATTAACGATTTCAGGTTGGACTATGAATGTTGTCAATATCAGCAACTTTAAACTCAAAAATGTACTTTAAAACCGTTAAGAAAGTTCCCAGTTCTTTTATCATACATCCCTACTTGCACAGAGTTCATTTTCTTTTAAAAGTTACTCTTAAATGCTAGAAAATTTAAAAATTGCATCCTCAATTGATGAAAAAATTTGAATGATATGTTACTCATGAAGTAGGTTAGATAGTATTTCGTAGAATTTTTTAATTCTGACAATTTTCGAGGTTTACAGTTTTACTGCCTCCTTCAGGTAAGCAAGAGTCCTCTAAAATACTCATCAAGATTGACAAGATATTCGAACATAACATGATATATAAAACCGGCCCTATTCAGCAAAGGGAGCGTATATTTAATAAATATATATATATTTTTAACCGCATAAGTTGTGAAATTAAAGAAAGCTACTACAAAAGCTAAAAGCTTCTCTATGCATGTGTAAGGAATTTTTATTTGAACAGTGGGGTTTAAGAAAGCAAAGGTTTGAAGCGCTGGTAGTTTGATGTTCTCAGAGTATGATAAAAATAAATTAGACCGATGAAAATATCAGTTAAAGTATACTCAGCATAGTGAAATTGTCGACAACATTTCCAGGTAAGGTAATTCGACTCTAAATACACATTACCCCATAACATTCTACTGACGACCATTGCAGTAGGTGCTATTGATGACTATATAGTCTGTATATATGTATGTATATATGACTATATACATGTCATGACTAGAGAACCTGCGCCAAACCGTACAAGTATGTTTTGTTTACATGGGGATGAAAAGGAATGCAGATGGTTGAACAGAAGTGCACACTGCTGAAAGCCAGACTGTAGATTTTAAAAGTTTTAAGATTTTAAACCCGGATAGAGATTCATAAACATCTAATGGACAATAGTATAAAATTATTTCATTTGTGAAACAAATGGGCTTTTGCCCGGGATAGTTCATCACACTTAGTGGAGTACCCGAATTAAAGATAATATTGAGTATCCTGGCTGGAGCGCGTTTCACTCTACATGAGTGGACAATTTCACAGCAGTTGAGGTTTGTAACGTAAATACAGGAATCTGAGCGTGATCCATACGCACAATGATCCGTTAGAAGGAATAGGGTACTGCGGCAGTCAAAAAATACAACAAAATTGACATTTACATAAATAGCACCTGGTAGAAGATGAGTTAAAAAGGGTTTTACTACAAACACGATGGAGCAGCTCTTCTCCATCCAATCATTTAAATATACTTTAATTCTTAATTTAACTATTTTGAACTTGGGTTTTATAAAGGTCATGTAACGTCAGTAATTTTAACCCTGATTAAATATTAACTTTCATATAGGATCAGTATGCCAAAGATCGAAATAATAAATCTTTTAATACATCGATGCGAGTCAAACACAAACATAATCATCATACAAAGCAAAGTTAGAAGCATTTCTGTAGTGGCAAGCCGATAAATCCTCTTATCCGATGAGCCTTTTAATAAGAATATCACTCAAAATCGATTGACTCATAGAAGGACAAAGTAAACATGATTGTAGACGTAGAGATAACTATTCCTTTAGCTAGAGCCATGAAAGAGCGTCAATCAATCATGGTTTGAAGAGGAAGACTCATACTGCAAACATACTTCGGTTTTCTCATTCTATGGTGCCCCGATTTTTTAATAATGGATCTCAGCTTTCGGTGTCAAATAACTCGTTTCCTTTTATTGAAATATAAAGAAAAAAGTTTCTAATGTCATCGAAGGCTTTTAATCTGTAGATATATATTCTTGGACGTAATTAAATAAGTTTATGAATGTCAATTGCTTGCTGTAAATCGATTCTTTGAAACAAATCAAATATATACTTTCTTTAAAATATATATCTATTAAAATATATATTTTCATTGAGAAAAGGGTTAGGCTATCTTCGAAGATAAGGGCGTGCACCCAGGAAGAATTCCAAGGAAAAGGACAGGAGGATCCCGGGCTCGATTCTCAATCCCGTCAGACTTTTTTCACGTCTGCTTTCCCGAAATTTTCTTTGACCTCTATCCCTATTTAAGAACTATACTTCAAGATATGTCCTTCCACTCACTACATTTAAAAATTTCCATTGCTAAATAGTATAACATGAGTATATAAGCGCTATTGAATTTAGTAGCTTTTGATAATTTTTGTAACTTGCGCAAAAAATTCTATCTGTACATACAAAATAACTAATTCTACGCTTACAATTTGGGATGGGTAATTAGTTTGAATTACATTTAATCACATATGTTTCTTGTTTTTGTGGTTATATAATATCAATAAAGAGGGTAGATGAAGGCTTTCGCTTTGCGAGGTGCCACAGATTCTGGGCAATATTTTGGAAGAAAGGGAAGATCATGAAATTTAAACGATTTGTTTGCATAGCATTTTGAATTACTAATCACATGATGTATTTGATTTTATACTACTCTCTTTCACATTGCATTTTAATGTGCTGAGATTTTACTTGCTCTTCCTCCTTTTTAAATATTTATTCTCTTAGAGCTTCAAATAGATTCGACCAAAGGTATGCATTAGGGATTATTCAATGGCACAGAAACTTCTTATTTATGTAACTCACATGACAAGAAATCCTTGGCCTAACGAGTCTTTTTGATTTAATTAGCCAAAAAGGAATTCTCACCTTCAGCTGGTTGCATGTATTTATAGGAATGCATAATAAAAGAAAACGAGACAGTTGAGCTAAATATACCGAGCAGGATTTCACAGCTTTGTCTCTTCGCCGAAAAACATTTCACAATTGAAATCATCACAAAGAGAAGAGAAAAAATCTTCAATGGACCTGAGGATACCATTATATAACAAAGAACTTAAAGAAGTTAAAGAAATTGAGATATAAATGTAACACTGGAGAAATTATGATAACAACGGCTAAAAAAAGCTGAGAATTATATTGAGAAGATGAACCAAGACGGGATTCAGGAAGGAATAAATTTGCCGAGGAAAGGAAGAATATCATAAAACACGGCTTCATTAAGGGTGAAATTGGGACTATAGAGCCTCCTCTTCCACCTAACCCTTAGTTAATTTAGAAGAAGGTGAGGATAGAGGAAAACGAAACAATAATAAGATAAAAGAAGGAAGAAAATACAGTGAGGTTTAAAAATACCTAAGTCAAGAACTTGGGAAAAAATTCTGAAGGAAACACCAATAAGAACAGGGTGTGAGAAATCTGCGACTGACGGTGATAGCTAAATTTTAAACTTAAAGTAAATTATTTTGAGAAGCCTGAACAGAAAACGATAAAAATAAAGATGCTTAAGGCCATAATAAGACTTTATAATTAATAATTAAAGGATAAGGCCACGAAAAGCATTGAATATGTAAGCATTTTCAATATGTAAGCATATAAAAGAGAAATAAAAAAATTAGAGGTTAAAAATATTCATTATCAAATTAATAATAAACATACTGAAAATATTATATTACTCATTTAAATAGTTAATTTCATTCATAAAAATAAACTACAGACATATTTCAATAGAGGATACTCGCATTTCAGATAAAAATAATTGTAGAGTGACAGAGAGAGAGGAAGACAAAAGTTAGGATAAGATATGAAGCGTAATCGTCGCTAGATGCAAATTTAAAATGTAGAGGGAGTGGAGAAAAAACAGGATAATTAATGACAAAAATATACATTGAATACGGTCAATCAAAGTCATTGTTATATATTTAATATTCATAGAATTAAAGGTACCCCTGTAAATCATAAATATAAACAAAAGCACACCTTTTTTATCACAATATTAAAAAAATCGCGCCGTTTCACAACACTATAGTCTGCGGAAGAAAGCACCAAGAACAAAATGACTGAATCAAGAAAAAAATGTTTTTAATTTTGGGTATAAAATAATTTAAAGCAATTCCATAAATTTTCAGAAATAAAGAATTAATAATAAAGAGAGACTCAAGCGTGAATGTTTGGTGAATTCCTCATCGCTTACGAACCGTTTCAGAGGAAGCATTAAACAGAAACTGGATGTTTCATTAAAAGATGTCAGTCCCAATATATCTGAAAACGATGAAAACGGAGAGAAGCGTATTAGACAAAGAAGGAAGGCAAAAGGGAAAGAGAAATGGGGATAAGGAAGCAGCTTCGAAATGTCACTCATTTTCAATTAAAATTATAATGACAGAATGATCAAGAACGTGGATTTTTGAAAGAGGCGATTAAACAAGAGAAGATTAGCGGTTTTGAGAGCAGAAAGGCTGAATTTCACGAGTATAATGCGTATTTTATTGAGGAACACGCAAAGGAATAAAGAGGCGTGAAAATTCCACGAAGGAAAGGAGCGATTTCCCTATAGAAGGAAATGAAATTTTAGGCGCGTTGGGATACAAAGGATCACCACATTCCCCACACTTAGGGAGGGAAGGGGGAGAGGAAGAAGCGGTGTCGAAGAAGGTTACAGAAGACGACGACAAAAACAGTGTTAAAAACCTGAATGAGACAAGGAAGCAAAGGGCTTAACCTCATCTCCTACCTTCCTAATTGACCCGAAAATGAGAGTGGCGAGTAAAGTAGGTCAGGAAATCCTCGACGTCAGAGGGAAATGGTTCGAATCCCTCCTGCACGGTCTCCGCCAATAAGGATATCTCCCACGTTCACTTTGGCTCCACTCTCAACCACGATTTCCGGAGCATTCATTCTCCACAAGTCGCAAAATATTTTTTCAGTCCTTTCTCGGGATGCTGGAATTCTCCGAGCGGTCGCCCGGAAGGAAGTTCTTACTCTTTCTCGCTTCTTAACCTGTCCCATATTCTCCTTTTCCTGTAAAGCTGCATTTCAAAGACTCGTTTACTAGCTGTTGTGTAGTGAGAACTCAAATCTGAGGGGAGACTTGCAGTAAAATTTCCATCGAACAGGAAGCCGTCAGCACTTAATGGTCTATATTATTCCCACGAAATATACCGGAAAACAGTTTATCTCGTTCCAGTGCTCGTTTTGAATGGTAGTTAAAAGGTACGCGACCGCCTACGACTTGTATTTCATACAGAGTAATTACCATCGATGTATGAAGCGTATATACTTCAGTGGCCACCTCTAATAGTCAAGGCTTGACTCAGCTGGAATGTTTTCGGAAATTTTGATTTCGTACCATAGGTTACAGAAAGTGCAAACTTGTATACTAGTTCTCCAAGGCAGCTCCTTATAATTCAAACTTTATTCTCTTTTCCTCCAGAGTAACCCCTTGGAAAAGGGTAACGACCGTACACAATCCTTTTATTCACTTTTCCTAGAATTTATATCCATATGCAAGGCGAAGTTTACCTCGTAATATTTTCTGACTATTCCCAGTTTTTTTCGTTTAAACATCTGGACTTTGCTCTGGACAATTTAATAGAAGGAAACGTATTATATTACCTCAGAGTAAAGCGTGCTTCGAATGAAAGGGTAAATATGTTGCGAGCATAAAAAAGGAAACAGAGGAATTGAGGTATTTTATTGAATATCCTAAATATATTTTATCATTATACAACGTAATAAAAATCATTGGTGCAGAGAGAATATGTTATTAACATATACGCATGTTAATGCTGAATTACGAGCAGAATCCCATTAGGATATTAATTACAGCAAGAGACATTGGATCCATTAAAACCCATCGTGTGGTAGAAGAAAAATACGGTAATATTCAGCGAATTTTATGTTTAAATGAGGATTACTAATCGATAAAATACCTGAGAGAGGAGCGGAGAAAATTTCTATGTTCATCTATTTTATATTATATACTATTTCTATGTTCATCGAGACTGACTTTAATTTTCATATGGTTCATATGGTTCCATATTTACCTTACAAAAATGCGAGTTTAGTGATTTAACTGAAACATAAAAATACTTAATTTCTAATAAAACTGCTCTCTCTCTATTCCAGCAATGGAGTGTGCCACATCTAAACAAATATTTCATACTCTGTTAATTTAATTCCTTGTCGTCTTTTTCTTGAATCGTGGCTCTTGCATTGATTAGTTTTAAAAAGATAAATCAAATATTGAATTAGCAGAATAGTTTACAAAAATTTAAAGTAATGGATTGTACGGCCTCTCAATTGATCAAATTGTTTTTTTTCTCCACCTAAGCCAAATTCACATTGTATTCATAACTCTTATTTTGATCACCTCTTTTTAATGGCAGGATAGCTCCTTTAATCCCTTTCTAGTTTCCTACTTTCCATGTTCAAGGCAGAGATGAAACTTATTGAAAGGTACATCTCTCTCCATCTCTCTTTCTGTATAAAAAGGAAACTGAAGAAAAGCCCATTCGTAAAATAAGCAGTTAATCTACTATTATTATTAAATCAACGCTTCATTTTATTAAAAATATATCATCGATATTTCTGTAATTCTTCTCTCTCGCAAAATATTCGACTTGGGATTTACCTAACACTAGCTGATTTGATTTTCTTCTCGAAGTACTCATTTCCAACCGGCACATCTTTCAGTCTTTCTCGCCTCTAAGTCTTTAGCCTTCGATCCGCATTCGTGCATGCATTCTTCTTTCGTTCACCGCGCCTCCAATAACTCCTCCCGTACCCCATTTTCTCAGATGGCACGTACTCCGAAATTGGAACGTGATGGCCGTGTTGCGAAGGTCGTGGTTAAAGGTTTGCAGCCGAAATTACTATTCGAAGATGAGTCAATACCACTAATGGAAGGCTAGATTGTGTTTTTGTTGACTTCCGACGGAGTGAAATATTTCGTTATAGTGTCACGACGTAGGCTTATATCGCATACAGGAATGTTTGCCTTTTCATCAATGCGCATGACGTTTCTTCTTCCAGCGAGAATATATTCTCTGAAAATAGACTGTCTCAGGCGTAAATTTTGGAAATATTTCATTATAATATGAAATATGAGTCGGTTGTAAATTCCGCATTGGCTCAAGACCGCTACCAGTATCATCGCTACGATATCATCAGGCACACAGCGATGACAGTTGTGGGTTAAAGATAACGTGCGATTTGCTATAGATTTTTATGCTATAGTCTCTACAAGTATTGCTCCACGGTTGGATACTTCAGAAGAGAGCCTTTTTTTTCTTTTTATGACACTAAATTTGAGCCAATTCGTTTAAAATTCAGGCGACTGACTTCCGGATAAATTTTTTAGCGTTGGGATGAGACAATCTCAGCAACTAGACTACAAAGTGCTTATCTTTTCGCTTCATTGTCCATTTTGTAATCCACTGATATCACGCTCCAAAAATTGCGATCGGTATTAAGCGCCGTCACTCTCCACGCAAAAACGTATATAGAAGAGAATGAATTATCACTTTAGCATACATGAGCGGGAAAATCAATATATTGGGAATTTTCAAATATTATCGAAGCTTTTGAAGAGCGGCTCTAGAAATAAATTTCATTAAAAGCTAGAGAAATTGCCCATCAGAATTTGAACGCTATGGTAAGTGGTCAACTACTGGAGATTATTTTACGATTCATGCACTTCATAATCGACGTAATACTTTTAGATTTCTGAGAATTCTAAGTCTAAAACGTGCTAAAACCTAACAATTGGAGTTGAACAAAAATTACGACTCCCTGCCTGTTTTCACGGTGAAATGAAAGTATCTATGGAACGAAAATTACACAAAACGTATTCAACATCAAACGATAAAAAAAAAAACAAAACATAAAAAGCCAGTAAGCGGTCTAGTGATGGAATAGCACTTTCAAAGAAATATGCTCAATATGTATATTATTGCAGATGTCTGATCCCTCTGAGCAAAAAGACGTGAATTAAAATTTTATAAAAATAATATAATTCTTACTCATATTAATAATATGATTCTGATATGTAACTATGAGATTTTTTTATAGATAAATATTAATTTCACATTAAATTGCTCATAATTAATTTAATTATGAAATCAAATTCATAAAAATATCATTGTCTCACCATCAATCCTATTTGGGCTTAAATTCAAAGCGAATTCGTATAAAAAAATCAAACGGGCATGGTTTCAGTCGAGGATTAACAAGGATACAATTACAAAATTTACTTAAGAATTAAGAGATAAGTCAAAGTAACTGTACAGAATATCTACTATGGTAGAGAATCGCTTAAGGATATCAGACTTCCGTATTCGAAAAATCTCACCCACTTTCTGATGAGTGCCTGAATATTGTATTGTAAGGACGTCCGGCAATGACGAAAGAGATACGAGGTTCGATCCGGGGTATGGACTCTGTTTTCCGATAATGACTGTTTCGTAAATTTTATTTTTATTTTCTTTATTCGTTACTTCTTACTCAGAATTTTTTCCACTCCTTCACGAAAAAGTGTTTTTATGAAACAAATTCTTCCTTCAATTTTCAGTCTCAAGGATTTTACCACAAAACTCTTTCCTTATTGCTATCCTTTATTCATTGCAAATAATACAGAAGGAGAGGTCCATGCAATTCTATCCAATCTATCAGATTAGTATCGGGTAAGAGAAAAATAGATAGAATATTATTTATTATTGTGCTGATGTCAGTAAAGATTTCTGGAGCAGGAAAAATTGAAATATGCCCTGATCTTAAATTCTGTTTAATAGTAGAGGGTTTGAAAAAGTTATTCCTCGAACCTAACGAAGCCTGCGTTCGTAATGGTAAGTAAACACATCACAGTTCAACTCCCTTGTTAAAATGTTGAAACGAGTACGTGACTGAGCATCAATTCTTAACGAAAGTGGGATTTTGAATATAAAGTACGAATGCAAAGTATTTCAGTGGCGACCTCATTTCATGTGTCCTTTGTAAAACATGCCCACTCTCCACGGCCAGCATAATCCTGTCCGCAAAGCAGGGGACCGCACTTCGAGGACGTCCCCGGGGAAGAGAGTAACCTTAAAGTCCTCAAGAACGCATTTGAAAGGACTTGTGGTAGGACCCCGAACAAGAGGGGTGGTGCTGGTCTCGGGAAAAAATCTCCCTTGAAGAGGTTGGCCCTTGTGAACATTCGTGAGACAACAAAACAAGAGAGAAGGAAATACGTCTGCTGAAGGCCGAAAAATTTGAATGAAAAGGAGAGATAATTTTGAAAGGAAGAAGCAAACATTGATATATAAGGGATCAAGATACCGCATGTACGCCAACTGTATCTCGACGAAATTTCCGCATTCAAATTACTATTGAGTTTTATGGAATTACGTTGAGAAATAACCATATAAAATTGTTCATGAATTATGCTACTTTCACGTGCAAATAGGACTTTTGAGCATACAATTGGAATAATCAGAGGATACCTCAAATAACAGAGTAAATATTTCGTTAATTCGTAGCGAATTTAATTAATTAAATGTTAAAGTTTAATTGGTTGTAAAATCTGTTAGTATATTTCTTTAAAGAAATTAATTGAATCTAAATCAATAGATTATATTAGCGGAAAGAGCATCCATTAATGATATTAAACGAATACCTAGATGATAATTGGTATTTAATAAATTTCAGAGATTAATTAAATTTTTATATAAAGCCAGAGATATTTCAATGGGGATTTTTTTCTTCGAAATAACTTTATATAAAATGTCCATAAGCATATTGAGGTACTCCATGCAGTAACTAATAATGGAGGGGTTCCGTATTTTCGTCCTTACGTCGATAATCGGTATTTTTTCTGCATTTCGATGCTAGAATACAATACAAAGAATTCCTATCTTCAAATTAATCCATTTCTATACTATTCTGTGCAAGCTCTTCATACAGTGTCACTTACGTGTTACCAAGGGTTAAGAATAAAATAAGAGGAATCTGTTTTATTTTACCCTTGATTTTAAAATCCTTTTCCCTTTAATTCTTTTTGATATTAACTTTTATGTATCTTAAATTGTATAATTTTGGTTCCTCCCATATTGTTCCATCATTTTATATCCAATACCAATATTTTAACCAAAAGAAGCAGATTTTTTAAAATGATCTTTGACAGCTAAGGTCATTCGTCTCGCGCTTATAAACCTTCACCGGGAATCGAACCCGGACCAGTTTCACTAAAGTTCAACGCATTTCCTACTTGAATATCCGGTAACCCCTTTCAACGATAAATTCGTATTAAATGTAATTGAAATTTGCTATGATAATGAAATTCCTATAATGATAAATTTAAAATGCAGAATCTAATATTTACATTTGAGCACCCAACTTTAACACTTTTTAATTTATCTACCAGTTACTCTTACCATTTACTCAACAAGGTTTGAAGTAAAGTTTAGTAAATCTCGCAAAATGAGTCTATAATAAATTATATCCAATTGAATAATGGTCTTATCTTCAATAAGCAATAAATATAAATGATAATAAAACACAAAATCGAAATTGGATATCATAATCTTAAATTTCATTATTTGACAGAGGTTTCCTTCTTTGGAGGAAAGGAAATTGTTTCAAACATCAGGAGTTGAATGTTATGGATAAAGATAATACGTAGATTATTGATTACTCCTCTTATTGAAAGAAGACAGAAACGATCTAAATCTATACTAGAGCATGAAATATCGCTTTAACGAAGGAAAAGGATGAAAACAGTCTACGGATAGCTGCCCACTAAGAGGAATTACCAATTATAATCCAGCCAAAGTCCTCTGCGATCAAAATGCTCACATTTGGAATCCCGCAAAAAAGCGAATATATTCAGCGGCATCCCGCACGTTATTTAAATGGTGTGTTTTATGTGTTACGTAATTAGGTAAATGAGTCGGTATAATCCATGCAATTCCGCGGAAATCCAGCCCTCGATTCCATTTGTGAAAGAATATGAAAGGATTAAAATACAAAGTTCGTCATGTCGGCAGTGGTTCCTCTCAGTTTAAGAAATGCAAGGATTACCATTATCCTTCAATGCAAGGATTATAAGCTTTTATGGGTTCTTTACCCCATCAGTCTCTAAAATGAGAAATGAATTTCCTATCTTCACTTGATATTTGCATCATATGGTAAAAATACTCGTTCACTAAGGTTGATAAAAAATTAAATTCAAGAGAAGCACCACATCAGCAACTCTTAACATTTTTATATCTCAACAAAAAATGCTTACGGTCCAAAAGCAAAATAGAGTTTGACAATAATATGCAGGAATAGTCACCAATATCTGTATAAATCATTTTTTCTCCATTATTAATTTCAGCAGTTAGAATAAATGAAATTTCTTAAACAGCCACAGTTTTTCCGATTTTTTCCACATTTAAAAACATTGGAAACGCCTTTAGGTGGTGAATATTAATGATAACCCTGAGAATATTTTTAGATTTGGCGTTTTTTATGGCCGAGCATCCCTCTAACCTCCATTCCGTACCATGAATATGTAACCTAAAACAAAAACGAATCAAATAAGAATTGCTTCTTAGAGTAATTAATTGCCAAAGAGTTCTTATAGAGAAGGAGAAGTAATTTTGTTGGCAAAACTCGAAAACGTTTACAAGATTTCATTATTCCAAAAATTACCTGCCAAAAGTCTTTCCATTTTTTTTTTCAAGTTCATTCAACTAGATATTTTAATTGAACATTCTCAGCCGGTATTCATCAGTAATTAATAAAATATTTACATTCGTATTTAGCTACCACTGTTGATTATATTTATTAAAATACTTCTATGAATATGTCAATATAGTGATTCAATATGAAATAAGGATATAATTACAATCAATAAATGATTATGCGTGTGGAAAAAGAATGTCTCTTGGTTAGAATGTAACCATAAATTCATCATACTACAAATAAAAAGGCAAGAAAACCGCTTGAAATGGATTCTATAGCTTGCAGTTTTCAAAATCCTTAACTGCAGCTGTTTCCTCCTCATTCATTTAAAATATCTCTTACCTTTGAAAATATTCCCAACTACCACAACTTCATCTTCAAGTACTTGAAATGTATCTCGGTTTAATACTTGAAATAATTCGCCGTGCGAGCAATGACGTAGATTACAAATTTTCCTTCCAGGTGTAAATTAATTTTAAGGAGACTTCTTTTTCACCAGATAAAGATTTCTTTTCAATTGGAAAAATTGTTTTCTAATTATGACCTCCAATCGAATTAAGCTGCCATAAATTAAAAGTTACAAACGTTATACTATTCATAGATAGCAGGGAAGGATGAAATAAAATAATCGATTTCAACTAAGATAACTTAGAATTGCAGTGATTTTCATTTTCTCTAGTCACGAAATCAATTATTCTAGCTTCAATTCAAAAGATGTTATGAAGTGATATTGAGTATCATCAAGAAGCGTTAACTCTCTTTTGAAGAAGGCTACTTGTTTCAAACTGTAACATTAAATCAAAGTACAATGAAATGGAAACCGCGAGTTAGGCCTTCCTGCCCACAATCGTCCAAAGGGATTCCGTGCACGCACATGCGGATTTCTCTCTTTGCACTTTCCAAGTTTTTCCGGAAGTAGATCAAAGACAACAGAAGAATACTGAAAAGGATAAAAGGTTACTTAATTTGCTCGGAGTCTTGGATTGATTGTTCCATTCTAATTGGTAGGGTAGATAAATATTCCCAATGACATTTCATTCTTTTCCTAGGGTGGAAACCTTTATTGGTGTGTATCTATTCTTTGGCAATATGTAGAATTATAATACTAAGCAAACGCTTTGAAGCATAGGCAGTCTTATAAATTAATTCAGTTAACATATACTGCTTCGATTTCAGAGGTTCAATTAAAAATTTCGTCGATTTTTCAAACTCGTATTAATTGCGAACGTAGAAGAAAATCTAGGTAATTGATATCAATAACCTATCGTATTACTAATACGCATTTTTTTACCGTACTAAGAATTTCTGCAATACACACTTTCAGTTTTAGGATAAAGACTGAAATTGAAAGCAACACTTATCTTTGAAGTTTACGTAAACAATAGTACGAGTATACTCGTAAAGTAGTTTTCTTTATTCAATCAATACCAGAATTTAAATAAGTTATCTTTGAAAAAATTTTCATTCCCCTTACTATATCTCTGCTTGGCAAATCACGCTGGTATAGAGGCCTCCTGATTATAATCGTGTGTAAAGCGCAGTTCTTATTCTATTAACCGTGAATATCAATCATAACGAGAATCTACTCTGTAAGAAATTAAATTTGTATCAACTTTAGGACATTCGATAGTCCGATGAGAGGCTTGAGAGTTCAGCTTTAGTGAAGCATTTTTCAAGTCTGTCTTAAAGAACGGCCAACTGCTTTGCAATTTGGATGGATGGAAACAAACGAAGGAACTGCAAAAAAACGCTATTTGCTGCTCTGGAGGTAAAATTATTTCTTGAGCTCAATTTCATAGCTAAATAATTTAATCATTGAAAACTATATATTATGCTGGTCTATTACATATTTTATAAAGGATTCAGCACCTTATTTGAGTCAATACTTTTCTAAAAAATTAAATGTTTTAAAATATAAACTTCTACTTTGCTAAAAGCATGCTGAACGAACTTTACTCGCCTGTCCCATAAAGCCATTCTCATGAAAATTCCCTCATCCTTTGTTTACCATTTTGACTGCTCCGCTTTTAAAATTTATTCTCACGTGTCTAAGTTTCCATCCACCGCCTTTGTTTCCATCTCATAATTTCATTACTCTTTCCTTACCGGAATGCATTTTTCCCATTAAGCAGTGCTGGAGTAGAGGACAAAGGAACGAATGAATCTTAGATATTCAAGGCTCTCGAAACCGAATTCGCGATAAGTTCATACATGTTTAACAAAAGAGTTTCTCTGGTGTTCTCTGTTAACTATTTTTATTTTACTGGGCATGTCTCCTTTAGTCCTTCGCCGTAGAGAGTATGGGCAGAAGACTTCATAGCAAAGGAAACTAAGGAAACCCTGTTAGAGTTTAGGAAGTTGCGAAGGTGGAGAAGAGAAAGATCCGAAACCGCTGGAATGTTACACGTGCAGAGCATTTGTGCCCTACATGTGTCAGTGGAACTGTAGCTTTGCGTCTTTCCTGTTAGCACTGAGACGCTTGATGTCCTCAGTCCTTGAATATATTCTATGACTTAACATAGAGCTGCAAGGAAGAAGCAGTGGCAAAAAAATAGGGAGTAAGATATTACACTGAAATTCAAATAGATGCAAAATAATCTGGACAGACGAATTACAAGAATTAATTCAAATTCCATTCTCCATTCACTATTTAATGCAATTAATTTTAATATATTATTCATTAAAAATACGGATGAAAATTGCGCGGAAACATTCAGCCTCTTTCCAAGCAATTTCATTAAAATCCTTTCGTTAAATGATGTGATGAAATTGAGGATCTTTTAGCCAAATTAGTCCTCCGAGGTTATCTTCAGTATTCCTTGCATATAAAAAAAATTAATGACTACAGAATAATTTAATTCAATTTATAATAGAAAACCCGAGGGACTTCACGGGTGTTGACTGAACCCAATCACCAACTAATGCTGACTAGAAGTTTAAAATTCACAATAATATCGAAAATTCTACTTCAAAAAAAAGAAATTAGGTAGGAGAAGTTTTCTTCGTCGACTAACTTTCGCCTTTTTTGTTTAGGAGCAATGTAAGAAATAAAGAGAGATATGTCGCAAAAGTAATGCTGAAGATAGTGAAGGGGAAGGAAAACATGGTAGTGGCGGGATATGAACATGGCCGGCGTTTATAGCCTTGCAGTATAACAGTCATAAAAGATTCAAAGTGTTGTAATGGAGGACGGAGGAGTATGTTATGATATCTCCTGGGCTCCCAATTTATTTTATTTGGTATTTTCATCGATGCTCCCTCTAGTAGAAAAGTTAAATTATACATTTATTCACACATAAAAATAACGATGTATGAATAAGGAACATGATTTTCATTTGTTTTCTTCCATTTAAGTGAATCCCATAATGAGTAAAAATTGAATAAGTTATATAAATACTTCTATTTTCACGTTCTTTGAACACTTGTACTTCAACCTCCCGCGGAACCGATAAATAAATATAAGCGTATATAGGTGCGTTGACTGAGAAAAAAGTTGGACACCATATAAGGGTTAAAAATCACAGCTTATAATTCTAATACCAGCCAAGCTATAACTAATAATGGTGAATCAGCTATGTGTATTTATAGGAGGGTACAATTTGTTACACTAATATCAAAAATATACTTCCTTCGTGTTCATATTATAATGAGAAAAATTATGTGAAAACTAAAAATATTGGGGTGCCTTTAATAATTTTGTACTTCGCATGCTAATGTGCAGTAAATTGATGCAAACAAGTGTTTTACCTTTAGATGTAATGGACCAAGAATTTATTTCATTAATGTAGAAAAATATTGGAAACAGAGACCTACAATTTGGCAGTCACGCAATACCACACCGATTTGGTTACGTATTCGTGTCGAAATGAGAGGACCATTGTTTCTTTTTAAATTCCTTCCATCCCGCGTGTTTCACATTATATTCATTCCAATCGGAAACCGATTCAACTGAGCATTCCAGGAAATTTACAATCCTTTCTGAAGGAATTTCGAGGATTTTGAGATCTTTCTGCTCTTCAATTTTACGTAATCACCTAAACAAGGTGAAATTGCAAACAGGAGAAGGTACTTTAATCGACATCAGTTCTTTTTATTCCAATATCACAACAACTTTCGTCGCCGAGTTTCCTCATTTTTCTTCCATTACCCTGTCTCGGCAAAATTTGTTCCATTATTTACCAATATTCTCCTTTGAACCTTTCACTTCATCTTCATCTTCCTCTCTCAAACTCGTGGATATTAAGAGGGAAATCACTGCAAGACTGCTCCTGTTCCCACATCATGTCCTTAATCACCCTTGATCCGGTTAGCCGAATTCATCCCAACTTCGATATTGGAGAAGAAGACTGGAACCTAATCAAGGGCCTCCATATTAAGTAACAATGAGTCGCCATGGTTACCGCTTGAGAATTTTCAACGGGAGACGATTTCGATGTTTCCGTCCCTGGACGACTTATTTAGAGAAGGAGATACTCACGTAAGTCCAATTATTCCCACTGACTTAGGAACAATCCTAGTGTAATGTGAACTATTCCGTCACAAGCGTTCTACATTACTAACAGTATCTATTGGTCTGTTAAATATTCATCCCGGTGACGGAACCTCAAATCTTCCACCGTTAGCTACCAGAAGTCCTGTAGAGGGGATAAAGCAAGATTCAGCTGGATCATCCTCTCACTGACCCAGAATGCCTTCAATGATATAGGTCTACAATATGGACAGTACAATGAACGTATGAATAACGCCTCAGTGCATTTAACAGGGAGTGACCAAGATGCTTGGCATTATTTACGTTTCGGTAGCTTTGTCATCATTGCAGCCATGAGAAAGACCGAGTCAAGTAAATGAAAGATGTAAATATATTACTTGGCCCCGCACCGCAAAGGTAAAATATTTCATCCATCGGGCCTTGATAGAAATAACTATTAATTAATACGAGCAGTCTGCGAAGAAAAATTAGCACGCAAACTTCTACCTATACCACAGATTTTGCTTTGATAGAAGACCGTGGTTTCGGCCCTTTGGGTCATCATCAAGTAAATAAACATTTCAAAGCCAGAATATTAATTCTCTATCACGCTAAACATATCTCGTCTAAATTTCAGAATCGCGACTCCACCTGGGAACTTCTCCTTGCCAGTCGAGATATCTGCTCCAACGGTCAGATTGTTCTGTTTCGTGATATTTTCATTTTCTTCTATCAAAATTAGTCAATAAAACATTAAATGAGTAAAACGGAGCCCTTGAAGACAAGGCAAGGTAAGGGAGAGAGGAGTACACAATAATGTAAACAATTTTTGTTCCACTAAAAGAGGCTAACGGTCTACTAAAGCGAATTGCAGTGTATTTTGGGACGGGGGAAAGTTTCCTTAGGGGGCAGCAGAGCTTCTTAAGCGGTATTTTACCATGTGATTTGTGTTATAGACATTGAAAAACTCCGCGTATCAAGCGGAATAGCGTCTTAAGCGGGAGTAGTACTTAATCTATCTATCTATTATTTTAAAACATGCTTTTTTGGTGATCGGGACTTTTCTCCCTTATTACTCCATCAATATATATAAATGAATGACCGTTTGATGGCAAAAGTTGTCAGGTTCCTGCGAAAAATAGTCAGACAAATAAAAAATGCACCATTTGTTAAACAAATTGAAATAATATTTTAATCATCCCGTTGTGTACTGTACGAAAAAAGGCCCGGGTTGCTATATACAGATTCAATTTGTTTACTTAGTGACGAGTGTAAAAAAATTTTTAAATCGGATAATGCATCTATTCTCGGGCATAAAATGATTCGCAATTAACATTACAGTCTCCATGAACGAAAACTTCGACGTCGTACGCAACCATAACAGTTGAATAAGCAAGCCACATTGCATCTTGCGGGAGCAGAACGACAGCCAAAGAAACATTAACATTGCCGAATATGAAAGTTTGCGTCACGGTTTTATCATGTGGTATGTTTGAATAATTTTGCATCATATTACTTCCCGGTTTCGTATGTTGCAAATTATCTATATATCTAAACCTGATATCAAATGATTTTTATTGTTTATATTTCACTCATTGAATAGATAATATTCAACATTTAATCATATTTCTGAGTAAAGAAAAGGATGTCCTGCGATTTCAGAAAACTCACCAGCATGTAGTACAAGCTTGACGAAAGCCTTTTATTCCCAATCGCTATCTCCGAAGCACAAAAATGTATTATTTTGTCACATTAACGATGTTAGAGACTTTCAATGCGGGGAGAATGCTATGCGCTTTGACAATGTAACACAATGTATTCGTATGAAAGTGTGACATTTAGCTTCCCCTCTATCTCTCCTCTCCCAGACCAGATCACTGCAGACGAGTAGTAGTTATTTTTGGATTTCATGTATGAAGAGAAGAACATAGAAAATAAATAAATAACGTGGATGCAGAAGGTATGTTTCGTTCTTTTATCTTGGTGATTTAAGTGACACTTCATTGCCGGTATAAAAGAAAGTGGTTTTTATAACGACAGATTTAGGTAAAGCTGGCAGTGATATTTTGTATCTTTACCATAATTCATTTAGTCATAAATGCATTGAGTGAATTGAGGTATTCGGTGTAGGATAAGATACATGTATTGTTATAGTGATGACGTGTACTATTCGTGATTATACTACTATAATAAAATTTTTAAAACATTCGATAACATTTATACTCTCACGTTCTCTAATATAATAGGGATTTTGTTTGGGTTCATATGGTATGGCGTTAGAAAACGCAAGACATTTTATTTGGCTATTGAGTTTTGTTGCTGGATGTGTAGAAGGCGATATCCATCGCTACAATCGAGGTATATCGAAACAGACACTGATAAAGAATATGAAGGTGTGTATTTTTAGGTATGTTTTAGTTTTTGTGTATTTGTTTGTAAAGATTAGTGTTTGTAGAAGTGTATTTAGGTGGGAAATTGAGTATCAGTGTCGTCTGCGAAAGTTTCGCACGGGGCAACTAGTAGTACTTAATATTAAGTATCGTTAATTATTATTTCACAATGATTTCATTCGTTTTGTTTGCTTAAGTTATATTATCTGGTTATATTTACAAATGATAGTTTAGGTCGTTTGTGTTTGAATGGTCAATGGTTTTGCTCTCGACGATAAATGGAAAGGAAGTCGACACTGGCTGAATATCGTGAATGAGGAGTTCAAGAAATATACACAGTAGTTCGTCACAAAGAGTAAAATGGGGCGAATTAACCTATGTACGGGTGATTCTGGAGGAAAAGATTCATGCAAAGGTATTTCATATCCAAGAAAAGGAGGACATGGAGAAGTACTGCGATTAAACGAGGCAAATAACGAGCTTTCCCAAAAGGATATAGCATGAGTATGTGCTCCGATATTAAAAGTCTCATGTACACTTCGAAGCTGTTTTCTTAGCCTGTGATATGATCTGGACTAAAACCTACTTCACTCGCTTTTACTCTCAGTTGTACCAATAGTCGTTATCTATCTTTTACTTTCGGATACCCACCCTCGACCGCAAAGTCGTCCCCATATTCCCCTCTTTCCGATACCATTCCCTTGGTCGTTATTCCGTGGAATGCCATTACAATGGGGCAGCAGACTGGAAGCTCTGATGGAAAACAAGGGGCCTCTTTCCCTCCCTCTCATCGGGTCTTTGTACCTGTTAGTTCTGGGTCAAGGGGAAAAGGAGAAGCGAAAAAGGAAAACGGAATAAGGGGTACGAAAACTAAGATGAGAGGCCGGAAAAGCATGGAAGAAAACATATCTTTCGGATGGCGCCGAGAAACTCCCAAGTTCCACATTCCATTACGCTGATTCGCGCGATTTCGACATCCATAAACAAAAGTTTTTCTCCTGTTTACACTCGAAAGGACCGTTTAGATCGATAGCGGATTTAGCTGCTAGTTTTGCGATGTGCGAAGCTGATGTAAGATATGCAAATTTACTTGGAATTACAGCAAAGGTGCATCAGTTAAATATGGATATGTGCTTGGAGAAACAAAAGGTTGGACATCTAAATAACTGTTGTCGAAGAATAAAATAAAATGATGCCAAACAGCTGTATTCGCCAAATTAGGTTAAATTGCGCCAAAACACCAAGTGAGGGGGTATTGGGAGATTTACAAATGCGGCTTAGTGGGTATTAGTAGAGTTCCACTCATCGTGCACTATGGAATAGCAGACGATGCACAAACACCGTTTTGCTCAGATTACGCTCCAATATTGGTTAATTAGTCCGTGATGCGATCTAGTTATTTCTACCCGATGAATACCACTCCAAAGTTGAACGGAACGTATCACATCGCTCAATTCACGACTTATGGTTTAGGATCCCTTGCTTTGGAATATTATTTTTCCTAAATCCATAGATTCATAGACGTTAATTTTGCTGTTCCCTATGTTTATAACCACACTAACGATTCTGTAAAAATACAGTGCTTAACCGTTTTGGTCTACGTCTTTAACCTCTGAAAAAATCGTCGAAATTACCAAAAACTTATTTCATTACTTGTCCATTAACACTAACAATTTTCTTTGAGCTCAGTTCTTGCGAGCTCGGAACTTACTTCATATGATTTGACCTTTCCAACTTCTCACATTCATCCCAATAAATAAGTAAATTAATGTATCATTTGCACATTATATAATCTGGAGTGATTTAGACGAAAATTCATTAACAAAATCGAATACAAGGACTGACTATGAACAGCAAATACATGAAAATTAAAAATATTTTCTAAAATTCCTCTAAAAACTTAAGTTTCATTGAATTATCGAGTTCTAGAATAATTAATGTTAGTTCCATAAAAACAACTACGAACAAAAGGAGCAATGGCTGAGAAAACTTACTTAGCCAGTAGGAATAAAAGTTACCCAATAGGAACTAATGCCTTCGAATAAATAACGATAAGGAAATCAGCATTGAAGAATCAAAACTGTAGGATTGAAAGCCTTTGTTCCGGAAATTTATGATAAAAATTAATCTGGTTTAATGATACTTTGAGGATCGCTCCAAGATTTGCTTGCCTACCATTCACATGAATTCGATTATGACACATCCGCCATTTCATCAGCCTTTCATATCTTCTATGCCTAGTTTTCCGAGAAACTTACAAACTGGTTTCTCGCGGGGAAAGTGACCTAGTGAAGTTGGGTTTGTATACACGCGTGAGTCACTTGCTGATGCCAAGCTAGCGTTGTTTTCGCCCGCCTTCCACTAATAATTTGGGAAGTTTGGGCATCGTCCCGCCCAACTCTCACAAACCCTTTGATCCTGGAACATGTATTTTGTAAAGGAAACCATGAAGTTTAAGGATAACTCCTCCATAAACATACAGGACATACTTCGAAGTTTCCAAAGATGTTGAAAAGATTCTCTCGATGAGAAATGTGAAAAGTTATGCCTTACGACTAGAAAAATGGGGCTTACTATGGGCAGCTCGATCTTTAAAATCATCAAACTAACTAGTTTATGCGGATAATACAAATTCTTCGCAGTTAATTCTGCATTTTACGTTCATCTATCCGTTATGCCATTCTATTACATCTAAAATTAATATTTGGAAAGAAATGACATTAGACTTCAAATTTCTTTCGAAATTTATTAGAGAAGCCAAAAGCCATTGATGCAAAATATAAACACCGTAATGCTGGTACAGCCGGGATCCTTCTACAATAGTATAGGGTACCAAGTTCAAGAATGTTAAAATATATTTGTTTTCCACTGTTCAATTAAGAAGAAAACTGAATATATAATAAGCCTGAGTTCGTTTCAGATAAGTTGATATAATTGTTATTTAATATTAAAAAATTACTGTAGTATTTAAACCTCTTTCTAACAATGGGCTAATTCATCAATTATACATAATTGAGTAGGAATCCTAGAGAGCTCCTTGGAAGTAATTCGTGATGAGAGAACATTAACTGAATTAGATTAGTTTGCTGCGAGTTAGTAACTCTAAACTGAACACATAAGTGCTATTTTTATTACTCCTGTTTTGACGGAAGATAGAGGGATTCAAATTTACTTTTGTCTTTTCCTGTTCATCTATTATATAAAAACGACTATGGTATAAGTGATGCTGAGTGAGTACATTGAAGTAACAATCCAAGTAACTCAATGTTGAATGTGTATAAATAACACTATGGAGAGTGTTATTCATGGAGTAATTATGCTGCAGAAACTTGAATATTGAAAATTTCCAAAATTTTGGCCCGCAATCGATGAAGGAAGTAGGCAAACTGCCTCATTTCTCATCTTGCCTAGTAGCCTACCTCTCCAAATCTTTAGGCAGATAAGTTAAGAGGAGCTCATGATGCTATCACTCCTCGAGCCAATGTCTTCTCTAACAACATTCATTCACTTCGTTCATGCTCAATTTTTTATTATATTTTGTCCATAAAAGAACCCATTTGTGAGAAACAGCAATATCATGTACAATTATTAGAAACAGTTCCTACATAAAACACCTATATTGGCGTTGTTATGCTGTATATGAGAAATTAATAAATAAATAATATTTAATTACTGAGTAAATAGAACACGTAGCTAATTAGTGGGCCGATGATGAGACTTGCTTTTCAGAAAATTATTTTTGGGCACATAAACATGACTTTTTAATTATATCTCTGTAAATTCTTCCACTTTTGTGATCCACTCACTGATATTCACACAAAACTGTTATATCCGTGTTTGACGGAAATGACGATTGAAATACTGATTTTATCCTGATATCCCATCCGACTTAAGTTTTTAGTGAATTTCTACGCTTCAATTTGTTGAAATTTCATAAGTTACAATTCCAGCAATTACGGATGGTAGATACTGAATACTCAGATTTTCATTCATAAGATTAACCAGATAGAGCGTAATATACTCTAGGAAGGATTTATTGACATAAACTGGAAACTAAAACACTGAGTAACGATAAAAAAGACAATGCATAGGAATGTATATATAAAAGAAACTTTATTTTAAGAAATCTCTTAATTATGGGCAATAGTAAGACTTATTAATCTCTCATTACCCAAAATCATTGCAGATTAAATTATTAGAATGCCTTATCAACTGTATACTTTCTTATGTGGAACTGAATGGCTCATTTCTTTGAGATTCCGGTTGAATTTTATATTTATGAATTTCTTCGATCATTTCATGGATGGAAAAAGTTTCAGATTCCTATTAAATGGAATTGAAGAGCAAATAATCCAATACCAAGAATGTTAAGGAAAAGTTAATTACCTATATTAACATTTCAAAAGAGGATGAATTTCCAAAATCCGCTCTTCACCATACCTTCGCTTTCCTGAGCATTAACGATACCTTAAAAAACGCCCTCCAAAGCCTCATTCTTCCGAAACAGTCCCGTTTGACGGATTTTCGGATCAATCAAATCTGTTTTCTCTTTTGATTATGTTAACCCTGAGAGAGATACAAGAAAACAACGGAAACTCGGGTCGCTGAGCGGAATAAAACGCACAGTCCTAAGGGATGCGAGATAATTGGAATGAAGCGAAATCTCGGATAATAAGAATAGAGTCCGCTCTTTCCTCAATCCATTATTGAATGGATTATAAGTTTCTGGTGTCTCGCTACAAATGTTACTTAAACAACAAAAGGCTATACTATACAACCCGTGGGCCTCAACCTTTTATTAATGCAGCCCGTGGCTCCTCTTGTGCCGATAATTCATTCACAGAAACTTACTGTAGGAAATAAAATTTTATTTTTAAAATATTTGAAAGATAAAAGCATTATGAGCAATGAAGGAATTAAATATCACATAAGTAGGAAAGAAGTAAATTATATGAAGATCGATTTTTGACCGAATGTCCATTTTTTTTTTTTAAGCAAATGATACATGCTATTTTTTGGAACATTAATGAAACCTTTATTTCTGTTTGTTATTGATATATTTACTATGGACTAAATGTCCATAGCTGTCGCTAAAACCATTCTTGTTATATCTCCCTAATTTGTAATGTGACTTCAAATATCTCCCATGAATATCATGTAGATCTAGTATCTAAAGAAATATTGGGGAATATACCGAATAGTAACCGTAAACAGTATTAGTAAGTAGTAGTAGTAACATGAGAAATTTTATAATTTATGGAATAATTCTTTAGGAAGATTATTACTATTTTATGCAACTAATATTCATAAATCTCTAAGAAAATTAGAATAAAAACAGAAAAGAGAATGAAACCTGTTTAATTTTTATTCTATCAATATTATTTACTATTATTATTCTTAGTCACATAAATTGTTCAATTTAATAATGCTACAACCATAGATTACGATGTATGCAAGGAGAAAAGAGATAGCTAATAGTCGTATGGGCGTTAAGGAATTGGAATGATGGGGAGATAGGCAAATGAATATCACTGAATGAAACGTGGGCCAGCAGGGATGAAGGACAAGAACGGAACAGCGGAGTAGAACAGAGGACTCTCGAGTTTGGATTTCTGCCCAGTCTATGGAATTGTTCAAATCCACAGGATCATAATCTGTCATCATAGAAGGGATCTTATTTCAAGACCTCCACTCCAACTGATTTTTTCTTTCATTTTTACTTTGGAGATCCTAAGGAATATTTTGAATATCCATTCATGTGCAGAAAAGTTTCAATGATCATGTAAGACTTAAAAAACAAAATTGCTCGTTTCCTTTTGAGAGATAATACTCTAAAGAAGAATAATTTTTAAAGTCTTAATGGATTGAATATTAAATTCTACCCTAAGGCTTGGATATGAGGGTTTATTATGAATATAAGAGTATAGCAGAAAAAAATTCCCTTTTTTGAGAGATAATACTCTAAAGAAGAATAATATTTAAAGTCTTAATGGATTGAATATTTACATTCTAACCTCAAGCTTGGATATGAGGGTTTATTATGAATATAAGAGTACAGCATAAAAATTCCCTAAGGTAAATCTATGTACTTAAAATTATTAGCTAACTTAAACACAGTCAACTAAAATAGTGCAAATATATCGATCGAAACGCAAAAAGTATAATTTAAGAATTTTCATGCATATTAAAAATCGGTGGAAACGTTCTAAGTTGTATGTAATAAGCATGAACAATGTATAGAAAAATAAAATATCTAGATGTTTTTACACTATTATTTCAATTCCCCATTTAAAGCTTATATATCCATAATGCAGTGAGAAGGAAGGGGCAAATTATTTAATGATACGAACATCACCGTCTAAATTGATTCCGTAATAACCATTCGACATCAAATTAATAATCCATTCCATCACTGGGATCTCGACACTTAAAATGCATTGAATATTAAACCAATGCAGTGAGTGCTATACAATGAGCCGAAAACATGTTCAAATTACAATTCATTCGTAAATTATAAAGCTTCAATTTACCATAAATCATATTAACTTTAGGTATATAACCTATATAAACTAAGATATCACATACTGTAGGCGAAAAAAGCAGAGAAAATTAAGAAGAAACGTACTGAAAATTGAGAACAATCCCACCCTCTCTGATGCAAATTTTGTTTCAAAAGGTTATATGGAAGCCATCTGTTCCGCCCGTTTCTCCGATCCTGGCGATTTGCCACCTAATCTCCACTATAATACATGCGATACCCCTTTCGAATGTGAGCTTGAAAGTCGTTTTCTGTTTTTCTCGAGAACATAGTCCCTATTGTTTCTGGTGGATTAATCAGAAGATATAATCGCAAGGGGATGTTGTAATACTTCCATTGTAGATTAAAATCAAAATATTATATCTTTTAAATCGCTTATAAGATGTCAAGCAGATGAATAAAGAACATTTCCGTCCATACATTTCCAAAATCTTTACGTCTCGCAAGCAAAATAATCTCTCCCAAAACATTCCGAATATCCTATAGTCCGATTTCGTAACCTAAGTCTTCCGGCTCATGGCCGATCATGCACAAGTTTGACCTCTGCCACGTGCGAGAGGAGATTGCGTGTGGGTGGCGACCTCTGCCACAACTACCACTTGAATGTATGCAGCAATTAGGACAAACACGTAGTTTTAACACGTGCATACTAATTTATGTGCACTGACTGAGATTACACGTTTTGTCTTAACCCAAGCTTACTTTCTACGCACCAAAACCCACAAAATTATAATTCTCAGAGTAGATCGAAACGATTTTCGGCACTGTAAATCAATTCAAATTCCTGGAAAATTCTTGATTAAAAATAATTTACACGTTTAAACAACACATTATACATTTTTACACATTAGAACATTAAATTCATACAATGTACACTCAATGAATTAAATTCATACAATGTAAACACATCAAAGCCAAAAATGAAGAAAATGAATCCATGAGAAAACTCTTTAAAGTTTACATTACATTAAATTTGTAAATTATCCTCCGGAATATTTCTTCGAACTGCACCACTGATTTGTTTGAGAGAGAATTGAATTGTTAAATAAATAAAATTCTTAAATTAAAAACACAAAACGAAAATCAAATGATGACGCTCTTTTAATTCTCTTATTCCTAATATCCCTGTTTTCCACACTCTTTTTCTCTTCGTGGACATATTTTTAATACTATTCCTACTAATACTTTCTGACCTGTGGTCAGTTTTTTAATCTGTCTATGAAATCGGTAATTCTTTCCTTATTTCTATATATATTACATTTTATACTACTGTTTAAAACCTGAATTTAGTTAATTACGTTCTGACAAGAGTTGGTAGAAGGTGGGATTATCTAGGCACAAGATAAAGGTGTTTTTCAATTAAAATTCATCCGATATTTTGGGTAATCTCATTGAGTTTCACTACAAACTAATTTGATTCGTTCATTTTTATATACTGACCCGTGTTTATTATATTTTTACTCTCTCACAAGAAATTTAAATAAGTTAAGTTTAAGTAAGTTACTTTATATCGACTTCAATCGGTATAAAACAAAGAATAAACTTCAATGAAAATATCATGAATTTTAATTGAAACCGCGTAAATTAAGTTCCAGTCTTAACTCAATTTTTAGAAAAGGATTTGATCGCTTTAAGCAAGTTTTTGAAAGACTGGAACGACTGTAGTTCGGAAATTCATGGGAATTTAAAATTTAAATTCCTCTTATTCCAGTCGTAACTTTGCTTTTGATGCAGATAAGCGGAAAAAGTTGATGAAAATAAAAAACGAAGGCGGAAATTTTAAAGATAGCTTAATAAGTTCATTCGTTTCCTCACCGCGGAGAACATCGTGACAATATTTTTTTACTTGAAAAATTCCATCTTTCCTGTATTCTATTTGCATACCAAAACTAGAGTGACGAACGAGAAACGAAGTCTGCTAAGTAGATTGAATCAACGTATTGAACCAGCGCACGTGTCTCACAGTGGGTGCATAAATATTTAGAGCTCCCAGGAGTAAAAAAATTGCTATCTAGCATTGAATACTGCTATCAGGTGCAATTGAGTGATGACAAGATATAGATTTTGTATTCTTACTTCCACTTATTTATGCAAACGATGAAAATGAATATGGATTCTTGGAAAAGGACTGCTTTTCAATGGTGAAAATTGAAAATGCGCAATTCAGTTCTCTTTCACGCGAGTTGCTTATAAAAACGAATAAGAGATAGTCTGTAAAGTCATGAAAAATCTGAACATTACGGAAGGCATTTAATATGTCATCCTTCCATCTTAGTCTCTACTCAAATACTTCGGCTTGTACCTAAAGATCGGCTTCGATGCTTGTGTTACACCTAATTGGCAGAAACTACCTTTCGAAAAATTTTAATTAGAAATTCGACGTTGTAAAATAAACTTATACTAAGAGAAAGAGTTACATGAAAAATTCCTCATTCTCAAAATTTCTGTAACTTTAAATACTGAAATAATACGCCAATTGTTTAATCACAGAAATAGGTATGTATGAATATCACACGAGTATTTTTAGTCTAAGACTATCACCGATTGACTATCCTTTAGATAAATAAATAATTTTGTCACAAATTATTCCTCGATTGATTGTGGATGCTGTCACTAATTATTTTTGGGAAAAATTGTTCATTTGTTCCATTTAGATTTGGTATAATCTCTGATAGTAAATAATTATATTCATAACATATAATAATATATTCTTAACATAAATAATATATTCTAAATATAATATAAATTACATATAATCATAATTTGATCAATTTTGATATTCCTCCTATTTCTCCTACACGCCCCAGCTTTTTTTTATAAATATGCTGAAAATTGCATTTATCTAAGAAGTTGAAGAAACATTTTAATTCGAAGGAGCTAATTCAGTAGCTTTAGAGATATCATATCTCTCACGTCAAAAAACCTTATTAGCGCTCAAAGATTTAACGTAAACGCTCTTTTATAAAGCTACGTAACAGTTCAGACCACTGAGCTCGTATATTAGAAAAGTACACTGCGGAAGAAGTAAGGGGTACCGCCGCTCTCCTACTTCCTCATCGTTTATACTGAGAAAGATGAATCCTACTTTTTAACTTGCTCTTCCGCAAATTGAGGCTGAGGGCTGCACGTGCTAAATTATGTTTGAGGCAAACGAAATTTGCTACTTCAGAGTTTACTTCGCGGAGGATATATTGAAAAACCAGAGGCAGCTTCTCTTGCGGAAAATTTTCATGGGGAGGATGTTTGATTCTACGCTATTTCATCGTCCTTACAAACTTACCCTATTATTGCTGCGAATTACTATAATCATTTTCGTAGAAGATTCTCAACAAATTAGGCTATTACCCCAAAATGATATATTAACCATCTTACCTATGCTGTTTAAGAAGAACTACTTGTTTTGGCAATGTGTCCATAATTCACAGATTTTTAAATTCCATAGAGTAAATTGAAGTGTTGATTACTTCAGTATCTCAGATATGCATCATACGGAGCTATTAAAGTTCGTGATTCAGTTAGAAATTAAAATTTTACGAGCTCAAATTAAAGCTGTTACCATCATATTTTGATTTCTCCTACATCATACCTTTTCCATCTATGGTTGTCAAGAATATTCTTTTGGTAAGAATTTTAACATATTTTCCTCTCTATCCACAAAAACTCAAGCAATATTTTCAGAAAGTTAGAAATACCAAGAAAATGGAGAAAAAATTGATTTTTTATGGTTTTAGAGAAATATAGAGTCAGACTGGAATATAAGATCAAGGATGGAAGAGCTTATATGTTGATTGTTACGAAGTCTATGATCCATCAGGACTATAGCACTCTGAAAAACGAAAAAGATCAAAAGAGAAAAAAATCCAAAATTTGATTAAGTCCACATATTTTGGTTTTTTCTCTTTTAATCATGAATCAGTTCCACTAAATATTGCTTGAGCTAATTAATGCTTTAGCTAATTAATTAATTGCTTGAGCTAATTAATCAGATCAAGTTACGATCAAGCAGGTTACGATATTCTTAAATAAACTTACTGATATAATGTTAGCCCGGAAGACTAAAATAATTCCTTTCGGTGTTATGGTCATTAGCCGAAATCTTTGTTATCTTACGTGGTTTTCCGCACGGCTCCAAAATCTTTAACACTGCCAAAAAATTATCGATCGGTGAAATGGAATGGACAGATCCATTACGTTATGATCACCCTCGATTTTTTTATAAACGCCAACACATACGCATATAGACAACAATTCATTCGGGTCGAAAAAATGAGCGACACAATTTTCTTTGGCTGTGAAAATTCTCATCTAGTGCACGAGGCAGCCGAGGTGTCACAGTGCTAAACTCATAAGAAGCCAAAGATTTAGCCTCCACTCTCGTATTCCGGGTTTTTCATCAAAAACTCTGATTCAAAAAGTAGTCAAAAAAGTTCACTTGAGCTTCACACGCCAAGAAGTACATACTTAAAAAGAGTGAGATCTTCGTATGTCTGCACATCGAATCTTTAGAAAAATTATCTCATAAGTCTATGTTACTTCTTCCAACAAAAAGCCACCCGAGAGATCTAAAGTTACTATAGTAATAGTTTTGCGTAGGAAAATAGACAGTTTGGGGCGCAACATTGCGTTTTGAAATACAGAAGAAATGAAAAAATGCAACTTGTACTCACCATGACTGAAGGGATGAGGCGTGTGGGTTCAACTCGAGGCACTATAAGCGATGGCTTCGGAGTCGAAGAAGTGGACCCGTAATTGGCCACGACACCGTGAAGGGGCCCGTGGTGCAAGTGTTGAGGCACCAATTGGTGCGTGTGCGTAGCCTGGCTGAGGATCTTCTGTGCCGAGGAAGAACTCGCCTGGTAAGCAGACACGCTGAGCTTCATGGCGCTTCAGGAAAGCCCGGCCTCTGGGTGGGCGGTGGTGAGGCCGCCTACAAGAAAGAATCGCCACAGTTAAAGAAGCTACACTTAAGACTTACAGTTCGGTTAACTTAATCTATGCATTTTCCGGAGGTGTGGAACAAAATGAGCAATAGAGTGGTTCCAACTTGGACGCAATATCCTTGGAATTCCACATCTACATCTGTGCCCGACTAGCACTCTTCACAATTTTTACGACCTTATTAAACAGAGCGTACACCATTCTCCAAATTACTGGTAGGTTTCACAAAAAATAAATTTAGAAGGCGGACAGTACTATCATGCATTTTTCTAACTCTTGTCAAATAGTTGGTCTATATAGCGGAATGGTTTCATAGTAAAGCTGCTCCTCTTCCGAAAAGGTAGTCTCTGAAATAATTACACAAATTTAGCGTAAGATATCATCAAAAGATAAGGCCAAGACTTTGTGGTAAGATCGCATATTGGGAAATAAAATAAAGAGTAGTACAAATTACAGCGTTTTTATTTTGTCTTCTGTTTCGAGGATAAGGTTATACGGCAAGAAAAACTGAGTGGTTCTAAGCTTTACAAAAATCTAAGGTAAGACGGAAAATTAGTTATTTTAGTTTCTTCAAGTTCATCTGCTGCTTTGATCTATTTCTTCAAAGGAGCACTGTCCTCCTAAGATACCAAGATAAGCATCTTAGTAATACTTACCTTAGTATGTAAGATTAGTTAAATAAAACGTAAGTACTTTGGAAATTTTGTTGATATTAGACTCTGTTAAAATTACTCATTCCTCACCATTTTCTGTTAATTTTCATGAGACAACATAGATAGTATGAAATGAATTCACTTCTAATTGCAGAAAAGAAACTGCGATTAGTAGGCAATGAAATTGTTCAATGCTGCATAGACTTTGGTGTTGGATTTAATAAAAACATATCTAATTCAAGACAAAAAATAGAGTATAACAACATTTTTCCTTATAAAGGTACGATGAGAAAGGATCCCGTTTTAGCACTTTTAAGATTTAGTGAAGGTTGATTCATTCGATATCTTCTTACAAATATTGAAAACTTTAAAACATGAAAAATAAAGAGCTCTTCTCAAAGTATACTTTAAATCGTAAAAGGTATATTTATCACAGGTTTTGATTCATAAATAAGAACGCTAACTTTGAATAACGCAAAAAAATTAGGTTAGGTTTGATACGATAGGAAAAATATATTTTAACGTAAACAAATTTTTAAAGTACAAAACTAAAACATTCCCATCTGTATATAGTAGTAGTTTTATTGAGTAATTAGTAGTACTTCGACAACGGAGGTCATTTCGCACGTGGGCTCACGGGATTCCTTCAATCTCTATACGATATTATATGTTATTAAGCAAAAATAAATTAAAAACGCGTTGGAAATATTTCTTGCGATTCCCGAGGCGTTCGTTTATTTCAAGTGAAAATAAAGTCGATGTAAGTCGTATACTGATGGGCGGGTTTATCAAATTCTGTAAGAGTTTGGCATTACAAATCCACTTAAGCGGGATCACGTCAACCTAATCATCCAATATCTTCTACATAGAGAGGTCTATATGCATTATCTCCAACCAAACGATCGACTAAAATATTGTTCTCTAAATTGAAAAAACCTTCATGATGTGAAGAATGAATCTGCTAAACCTCCAGCTAAATATTATCAGCGGCGATTTAATTAATCCCTCGCTATTACACTCCTCCTACAATCGGCTCTCACAGGAAGGACAGTCTCGCTGTCGCAGGCACATGTCACTTCCTCCGATAGCTAATGGATAAGCCGCATTAATAGCTGAGGGGTGGCGCGTGATCCAATGGATGCTTGGACCTTGATACACCAACTCGTCTTCAGCCCTTGACCATTAGAGGAAGGGAAAATAGAAGCTGTGCTGCGAGATGGCACGAGAACAGCAACCTCCGCCCATGAGCACATCCTCAATCACACAAACGATTATCACCTAGACATGGCGTCGAATTCCTAATAGTGAGTACGCGCAATTATCCTCAGATAAGGAGCGATTATGAATAAGATACGATGTGATGGGAGTATAAGAGATTGAACGATCTCCATTCGTTCGATTTTGCTTCACATTGTTTTATCTTAAGAAAAGAACCTTAAACACTCCAACAAATGAAAGACTGGGTATGGGCAAATGACCATCAAACTAGGAATTGATTGTATGTAAAAGAGAGAGTAATGTTATCTGAAACTGACAAATTATAGCCTAAAAGACTATCGTGTTAAAAATTTAAATCAATTTTTCTTGGTGAAATTTTCAATCAATCGGTAAAGTTGGTTTATTGAATAGCCAAGTGTTAAAGATTTTTTTCTGGTTTATTCAAACGAAAAACCTTTCCTGCGGGGGGAATGATAACATACTGGTCCATTGATAACATTACTGGTATAAATAATTTTCTGTTACAATAATTTTTAATTTTATGACGTAAATTGTGGTTAGTTTCCTTGTGTCATCTTAAAAATATCACAATAATAAGTAAATTATACAGACTAAACCTCAACTCGGAGGCAATTATACTGTTTCATAATTTAATTTTCAAACGGAAAAATGTAATTATGATTTATAATGAAATAATATATAGTGAAAAAATATCATCTATGTTTGAAGAAATTGTTATAATCTGTAGCGTAATTCAATCACTATTTTCTCAAAAGCTCACGTCTGTAACACATCCAAAAGTTAAATAGTCACTTACGATGAAGAGTTTATTAATTTCACGTATATTAAAATCCTCCTATGTGTTCTCCTTCTGGATTAATATGCAAAACATGCTTTACTGCAAGTAATATTTTCCTGAATTGGAACAAAAAGCTGAAGGTAGTAAATATGGGATTCGACAATGGATGGGATTTGATTAAGAATTAATTTAAGTAACATTACGTCATAATTCATAAAATAGGTGTCAAAACTGTAATTTCACAAACTGCTCATATATTTTTAGTATCATAAGTATAAAATCTCTCCAAAACGTATTAATTACTGATGAGATAAATTTTCGACTTGCATGTTTCTCTAATTTGAAATTTAACATAACATCCAAAAGCATATCTTGCATTGAATACAAGTCCCCATGGATTCCAATTAAAATTAGCCCTTCATAACCAGAAGATGATGCGAATTCATTTTAGATTAACGAGAGTAATCTATTCCCTAGACTAATTACTCTTGTAAGAAATCTAGCTCATCTACTCGTCGTTTCGAAAGAGGTCCTCCGTTTTAATGAGCTGAGCCGACGTCTCAGAGATTCGTACTTCTGTGTGACGTCTTACACCTACTTCGATGTGCTTTAGAGTGCTTCCTTATTTAGATTTGCTTGTTTGACTCAGGTAGACTTGGAAGTTAGTTTGTCTTCCATTACTCGAAAATGGACCAGATATATTAAAGGGAATCACTAATGAGGAAAAAACTTGGATTTATTTCCAGCCTCCAAAATTGATATGGATGAACTGCTATTGTAAACAGACGAAACATTAAGAAGACTTAATAAAACGTCAAAGTTCCTATGTGGTAGGGATAGATTCACAAACAAGATTCAGATCAGGAGATTAATGAGATACATCTATCGGGGCCTAGTTCTAAATTAAAATCAGACCGGAGACTATTACGCTCAAATTGATTACATAGAATTTTTTCAAATTCTTCTATTTCAAATAATTTATAACTAGGAGTGAGTAAGTTATTTCAAATTATATAATACAGAGATATTAAAGTGAAATTCAGTTCCGTTGCCAAACGCTGATTGCTAACTGTCCTATGTAACGCGGGAACCTGATTTTCCAGTGAAAACATCAATGAGACAAAAAGGGCTTTAACAGAAGTAGAAAAAAGAAGAAACGGTGAATTAAAAATCTTAGAATTTTTTAGCAGATTTATGACTGACATTGGTGATCTTTAGAAATTAGAAGAAAAACTTTTTCATCTAATTACAGTAGTAGTCGTTTGTTTAAATTAATGGAAACAACTTTTAGGTAAACAGCATGGAAACCACTCTTCCGACGACAAGTAGTCGGGGGGTTTCGTATAGCCAAGTGAGAAGCGCGTTTGACTTTGGCGAAAGAGGTCCCATGTTTGTTCCCTAGTGGGATCCCACTTGTAAAATGACCTCAGCTATAGAGGTACTTTTAAAAACAGTACGATATTAGCAATACTGATTTTTAAAATAAGCACATATTATATATGTTATTATTATTTTCCAATTAACTTCAACCAATTAATGTATCTGGCCAGAGCATTCAGAAAAGTTTTATTGGCCAAGGTTATATTGGCCCTCTTTAACTCAGGAACGTGATCATTACCAAATCTGCTCGACATTAGGAGCATGAATTGAATTAAAATTTTTTCAGAGTTTAAGCTGTAATTGCAACTCTCTGCATAGATACTAAATAATTGAAGAAATTGTAATTTACACAAACTTAGCATTTATTGTGACGCTTAGTTTCATCTACAAGTTCACATCAGGCTGAAGATGAATACTGTTAGACGAAACTACTTATCACAAATAAATTTGTAGTTTGTGGAAATTGCAAAACTTTTTATCCTTTAGATGTCTCCCTTCCACGAAGTTGACCTTAGCCACATCACATTTATTTCTGCGTACTTTAAGGGTTCTTAGACTTCTTTCCTCGTTAGACCCATGTTAGTAATGAATGACCTACACCAGAAATAAAAAAATGTCACAGATCAATGATTGGATTTACGTATTACAAAGAAAAGAAATTCTTGCGTATTAAGGGATATCCCTTTAAAACTCTTAATCTTACAAGACAGATTCCACGATGCTCTGTTGAAGGGGCAACCAGAAATCCTAAAGAAAAAATCAGGGGGAAAACTTGTCAACTTTAAAGGGAAATTTCCTACCTCACAGTTGTCCAGAAAATGGACTGAAAATAAATTGATCGAATTAATTGAGTTTTCAAAGTTCTAAAGAAGGGACGTTTGTATGACAGAACTAGAAAGTCTTTCTCGCCATAAAGCAAAGTGGCACGAAATCTTGAAAAAGAAAAGGAAATGGAGGGTGAGTGTAAAAAGTCCTCATTAAAAAGTTACGCCTCCAGCCTCTTGTGCCACCTGTATCTGAAGTTTCAACTACCGAAAACGTGAAGGTAAAGGATTTTCGTAATTTTGCTCCGAAGAAGTTATAATGGTAAGAGTAAAGAAAGTGTAATTCACTTTAATTCAAATCAATGTGATAAGTCAGACCGTCACCTCGCGATGTCTCTCATTCTCTGCATTCTGTCTCTCATTATCTCTGGTAGATATAATAACCGCTGCATTATAATTTATCACTGAGGTATGTTCAGACAATTTCGTAGAGAATTCATGTTGTGTGAAAGTTCAAGAAGTTTAAATTGTACTATCTTAAACCAAGAATGGCACAGAGGCATGATATTTGTATTTAGGCGTTGAATGAAACAGCTCAAGTTTAATGAGTTCAGCAATTTACATTTAGCGATCGTTAACTATGACTAAAATATGGTACGATGTAACTGATGCACATCTAATATTTTCATCGCTCAAGATTTCACATACGATACTCCAGGTATAAATCAGCGTCAATCTATATTAATATTCTGTACTTAGCATACTTAGTATATCCTGACTCACCGTTGGGCCACGGTAATCCTTTCATGCACTCGATAACAATGTAAAAGGAGCAAGAATACACCTCCCACTAAGGGGTAACAAGGAAAGAACGTATAGTGGAAGAGGAAATAAGATTGGAATAAAGATAATTTGGCAGAGGTAATGATGAATGAAGAAATTAAAGTGGAATAAGGAATCAGAAAAAGCAACGGAGCTAATACAGAAGAAGATATATACAGAAGATGAGAAGGAAGGAAAGTATATGCCGCAATTAGAAAAAGAAACAGCAAGAGATTTCGTTCAGCAAAAGAGGTTCAGAGGAGGAAGTTAAGGGAAAAACGGAAGTGAGGGGGTAAAAATAAAGTAGACATTTTGAAAAGAAAGATGGAGGAGAAAACAAAGGCGAAGATTCAGGGGAGCATGGTGAGGAGCAAATTGACAATAAAAAGAAAAAAAGCCGAGAAAAGGGAGAAGTAAGAAAGACAAGTAAAAGTAAGATGAGAAAAGTAAAAGGAAGCAGTAAAAATGGAAAGAGAGAAATAAAAGTTAAGTACAAAGTAAATGAAAGCAAAATAGTATACATACGGAAGAAGACGCGGGTGCGTGCAAGTTAAAAAGGAAATGAAGGGGGGACAGAGACGAAATTTAAAAAAAAAGCATTAAACACCAAAGTGAAATAAAAAGACGTGTAAACAGATTCGAACTATGCAAGGAAAAAAGGAAATGAAATGCGGAGCAGGTAAATAAAGTGGCCGGAATGACAAGTTCTATTTAAAAAAAAGCAGAGGACAGAAGGAAAGAATTGGAGAGTGTGGGAGGCGGGAGAAGCGTAGCAAACACGAGCTTGTTGAATAACTCCCTCCTCCTCGAGCTGCTTCTGACGACACTGGTGTCCACTGAATTGCACCGTGCAGAAGGAACGACAGCGAGACGGAGGGAGACTGTTTCTCCCTTTCTCCAATCTCCTCCCAAACTCCACGCTCGTGACAGCGGTCTTGCAGCACAGAAGGGAGTTCTTAACACGTCTCCCACTATCCATTCCTCAGCGTTGGCGTCTTTCTCTCGCACGGGGATCGAAGTGCTGACCCGATTCAATTGGCATCGCCGAAGGGAGGGAGTCCTGACCACTCTTCTGGATAAGGAACGCCTGGAGGGAAGGGATAAACGGGGAGGTGGTCTCCTTCCATTAGCCCAAAGAAGGAGTCGCTGGAGAAGGGGTGGTGGGGCTGGGTTGGGAGATTGCAAGACGGCGAAAATGCTAATGTGGAACAATCTAGTTAGTTTCTCGCTTGGCAAAATGAGAGTGGCAGTTGTTGTGGGGATGTAAGCGGTTTGCAGCGTTCCTCTTTGTCTTGTACAGCTTGAGCTACAACTATGGCTATCAATAAATTATGCTTTAAGTAACACATTACGAGTCTCATACGATTCCCTTTACAGATAAAGCGAATGGCATAAAAAAGCCCATTAAGTAAACCTAAAATCAGCCCGGATAATTCCAACTTATAATTTAATTATAATAAGAGATTAATAGCGTACGTTTCCAAAGCAAGGGTGGTTCCTCGGGAAGATTGATTATCAAAAATTTATTTCCGAAACTACTCTGAAATCTTAAGGGTTCTTTTGAGAGAAGCATAAACGAATTACGGAAGCGTAGCGAGCCAATCTTTTTCCTCAATACCTGTAAGTCAGAGTTTCTTTCAGAGTAAGTGAAAGAGGGTGTGGAACGGAATTCTTCTTTGAAAAAGTTGACCTAATTAGGTTTCATTTAGAAAGAGAGGAAGGAACAATTATCGGTCTTACTTACAAACGTTTTTTTGCCGATGCAAAGATACACGTGAAAAAACTTGCATCGATTTATGTTTCCTTTAGCGGAGTTAATCTTCACTGACTTCAGAACAAGAAAGAGTTATTTACTATTAAGATATTACTCAAAGAGGTTGACTGTAAATGCCATGAGATTAATATACTGTTTCAAATGGAAAACTATTGACTATTTTTAGTACCATTCACATTACAGTTAATTAATTAAGTAAGACGCTCTCTTCAACAAGCAAAACGGTACGAAATGGAGGTTTTTAGCATTCCGAAGGGGATAAAATTATTACTTATACACACCAATTTTTAGCTTATCAATTGAATATATTGAATAAAATAATCCTGTCACTGCCGAAGTTTTGAAAAATGATTGATTAAAATTTAAATCATATTGTTTTGAATTGATTAATATTTAACAATTATTAACATATAAATATTGGAAGGTGTGACAGGTGAAAGGAATTATAGACAAAACATAACCCTTCCATAGGTTAGATTAAATTTCCACAATTTTTTCTAATTCCTCGTATTACTTTTGCCCTACTACTACCAATGTTGGTCATTTGACCGAAAGATTCATACCTAAACCTTTGACCTGAAGACGCTATATCAGAATCAGCTATTCGCAAATAATAAATATGGGAGATTTACATATTTTTTAGCTTTTAACTTATAAACGAATTTAAGCGTGATCTTAGGATGGTTTAATCTATCCTTAAGAGACTAAAGTAAAACAGAAATAGGATAAACAGATAAATTTTCTGGTTTTTCATCAATAAAATTTATACCTGAAATGTTTAAACGTTTGAAAAAATAATAAAACATTTTTTATAACCACGAGTGAACGGGAGAACTCATTCAGATACGTCTCGATAACTTAGTACGAAAGTCTTATAAATTTGGTTATAACCATCCAAGAAAATATTCCATCACCTATATGAAAAGTCAACAGTAACGTCGATAATAATTATATGGTAGCTATACTGAAAAATAGTATGGATGAAATTTTTCTTCAATTATTAGTGGAATGGAATACGGTTCAAGATAACTTATATCAATATGATGGAAAAAATACTCTGTAGTACATGTACATTGTAAGAATTACATCACCAGAGATGAATAAGTCAGTAAGAACTTGTAAGGATTCACGATTAGTACAGCTACCATAGGAAACTACTGTATCCCATTAGCTTCGGAGAATTAGTGCATAAGCAATATGGCTTGTTTAAAATAATAAAACGTTATACAAATTGATAAACGAGGTTCCGAAGCCAGAAGTATTTCCAATATAAATACCATTTTCACATGTACTAAACGCTAAAGCAAGTAGAGAAATATCGAATAACTCAGATCCAGACAATAATTTATAGCCATATTTACGACCATCTTTTATTGAAAGCGCAACATGATAAAGAATAACACCACTTCTCAATTGACTTGTATCAACTACTACACGAAGAATCTTCACAGGAGACCTTTCAAGAATTTTAATGGCGAACGTTGAAAGGCTATTAATCTTAAGAAATCTCTCTTTAAATTAAAGATATAAAATTGACTTGGTTCTCTCCATAAAGTGAAGCCTCTTACTGGATTATGAAGTTTAAACGTGGTGCTTCAGATCTTAAAGCGACACTTAAAAGAAACATCAGAAATAGGATCTCCTGATATTTAAATGTTTTTTTGTTGAAACCCTTCCATCACCTTAATCTCGGTAGTCGTAGTAATCCTTGAAGGAGTTCCTCGCTCGGGGATAAACGGCATACAACAGGCTTACAAGCGGTTTACCATAAGTTATTCATACATGGGAAAAGGGCCTTTCAGAAGCACCAACTTACATTTATTAGAAGTGTTGCTGAATTTACTCGCATAGAGACAAACAATTACACGTAACAAACACAATTACAAATACGTAATACGTACGTAACACAAACACGAAGAACGCTTCTTAACCGAAAATCATAATAATTAATTTCTGGCCCGACATATCAACAGAATATATCTCTGCACAATATAGAAAGTCCCCGTTCAAGTAAAACAAGTTATATAAATAAGTGTGAAATGGAACATTTAATATTACAGAGAAAAGAAGTTAGGTAAATAATTGATCCCACCTATGATATGTGTCATCATTAATTGCAGTAAATAATTCGAAAATATGATATTATAGAAATATACTGATGATATTTAAAACACTCCCCATTCTATTTTTTTCCTACAACTATCTTCCCTTAGCGAAATCCTCTACAGTCAACAGATAATTCTCACTAGGCTCTTTTGCTTAAAAATATATACCCTTTCAACCTAAAGAGATTAATTAAATCTTTGATGTTGTATTTAAATATTATTTGACATAAGTCATTCATGCAATTTAAGATTAGCAGGATAGATACATGAAAATATACTTTGTTGCTAAGGAGCATATTTGTGCAACACATGTTCCCTTTATTACATAAAATATATTTAATACTTAATAATATTTATAAATGCTCCACTGTGTATATAAAAATAAATGTTAAGATCCAAAAGATATTAAAATTATATTGATTATATTTGGCGTTATATAAGTATGTTAATCCGAAGATTAAATACTCTGAGAAGATTGCCGCCAGACGCATCAACAGGTTTTTAGGGCATATAAAACTCTAGGAAGCAAAGTAGTAAAAGCTATGTCCATGAAAAACACTCATTACACCACAAAAAAACAAAAGATTTTATAGAGGAGCCCAGCGATTCGGAAAGCCCATCACCAAAGAAGAATATCCTTTATTAGACTAATGGAGGGTTTATATGTTCAGTAGAAGCTAGGCAAATAATACTTTTGCCTGATTACAACCTATATGAAAAAGATTAGGAAGAATAAACACAGCTTTCTTTTCGTATATGTTACGAAAATCAAACAACGACGATCCTGGTTTATAAATTTATTGCACCAAATTTCTCAAAATTACTCTGAATTTAATAAAATAATCTATTTACATTTTCCCTACTTACAGCTTTACTACTATTTCCATTAGTAATAATACTTTGTTCCTTTTCCGTTGACATTCAAAAAATAAAGATAATTGAAACACTTTCTCAGAATTGTCTTGTGCCTAATCAGCAAGCTTATTACTCTCCTTGTTATACAAGTGAAAAATCAAAATGTTATCGGTATATATCGAAAAAGTTGGTAATTTATTCGTATAAAATTGGTCAAAAACGTATTGCAACTCTTACTTTTGTCTCTCTCCCTCGATTTCTGGCCTCAAAATTATGGAAACCATAAATCCTCATTATCCGAAACGACGATATTTTTATTTCATGCCGGCAGACGTCCACGGAATTCTATATGATCAAATAATGAAAATGTTTTTACTCCGTATTCTCCTCTCCTTCCTCTTGCGTCCATTACGCTTTTCCCATCTCTCTTCATCTTGTTTACCCCTGCCTATTTCCTTCAACACATAAATCTCTTCTCCACGTCTCCTTTCCTACTTACAACGTCCTATTCTTTCCATTTTATCCTCAGGTTCATCTTCCGTTCACCTTTGATCGCTCTTATGTCTCTTTCCACTTCATCAACATCAAGGTTTATTTACTCATTATCGTCAGGCGTAAACACCTTTTCCCTGCAAATTCCATTCCCTCATTACTATTTATTTTTCTCTTCGTTTTCTACCTTCATACTTATTTCCTATTTTAACCAAAAGATGATGCTTATCTTTACTTCTCCCAGGTTAAATCTTACATTTTAAATAAATATATTAGTATACCTCACATTTTTGATTCTATATGTGTCTCTAATCTTTTGATTTGAATTATCGATTGTGAACTTTAAGTGAATCCAGAGACAGTGAAAAGAGTCCTTATAAATTATCCTTTTATAGCATATGTTTAATATTTTTATGAATTTATTTGACATTTCATATAATTCTTCCTGTTACTTTAACTGTGACGATTTTATTTGTTGTATATTTTATGGGTGATATAAACTAACCGTCGAATATACGCTTTGAGATTTTGATATTTGTTTATGATTTTATTTCCAGGTCATCCTACCAGTAACTGTTTTAATATATTTTAATTATTAATCCCTGCAGATTTCTCCTTTTTATCATCCCCCTTTCTTTGTTGCAATCTTCTCTGCTGTATATTTTCTCTCCTAAATTGCACTAAGGTTCCTCATAGAATCCACAGCTAATTTTTTTTCATGTCCTCTAATAATTCAAATCATCTTTTATTATTATACACTAATTAGTTAAATTTTATATTGACGATGGGTTAAATGGAACAGAAGACATAAAATTCTCAATCTTTTTTTCCAAATTAAAACGTTATTATTTTAATTAGACGTAAATTTGTGTGAATAATCGATTTACATAATGGGATTCAAATCATATCAAGATTTTATTCCTGATGTTATTGACCTCTATTTCTCCATATTCTCGCTATTCCTCCAGGATGCTCAACCTTTAAAAGAAGCTCCTGATATTATAAATAAAAACTGAGAATAAGGCGGTGGAAAATAAAAGAAGTAAGTCCAGAGCATAACACTATTTCAATAGTAATGTGAGGAAACACGTACATAAAGCGTCTATACTGTGAGAGAAGGTTTTGAATTCCTTAGGATGATTTTAATCTTTAAGAAATTACTATCCGTCTTGAAGACTGTATCCAATAAGGGCAAACTTTAAGATCTCCTTATTTTGTCTTACCACCAATTTCCGTAGAACGGATGTAACAAACACCTTGGAAACATATTTTCCGATTTTATAGAAAACTATGCCGCAGCTGAAGCCTTACTTTGGAGAACTAATAAATTACTCCAGAGGAAATGCACCGAAATACCGATAGCAAGCGTAGCTTATTGGGATGCACGCAAAATTGATCCTCGTCTCATTAAATTCCGTGAATAGCGTAACATGTGCCTGAAAAAGTACGATAACGTTGTTTATAGAGAAGGATAAAATCCCACCGATGCTTCACCGCACGATCCGTGATAAGTTGCAAAATTCAGATAAGTCGATGGGAAAACATATTTCACCTGCGCAATTTGCATAAGTAATTTTTGCGTAGAACATGATATGTGCCTAAGAGGCTTCTATAACACGACCAGGGTTTAATGGGCAGAAATTTTGCACTATATTTGAAGCGTTTGAAATTCCATGGTAACGCATCATCTCCACGGAGTAAACAAGACTTTACGTACGGCTGCGTTTTCTTCACAGCATCACTTTAAAAGGTCGAACGGAACAAATATTACCTTAAGGCTTATAGACGATGATTACACCGACGGATTAAGGAAGATTAATGGGTATTATTTTCCCATAGCTTAATGGTTACTGCTCCCCATCAGACTAAAATAAAATAGACGCTTACACTCATTTTCTTAGCTTAAGATTTAGAGCGCCACAGTTCTGACCTTGGACTAAAAATATTAATTTATTGTTGGCGCAGTTTGAAGTTCTCTCTCTTTTCAAGAGTTCAAAGTATTTTGTCATTATTTTACAAAATTTGATACGATGTAAAGATTAACGGAAATACTTTTAATTCAGATCTATAAATTAATTATTGATATCTCACGTCAGTCATGAGATGTCCTTACCTCCATTTCCTGATATGAAATTATCAATTTGATATTTTCATCTGCCTTTTTAACAAGATGAAGGAAAATTTATATTCAATTTCATTTCTTCCGCTCCATTTTTAATTGTGATCATACGAAACTTATAAAAACTGCTAAGGAATGAGTGATGCTAAATAATAGCATTCATCCTTAGCTAAAGTGCAGAAAATTTTTAAAATTTATTTATAGGTTCAAGGAAGGCGCATTTTCATCAAAGAAGCAATTAATAACCTTCGTCCGTCATTTCCGTGTAACGCAAATAAAACGAGTAACCAAAACGTTAGGAATAACTTTGTCGTTATTCGGTCATTATGGATGATTAAATTGTAGTCTATTAAAATGAAGACAAAAGGAAATTAATTAAAATTTATTGATTAAACACAGAATGAAGGTTCTGATGAAACCAAATCATCAATTCATGAGAATCACCCTATTCGTTGCTGCGACTTAGTATATGCGGCATAATTTAGAGATTTCGTAACTTAACTTGAGATAGAGTAGGAAAATGTTTTTCTAACAATGCGATAGAATTTTAGTTTTGTTCTTTCGAGGAAGCTTTTCTTCTTCGCAATCATTGAAAGTCATGATATCCGATCTGCCTCTAAAACGGCATGACCTAGTAACTGAAAATCCAGGGATCAAATTTTCTATGTGCCAGAATTCTACGTAAAAAAATGTCTCTATAGGGAATACATTCCGAAAATAACGATGTGAAGAATAGGAGAATGGCATCCACGCTGAGGTATAACTTGGCTTAAGCAAGTTCTTCAGCCACTTTACAAATAAATCATTAAATGCTAAGGAAAATGAAATGAGTTTAGATATCATAGAAACTCATCTCAAGTAAAATTTTCTAAAGTTTGTAACCTGCACATTGAAGATTTTCAAGACGAAACATAGTAAAATATAGTAAAGTGTGGGCGCAAATGGCTCTTTAAAATATTAATTTCTTCGTCGATTGATTAACTAAGGTTGAGGTACGGTTCTAATTAACCTTATATTCTTAATATAGAACGTTCTTTTCATTTGAAGGCTGCATAAAGTTAAATATTACATCATGCAAGTATTTAAAATTTATTAAATTAATATTTATGACGAAGCGTCGCTATAACGACGAATTACGATTTGCGATGTCATAATTTCATAAACCTCTAAGTTTACTGTACAAAATAAGGGATACATAAAATGAAATCAATAAGAATAAATTATAAATAACTACCTTAAGATATCAATTGCTATTTATTTTGTCGTTTAATTTCTACGATAGACAAAAGCCCGAAATTTTTACTGGTAGTGTTAGAGAACAGATTACAAGAGGTTTGGCGGGCCGCAATAACGTAATAACACTTTCAAGAGTACAATATGTTTTCAAATATTCATTACTTCTTGAATTCACTATGCAAAATCTATAAATGAATTGATACGTGAAATACACATCGTTTTTATTGTATTGTCACTTATTATATTAATGCAAAAATATTATTGCAGGCCAAATTAAGGTATGCGGAAGGTCGGGTTTGGTCCGCTGGTCGAAGTTTTTGTACCACTTCACTAGAAAATGAGTCCGCGTACGCTATTTTCATTCAATGACAGTAGATAGAATAAATTTTACCAAAGTGAGAACATGCATACATATATAGGCAATTGTACATATTTTAATACTTTAATTTGTCCCTTAGCATACCATAATTCATTACTCATAAGGCATAATGATATATATAGCAAAAAAATTACTTTTGATAATTGTAAAATTTTGATTATTTGATATTTAAATGCACCACCTAAGAAATAAATGAAGATTAAAACAATCTACACGTTATATGCATCAATAGATATTCCTGTCCTTTTGACGTCATCGTTAATCATTTCTATGATAATACTTAAAAAGGTTAGGTATTGACCATTAGAAAAGCACCGCTACAGTCTTTATTACCAGGAAAAAGAAAGAAAATTTTAAGTGTATGAATGCACGTGCGCTCGTTGTTGGTATGGCAGACATCATAAACACAAGCCTGAGTAAGGTCATAAACATGGGATTACGAGCGTTGAAAACATCCATTCCTTGCCTCTTCTCCCATTCCGCTAACCTACAACATCTTTCGACCCACGCGTGGAGTTGTGCGTCTGGGACACTCTCACCTGCACGCAACTACGTCCGATGCAACACTCGCACTTCCTTGACCCACATGACATCGCTTTCTGGGACGACGCCTGCGTCGCACAGCGATTAAACCCATTCCTCCCCTTCGATGCCTCTCTTCTTCCAACTTATTGCCGTAAAAGTCTAGCAATTTTTTTCTCTATCGGATTAAATGCCACTGGAACAGAAATGCGACCAAAATAATGCGAAAGCCCTACGTTCCGTCGGAATTCCTCGAGAGAAACTCTATATAAAGACAGGAGAAATATTGCGTCGTCTGCGATATTTATTTTGCGACGGTATCGGAATTTTCAGCACGCCGAATGAAAATACATCATGCGCGAAGTCATAAAATAAAAGACAGACTATCAGCGGCATAAGAAATAGATGGATATAAATCAAAGTCGAAATGAAAAGGTACACCTTTGGAATGCGATATTACAGCATTATAAATATGCTTACGTAACATGATGAAAATCCTTAACGTTTCTGAACATACGATTTTATTTTCCTTTGAAAGAAAGCCTTCCTTTCAATGAATGGCAACTGGATATTTAAGAAAATCTTCAAACGGGTAACAAAATTTTCCTTTACTTTGAGAAACGAATCGCTCGTTGAGTAAAATTGAGACATCTGAATGAATTTAGTGCATACTGCAGTGATGCTTATGCAGACAAAAAGCTAGAAAAGAGATGAATTCTAAATCATAAACTTTCTAAATATGAGTGAATCGTAGCCGCCGCCATCGTTTGAATAAGTTTACACATAGCAATATTTGAATTTTTTAAATAGGCAGGTTGCCAATGACTCTCTCAACTTTCTAAGTAACAACAGAGAGACTTATGACCATGCTTCACAGCAGTGAATAACCATGTCTTTCGAAGAGATAGTGCCCTAACGAGCTAGATAGCTGGAATATTTATGTTCCCCTCTTTACTTCACGTATTTTTGAATTGCGATTTCCAGGTTACGCAAATGGTAAATCCGATTCCTATTTGAATTTAGTCAATGATGAAGTTCTTGAGTTATTTTAAGTGAAGATAATGCGTATTTCTCTATCGTGGATATAAAATAAGTGATGAAATACCTTAAAAATGAAGTAGAAATTTTGCATGCTCGCCTGAAACTAGATAGGCATAGGTTGCCAGTCCATCTTTCAATATCATGAAATGCCATCCCTAAGCAGTCAAAAGACAGTTTTTATTCACTTATTTGTCCTCGGTTCAACTCCAAACTAATCAGCGCTTTGTAATAATTAATGCATAGAAATTTCATTTTAATCGTTTGCAGGCTATTTATAATTTTCAAAATTAAATTATAAAAAAGTTTGAACTGACTTTATACAAACATCTAAAGAAAATGCAAAGTAGACTCTTATAATAATCTTGAAATATAGCTATCGGCTGTTGTTATCGATTATAAATCGCGATGAAATAAACGGATTTCTCGTCAGTTAACTAGTTACTCAATACTACTATAACTGTAAGATGTCCGTAGATTCAATCACAAAATACAAGAACCTTATATTCCGGTTTGTTGGCTGATTCCGAAGTTTTCCATTTGTGAAAATGCTAGACTATGAGGAGTATTGCATTCCTTTCATCTTATTTTCTTCATTTTCACATTCTCCGCTAAGAATCAACGGACATTCCAGCTTGTTAATAAGAAAAAGAACTAGGAATTTTAAAAATCCTTAGTCGTCGGTGGAATGAGAGGATTTTCCAAAACAAATATTGGCAACATGTGATACATTACAATCTACTGCTATTACGCCGGAGGATATATGCCCAATTTTGCTCTTTCCATCGTGTACACATTTTATTCTTTCTTATTTTCCAAAAACCTCCCAAAAAAACTCTTTTACCCTTCCCACTCGATGAATGCAAATAAAATGTAGTATTTTCCTACTTTGTTGGTAGTGCATGACTTTGCAGAGGCCAATTTTTTCACGTGATTTTTTATCCCTTGCGTCGCCCTAGTTTCATCTTTAAATCGATTTTAACCCGATTTCAGGGAGATGTCCTTCTTTTTACGTTTTATTCTAGGTTTTGTTTAAGGATTTTTGAGCTAGGAAACGAGAAAAAGTTCCTACAGAACTAAACAAATTCTTATTATCATCCGGCGTCTCGTGAATAAAAAAAACAGTGGGTAATTTATAAATTGGAACCAATTTTAAAAGATTGTTTTTATACCAGATTACTTAGAAGTATTGAAATGTGGAAAAACGAATCAGACGAAAAAAGAGAATAGATAAATATTTGGAAATAAGAGATCGAAATTCGATGAAAGACTTGATCATTTATAAACAATTTCCAAACAATAACGTACCTGTAAATATATTTTAAGTCATGATAGTATCTTAATAGAAAATTTGATTTTTTTATTTGTTCTCTAAACTTGTCCTATATATACTTGTGCATGTTTTTAGACCAGTAAATTATTGTTCTATTCAACAAATACATTTCAGGAAGACACGAGATAAATAACTACCTTAACATTTCTCAGATTCAGTGTAGTCAAAAAAAAAGTTTAAGATTTCTGACGGTGATAAGTGATGGGAGTAAGCATTGCATTGCTTTTCCTTATCAAATTTAACCAATGAAACAGTTATGAGGGAAAATAAAAACTGAGCATTTAGAAAACTACAGTAATTCTAATACTCTGCCAGATATTTGCATAAACTAAACCAATCGAACAATAAAAAAAAACAAAAACGTATTCACGGTAAATCGATTAAAAATTTTGTGTGGTAACGTATGAAGACAGAAATTCAATGTCCAAGATGGAAAAGGGTTGGAAGAGGTCCGCATACGTCAGAAGACAACATTTTCTAATTAAATTCTATACTAAACGTTCCAATTTTCCATTTTCGTAAAATTATTTATTAATATACTTTATTATTTATTTATATACTATGACTGAAAATAGGCGTCTTGTCTAGCGTCTTATCACTGGAGAGGCAAATAGATTAAATGCCTGCCTGGCATTCACCCTAGTCGGGAGGAAACCCTCTCCTAAAAACCTCCCGAAATTACGCTGACGATAAAAATATTTTGAGAGCATAGATTACGTACCGAAGAAACATCGTTTAAATGATTTAAAGCTTGAGTTTCAATGCACTTCAATTAGTGCTTGCCGAACTGCATTTACTCCGAAATTCGACTATTTATGCAAACGCGCTCTGAGTGATCGAAATACAGGCGCACGTCGCAACATCCATCACAGCCAACAAGTTATAACTTCTTGAAGGCCCATCTGGAGCGTCTTTCAAGGAGCGTACCAATCCCCTCTGCAATTCCTCCACTGCTCGCGTGAACATCAAATATTTGCTTTACGTGGACTGAAATTAACTTCTTGCTCAACAACACGTTCTATAGCATTCCGCTTAATTTTCCGCGCTTTATGTCTCGTGCTTCTCTGCGAGACTCAAAACCTTTTCGTGTGCAACGGTGTACTTTCCGTGACCTTTTTTCGGGGAATTCTTCGAGTGCTGTTTCTCCTGTGCAACTAATTGATTTGCCCAAGTTCTCAAGGGAGCGGTTTGCTTTACCTCTTCCAAGAGGAAGATTGCCTTAGAAGGCGAGAACTGCACCGAGGGAAAATGTGTTGCCAATCCTCCGACATACGTAAACATTGTTTCTCGTTTTTGGACACTCGTTTCCTTCCCACGCCCTAATTCCGGGAAAGGAATAATTCCCCGGAGAATGCCATTCCTCGGAATTCCTGGCGTTCATTCCCCCAAGAAGCACGCCGACTATTGTATCGATGCTGGTTTTCATTCCTCAAACAAATAATGGATGAGTTCAAACAAAACACATCAAACAAACCGAAGATTAAGAAAACCCTGCTACTGAACATCACTAGATTTCCGTTAGATTCTATGAGATATATAATATCCCTTTTACTATCGTCCTAATATCTTTCCACGAGATAAGATTTGATCATTTTATGCTGGTGTCTCACACTCTCCCTTCTCGGTTGATGTTTACCTGCTCTGAATTTTTCCGTAAGCCTAATATAGATTTTCTTATGTCTAAATCTAAATTTCTCTTATTCCCTATCAATAAAGAGTTAGATGGAAGAATACACAACCTTGTCTCAATCTCGCCCCACAATAAAGACGTTTTATTATTATTACCAAGTATTGAATAATCTGATATATTTTATATTAAAAATGGATTACATGGAAGAGGAGACTTTACCGTCTTAATTCCGTCCGTAATAAAGACAACATTTATTTATTATTTTACTAATAATATTGATTTCATAAATGTTGAAAGTATTCAGATATCTTGGTCACGAAATCGAAAGATTGAAAAGATCGAGAACCTGGAGCAAGGCCAGTAAAATGCACCTTGTCATTTCAGCGCGTAATTTGCTTTGTAGGAAAGGAATTATTAAATAGTAATTATCTATGTCTATTTCAACAACTAATTAGATACTACTAAAGTCAAAGGTTACTTAGATAAAATAAATAATATGTAAATGAATCTTATCAATCATAAACACTGATATTAAATTTCAAAACACTTATGTAACTTTTAAGCTCGCTATGATATGACGAAAATTACGTTATTGCCTCGGGGGTGTGTTACAGTCATTTAGAAGGAAAGTAGGTTGAATGAAACACGTGATTCTCTGAGACTTTATTGAAAGCTATAATTAAATCAATTACATGTTATATTAATACGTTGGTAGACCTTTAAATACAAAAAAGCTATTTAAAAAGGAGGTCATTATAATTAAAATCACCTTCTTAATCGAATATGTATGAAAAAATTGAATCTCGCTAAATATTTTTGTAATAAATATAAAATTTTATTCGCTTCAGCTGTTATTAGTGGAGGATATGCATTTAAAATAGCCGAAGTTACAAATTGACTCACAGGAACGATATTAGTGTGCGAGTCTAGACGGATAACTTTCTAATTTCCGAAGAGATGAAGTCCTAAAAGAATCTTGACCATCATATATTATAGAAAGTCAACGGACGAATAAATAAAAGTGATGCTGAGACAGTTTTAACCACTAGTAGCATATGAATTCAGAGTGCAGTGCTGTTTTTGAAAGACTAAATGTAGTGCGCTTTCATATCCAAAGAGCGGAAGAAATCAAATCGTTGTGTTTGGAGATGAGTAGGTAAGGACTGGATTTAATATGGATGATTCAAACGGGAGTCGAACTTATGAGTAAAGATTATTGGTTTGGAGCGAAGTTTATTTTATATATCCGCTTAAGTCTACAGAGTTCGTTCTGTTTCCTTCTCCAACAAGAGAGGCAAAAATTGAGTTTTCGCTCGTTCACCAAACTAAATTACGCATGACTCAGAGCGTATTCCAAAACAAAAACAAACTTCGCAAGCAAAACGAGGGCACTTCCATGGGTAATTGCCTTTCTCCCGTCCTTGCCGAGCTCTTCGTTTAGGAAAGAAACACAAACATTACCTTCCGTACTATCTGAAACTATCGCTCCATTAAACTAATGATGCATCCAAACAATTCAAACCCAATACGAATTTTCAGACAAAATTAATCTGCAAAGCCCGATTAGATATTTACAAACAATAATCATGCATGCCCTCCACGCAATTTAATTAACATTCTACTCTATTAAAATTTGAAGAAAATTTACCGAGAAATTCTTCAAAAATATATTTCGATTCTTCTATCATTCACCTGAGCATTTATTGGATTTTAAAGCATTTGGGAGGAAAACAGAGAAATATAGATATGAAAATGCACAAATGTGTATTACCTTTAAATTTTCTGTAATCAAAAGTTAAAATTAAAGTATTGGAGATTTACAGCTCTCGATTATCGACTCAATGTTTTAGTTTAGAATTCTATAATTGAGTACGAGTAACAAATATCGGAAAATTTTCTGAGAAGAAACTTAAATACAAGTTAGCATGCTTCAATTCAGCTGTAACTCACGCGCACAAAAATCTGTTACCTCACCAACTGAAAGAAATATTCCTCCCTGAGGAAATGGGGAATACCAAAAGATAAACTGGAACACAATTCAAACAACGTTACTCTCAATGTGGTCAACGCAGAGATAAATTCTCCTGTATCCACACACAAGACACTGTAATATCTTCCAGTTAAATTCAAAACTTACACACTCCATGTAAACACAGGGGTGAAATCAAGGAACTTTTGCAAAAAATTACTTCCGATAAGTGAGTCCGAACTCATCGCTTGACTTTCCGTTCCAAGAAACTCGCCCACGAGATCACCCACGCTCTCCATAATGTAACGAGAAACAGACCCTCTCTCATTCGTAGGCATCAAAACACTGTATTGTAATTAAGCTCCTCTCTGTCAAAATTTAATACGCCCTCCAAAACCCACGCAAATCTGCTGAGAATTCTTCGGATAATTCCCTCCAAAAATATGTATGCCGCCGTTTTTCAGCCTACACACGGTTTACGTTGGGCTACTGAATCCCTTCTTCCTCGTTTTGTTGTCTTATCTGTTGGAGCGATTTCATTCTGAAGACACAAAACCACAATATTGCATAGTCGCAACGTGAAGCGTTTCCCTAAGCTATGAAAACGGACTAAGAGGCAATTTTATGCGAATTTTGAGTAGGATCCAGTACATAAGAAAGGAAGAGATTGACTCTTACTTATTAGTTATTATTTTAAACTAAATTTATTTCTAGTAAAAGGATATAAAAATTCAGAAAGGTAGCAACCGTTTAGGGCGAGTATGCTTGTCGGCGTCAGTAACGGAGTTATAGTATAAAAATTTTTTTTATTTGAAAATAATTTCTGTTTGATGAAATAATTACGATTCTCAGATACACTTCAACTATCAACAGCTACTTTCTGGTAAAATTGATATGAATTGATTCAGTTCATAGAAAGTTAATGACCGTTTAAATGATATATTTCAAGAAATTATTTCACATGGAGAGTACAAAAACTAAAATATAGAATACGATAGGTGTAAATAGCTTAATAAACGGTTTAAAAACTTTTTGCGTTAATTTGTGTTTTTATGTCGATCAACTATGTTCTTAAGAAAAGTAAATTATAAATAAATTTCTTTGGAAAGAAGAATAATCTCATTTAACTAAATAAGCAAAATATCTTAAGAATCAGTCATGGATATAATAAAAAAACAGTAAATTACATAATAAATTTAGTAAATGTATAGACATGGGAAAGATCTAAAGAAAATTTAATCTGAAGCAAATTGCATATAATAATCACCTAAGGGTTCGCGCATGGAGTGTACTCAAATCCCTAGAACCCTCAAAGCTCTCCGCTGAAATCTCATATACTACGGAAGTACTCCCACTGAATCGACCAATTCAGACGAACTCTTCTTTCTTCTTAATCAAGAAACGTGAAAAATATCCTTTGAGTCACATGCGGCGCTTGGCTTAGGGAAACTTCACCGTGCAACTTCTCCAGAAAAGATTTCCTTCCGAGCGAAATACCACGTAAGCGATCCAACACCCTTACAAATTTCCTAATTAGACTTAAAAATTTTCCATTTCCTTTATCAACTCTCTAAACGGCACACAATCCTACCAGTTTATAAAAATCCTTTGTGTTATTGCACACAACTTCGAGGCGGTTACTCGGAGAGAAACATAATAGAGAAGTTATATTTATGGATTATCTACGACCAAAATCATTGTGCATTTCAGAGTAAAGTCCTTTTGTTTGTGAAGATGAAGCTAAATACTAGCGATGAGGAGAAAAATGCTCAGTACGAGAAGTAAGCCTCCAGAGAGCCTCGATGCTATTTATCGATAAAGTTTCGGAAGCACCTGGAACGTCTACTTCTCAAATTGCCGAGAGAAACATAAGAGATGGCTCAAAATTCGCCGAAGAAATGCAGACAAGGATCGAGGGAATTGAGTACATAAAACGTTGTTCCTTTGGATATGATGGATATTAAGGAAGATGAGGGACAGACGAAGATGAAAGGGCTTTGTTCCATTTGCTATGAAAATAATGGTGGTACTTCTTTTCTTACGGTCGAGCCATCGAGAAACAACACTTCCTCAAATTAATCGCCAATGCTTTATTCTAATGTTCAGCAATTCTAGAGCAAGAGCAATATAAAATTATATTATATATGTATATGTAGTAGTCATGTTATTATTTTCTCTATGATAGTCGCATTTCATCGTAATACTTTTGAATATATAATTATTAACATACTGTTCAAGCAATCATCCTTCAGGATTAAGATTTTATTTGCCTCATTTATGCATAATTTATTATCAAACACAATCTCCTCATAGAGCATGATATCCATTATTTCTGTGTGTCCAAACAAACGTAGACATTCCTCACATAGGGATAACGTAAACTTTTAATCCATTTTCCTTAATATCCAGTCACTATTGTATCTTCTTTTGCCATAGCTACTGCACAAATAATCCATTCTATCTGTATTCAGTTTACTCATCCACTTCTTCTTTTTCATGATGTGCACTGAACAAATACGATAAAGTTATTCTTATCCCAATAAAGAAGTATACTGATGAAATATGGTAAATTGATTTTCTAGCAACTATAAGATGGCTTACATCACTAGACTCGTTGGCCATTTCCACATAAAATGCCTCTGAACTATTCTATATAAATTATATAACCAAGTCGAACACGTAAACTTTATCACGTTTTGGTTAAGTAATATTCTATCAATATAGTTTCAATTTGAGAAAGAGGCATTAAGTTGCCTTTATTTAAAAAAGACTCTTTTCAAATGTCGCACCAGAGTAACCACAAAACCCGTCAACATATTTGAGGAAGATCCACATTAGTGGGGATCAAAATTCGATCGATTAAGAGGAATTCCCATAATAATAAGCGCTATAAAGGAGAATGACTTTTTCAAGTTCAAGAGAGGAGGTTTTCCTACCTTCTGATAACATTATTTCTGGATGATAGTAAAATAAATTTCTTTTTTACTCAAAACTGCATTAGTAAAAATCCTGTAAAATGAATAAACTCGTTTTCAAAAGCGTAATTTGAAAAACGTCCAATAATATCCAATATTTGAAACGAGCAAACATTTTCTCAGTGGCAAAATGATCGTCCTCATAAAAATAGAATACTCAAAGGCATTCCTCGTAAATTATTCAATAAATCCATAGTTTGAAGCATTAAGATGGTCGTCAGATAATCGAAATATTAAGTCCATAAAGCTTTGCCGAAGTATGCTTCCTAAATCGTTTCCTAAAATCCTCTATTAGGAAACCACTTCGTTACCACCAACTAAATCTGGCTGATCAACTCTCGAGAGAATATGGAGGTAAATCCTAAATACTTGATGCCACAGAGGATGCGGAGATTGGCTTATAGCTCCTAATCCTAATTGAATCCATCTGCCGGCCGAACGCCATGCTTTATTCAGCGACAAAAACGTCTCCCGAAGAAAAGTCCGTCGTAAAGGATTATCTACAGAAGCAATAAGATTTAAACAGACAGGGATTCTTCTACATGAAATTGGGGAAAATTTAAAGGAATTCTGGCAGAAAAGACTAAAAGTAGGTCCGAAAAATTAATGATGACCGGAAAGTTCGTTTGAATGAAAACTATTAAATGTATGAAAGTGAGGTTGAGAAACTTACAAACAAGTAATAGAAAAATTAAACATTAGCACATTATTGCGACTTTCGTAACTGAACATTAATGCCGTGTCAACTATTAGAGTTACTAATATTATTTAAACAAGGAGTAACTCAATGCGCATCAACAACCAAAAACGTACAGAATTCCTTAAAATAAACTAATTATTTAGGAGTGTGGATCATTGGAATACTTCACCAAGTGCGAAAACTACATAAATAAACACCCTTTAACCATGAATGGGATTAATAAGGAAATGACTCATAAATGTGACGGATGGGAAATGTTTCGAAAGGATAGTTGGAATACAAATAATAAGAAATATCTTACGCAGAAATCAAGGAACGATATACTGATATTAATTGGAAAATCTCAAACAATTCTTTGAATTTAAAGATGTGTAAAAGAGACTATATTTTTCAATTGAAAAACAGATATAGAAAAAATAGCGATATGACTGAGACTCTAACATAGGTCTCCCACATTCTTGGAAGGTACTCCAAACATCAAACTGCCATGCATTTCACTTTTCACTTTCAATTTTTCTTTCGGAATTCAGGCCGAGTATTTTTTTCATTTATAGATATTAATTGATCTCAAAAAAGTCGAAGTTTCCTTATGTCATTCATTGGCCCATTGTGTGAGTTGGCCATTTATTTTTTATTCTGTTTAAGCACACACAGCTTCAAATTTTCACCCAACATTGAGAATATACTATTCGTTCAAGAGTCTAAAATTTAAGCCTCTTCGACGATAAGTGTACCAATAGAATCTTTTCCTTCGCAAAGGAAGCTACAAGGAATTATGGTGAAATCCTTTATGAAACCTCTCCTTCCTCACAAATAGATTAGATATACGGATGATTATCTCTAATCTAGATTGGGAAATCTTCAGTTCACTTTCGCTGTCGTTTTCCATTTAACTTTCAAGATGAGTTCGTGGCCTCAGCACTGTCTCCAAGAAAACTCCCTTTTCATCAAAATGAGTCACACCAATCAATGAATTACAGAGCCTTGAATAGCGATAAGATATTAAAAAAGAAGCTATTAATAACATGAATGACAAATCAAGATAAGGATACCCAAGGGAACCTTATCTTTCTCTTTCATATCCGAAACAAATCGGTTCAAAAATAAAATTCATGTTTCAGAGATTTTGTTTCCTTACATGCTTAACGCAGTTTAAAGTAAACACTACACATTAAAAGAATTTAAGTTACTACAGTTACTTTCGATGCCGTTGATCCATTTAAGGCTAGAATATAGTCACCAAAAATAGCGACTAAAAATTTACATTCTCATCAATCTTGAGACGTTTAGCAAATATTTCCATACTCATCCTGGCTATTAAATATTTATGTTGTTATATGAAAGTATTGAGATTTAAGAATAACTATTACAACGGAGGTTCTCATTTTACTATGGAGCTGAATGTATAAATTAAATGCGTTTCAGTTTCCTAAGTTTTCTATCGCTTGTGATGCTTAACAATGTAAAGGAAAATATTTGAAGCAACAGACTCTGCTATTAACCTATAAAATCACGCAGCGATTTGAATGAAACATGTTTGAAATGTATCCAAGGAAACAGTTTGTTAGTACACGAGCGCAAGTGGTCGTGGTAAATCATTTGCAAAGATATACGGTGTTCTGATAAGAAAAGCTTCGGCGAAGATACATGTACCTTCCTTCTTTCGACCAGGTGAATTATCCCATGCATGTGCTTTAAATTTGCTACCGTACACAGGCTATTTATTGAATTTCCAGGCAAGGAAGCAAATAGAGATTTCTGGTTACTTTATAATACAGTATATAAATGTGAAGTAACAGATAATTACATTAAAACCTTATTCGGATTCATTGAAACGTTTAGTAAAAATACTTAACGTCCGAGACTTTTATTGATATTCTGATCAACTGCGACAATACTTTTCCAAAAAACAAATATTTACAGTTTTCAAACTCAAAAATTCAACGACAAATTTATATAAATACGTATTATGTACGAATTCATGCACACGTGAACGCATTTATGAACCCGCAGATACGAGCATTCAATCATGTGTGCACACCACTGCAAGTTTATTCTATTTTTAATCAGCTAAATACGTTCGGATAAATTTGAGATGACATTGAAATAATAGAATATCAGGTATTAAAATATCAAAGCAAATAAACGCCCACAGATTAAATACATATAAAACGGGAGAATTCTAAGTTGAAGAGAAAATAAGACCCTTAGGAAAAACCGACTTAAAAAAGGTCTGACGGGATCGGGAAAGATACCTAAACCCTTTTTCTAAGATACGATGCATTTAATTATTGAAAATTCATTGCAAACGTATTAAGACTTAACATGTCTTCAATTAAGGTAACTCTTTTCCCAAAGTCTTTAGAGACTATGAAAATCTGGGCATAGTCAATTATATGATGAAAATATTCTATAATTGCATACTAAATCATTTTATCAATTAAAGATAAAAATTACTGACCACTATAAAAATTATTGATCACTAGAGGTCAGTGAGACACTTTAAAGAGAATAGTTGAAATTGGTCGCTAATAAAATATTCTGACATATCTATTACTGTGTACTTCTCTACAGAGACCTAAACTTTCGCTGTGATACCAAACGAAGAGAATCAGATGTAGGAGGTGGAGAACATTTCACTGTAACATTCATAAAGAAGATAGAATGATGGAACAAAGATTTCTGAGATATCTGAGAGACATTGCTCCCAATCACTGAAGTCATAAAATTTATCTGGGCGCATGGAACCAATCATGAAACCAATGTATAAATGGCTAATTTCATTATAGGACATACTAACGGGGGCTTTCTCTACTATTATAAAGTCATTGTGAAATATATGCAAGATTTATGACATTCGTATGCAAAAATATTACTGAATAAGACGATTTACATTGCTTCAGAAATTAAGAGACTCACCTAATGACCATGCTTGATGCTCTCCGAACGTATTTATCCATGTTGCTTCGGCTTTCAAAAATAATCACTCACAGCGCTTCGTCCTGGAACTATGCAATTTTCAGGGGCAGAGTCAGCGAAAGCCCTCTATGGTTTGAAGTTATCCGGAACCAAAATTCCCCAATTACCTCTATTGACAATGAGCATCTTTACCCTTCTGATTCGCCGTCGGTCTACTCCGAATCCTAGCGCTCTCAAACCCTTCCCCTAATCTCCTATTTCTCATATTCATCCGCCACCACTCTCTCTCTCCTCCTCCAAATTATTTTACTCGAAAATGCACGAGCCACTTTTACACGACCTTCATCGACATCCTCCCCCAAGCAACCCTTTCACTCCCACATAGCTTCTCCCCTCTCACCTGACCTTGTTCCTTTGTGCCTGATCACTGCGATCGTCGAATCGTTACCCAAAGGCATACTGAGGAAAGAATAGAAAATATGCTGGCATTTCTATTTTAATGTGTAATCTCAGAGTTGCCACAGTATTCTATTATGATTCTACTGCAGAAAACATACTTGGAGGAGAATTAAGCTTTGATATTGTGCTTAATTCCATCGGCGTTCTCAAGATAATAAAAGAAACCTTATGTTTTTTTCATTCTAGCATTGTTCAGGGATGGATGTAATTATTGCTTCTGAATACAATTGTGGATGAATAACTTTGAATCGAATGAATCTTTAAGCCACATGCAAGTGAATACCTCAATGAATATGAAAAGTTCCAATATCAAAAATTAAAACCAAAATAAATTTTAACGAAATTATTCGGAAGGATTGTAGTAGTATTTCTGTCATTCTATTCCATTTAAGTTCCATCCAGGCAAAAATGATTCTCACGATAATGGGCTAGTTTTCCAATTAACTCCTATAAAAATCTGCTACATAATAAGATCACATTTACGTAAAATTGTTTCAGATTTTCGGAAATAAATTATGACCTAATGATGAAATATAAATCGTTCTTTATGAAGAGAGAGATAATAATGAATCGTTTGTGGGAGGTATGAAGTGGAACTACTTAATCATGAAAATTTAAGGGTAGAGAATAATAGTCTATTTTTACAGAAGTGCAGGTTATGAATCATTACTTAAAAATGAACCGACGCTAATGCAATTAACTTGCTCTCGTCGCAGCAACAAAGACCGGGTGAATAAATACTCAAGATTAGTCCAGCCTTAAAAAGAGAGTAGAAAAATTTGCAAACAGAAACATTAGAATTCCATTTTGCAGAAGAGAAGGGCACCTGAAATATGTTACTGCAGACAATAGAGTAATAAAGGTAACAGAGTTGGTCGAGTGGAAGAAAGCGTCTTGCATTAGAAAAGAAAGAACAATACCACGTGTTATGCTGCTGCTAGATTTAGAAAATAATGCGGATTGAACTAATACTTTACCGGAATGAGCAGCAGAATCTTCTGAGGTTATCCTGCGGAAGAATATAATAGTAGGTTGTGGTAGACGATTGGAGAGGACTGGAGATGCAAAGTGAGCGGCGGCGCGTACGTTGCCTCAAGAAAGTTCCACGAATCCTAGTTTGAATGTGGTTAAAGGTACAATAGGAGTAGGGTAATCAGAGTCGGTGGTTGTATGTGAATTTGTATAGAGGTATGTGGTAGCTCCTTGAAAATGTTCGCTCAAAAGGTTTGCTGGTATTTCCCCGTTTCGTGAAAGTGCCCCATTGCTGAAATGTATTCAAGCAAGGAGTCATTGTTGGAGAAGGTTCTGTCTCCTTAACGAAAGATGCAGGGTGCTCTATCGGGTTTTGCATGGTATAATTTTACAAGTGGACGTAGGAACAAGTAAGTCATATGCACTATTCTAACTTTCCTTAAACGAGAATCACCAGTTGACTTAATTTTTTTTGACGATAAGATAAGCCTGAAACGTCTCCTCGGTTTCAAAAATTCTATAGAATTAAAATCAACCTGAAACGTCTCCTCAGTTTTAAAATGTCATAGTACTTATTATATGAAAAACTAACAGTAAACCATAAATAATGAGCATTTCATATTCTATTCAACAAACTTAGAGCGAATTGCTCCCTCTTTCTAGAAAGGACATCCCAGGAAAGAAAATTCAAAAACTTTTGTCCACCGTGGTGCATCTCAAACGTGAACATCCAATTCAAGTCTAATTTCTAATCTGATTAAAATAATCGCCGCTGAGATCCATCCAGCGACTTCCGAGATGTCATCCGCACAAAGGGAAAAAGGATGATCTCATTTACTCTTTCACGAAAGGAGACGTGAAAGCCCTAAAAATGAACCCGAGTTTCGAAATCTTCACGCTGAGGTCGAATTCTGAGGTGTCTCTTTCACGCTAACAAACATTTTAAGAAGTAAGGCAGCGCAAGAAAGAAGCTGCTCGACTCCCAAACAAAAGGGACACAGTGTCGAGTTAGACGAAGTAATACCCACAACGTTATTTGGCTGCCCTCGTTCTCCACGAGGAACTTCTCCTTTAAAACTCGTCAAAAGCACCCGAATCGCCCTCAGCCTCTCTCTTTTCTCACGATCCCTCGCACCAACCCCTTGATCCCGATCACGAAATACCCTACTCGCCCCAAAACTTCCATCATTCCTGCATAAGAAGAGGAAGGAAGAAAACTCACAGGAAATTTTCTTTTTAACTAAGATTAAATTGTAAATCCATTTTCCCCCGAGCAGGTGACCTTGATAGAGATCTCGGAGACGAGTTGAGGAGGAGGAAATAAGAGAGAGTTGATGAATTAGAGTTGTGAGATTGGATAACCCTTTAAGAGGTTTAGGAATGCGCTCGTAAGGCCTTGGATTGTGTATAATTCGGGGAAACAGATGGGAAAGGGAAGGGACTGGAGAGATATGGATCTTGGTGAGGAACTGATGAAGTTACCGGGATTCAAGCATCTTCGGAGTAGTTCGGCCCACGTGCGACGAGAAGAATAGACAAGAAACTCTACGTTGGGATGCTAGGTATTCGCAGATCCAGTGAAGATGCTCGTTAACTGCTAAAGGTTTCTCTAAAAGAGCAAAATGTTAAAGCTCGGTCATGAGGGACGATTTTACAAAATGCACAAAGAAAAGGTTTGAAATCAAATTCGAAATATTTTCTCTTGAAACCTGTAAACGATTTGACGTGATCGATTCTCATATCTCCCTTAACGAGCTCTCATTACCGTTAATGATCCGCTGACAAATGGAAACGAGGCTGATTATAACATTCGGTGATTGGTGAGTGGACGAAATCAAACGATAAGATGCTCTTTTTATTTGATTGATCCACATTGCGTAATACCCGTCCTGTGCTTTTAATTCGAATAGATTTTTCTGTAATTCTACTTCCGTTTAATCAATTTCCTCTAAAAGTTCATTTTAGGATTTCAACTGAATCTCGGCGTTAAGCCGCCTTCATTAACCTTCCATGGCTACGAATTGACCTTTTACGTTGCGCTTCCTCGAAAAATTTCGCGTTATAGAAATAACCTTGAACAAACTCATCACCATAACATATTTTCCGCAAATTAGAGATTTAGAGCAAGTCTCATAATTTATTCTAGGAGACACGACGATACGACACCAATTAACTAATGAAGCCATATCTCGTTTACAGCTTCGTTAAAACGAGAATAGTTCACCGCATACTTAAACGTGATGATAAGCGATATATTTGGCGCTTAGAGTCGTTTGATTTATTGGCTTCCACAAGTTACAGCGTAATTAAAGATCTCTGCAAGGAAGATTTGCGACGATCGAGGAATGATGAAGGAACTTCCAGAACTTTAAGATACCGATGAGATTCCATGCTAAAGAATCGATACTTATCCACACCCTCGATATTTCCTTAACTAAATTTTTCGTCGCATTTTTGGAAGGCTGAGATTCAATCATTTCATATAAAATTCACTTATGGCAGCAAACATACCTCTTCTTTAGATTTGTACTTTCTTCGTTAGGTAGGGGATGTATGCACCATGACTCTTTCATTTCCGAAGTCGAATACTTTCGTGTATCGTTAGGAGGAAAAAATTAATTCTTTAATCGACTTATTCTAGTGCCTATTTTTCTATGTATCTATATTGCCATGAGTGCTATATGTACAGGACGGACGCATAATATTATATCATCTAAGAACGTACGCTTTTGAAATTATTAAGTATATCAACCTTTGTTTAAATATTCTCATAATGCATCTTGAAATGTCTGAGTAACGCTGTCAGATTTATCGTAGCAATTCTATACGAAACGTATAGCCTTTCGTTTCTAATTCGAGAATGCAACGCTTTTCACCTAGGTCACATATATGCATACATTCTCAAGGTGACGCCTAAACATCATTCTTCCCTTAAAATAAACAGCTCCATTGAGATGCGAATGAATACTTAGGTTTATTAGAAGATAACTCAGACCAATGAGATTCCGAATACAAAATTGTTGGGGAAAATCTCTATAATACTAATTTTCAAAGGTATCCAGATGTCCAGCGATTTCACTGTTTTCAGAAGTGAATTGATTCAGTATGTAAATTAGTATAGAAGATAACTTCCATTCTTAATAAAACGAATCTGAATCTGTAGCAAGTTAGGCACTAGCTTCCGGACTAAGATATTCTAAGAGATTCCTAATAATTCCTTGGATAAAGCTGCGAAACAATTTTCGGCAATTAGGATCGCTTTGATAAAAGATTTTCTAAGGAATTTATGTAAAAAATAAAGTACATGTTAAAAATAAAATTCAGTTTACTAAACATGCACGCAAGAAGGATGTCAATGATCCGTATGATTGCTTGTGGGCAGCATAGCCTCTGAAACATGTCCTGAGTGTAGATTCTCATCACATTATAAATCTCATTGATATATATTTTCTCGTTTTAATATTCCTTTAAGTTTGGATTCGCCCATTAAATTTTATTAATTTAACGTGGAATTCTTAAGCGAAAATTTCGATAAATAGTTTCAATGGGTAGTTATACATTCATCAAAAATCATTCAGCTGTGTTATTTTCTTATATTCTTATATATACTACTCCTAAAAATACATTTTTGGTGTAAATGTGGTCTTCTCATAGTAGTAATATTTCTTCTTGACCAGTAAATCGTTATGAACATAACGTTTTCACAAAAATATTTTATTACTTAAAATTACTTCTAAAACTGGAAGAACTCCAAAAACGTTTTATTTTGAGAACACATTACAGCCAATTTGGTAAAAACATTTTAGCACTTATATCCAGAAGAACATTAGTGGTATCGCTAATATAAAAGTCAATGACTATGGGATTTCTGATATACCTACAATGGCTAATGGCCTGGTCATTATAGGATGGTAACGGTCATTATAGGATGATCATGAGAGACACTTTATTATGCAAGTATGGATCGCTCTGAAGAGGCACTTCACTTAAGAAGTCCTTTAATAATTCTTCTTTAACCACGTTTTCTGCTCCATCTTTTTCCTGTTATTTTACTAACTCTTATAGTATCGTAAAAAGTAAAATTGCACATTTTCCCGAATTTTTAGGTACCAAACACTAATTTCAGATCTTAAGTGATGTTTTCGTTCTCATGAGAGTGACTGGAATGGAGACCTGGTTTGAGTTCCAGATGCCTAAAACTGTATCATCATAATACGCAGTGGAATGCTTATAACTCATATCATTTTCGTATATGGACTGGAACTGGGTTCCACACCTTAAGCTATGAGTATTTGCCGCGTGCGCTGTTTTTCAATGCATTACGTCGACGATCACACAATTTATGTGAGGCGCGGAGAGACGCGTTTCGCAAAATTCACCCTCCTAGAGCGTGAAGGGGTGTCGAGAGAGCACGTCATAAGACACGTTCTCTATATCGAAATCCTTAATCGATCGGGTGAGTAAAGAGCCGCCTTTCAAATTCCTTTCCGCGTTCGGAGGCTCTTCTCCCTCAACTCTTCATTCCCATCTTCCCCGACCACTTCATCCCTACTTCCGGTACATTCCTCCTCGACCCCCCCACCCTCATCCTCACTCAACCTCGGCCCAAGAAACGCCTCTACCAATATTCCTCTAATTCCGCTTCCATTTGGCCTCTGTCAAGACTTGCCTCGCTCTCCGAATGCTTTTTTTCCCACACACGTCGCTTCATTTGAATACCGCGAATCCGAATGTACTTCTCCAGCGATTCATTTTTCAGGGGTTAATTTTCTTCCGAAGTAATTATGGAGCCCAGTACTTGTGTCCTGCCCCCGTACGTGATTTTTCGACAACTATAAGGGCTAATTAGTTCCAATCCTTCCGTTATGCTTCCGTCACAATACTTCTGCAAGGAAGTTTGCCTTCGTCAACTCGCGCTTCCGACTGTTATTACTAGGCATAGCACCAAAATTTATGCCATGCTTCAGAGCATAAACAAGACCTCACTCACTTTGTCAGTTTTTTTCTTCATACACTCATTTATTATCTCGACTATAAAACGAACATAAATCTTCTTTTCATTTAAATCAATACTCGGTATTCAAAAATTAAGAATCCATAAAAAAGATGTTAGAGACTTTATGACCTACATCAGTTTCATACTTGAGCCTTCTTTCGACTTTCCATTTGATCTAACCTATTATTGCAGACCTATTCTGTGTTCCCTGCTTTATTTAAGTACACCTTCAAACTGCAATTCCTTTCAATTACCTCTACATCAACGTGTATATCCTACTAGCCACCTTTCAATGAATGGCACGGGAATGAATGCATAAAACTATCGTATAATATATATTCTTAGTCGACCACTACCTTATATCGTTCGCGGGAACTTAGTGCCCGCAGTAATTTCCTTGCGGTGCAAAGATGGAAATGAAATTACTGATTACCCATTTAAATAAACCAACATCGTGTAATTGTTATTTTCTACGTTATTCTTTCTTGTCGCTTCCAATTTTATATTTTCATTTTCCTGAATTCATCGGTATATTAGTTCCATTGATTTTTCCCTTTGCATCGAAAATATAGGTCCTGTAGCAGGATTTTTTACGACTGACTGCAGTCTCTCTTCGAGTGAAATAATTCCTTGTGCGCACTCGGATGAACATCCTTCCTTCTGTAAGTCCCTCCCAATCCACCTCATCAACGACCTCTCTTGCGAACGCACTTCCTGTCTTGACCATAATTTCAACTTACCGTTGATTTTTATTAACTATGAGTTTATGTTCCAATACGCAATTAAATTAGCCGACCTGTCACTTTCAGAACTTTTAAAAATTGAAACGCCACGCATACTTTGAAAATTAAGTTTTTCTCCTTGTTCTCTCTGACGGCTGTAACATCCTTATAATTAAAGAAAAAATAATTATTTTGTGAATACTCTCTCATTATAAACATAGACCTTCTTAGTCGTATTTTATCAGCACATGCAGTCAAAGCTTCCAATCTTCGACTTACACATTGCATTCATATTGTAGTCTATTATCATAAAATCTTAAGTTCATTTCTCACAACTTTTTTTTCCGAAATTTATTTGATCCTACGATAAATTTCTATAAAGGCACTCAAGTTTGTTTAAATAATTATTAAAGTAACTGAAGATATCAGATATATATTAGAGATAAATGCGGAAGCTATTAGAAGTAATACACATACGTAAACCCTCATTGAAATTATTACAGGGAAGCTCTCTTAATTATTTAAAAAAGAATAAAAATCCGAACGGAACTCTTTAGATAAGAAAAGAATAGGTCTGAGAAATGTATATATTGGATGAATTAGAATTGTCGATAAGATGGCGACCCTTAAATGCTAAGAAATGCTAAGAAAAAATTAGACAACAGCTGTAAATTTTCAACGCAACACATTAAAAGGAAAATTATTCAAATTCTCGTTTAAGTTTACAGGTACTGTCCTTGTACCACGAACTTCATCAATATTACATTTATCTTTAAATTGGGAAACTTTTCTTAGATATGCCACTCCCTATATTTATCTATATTTACTTTTTCCATGAATAAACATCTGTCGATATCCTGTTTTACCATAACCTATCATTCCTATACTACAATCAATAAATCCTTCATTTATACAGATACATGGAAATGAAATGTAGCGTTACCCAGTAAGAATATTATGAGAAAGGAAAGGGAATGAAAAAAAAGAAAATTTCAACGTCTACGACAGGAATGGAAAGAAAGATATATAAACGGGATGTCGAATTCTGAAAAGTCGTCTTCCACGAATTCACTTTCCCCTTTTGGCCATTTCTTGTCGTTACCTTTCGAAAACTTATTTCGCCGAATATATATTTTCTACGCTGTTTCTCGTGAGAATAGGGAAGAGGTTTATGAAGAGGGTGTAAGGTGATAAGGAAGGTAAGGTGATGGAAGGTTCCTTTATGTATAAGGCAGTCATTCCCTTGTCACCAATCTGTCAGTTCTTCATTCCTCTGCTCACATCACCTGACGTCGTTTCCTCTTGAACACGTCCAAATACTCCCTCTCTGATTCATAAAATTGGTGAGCACGTGTTTCGACGCCTAGAATATTGGGCCGCCAAATCATCCAAGAGAGAGAAGATCTATTTTAATCTCAGAGTTTTCACACGACGACGCTCCCATTCACTGGTTTCATCCACAAAGATTGCCTTTTTCCAAATTTTCTCGTATCTGAGGTTGAGGGATGTGAACATAATGCATGATTATTTTAAAGAACACTCTATAACGTTAATATTATGGGTAAGCCTATATCTTAGAACTTACATGTCATAAGATTCTTAATGGATTCCCAATAAATTGAAAATTAATTTTGACGAATGAATGCCTGGTAATAATGAATCCAATATGTAATTGGAGAAAACTGAAGTTTTTTATCAAAATTTTTGACCGCCAAATTTTCTAAATATACAAAACATTAATTTTCTATCTTCATATGCAAGGGAGCGAACGACATCTCGAATTGTGCTTTCAAAATCAAATATTGGAATACCAAAATGGTGAATGAGTGACAGAGAGATATTTCTGAATATTTTTCCAAATCCTTTCATACAAAAAAAGGTAAAGAGCATCAAATCCCCGCGAATCATAATTGACAAGATTGAATTAGTTTGTACGAATCTAAAGATAAGAATCTGATTAATTATTCTTGCCTTAATTAATTATTTCCAAGGAAATTTGATAACCTATCTTACATCTGAAAATGATTTTCGAATATCAGCACTAGAATATCAGTAAGCAATATTTCAGAATAAAATATTATAATGCCTAAATTCAAATTTTAAGATGATACTGAGAATGTGTTACAGTATATAGTGACGGTATTTACCTAAACCGATCGAAGATAATAAAAATAACTTGGCGAAAAGTTTCTAATTTAATGAGAGTTGAGAAGGCATATCACCAGCCTTTATTTGTTTCCAATTTAGAAGACAGAAGAATCCCTTTTCCGGTATCGAAAGTAAGAAAAACAACCCGCAGTGGTTTTTGTTAAGAATAAAATCTAATGCAAACGGAAGACGATGTAAATTAAATTGACCTCTAAAAATTCACATTCGCATACAACGCGCTTAAAAAACGTAAAAACCCTATCATAATATCTCATCGTTTGTCCTTTTGCTTGCCCTTCGAAGTCCGTGACCTCTATCCTCCTTATCCCAATCTCAATAGAGGCTTTCACAAATCCTTAACTCATATTTTGAAAATAAAAGCAGTATAAACTTTTCCGCATCCTGGCACTCTTTTTCATAACAACTACGAAGTTGTTTTTGGCCGTCCTTTTTCAAGCCTTCTTCACGTTTCGAGGAAAATTGAAAAGAATTTTCCATATCCGAATCTCTGGGAAAACCCGTTCTCTTTTGGCTCGATCAAGCGGATTATTTCGTTGATTCGGAAGAGTTTCCGTCACTACCTTTTGCTTGTTAAGGTAACGTCAGATGTAGTGACGAGAAAAATTTAATGCCAAATAAAATATCACCGCTTCTATTCACGGACATGTTTCTGAACCATATATGGGACACAGCTTTACCTTCATAGATAAAAGGGCGATACGAATATTTCTTTAAATACTCAGTACTCTCATCATACATATTATCCGATATCGCAATGCAAAGAAAAAAGCTTAGAAGAGAAAAATGGACAAATGATAAATAAAAATTTCTATTTGCTTTTGATTTTTTTTGATTTGATATTATTGGAATGAATTTATCGCTTAGTCAAAGTAAAATAAGATGCAATTGAATCACATTCTCATACTGTGAAGAGCTTTCGAATAGTGGATATGGTTAAGGGTGTGCTCAGAATTATTTTTGCGGAGTGTCTTCTGCATATTTTGGTCCCATTGCTCATTGCTCACTAAAGTTATAGCAAATAATCCAAAATTCTTTATTTATATAGATAATTAATTATGAGAATAAATCAAAAAGGCTTGAAAACTTTAAATTAAGGAATGTAAAAACAATTACCATCTCTATAACTATAAACGATGCTGCGTAGTTTCGTCCAACCATCGAAAAAGTACTGCTGTAATTAGGAGAGAATGGGGATTAATTGTAATATGGCATATACTTGAATTCAACATTGTAATTTAGCATATACTTAAATTCGCTTTGCCATACTCTTTCTTTTCGCTCTCTTATATTAACAGAGGGCGGACGGTGTCACGTACTTGAGAAATCAATGGATAAACGTAATGGAAATGACGTAATTTTGTCTTATAAGTCTTTTCTTGTCACATTAACTCATTTGAGTTGATATGAATAACAATTGTATTCTAAACCCTGAATGAGCAAATAACACATGCATAGGAGTATCAGGGGCTATATGTATGTACAGACAAATGGCTGTTACGAAAACTAGTGATTTTTAAGATATAGAATCAATCACTTTGACATTGTTAGAATCTCACATTCAGTGCCGTAAATTAGCAGACATAAAATTTCTGGAAGTAGCTCAACTTGAGATCCCTACCATTTAAAGGAATCGTCCTTCATAAATTTAGAATATTAAAGAAGTAATTTTAATTAATTCTAAAATTCGAAATATAGCCTTATCATGAGGACTAAAAGATTTAAGAATATTCTCATTAAAAATATAAGGCTATAAATCAGTCTGATTAATTCCTTTGATATATGTATAATACAGGAAACGTAGACAAAGCTAGATCTCTCTTGTAGTTCGATAGGAAGACGGAAATGATACAGACATCAGCTTTGAGTGAAAAGTGGGAGGAGATTTTAGGGATTTCTACTAATGATTTGAGGTTAATTTATGATGAGGAAAGTTTATTCAACAGTTTAATAATCTCCCCTCGCAGATAAACCCTTATGAAAGAGAAATTTAATTAGCACATCCACAGTTTCTGCGATACACCTTATTAGAAATTTATAAAGGATAACCATAAGGATTTTAAATGTCTAAGTATCGCTAATTACAGCAAACAACTAAAGGGTGGTATACAAACTTGAGAGAGGCGAAATGCTAGTCAAACTTGACATCTGTATGCGAACCTAAAATTTCCTAAAATTATGTAAAAAAAAGAAATTTGCAGCATCAGATTGTAAAAATGATCTTCGAATTTGATTTAAAATTCAAATTCGAAGCCCCTAATATAATATCCCGGTGATTTCAACTATCTATTGGTGTGCGATCCGAGTCAAGGAAATTTAAATTTAATTTACATGTAAATTTTATTTTCATTGAAGGAATTTTCTATTAAAAATAAAACAAAAATGAATTATTTTACGAATATGAGACGATTTTCATGTGAGATATATTCTATAAAGAGTCTTATTATCATCGTCGATTTTTGATTTTGGCTTAAAGTATGAGAGCTTTGATAATTTGAACAAAGCTAAGATGAGAGATGTAAGATTCTCTTCTGTACAAATAGGACCATTACTTTTAGTCCTTTTTCAGTTTTCCCCGTTGAGAATCAATGAGAAATTCAGCTAGTATGTTTACAAAACCATTTACATACGTTTTTCCGGATTTTTAAAATCAATGATTTAATTAGGATCTATCACTAATATCCTATGATTAACGCTCATCACCATGTTTCTGACAACAACTGCTAGTTTACTGTAGAAATTTTAACTAAACGCGCAACACATTCTCAAACATTCGTTCAATTCACTCTTAAAGATCATGAATCCACAGTAAAAATACAAATGGGAACTTCTAAAAGAGCATTGAAGTTTTAAATTCATGTCTACATAATTTGTTATCTACCGTAAGGTTAGAAAAAGATAAAAAATGAATAGAGAAATATACAACAGTCTATCTTATGGAACCATGAAACCTCATTTCGTAAGAATGACTTCAATATTTACGGGAAATTTTCAAATTCCCAACAGACAAGAGGAAATGGAAATTCTGAAGTCAAGCCTAATATTTTGGTTATAAATGAAAATCTTCCAATTCTCCATCTTTCCTGTAGTTTTTCAGGATTATTCAAATCCCGGTCTCTCAAAATATTGCCTTTCCACCTACAAGCAGTCTTTCTCCCTCCGTACCATTAATATCACTTCCACTGTCTCAAGCCGCCATTTCTACCGAGAGAATATTAAACGATACAGAAGACGAACTTGCCTTTGGATGGTTTTTCTTGGGTAAACTTTGTTTCATTTCGTGTTGGCGTACAAAGAAGTGAAATGCAGTTAGCATTTGACGACTGTGAACAAATGAAAAGTTGGCGCTCACGTTATGTGATATGTTACAATAAACCTTCAGCACATCATGGAAACTTGGAGAAAACTAGGGCCTCCTTACGCCCATTGAAATATATTTCTACGCTATATATCGGCCTCCTCGATATATTTTGTGTCTGTAAAAATAGGAAATTTGATGGAATTTTTCATTTTCGTCGATATTAAGTTGCACATTCAGTTTAATATTTTGATCTTTTTTCAACAGTTGGGTCTAATTATCTACAGAAATTTCAGATTAACATGCCGTGGTAGTTTAGTGCTTATCATCATCAATTTCACCGGCTCCCATCGGTATCTAGAAGGGAAAACTAAGCTTAACTAAGGGAAACAATGATACAAATTATATATTAAAATTCTGAGCTTAAAAAATATAAAAGTCGCTATAAAATATTTTTAAGAAACATTTCTTCTAGAGAAAATACTTCCACGCAGTAACGATAAAATTAAGAAAAAATAACGAAAAATCAATATAATAGCAAAATGACAGCGGCTGTGTATTTCAGAAAAACTATTGCCATTGCAAGTGATGATGAACATCTTTCATAAAGCCGCAGAAGTAAACTTTATTTTGTGAAGTTAAACGATCTCACCTTCCTTCCAGTGACGATAACTTTACAGCACTTTGGATCACAAAAAGAGGATACCTTCACTTCAAATCCAAGAAACCGTCCTTTCTCGACACTCAGAGAGAGAGAATTCTGAGACGAATTCTAAGGGTCAGAAAAGGTCTCGGAGATAACCGAGGACAAAAGGAACCAAAGCAAAGAGAGTATCACAGGTGAGAAGAGAGAAATTTAAGGGAAATATCGTCTCCACCCAACCAAAACCATCAGAGTGTAAAATTAGAGGCTTGAAAAACTGCATATTTCCGTTAAATTTCATATTTCCATAAAACTCACGAGCAGAGCACATAGCCTAAGGCTTGAGATATAAATTTAAGCCCATAAAGGTTATGGTTCAAAGATGATAAAAAGTCAAGAAGGTAGTTATAAAATTGGCCAAATTTGTGCTTCGTTGGTTCCGGTGATATATCGTACAGCAGCTATTTGTAAATGGTAAGCGGAGAACTAGAGGAAAAGTCAGACTTATTGTTTTGCTCCGCAGAGTTGGACGAAATCTACCGAGAGGCTCTAGGTAGATCTCTGAGAGAACTATCAACTTTCAAACTTTACTCAGTTCAGCGTTTGCAAGAGAACGCGAGGTTAGTGGAAGGCTTGGAGGAGTAAAACTGCCATAAATAAAAATCTGTGAGCAATATATTTTGGGTATGATCATTAAGTATGTGATTTCGATAATACAAATTTCAGTATATGGCTTAAAATATCCTAGGAGAGAAAAATTCACGAATTATTGTAAATGAATGGAAGGAGAAATGAACTTTTATATGAAATTAAATTAGGGTAGCTTGTTTGGTGTTTGGAATATTCGTATCCAAGCCAAAATTTCCTGGAAACTAGAAAGATAAATAAATTTGAATCAATATGTGTATATAAGAGGAACAAGTAATGTTTAATTTCACTTAATTATTATCATTCTTTTTTGAACAAGGGTCAATTAAGTATAAAATTTTTAACTGCTATATTTTTACAATTCCACAAAATAAAACAAAAAATCGTTAACCTAATAAAGAAATTAAGAAAAGACTTTGTAATTTCCATTTTTACAAAGTCTTTTCTTAATTTCTTTAATCGTTAACCTGTTTCGGCAGACTTATGCAGTCCTCGTAACCATTCATATATTGATATAACTTGACAATATTCATTCAATAACTGAAGTTTCTTAGGAAGAAATGTGAATCGTTCAATTATTTATAATTTCATGAGATATTTGATTATACGATGCTATCCCACGTCCTGATAAATGAGACTCATATAACTATAACGGAAATTTGTATTACAACCTAAATAAATATTCAGGTAACATCTGGAGGTCTCAGGTCTCGCTGATAAATCCATTTCCTTATTTTACCTACATTAAAATTTTGATATCGAATAGAAATAAATGAAATGAGTAATAGTAAAAATTTAACTATGATTTTCAATTCAGAAATAATATTTTATGGAATATACCCAAGGGAAATCCACAGATGTCTAATATCCTAATTTAGAATCCAAGCGTACATCAATATTTTTATAGCCGATAATTTTGCATAATTTATAGCCTGTATGTATAAATTTCTCATTATGCGGAATATATATAATGTTCGCAGAAAATAATATTACTATCATTAATAAGCACGGCATGTGATGTGTATTTATATTTAGAATTATACTATATATTATTATTAATGACATAATTGAATAAATTATAGGGATAACAAAAAAGTAGCGCTTTGTTATTCTGTTATTAAATGCGTTAACTCATGTATAATAATGAATGGGACTTTCATCTGGGGAATAACTGAAGTGAAACTAATAAATTGATTAAAATAATTGGATTAATATAAAAAAGAAAAAAGAACCCCTAAAAATGAAATATAACAAGTAGTCGCACACGATTGGCATATTCTGTTTATTTCCTCCTTTCCAACGACAAAGGTTGAAATCGATTAAAAGTGAATACTCACTTTAAGAGTGGTTCGAGATTCCTTTTGATTTTCTGAGGAAATTAATATCCAATCCCCTCTAATCGCTTCACATCTTTCTCGAAAAATGAATTCCTCCCTATTTTCCATAGTCCCTGAAGACTCTTATTAAATAAAAAAAATCGCCTTCTGAATTTGTTCTGACCTGCTCACTTTAATTCCTCTATCATATTTCGCATTTTCATTCCAAGGAAAGACCTTTTCTTCCCATAATGCGAATTCAATTCTAATATATGACGGAGGAATGAAGATTGCCAAATCCGTTTTAATGAACAGAATTACGAATCCGAGAAGTCATATTCTGAGTATCAGCATCATTTCAAGGACAATGAAACCTTGAACGCTTATTGGAGCATAATATTTGGACCATTTCAGTCCCCTACCTAGCAAAAATTCTTACTCAATTGAATAAAAAACTTCTTTTTTTCAAAAACTTTGAATTAACATGAATAGACATCAATATTCCAGAAGAAATTTATTGTGAACTGCGTTTGAACAGCTTATATCATTCATGATATACTGTACAATTTTCTAATTAGTAATCAAATATCTGTAAACGTTTAGTTGCGATTTTTAGTTTTTGCTTTTGAAATTTCCTTAAAGTAAGTATTTTCAGCATTTTTCAATGAAAGTACATCGAAATTTTAAATTTATATCTCTCAAAACTCAGATATTTTCACATATCGTACAGTAGCGCATAAGGAGCATCAGTAGAAATGTATGACATTGATGGAGCATGTTTTTGTCATTCATATACTATGAAATTACACAAACAATTTCCCCGAGTTTATGAGTGAATCTTCTTGCTCTTTTAAAGATACTCAACTATGACGTCAATTAAACGCAATAATTTCTCGTCGCCTCGCAAAAATTCGAGCTTTTCAATTCAGGTGAGGACTAGTGAGTCAGGAAATCTAGGCTTAGTTTACGGTATGCTTTTGCCAAATTTTTTTACAGCCATTACATGAATATGGTTTCTCTCTGATACACCTGTGCAAGATTCTATTGTATCTAACCTTGATCTCGCTGTCGTAAATAACTAAAAGAGAGGATTTTCCATTCAATCTCAGCAAATATTTTACTACTGGAAAATATTTGAAACAAAAATAAAACACATAGAACTGTAAAATAGATTTACAACGTAAATGTATTGAATTTAAACGTCGAAGCCTTGACTTGGTGGAACCCCGTACTAGGAAGCACGGTGAAATGAGTAGACGTAAGATATACCGCAGAGGGATACTGCGTTTTCAAACATACAAGTTCGAAGATGCCTGATAATTAACATGAATCTTTGAAAGCTATCACAATTAAAATAATTCTGTGGAGCTTATCCATAGTCATTTCACCATGCTTCCCCGTAGATGTATAAAATATATTTCAAAAATATATTTCAATGAAATTTAAAAAAGAGTGAAGCCTATAAAAAGAAAAAGAATAAGATAGATAAACCTAAGAAAAGTATACTATCTTTTTTAAATACAGGCTGGAACTCTTAAATATCATAGCCCTCTGTATACCTCAATGGGTCTCTTCAACTACACTGACAACGGTTTCAGAAGTTTTTTTCGTTTGAATACTCATAATGATTTAAAATACGATAATTTACGAGATTATGATCGTTTCTAAACAGATACTATTTAATGAAGGATTAACATCTAGCCCATAAATACAGTTTCAAAGTTTCATCTCTCGCTTAGATAGAACTATTTTTCTTAAATTCCTACTTTTTTATCTAAACGTTAACATTTGATATAACTTTTATACATTATAACATAAAGTAAGCTAATTTTTGTCTATAAAGGAGTAAAATTAAAATTACATATTGACTATATTTAATGGCAACAATATGCAAGTCAGCCGAGATGCAGGTTAACAAGGTGACATATTGGAATGGTTGGATTCCACAAAGAAAAACGCAAGAAAACAAATACAACAGAATTAATGATTTGAGAGGAGACGTCTTTGCGGGAATTCATAATAAGAATTAAGCAAACTCAAATCCCTCGCTTTGCTATGACCAATTTCTTTTAGTTAGGTCAAAGCGTATTGTCATCTTCAAGCGCAAATTTATAGGTAGTATAAAAAGGAACAGGAGAAAAGTCGGTAGAAGAGAATAATGGTCAGGCAGAAAGGTATTAAAATACGATGTTGGCAACAGGAGAAAATCTGGTCGTTGATGATGAGTATTGGGGTCATGGGGTTCGAGATGTTGGACAGAAAACATATATAATCCTAACACCCCTTCGTCAAAGAGAAAATTCCCCGTATCCATCGAAACTTCCCCTCATTCGTTAGAGGCTTCTTTTTCTTTCATCTCCACAAAAGGACATTTTCTGCTGTGAGTCAGGATTATAAACGTACCGGAAATTGTCCTTAGGTAGCATATATAATTATTATATTTTTTTCAGTGAAATTATGACTTTGATGACTCAAAGAGATGTATGTACCCTTGAATATGATAATCACAGTAATGCTCAAAATCCTCTTAAAATTCGTTCTCTTAAGCCAACAGACACCTCTATTCTACGAAGAGAGAGAGAGTCAAAGCAGCCTTTCAAGCATTATAAATTTTGTTACTAAAATTATACAAGCACCGTTATATGTTTGCTTCTATTACGACTCTCATAACACTCACTGCCGAAGATAAAGTTTGTTTGAATGCAAAATGTTACTGGTCAAGTATTTTAACAAACCTTAAACAAATATAGAATGTTAATATGCAAAATATGAAAAAATATAAAATAGCGATGAGAATAAAGTTAAACTAACGGACACACTGTCCTCAGAAATGTGTAGGTGTTATTCGTTTTTGGATAAACACCATCTCTTTCTCACTGATGGATCGCTATAGGGCTTAGGTTTTTCTCCGTAAATGGTCAAATCTCAATACTTATGATATTTGAGATCTGTTTTTGCTTTCTGCATTTAAGAGTCGCTCTCACAACCAATGATTGACGTCGGTCCTTGGTGGGAAATAGTCTTAATTATGAGAATTCAATACTGTAGTGAAATATCTTTACGGAATTTACGAGATAATAAGATGATATCTAAAATTCATTTCCTATAGCGGTATGCAACTTAAACTGGAAGAAGTGCATTTCTATTAAATGGCAATTTTACATATAATATTTGGAAAATAAATTATAATTTGTATATTTAATATCAACATGTTTTCTTATAATCAGAAAAAAAGTTAATTTTCACAATTTTAAATTTTTGAAATTCCCAATTCAACGAGAAAATGTCACCCATCGGTGTTTCGTTGATTACTTATATGTATTAGTCAATATTTCTGTGATCCTACAATTTCGTCGTAGAAGCACGAGAACTCGATTTCAATTATGGCGATGATAATAAAGACGACGTCGAAGTGTTTCGAAAATAACTATTGAGAAATTTTAATGTACTGCTATACTTTTCAAGCCTAAAAAAGTTTTAAAAGTATAAACAACAATTTTTAAATCAAATAATTATAATAAAAACTCTTTCCATGATATTTACCACGATCTCGTACATACACAATTCTTCAGTTATATAAACCAAGAAGATTAACCGCTGATAATAAAACGAGCATTTCCGAGAATTCTTCGTGGACCTTCAGTCATAGAACCCGTTTACAAATATCAAAATTTGTCTATTATACTCGGGATATCGACATTCGAAGAAAATCTGAAAGATTTTCAATTCTCGTTCATGAATTTTCGGCGTTCCTGAACCCGGTGGACTGTTCTACACTTAGTTTTGATAAATACAAATCTCTTATCCTAATAGAAATTATTTCCCATCGATAACTAAACATAGCCTTTTCGAGTATTTCGCCAAACAAGTGAAAAATAAGGTTTCGATCCCTTTTTGCTCTGGACACCTTCCATTCCACTCAGCTTTTAGAACAGCCTAGTCCCAGGCAAAAATATTCGCTCTCCCGAAAGCTCCCATACCCGTAAACAAACAAGAACGAACGGAAGATTCTTCGCTTCGTATCACAGGGATGGGAATAGAAGAAAGGGACTGGTGCCGTCACGTCCTCGTGAAGGGGGTGTTTCTCACCGTCGAATACACCTCTCGATATGACGGAGGAAATGGTTTGTTTAACAGAACGAATACGGATACAGATACGAATAAAAAAAGAGAGAAAAACACAAATTTTAAAAATCTTCCTATCTCTCAAGTTCCCTTTTTCACTCCTTTCTCAATAAACGAATCGACCCGAATCAACCCAATCTGTCAACACTCTCGCCGCAGGAGTGCTTTCTTCCGTTTCTCCTCCACTCCAAATCTCTCCCTCTCCTGATTTCTCACATCCCACGTTGTTTCAACTCTTTCGCAATTCCCATTGGAAAAATCAGAAGGAGTTTCATTATTTATTTCGCGGTCTTCTTTCCCTTAAACCTCCCGAGATCGCTTTCCTTTGTTTCTTCGGAGTTAATATTTAATCGACACGTGTCATGATTCGAGATTAGGAATTACGTCTTCCACTACATCGTAGATGAAGGCCCGTCATTTCATAAAAGATGACTACTGAGGGATAGAATAAGGATCCTAATGGAATGATATTTATTTCTCTCTATTCGGCTTACAGGCGGAAATTTGATTTTACTGTTTGAATTCAGGTTTTTGACGATGAGGAATATAATTCAGCTATATCATGGGTGACGAACAATTTTATTTCTGAGATCGAAATGTGCAGTACCTTTCGAATGCGATCTACGATAAGAAACAAAATTTGGCAGTTACTGAAATTCAAATGTCTTATATTCAAATTTTGTTTTCCTGAAGCTTAGTTTGTATTTTATCAAAGCTATAAAACCCGACCGTCAATTTAATAATACTTATTTTTAGATGTATTACAAATTTTATTACTTGCAGCAATAAAAATATCATCAAATATCCTGGATATACCAATAGGTCGATCGACATCGACCTGTATTCCAACCCTACTCTATATTACGATTTAAATTTTATTAAATGAATTAAATCAGATTTAAAGTAATTTCTTAAATATTTTAAGTTACAGTCGGTATCTTAGCTTGGAATATTTTCCAACACAAATCGATTCTGAAAAAATAAAAACTGAGTGGAATAACCTTATATGCGAAGACGACAACGTAGTCAAAAAGTTGATACCGAGAAATAATTGCAAGTATATTTGCAAAAGCTTTTATTTAGATGAATATGCAATATGCATGCATTAATTCCTGCTCTAATTTGGATAACCTAAGCGATTAATATTTGAAAATCCGAACAAAAATGGTGAAATTTAATACTGAGGCGATTTTTAATAACGTCAGCTTTAATAAACTTCCTAAAAGTTTACATTTACGTTTAACTATTTTCAGTTACTTTCCAATGATTTTAATAATTTGATATTTCCTTGGCTACTCTTTGTATGTAATATTTTCTTCCATCTCGTAATCTATTAGCAATCATCACGTTCGGGTTTCATTTTTTCTTTTCATCTCGAATCGAAATGAAGAATGATTCCATGCCACTCTTATTCTCCACTCTTAATTACGTAGCAAGCTAAAATTAGGACGAAGTTCTCACGAATCATCAAGCTGGGGAAAATATAAGAACATACTTCTGAGAGCATATCGAAAACAAAGAAATTCACACTCAAATACTCTTAAAATCAAACTTAAATTGGATATCATTTATCCTCAGATTTCTCATAAAATACTTGAAAAACAATAAAGCAGAAAAAACGTTGGATGTTACTAATGAACACCCTTAGAGGGCATAGGTAGCGGAAATTGTCAGATTTCAATCCAACATCATTTACTCAAGAGCCTCGTCTTATCATTTACCTTTACCCCGTATTCTCTTTCAACACTTATCCTCATAAAGACGGTCGATTCCATCCCTTCTCCTTATTAATATCTCACCCTGTAGATCTTCTTTCCTCGTAAGCCATTTTTACTCGGACTCTCCACTCGCTCCTCTCATTTATCCAAGTAAATCGCTTGCTTTCAGCGTTCTTCTACTTGACTCCTCTCCTGTCATCTTCATTCCATGCTTTCGCCATATCCGTAGCTCCTTCTCTTTTCCCATTCCATTTCGAGGTTTTCTGCACGGAAATCCGCCATTTCTTCTCCTTAGGCAACGACCTAACCTCTCCAAGTCGGAAGTTTAGCTAGCAATCCGTCCTCTCTTTGCCTGGAATTTCGGCACTAGTCGAGCTCTATCTCTTCCAATAAAGGAAACTTCCCTTCGTCGTACATCCCATGACCTCCTTAAACTCTCTCTATTTATCGATGAGATTCCTTCCTTGCTTCTGTTTCCCTGGTTTGCTCTCCGCGGCATCTTTTTCTCTGGTTTGCACGAAGCATACGACTTACAACAAAGTTACCAGAATCTTTGACTTAAGTGCTTTTAGAATTCGTATCCGATTTGACACCGTGGTAGGTCCAATTGTGTCGTTCTAAGATTATTTATGTATGAAAATTGACTTAAGGTATGTAATTATGGGCATCAGGTTGGCTTATTTGGTATCGCTCGCCTTTAGTGAGATCTGAGAATAAGCAACTTTGCCGAATTTCGACTAGGCTCTCTCCCCGATCGTCTATAAAATCACTTTGTTTGTCACATGTTCATTAAATTGTCTCCGCATTATTTTTCTCCCTGAAAATATGCATAACAATAAAATTATAAACATTTCTATTCCCAAGGAAGAACGAACATGAAATAAGCCCGATCGAACCGGACCCGAGCGGTTGTTCCGACCACTAAGCTATCCGATTTTCTCTTTCTGAATCATTTGTACACAATTTTCAGCGGCGGATAGTAGTTTCCCCGTAGCACCCTTACCTCCCACCGCACGCGGAATGGCTGCTTTCAGGGTACGAATGTAAAAGGGAATCTACAGGGGGAGGACCGTAAAAATCTGAGTCAAATTAAAATATAGACGTCGCATGATCAATACCAACATCATCAATCGAAGCTATATAATACAGATGGAAAAGATGCTGATAAAAATGCATGAATGTTATTTCTTTATAAAATAAATTATATATGATGCAATTCTGTTTAAATTAACCAATTTTTCAGCCTATTTCTAAGGCTAACATCTTCCTTCTAGACCCTATAGTTCAAGTTGACTTCTTTATTTGGCCTTTTGAAATGATTATAAAAGTATGGAGTAACACGTTGGATTAACGATATTTTAAAGAGTAATCAGGTAGAAATAGATTACACAAGAATCCTTATTGACGATAAATATTACTAGAAATTACTCATTTTTTCATTCAACTTTTATCACTGAACTAAAGTGAATATATAATAGTTTTCTGATCACAGTTTACGATAAGTGCAAAAAACTATATAAATAACTTTTTAATGAAGGCGGTTATGAATTTTTGGTCTCATGAAGCGTTTTGCGTGCGCTTTCCTGGCCAAATTCCAAATTTATTCGCTGATAGCATCATTTCTCCTATGAAGTTGTTTTCATAACTCTAGAACATCTATCGAAAAAGTTCCTGTTAAGTATTCAAAGAGGAAAGTTTCAATACTTTTCAGCCCAGAAACAATCGAGAAAACAAAATTTCAAATAAAACGTATAACGAAGACATATGCCTCTCCCACCTCTAGGCAAGCGTTGTATGTATTCCATGAAGTGCTACTCTTCCATCTCGCAGAAAGTTAAAGGAAATCCTTTTCGTTTTGCCTCCATCATTTTCGTCCTTTTTCTTTTGTCTCACTCTCCGATACACTATGCTTTACTTTTCTCAACATCGACGGCTTATTTAATATCCATATCGCCAGCAACAACAGTAATGAGAAAGCTTCAATTAAAACTCTGTTTCACCTTTCGGTACCCAAAGGTTAAAATCCATGAGCTTTTCGAGGTAATTCCTGTTAGACATTTTGCAGCCCTTCATTATCACCCAAAAATCTTATTAATTAATCTGACGGAAAAGCTCACTTGAGTAGCCCTTAGGCGAGTAAAGCTCCTTCTCATATGCTCTTTCACTGCCTCTTTTTCTGACGTTGTATCCTTCCTTCATCTCTCCTTTAACGATTTATTTCCTTTCCGCCTTCCTTCTCTCAAACAACGTCATAAACACTTCGAGGATCTAATCCCCTTTTCCTCTCCTTATTTCTTTTCTTCCTACGCTTCATCTATTCCCATCCCTCCCTCCATCTGTCACAATCCCCTCGAGACAAAAACTGCGGCTAACACCACAACTCTCACCTACCAAAATCCCCTTCTTATTCCTACCTTTTTCCCTAGGCACTATTTCATCCCTATTACTTTATTCATCCCTTTCGCTTTGATTTCTTCTTTGAATTCCTTGTATACTGCATATTTTTCAATAACTATCTTCGTTGCGCCCACACAAGTTTTTGAATGATGGTTGACTGATTTAGTTTCGGTGCTTTCTCGTTTTGAAAAGAAATAAGAAAGACACGCGAATTCTGTGCTTTAAATTTCTCACGAATTTATTAGTAGTTCAGAAAAGGAGGAATTGATCACCTAAGAAGACAACCGGTTCTCCACCTCTGGTGCCAGCAATGATGATAGCTTGACAACTTGATTAATTTTAAAGTAATAAAGCTCGAAGGAAAATGATAACATAATATTTGAATGTGATTAACAATTGACACTTTTAGTAGATTTTGTATGTAGGATTCTAGTTTTCCCTCCTCCGCAATGGATTCTTTTCGGATAACTATTCTATAACTCCTTTCTACTCTTCTTTAACCCCTGAAAGGTCACGGTGTATTTTAAATTCATATTTAATTGTTTCTTTAAGGAAAAATATGATTATGGGGTGCGCCAGAAGAAAACTTTGATATAAATTTTCGCGAAATTTATCGAATCATCAACCTGTTATTAGAGTTGAAAGATTTCCTTGTTCTCCATATCGAATGGAAATCGCACTTGTTGTCAATATTCTCTCCCTTGCACAAAACAGTAGTTAATCCAACTGGTGCTGAGTATTCATATTTTATGGGAGGATTAAGGGCATCGAGTTTCCCGGAGATGGATCTTTTATAGAATTTTCCTCCTCCGCACGTTTTAACTTCTGTTCCAATATTTTCTATAAACTGAGAATTTACCTTTCATTACCCTCATTCTGTTCTCCCCTCGATAACAACGGAAAGCAATCTTAATAATTTATGAAGTTATCGGGTTTGTCTTGGTTTCCTCTACGGAAATAAGAAGAGAGAAACATTTTAGAGGAAAAAAAACGAATATTGGGTACGATGGAAAGCACAATGTACCGATATCCGCTCAATTTTCAGTCCGCAGAATGATGTACGAGCACGCGAGTTTGGGCATAAGTCCGATATATGGGATAATTGAATAATAATGAAAATTCGAAAATCGAAATAAATTAGTCGCGTACTCTTTCTTAACTAAAATTATCGTCAAATTTCATTGAAGGTATGGCGGAATAATGTCAGAACAAAACGAGGTAAGTAAGTGCTTCTAGAAAGAAAATAAAGCAATTGAAATGAATGCATAATTCACATTTAATTTGCAGCCTGTCCAACATTATTGCATCCTTACTTTACCTCATTTATCTACCTAAAGCAATTGAATTTGGAGGTAACTAAAATATATTGACTTGCAGGGAATGGAAAATTACGAGCATAGAGGAGTCATATACATTCTAAAAATGATTTGAAAATATCATATTACACAAACTTGAAAGGATAATCCAGGATTAGCGGAAAATAATAATGGAAAAGGAGAAGTATGTTACTTTTTCCATTCTCTGCACTGTATGTTATTTTACATTCATTTGTAAGTTGGCGTATTATTACCTAAAATTAAATAGTTTAACATTTATGATATTTTTCACTCGATATTGAAATATATTTGATTATACCAAAATTTTCAAATTTTTGTTTCTATAAGTACATGACAATGTTCCTTCAGAGAGAAAGACTCCCGGAAATCTTGAATTTCTAAGAAAAATGCAATAAAATTAAAAATGCCATCCTTTTTTGTGTATAAATCTGCATCTAAATGAAGACTTATAAATCCTCAGTTGCATACGAACTGAATCATTTGCATCTCTGTCTGGAGCAAGCTATCCCTTTTCAGGTCGTGCCATATGTTATCCTCTCACTTTGGTGTCTCTCTCTCTCTCTCTCACTATGTCTACTCCTCGTTCGACCTCCTTGTCTCTCACCCTATCGGATACAAACTCCCACAATCGACCTTTCCTCAAGAGGACGTTCTTCCTTATCTTCCCTCCATCGCTTCAAGGGATTTCCTGCTCGCAAAGCGCAATTACACAACTAATAGTAACATTTGCTCAGCGGTCACTCTCGCTTCTTTTCCTGTCCTCTTCGATCTTCAGGGAGATAGTGAGAAGATCACACTCGCGTATATCTCATCACACTATCTATTATATATGTAGGAATGTAATTGCTTTACTGCTCTGTACAGCTTCGAAGAAGTTCTTTTGACAGCCATAAAATGAGATTGGGAATAATAAATAGGTCCGCAACAGTAAACGGGATGTATAAAGGGATTACTCACTATGGTGTAGGGATACTATGTTTCAAATCTATAAGGTGGATGATAGTAAATTTTCAGTAGCCGAAAACAAAAGATTTTCTATAATTTTCAGAAATTAATGTTTATCGATGCAATCAATGAAATTCGTGACACCTATTAATTAGCATTCTTTCTTACTAAACTGTAAATTTTCATTCTCTATTAGAAAAAGTTTTACAGAACTTAGAAATAAAATACCTAGAAAGGAAAAAGAAAATAAAATGTTACTGTGCCATATCCATCCAACTGAAATACTGGTCGAGCATGTTTGAAAAAAAATACCATGAAACGAACGTAAAGCCACAAAAAGTTTTCTGAAGAGAAGAGTTCTTCTTAAGACTATTTCAACAACAAAACGATACTTATTAATATATTTTTGACCTCCTCCTTTTTACTACTGCTCTTTTATTCTCTACACCAATTCTCATTGATTTTTATTTAAATCTCTGCTTACACATTTGTGGCATTAACACTAACAAGTAATAACTTTATCATATATCATCATGACATGCAAGTAAAATCATACAGATCTTACTTGCAATGCAATCTGAGCCTTAAATAGATAATGATTTTCAACAAAATTGTTGAAAATCATTATCTATTTAAGATAATGATTTAAATCATTATTTAAGATAATTATTTAATGATTTCAACTTATTTTTCAACTACTTATCCCCTTACCAAAAAGCTTATTCTGAAACTTTGAGCCATGTAAACTAATATAAAAGAATACAGAAATTAGTATCAAATTTACTATTCGCGGCTTTGATTTCTTCCCCAAAATTTAAATTTCTTTCCCAATGGCCTAATCTTTTCTCGCGATAAGTTATTTTTGAAGATTAAATGAAATTTTAATAATGCTCTAAATAACAGCAAAAAGCACAAGAGCGGGCACCGTAAGATACTCCGCCGATTGAATAAGAATCTCAAAATTCTATCTTCCTTCACAGAGAAGCAGCATCTTGAATTTCACTTATCCTAAAGGCTTTCTCCACTTCCTTCCCGGGGCCATTATTTTGCCTTTCAAAATAGGGAAATCTCAAGAGAAAGGTACGGTGTCCGGCCGTTATCTCTGGAAGATCCTTTACGGAGACTTTGTAAATAAATTGTCCCTCGAGCTTTATTAAAAGTGAAAATTAATTCCTAGCTGTAATCTGGGATTTGATTTGTAGCCATATGATTAACTTCATAAAAATGCATATCTCAACAAAGGAGAAATAAATTTTTTCCGTATGATCTAACTACGAGATGAAATAAATAATACTTTAATAGTAGTGATTTACCATTTTACAATTCACTCGGAATATTTATGGAAGTAGTCTTACCTACCCACCATTCCCACAAAATCTTCAATTCATTATCGTGAACCGTGCTAAAAATAAAAATTATGCGCAAAGATCAATAAAGTCTAAAAATAAATCTTTTCCAAAGAATAAGGATGGAGGTTCATGAAAAGAAAGCGAAGGTCCATAAGGAAGATAGAGACCAGCAAAAAACTGCACGAATGTAATATATGGTGCCGTAAAAAGAGGTGGACGAAGTTTAGTGGAAGAATAAAATGTGTACGCCTGGAGACTGTCGAGAACTGGAACGACGAAGAAACACAGAAATTGGATTTCCACCTTTTTGCAGTTTACGCTAGAATCTTGAAAAGCAATAAATCGCAATTCTTATTCGTATTTAAAGCATTTTACAGACAAGGTGCCACGAAATTGGAAGGAACTCCTCTCAGCAAGTTGAGAAAATCCTCCAGTTCATATCAGGCAATAGATTTATTCGCTACCCAAAGCGCTGCTGGATAGAGTGTGGCCGTGGGCGAGGTCAGAATCGCTTGGGCCGAGAAAGAGGCCCTCCAGTGAATTTGGATCGAGAGTCTTACATAGGACGATCGAGAAATACAGAAGAATAAAATCTGCTAAAGAGGAGATACCAGAAACCTTACCCTCAGAGGGTGCGATATTGGCCGTTGAGCAATATACTTCAAACCTGAAGTAATATACTCAACCAGCGTCACTATCAGAGCCTTAAAGCCTCGAGTAAGGTAGTTCTTGCTCATACAATATAGATATAATCCAATTATCCTCAGTAAGTACTATCAAAGCAGTCCTCCGAATAGCCAAGTGGGTAACTCGTTCGGTGAAAGTTGTCCTAGGTTCGATTCCCGTGGGGATCATGATGTTGATCGAGCGACGTGAAAAAAACTTGGGATGCTATCTGAATTAATAGCCAAACTCGCTACCCTCGTACTAGTCCCATAGCCACGTGAAATTATCCCACTACACATAAAATCACTAATAACCTTTCTTTCAGCACTTAATGTCCCCCTCAGTCTCTATTTCAACAAACATTGGCAATGGCCCACCGGATCTAAAAAATGGCGAGGAGGTACCGCCGGGAGAAGAGGCGTTTCCCCATATATTCCCTTACGTTTCACGCATACGATTGCGCTTTACAGGGAGGGAAGAAATCTTCCTCCTGGTAGGAGTCATGGGTAATGAAGGTTTTTCACCATCCTTATCCTAAAACTGGGGTCAGTGACAGTGAGATAAACGTAGTTTCCTTCCCTTAAACTACAGACTCAATCTCCTGAAAGTATGCCTACTGGGTGCTTCCGTGGGCGATGAACGAGGCTCCATCGGCCGTTTAAAAGTTTACTCCGTCCTCGGGGATTTTGGCGGTCTTTGGCGAGCGTGGTAATTTTACAGTCGTGACATGTTCCATTATTTTGCACGTATAGCAACCCCTCTCTTTCACAAGTTTTACTTCTGAACGAAACAAGAGTAGCAACTGTCCACTAGTACAGAAAATAAGCGCCTCTCCTGGGAAGACATTCTGGGACGCCGCTCCACCTCACAGATCCTCACAGCCACATTGAACGTCTGTGGGATCGTTAAACGGCATTGCCGTTCCACCACCGACTCAGGCCATTAAGAAACCGCAAACATAACCGCGCTTACATAATCAGCGATCTCCTCCAGCATACACGTACGCGCGTTGATATTTCTTATTCGACCGGTGAAATCTCTTATCTCCTCGAAGGGATTCATCCAAAACATTAACCATAACTTCGGTTGATGCAACCATTTCTCATCGGTCCAAATCGATCCACCAGGCGTTTCCTCAGTCACATAAACCTGTCTATATTACATACAATCTCCCTTATTCTGAACGAATGCGTCTACCTCACCGCTTAGATGCAACAACCTCCTCCTGTTAACTCCAGCTGCTCGGATTCGCAATTTTCCCAATTTTGTAGTGAAGGGCCTCCTCGACTCTTCAGGAAAAACTAATCCTGAACATGAAAAGCAAATAATTTCTTCTTCCAAGTCCTCCAATCTTTGGTGGGGGCGGCCTAAGTCCGTCCATGCTGTTCGATTCTCCTTCAGCTCCGTTATATAGTCGTATATAGTCCATTTATTACATTCTGGAGCGCCGCATCGCGACCCAATAAAGTTTGAGGATCCCGCATTAAATCGAATTAAAATTTATGTATGTACCTTAGGATATCTACTGAATTTAACTTCAGATAATTTTTAAGAAATGAATGAAGTTACTTTATGAATTCAAGAGATTTGCAGAATTTTGTTATTTAATCAAGAAAAAAATATACTTCTTTCCTTTTGAACACCCTGTCATTTTAGCTTCGATAATAATTGGTTGCAATAATTTATACACATTTTAGTACTGTTAAATATTTTTGGGGGATCCGAATTTCTATGTAGTATGATTGGCGCTCCATTTTTAAGTTCTCAAATGTGAAGTGGTAAATCAAAAGGTTAAATAGAATTTAAAAACTAAATCTGTTCAGAAGTCGAAAATTTAACTTGAAGATATTTGGAAACTAATCATATACATTCATACCAGTGTACATTTTGAATAAAGTCCTTATAACATTCCAGGAGTAGAGAAAGATTGTACATGACGAGCAGAAGTTGTCGAAACTTCGTCTTGCTGCGGAATAAAGCGAAGTTTCTTAATATTGCTAATAAAAATAGCACTCCTTTTGTAAACCTTATCCGTTGGTATTGCATACTGATATCATAACAGAAAGTTTAGTTCTTTCAACGGATTCAAAGCAGAATGGAATGGAATGCTTTTGTTAGAAACTTAAAAAATCCAATAAAAGCAGAAGTGAACTTCAGTGAACTGTAATTCTTAGAGTACTCTGAGTTTTAAGAAAGGCTAGTAAATAGTAGTGCAAGTTGTCCTTATTCGGAAGTAAGAAATAGGATTCAATTGCTCCAATTATATTCATTTCAATTCGACTAAATAATATTTTTAAATGAAAACTAATGTTATTTAAAAACAATACTTTCCTATTGAAGGACTCTAACGATAGCTGAGATATTATTAATAAATGTTTAAAAGTATGAATATTCAAATGATTTTGACGAAACTTTTAAAGCCTGTGGTAATTAAAATATTTTTTATTTTAGATATTATACGAATCAAAAAATCTATGATTAAGGCCAGCCAAAACATAAAAATATTTGCAGTCGATATAGCAATCATCAAACTTAAGTAATAATAAATAAACAAAGAAAATTAGTGATTTAATAACAATAGTTATGTAATTATCTTTTAGATAGTGATTCCTTTAAAATATGACAAGAGGTAAATTCTCGTAGCATAATCAAAATATTCATGATAAAAATTAGTGCCAATTTTTGGCATTAAGATGCTCTTTTATGGGTACACTGTAAAAACGAAACTTTCCGTAAATTAGTAACTAAATTTTTAATGATTTCAGAGACTGTCGAAGAACATATTAGCTATTTTTATCAACTTATTGTTAGATGAATTGTACGATCTATTGTCGAAGTTTAACGAAGGAAGTGTAAAGAACGAAAGAAATAAAGCAATTGGTAGTTTTCATCAAAGTAAGCAATTAAATGCAATAAAAATTTTTCCCTTGAAAAGTTGTAACAACTTAATGAATACAATTTCACGCCTTCCAAAGAGCCGGTAAAAGAACTAAGTGGCAAATGAAGCCGAAATAATGAGAACGAAAAGTGACTGACGACAGGAAAAAGAGCTCTCGAGGGCCATCAGGGAGGAGACAGCAAAATGTACGCCTTAATTAGAAGGTGAGTGAAAGAAATAAAAGTAGAAAACGGGACAAAGGGAAGGAAGTGCGATTGTGATGGGAAATTTAAGAAGGGCATGGAAAGATAAAGAAAGTCAGAGAATTCAAGAGAGAAAATGAGCAGAGCGATGTCAGAAATACGAATCAATCTAAAGAAGAAAGAGAATTTAGTTATTTAAAATATGTTCGAGCTGACATCCGTCGCAGGAACTTTGATTTTTTTGCAACGCAAACTTTCCTGAGGATATAATCTAGATTATCCCAATTCTAATTTTTAGTTCATATGCTGACCCAAAATTAAGGAAGACTAAGAGTGGAAGGCATGAAAAAAGCCCGAATACTACAAAAGGAAAACAGCTCTAAACTGATCGTCTAATAAGTATAGCAAAGAAGAAAAAAAAACTATTTCGATAGTTAACAGAAGGATTTGATGAAAAAATTACACTGAAGTGAATTTATTAAACTCAATCTTAAGAAAATAAAACAACCCAATGTTTATCAAATAGGCTGCAGAATGGTAGATATGAGCAATCTTTCCCACAGACTGAACTTTCCATGCGTCAAATATAAGGTTTTAGTCATACATTTCAAAGTAAATAGGTTCCCCTGGATGAACTCTACAAATAATTGCACAGAACTTAAACGTCATTGCTGAGCAACAAATTATCCAACTGTTCAGATTGCTACTTATCGGTATAAGTCCTTCGAAGCGCTTTTCCTAATTCAATTTCTACTACGCAAAGCTAGAATTCCTGAATTTACAAACTTGATGCACCGAAATACTAGTTCCTAGTATTACTTTAGTAAATTAAATAGATTCTCAAAAGGGAAAAGAGCCATATCAACTGACCTGTTTTGACTTCAACGGTAAACTACCTTTAATAAAACATAAAATATATGATAGAGTGGGGCGGGGAACTCTTATAGATTACATTCCTCAATAAATATTGATGGAAACAAAGACAATGTTGTCTTAAAAAACCCAATAGATACCCAAAGGCAGAGTTAATATCGAAAGCATTCATTTTTCTCATCCTTAGGGAAAAGAATAAGTAGCTCAGGCTCATAAGTAACGAACGTGCAAAGGTGTTTTTCTCTCTCCTGTCAGAAGAAAATTGCTAGAAAAGCAAACTGGGGCATCTCTTCGGCACGCAACCCAAAGCGGCAGTTATTACAGCAATCTTTTAACCCTTTATCGACAGAACTTCCATAAATTTCATCAAGTTTTACCACGAAAATCGTACAAGAGAAATAACGAATAAGGTGCCAAGAGTTATATTCATGTTTAAAATAACCATCACATCTTTGTGAAACTAAAAAAATAAGGGAAAAATATTTAATACCTAATTTAAGATATGGGAATACGATTTTACTGAAGAGGAAATAAAAAGGTCAGTATATAAAAAGTATTTTAGTAGAATTAAGCCAACTTATCAAAGCCAAGATTTATGTAATCATTAATCTTATTCCTTTCACAATGTTGTAACATGTTCAAGTCGATAATTTAAATATTTTGAAAATAAATTAAACACCCATAAATTACCCATAATTATCTATGTAAATATAATGAATGTACTCAGAAGATACGGATCCAATTAAGTACTAGAAATTTCTTGATTGCGTTAAAGATATGGCAAGCTATTGAAGAACTTCGCAATCGAAGTTCCCTAGAAGGTTATGAATGAATACATTAAATTAGCTTATAAAACGTATTTCTCCTATTTAAGATCCCTCACATAAATTATCTCAAATTTATTAAATACTTGTATATGTATGCTCCTTAATGGTTGGAAAAAAAGGAAAATTTTATCCATATCGAATTTGTAATGGCAATTAATATCTCACCCTAAAAATTATCCCTTCTGTATTTCACTTATTTCAAAAAACGATAACCTTTTATGACCTCTATGAGGTTCGAGAGAAACCAAAGGACTAAATGGACGTTAACTCAATTTCCAGAGCCGAGCAAAGAATAGGGGAAAGCCTATTTTTCCTCGTTAAGAGGGGCAAGAGGATGATTGGAAGGCCGTCTTCACCGATTGATTAAAGTCACACGCTGTGGAAAAACTGTTTCACGGGAGAGAAGGAAAGAAGGTAAGGTGCCTCCCTTGAGGACGCCATAACTCACTTCCTTCCATGACGAGGCGGACTCGTAATTTGTCGACAATATCCCGGGACACTCAAACTCCTCCTTTTATACCTCTTCCGAAAAAGGCGTCTCTCCAATTTCGCATCTATCTTCAATACTCTTGCAAAATCCTGATACATTTTCCTTGAATTTTCCGTACCTTATAATCTTTCTGCCATTAAAGTGCAAGCCAGCTGCAAGCCTTTCTAAAAGGTAGTCTATGCAACCATGTTCCGGATTTGGAACATTTAAAATCCCGTGTATAGCCATACAAATATATGCTCCGATCATTTTTGTATATCAGAATATTCATTAAGTCACGTAGAATTTACAAGCGAAATGTCTGTCGTAATGATGATTACGAATGATGAACTATTGCATGAAAAGCTTTAGTCTTAAATTTATCCTCTAACAGGCGAATACAGTGATGTATAGCATATTGTCTCATTTACCAAAAAGTTAGGATAAGAAAAGGCCTACAACTGATTAATACAGTTTTTCTAGTAGAATGTTTCAAATCGAGAAATTAGAGTATATCGTTGATGAGAGATGAATTTCCATGACAATATAAACACGTAATTGATAATAAGGACAATTCCAGGAAATCGAGACCTCTTATACCACACCCATTACATAGGGGTGGAGGGACGATTATGTATGCCGAACTAAAATTTGACCCTGAATTTGACTCTTATACTATGAATAGATTAAATAAATATTTAAAAATAATTTGAATGACTATAAAAGTTTGTGCAAGCACTTATTTATGGTTTCTCGACCGGTGTTTCCTAGACGTAGACTAATATATTTTCCGATGGATACATATTCCAAATTTCAGGTATCTTATACGCATAAATTTGCGACACATTCCATTTTCGGATTTTGCTTTACAACACATATTTTTCCTTCCTAATTATATAAATTAATTGAATTCCCAAGTGTTCAATGCCATGCGCCGCTATACTTGATTAGAACGGTCGAAAAGCCTTGAAGGGAAAATGTCAAATAAATGCGCAAACTTTAACTAGGCATTATTTGATGAACTCACGTACATATCACTGCATAACAATGTTTTAGACTCTTCTAGGCGAAATTTCCTATTTAATATTTAAGAGATATTAATGAACTCAAAATGTATTTATGTACTAATATGAAGCAGGTTGACGAATTAAAACGACAAAATATTCACGAGATTGGATATAAAATTAAATGGTTTTAAAATATATATTTAATCCGATTCTTATAGTTAATATTCACTATATCACCCGCAAGTAATCAACAAAAACATAGTTCATGGATGTCGAGAAATAATAATGACATAAATCAGAAAAGCGACAGCTCGTTGAAGAGCCAACGGCTTTCGTCGGCCATCGACTCCGACACCGAGGATTAATGGCTTAACCAGAGTGGATCTCGCTGCCATGTAACGCAGTTACTCTCCTAAATTCATCAGGACGTACTGTTAGCGATGGTTTGCTTTTCACTGAGATTCGAACCCAGCACCGCCAGCGCTACCGTTTCAAATAGTCTGAAACTCAATAAATGATAATCTCCTGTCATTATCATAAAAATACATAAGCCTAATAACAAAAAGATAAAGAAATTAATCCCTACGTAATCAATCCACTAAATAACAATTGCTTACAGATTTAACATTCCGTTTCTGGTACAGAGATAGCCTTACGGAGATACGTTGCATTAACTGATAATTTCCTATTTGAACACACGGAGAACAATTTGAGCATTATTTATATCGTACCAGCATACCAGAACTGATGTGAAGTTTCATATATGTAGGTAAGTGGCGAATTCCACGGTCTCCTTATTTTGAAACTAATAGATAGCCATATGACAATGTATATAAAGCTAATTCAACTCAGCATTCATGATGAACAACTTTGGTTAACAAAATATTCGCTTAAATAACATATTAGAAGCTCACATCAAATTTAGAATGTTAAGCACCACTTTATACGCTTTCCCATATTTTCTATATTAAATAGGTAGTTGATTAAAATTAAATAATTACTTTAATATATAAATATGTAATCCGGTACTAATATAAGTCTTTTCTTATGCAAACGGGAACACAGTATTCTTTATTTCCTCTGAATCCAGAATAATTTATTAGAATTTCCCACTCGTGAATATGCGATGTTCATGAGAGAAGCATGGATTTCTAAATTAATACCAAATACATTCACCGACTACCTTTATGATTTATTGATTGACCTAACAAATGAACTGGAAGCTGTAATTGAATTCCAGCGGAAGATCAATAGGAATGAGAGGAATATCAGGAATGAATACATCTTCTCTTTTTGAACACCGTTTCATAATTATAGCTTCAAATTATATGCAACATTTTTACGCACTTTCTCCTACCTTTAATTAGTACAGGAGAATCCAAATTTCTAAGTAATAGAAATCACCAATCTCTCTTCTTGTGATACATTCACCCTATTTTCTGCTGTTTTGGTTCTCTGAGTAGCGAGTTTAGTCTCTCTCTTCCTATTTCTTTGGTCCTGGATGCTGTTATTCCGACTATTCTATTTGATTCAACTCTAGCACATCTCTATTCTGGATTTTCATGTGTTCATCGATTCTTTGTGAAAGGAGTACATACGCTGAATAGTAGTAATATGTTATGTAGAGTTAGTGAGAAACATAAATGGTGAGCACAATCGAAGAAAGCAATCAAAGAACATAGAAGAAGAATACGAAGGAGAAACGAAGACTGAATACCATAATAAAAGTACATACATATATGGAACGTTATGTATATGAAACAGCGATAGCACAAAATAACAACGATGAAAATATTTTTTAGAATGTAAGGGTATTAGAATCTGAATGATACAGAAATAAATGAATAACATGAACACTGAACACCATCAAAGAACACAAAAGAGAAGCACAAAGAGAAAACGAAAACAATTTTACAAAAATAACAGAAAAATTAAATATCTATCAAGTGGAAATACCTAAGAAAGCCACAGATAAATGATATTTACTGTATGATGAATTTTGAGATTTCTTCTGACGATCAATGTAAGAGTATATCGTAACCAAATAACATTGCAATTCAATTTATAATTAAATTTTGCAAAAGAAAGCCTAAGATCGATATAATTGAACTTGACGTGCATTTTTTATGGGAACACATTAACTCGGATGGGGTAGAACCGGACGTCTTAACATGTACAAATAAAGAATCCCATTATCTGTGTGTCGTCATTAAAAATGTTAAGTTTAAATTCGAGAAACGTTTGGTTCTCGAGTTTAAAGCAATTATACGAGAACGAACATGCAGAGCCACACCAACCAATCACTCTTATAAGACAAGTCCCTTATATATGTAAGATTAATAATATCCTGTACCTCGTTCCGTAATGTCCCGAGGAGAGCCTCCTTATCGACTCAGCTCTCTACAAACCGAAGTAAATATCCCTATGCTCAGATTGAGCGAAGAATACTTCTGGGAAATGAGAGTGAACCGTCAAGGAAGTGGGAAAATGTATCGAGTTAATGTGAAGGTAAGAACGGAGATACTAAGATAGAATGTTCTCGGGGAGAGGCGGAAGTAATGAAGGAATAAGGAAATAAACGGAGGAAGCAATGAAATGAAATATATAGAGGAAGCACGTAAAGGAGAAAGAGGGCTGTGAAAAAATGTGAAATAATGAAAAAGGAGAAGTTTCAACATGGAAGGGAAGCTAAACAAAAGTAAGTCGTTTCTTCGAATACCTATTAAAATAATGGACTTTATAATTAATAAGATGTATTTGGCGTATGCATTCTCCAAAATAAACATTTTTTTAAATAAAATAAATTTGTTTAACATAGGTACATATCTTTCTTCCTTTAAAAATTATAAAACCACAAATTAATTTATATTCAATTTTCTACTTTATTTACTTACTGGCCTTGTCTATTGTATCAGGCTTTTGAATTGGTAAATAAATAAAAAAACAAACCTTATATTAAAAGTCTTTGAATAAAATAATAGATAGAATGAAAATAATATATTTGGATTTAATTCATATCGTGATAGATACATTTGTTAACTACATTTTCCTTCCCAGCCCAAGGAACCAGCTTACCTGCCTCACCTAAAGGTCAACCTCATCTTGTACTGCAAATTCCGATATCCAGCGCTCTTTCTCAAATTCATACAAAAATCCTCTTGATTAACTTTTTCTCTTTAAATAATAGCACAGAAAAAATAAGAACCTTCATATCCTTTTTAAATTGACTGTCGAACAAAAATCGTACATTCGGATCAAATGAGACTGCTGTTCCTCTGACTCACACCATTCCGATGATTGGGAGATTCAATTACGCTGTTTTTGACAGAGAAACGAAACTCAAATCTCTCAAAGTTTCCGACTCCAACACCAAATGTCTATGCGCCTTGAATTATTAAAATCTCTATAAAGGTCGTCACACATCGATTTCAATCTGATGAGATGGAATTTTTCAGCGATTCAAATGGGTTTCTATTTGTTAGGAAGTCAGTTAAATAACGTTAATAGCTAATAATTGATGTCACTATGAGATATCACCACAAGGAAAGAACTGTAAAAATTCAAGATTTTACATTACCTTAAAAAAGAACAAAAAAACTCGGGATAAATTTCCTCTCCGTAGGCTAATAGCTACTGCGAGAATATGTGTGTATGGAATTGGTTCTGTCTCCTAAGATATAAGAGGAAATGTTCGATCATAAGAAAAGGTATGCTTTGGTATTAAACATTCTCCACTTACGTAAAGACTGTGAATTTCATTCAAATATAGAATTAAGACACAATTAGAAAATCAAAGACATGATAAATATCGCAAACTACAGAATGAGGAACTATTAAACATTGAAAAGCTAACATTTCAACATATGGATGAAATAATTTCCTAGGGAAGGAATCTTTTTAAATATGAAGGTTTTAACGTTATATAAAATTTCTATAAAAGCAGCGTACTAGGAAACGGACTCCAAGAAATAATGTAGTGGTAAGAAAAAAACATCGCGTAAGTGAGATAGTGGTACATACATCATTATATCTGAAGATAGTATCTCGGGATAAAAAAATATTATATGCTGTTTTTATAAGGAGAAGATAATTTTGGATATGAATAAACGTTATCTCTTTTGTAAATATAATACTGAAAAACTGAATAGTGAAATAACCAAAATCTGAAACTCTTTAAATGTCATCTTAAATCCCCAGATACATATTTTTACCGATACTATTTTGGGATTAAAAGACTTATTAAGACTTAAGTCAATATGCTAATAAGATTCAAGCGGTGGTGTTATAGTGATAAACCCGAATAAATATCTAAACAAAATGTGGTTTGTTTGCATGAAAATTTTTCAGAGAAACACGGAAAGTGCTAATCTCAGTAGAAATCTTGTAATGACCGAGGTCTCTTGAATTCTATTAGCCGATGGCACAAAAGAAGTAATTTCCTATAGATGTTCCTGCCTCCCTGCTTCATATTCATCAATCCTTTGCCTCCTTCAAACGAAAAAATTACAAAAGACATCCAATGAAAATTCAACGTCAACTACCCTTATCCTCTCCCGGAACACAGCTAACTTTAGAATTCTTAGACGCTCTCCTTCTTTGTCTTTTCCGCCCAGCATGTTTATTCTCTTCCCGAATTCGGCTCACCGAATTCTTTTTCCCTTCCCTTTCAGGAAAACCCAGTTTCCTAGTAACACAACTTACTGTCCCCTATTCAAGAAATACAGAAAATACTACGACAAGAAAACACGGACCTTAGGGTTCCTAAGGAAAAATCCTTTTAAAGTTATACTTGAGTGAGATCAAATATTCATTTCTCTCTCAAAATGTTTTGAAATAATAATAAAAGAAAACGATTATCAAAACCGCGCAAATCTACTTTTAGCAAGGTTATCAAGATGTCCAAGTATTTCGTGATTTGCTCCAGATTTTTTACGGATTTTCCGGAAAGGTATTTTTGGAAGACTAAATTCTCCGTTATTTGGGAGTGTTTGAGTAATAAAATCAATTATGTAGACCTTAACTTGGTGGTGCTCAATGACAAAAGAGAGAAAGAGGTAACTAAAATTTAATATATTCTCCAATCCCTACCCACATGCTATTGTTCTCCTCCCTCCTTTTCCCCTCGTATATTCTGTGTAATTTTGTTAGTCTTCGACTTTTGAAGAAGTCAAGCATCGAAACAAGGGTCATGTTGTAGTTTCTTTTTGTGACTTCGAATATAATAAATCTCTTTTCAGTTATCACTCCGTTTTTGTTATTTGAATAATTTTCAGTACAAACAATTAATCCATGGAGGCATTACTTGCAACGATCACATAATTTCATTAAACGAGAAGGTGGCAATAAATACGTCTTCCATCTCTTGAAAGAGGTATTTTGCGCAAATAAAAAAACCAAGAACATTTCATCGCTTTCATAAGTACGCTAAACTGACGCGTAATACTTCCAAATAAGAGGAAATAGTGTTCACCATTAAACGTGGAGGAGTGCTCCTTAAATGTTCGAACCATCCTTGCCATCATTAGAATACCTACGCAGAAAATGGGAGACCTGGGATCGAACCCCAGTCATATCCTTATTTTCCTCTTAGTATATTATCCGTTTAATATCTCCAGCTATGGGAACGATTAAAAACGCGATTTCCAATGTTTTTTCGCGGAATTTTTTTCCCAATATTGTATATTTGATTCCGTGATATCAATCTCTGGATAACCATTTTGGTAAAATGGAAAGGGAAGATAAAAGTATCTATTAATCTTATCTACATTGATAAAACTCAGTTCCTTCCATTTGTTTATGAACATTGCCGATTAATCTAGGACAATGTATTCATAGTTTCCAAACAAGCCGCAATAAAATGAGTTTATTAGCTTTAATTACAGATTTTCACTGAAATTCGCGTGATATCGGAAATAAAGTCAACAGAAAATTTCACGAATATTCAGACTGTTCATGTTTTTTTTTAATGTAATAGAAATACGTGTTTAGCAATGATCATGATAGAAAAACTATGGTATCCTAAACATTTCCGAAACGATATGAAAATGAAAATTTACTCAAAATGTTGAAATTTTGAAAGAGGGTTAAAGCGAAAGAGCTCTCAGAGAACTATGCAATAAAATAGTTTGCAAAATTAATAGTAGCTGAAATGTTCCACTCAATTTTTGCGAGGAATTTCCATACCTTGAACTTCTTAAACTAATTAATGACTTCTCTAACATTCCAAATTATGTATGAATTTTAAGTTAATCGACTTGAATATCAATGAAATTTTTAATTATATCTTCCAATACTATAGCTTCTTTTAAAATATTCCCCATGGATAATAAATTGCAGCTCTATAACCATCATAGTTGTCAGCTTCCTTCCAGGTGTAAGCAATAGGATAGAGTTTTTATAGAAAATAAAGTTAATCGTAACCTTTCCCTTCATTATGAACCTCTAAAATTTCCATCAAACTGTTATTCACTTCAGGCTCGCTATAAATTAAGTGTCAGGCAGGATCGTTTGATTATTTCATCGAAGTCTTTTACCACGCCCTCGGCTTAATCGAAAACGTCTTCTGCAGACATTCAAAATGATCCTGTTTTATATTAAGAGGTTTATAGAAGCCGGCAAGTAACTTGTCTCTCGCTCTATTTTACTTCCTCTTCCTTAGTCGGAGTTCATTTTTTTAACCACCAGCATTTTGCCTTATAACTTCCTGGTGCGCTCCTACTTCCTCTCCCTCATTTCGAAATAAACCACCTACTTCACCCTTTAACCTATCACATATTTTATTCACATTATTTCTATACCACCATCCATGTTTTTCCTCTCACCCCCACCTTGACCCACATTCTTACATTTAAGGGTCTTCTCTCGCTTTTAGTGGTCTATAGCTTCGAGCTGGTATCCCATCAGGGTAACCTCGCTCTATTTGTGTCCCATCTCTTACAAATTTCGATGGCTCATTTCATGCCACCGATGGCAGATTTCCCTCACAACGAGCCGTAGTTACAAACGATTGTTTAAAGACACTGCATAGGGTTCATGCAATGGATCAGGATACGGAGGAATTGAGCCATTGAGGAAGTTTCGCGTAACTCCTTATTTTACAGGACCGATGCGAAGATACTTCCGCATTGGTGCTAATAAAGGTTTCCCTGCTTCTTTTTACGAGAGCAATAATTTTTCCGTCCAAAGGAAAGAGGAATGCAGTATTAAGATTTCGAGAGAATAAAAGCCCGTCTTTAAAAGATTTTCCTAACAAGTACAAGGAGATCAGTGGCTATCTTTCCTAGACGTTCTTCGCCAGCCTTTGACTTCTGCCGAGGTCATGGGGTCATCTAAACTCTTCCTTAAAACGTCTCAACTTTGCGAATAGCAATCCGGAAATGAAGGCTTCCTCCAACCAAGATTCATCGTGTCAAGAGGATATTTCCGCATCCCATCCTGGCTGAAAGGTCAAGCTGAGGAATGTCCCGAGGTATCACCACGAATATAGCATAGAAACTAAGGAAGAACATATTCCAACTCTAAGTGATTCTTCCACCATTCGAAAAAAGAAAACAGATCAAACAATGAGAATGTTTGATGATCGTAATGGTACAAGTAAACCCGTTCCACCTGGTTCAAATGATTAGTGTCCGTAACCTGCCACGGTTGCAAAACTTATCCTTTTTCAGCACGAAAATTTTCACCTCCAAGCAGGAAATTAACTCGGCAAGTGAAAAAATAAGATACACCGAAAGACGTGTTGTTCAATATTAGCTCACGATTTCCACGAAATGTAACGCTTAGAGAAAAGATCGACTGGTGATATTGCATGGAGGTCTCTATGCCGGAACTTGTGAAATGACACTGAAAATGCGTTTTCACTTTGAAATCACAGAGATAAAAAGGGTACAGTAGTGTGTACAATTATGACATCTCTGCAATGAGTAAGTCTGCGAGCGACGTTACTTTCCGCTAGTTGGGCCTAATTGAATTTGAATAAAGTGCATGGAACCATGCTGAAGTGTTGTATTAGAGAATCAAAAAAGTTGCGAAAGATAATACGCTTTGTAAACAGTTGCTGCGACAAATAAATGAGTGTTATTCAGATTTTTCAGGGTATAGGCTAGGAATATTCGTAAGATTGAAGTTTTAAACAAAGTCGTCTTATACCTTATAAATTCAGAAGGAGTACGTTTTTAGAATACCTAAATAATAAACATTAGGAAAATTGATGCTACAAGAGGTCCACTCAAGAATACCTGTTTTTAGCGAACGGTACACAATTGTAAACGATAGAGGAAGTAGATTCATGGTGTATAAGCCGCCTTTGGAACGCTCAAAGGCGGCTGACAGGTTACATATGTAGACGTAGAGCATCTTTCCCAAACATTTTCAGAGGTGGCCACATAAATGCGAGGAAAATGCTGGGTGGGTCAATTCTATGGGAGTAATTGTATATTTCTCCTATAAATTGTTTATCACGATTTGAAAGGAATAAAGGGAGCAATTTTTATATATCTAATTAACAAAAATTTAAGAGAATCAATATGAACAGCAAATATGAACTTTATTCTTTTTATCATGACAGCGTCCAGAGTACATATCACAGACCACAAGCCGGAAAAAATATTCACGGAACGAATCTTGCCCGCGGGCCGTAGTTTCGGGACTTCTTCAATAGAGTCTGAACATCAATGTTCCAAATATGTTATCCGGTGAAAGTGGTCCTGAAATCAGAGTTATCATGTTTTCAGCTTAATAATAATTCGATGGTCTGAACTTTTGTTCTGAAGAAAGTTTCATATTCAGATTATGATCAAGAAGGAAGGCTTCCTTAAAGAGACATACAGTACATTTAGTAATTTAAACAAATGGTATGTACAAGGACATCAGAAAAAAATAAACATTGCTAGTAGAGTTAAGTAACAAGTGAACAAGTAAGCTACGTTTTCATCAAAAATACTTATCTTTTCCATTGTTTTCAGAGATTTTATCGATTTGAAACTTAATGAAGCTCGAGAGATCTTACGTCATAGGTGAATAACATATTTTTCACAGAGTAAGAGTTAAGCACAATTAGTCATTATTTCAGTGAAAAGAGAATGATTGAACTTCTATGATCATGGTCTTTTTCTTTACCAAAAATCTATGGAAAGAGTTCCAATCTTAACTTGCGTCGTGTACACCACATTTATATTTATATTTAACTACATTTAAAACTTATTTCAAAATCCTGCAAGGTTTTCGTGAGTAATTAAATAATTCCTTATTGATCGCCAAGTATATTTCCTCAGAAAATACTCTTGAATATAAGAAATTTATGAAATAATTATTTGATTTCTTTCAGAATGTTGAACTTTGAAAGTGATTGAGGAATATTGGGAGGGGAAATCGTAATAAAAAAACAGAGAAACTTGAGTAGAAGCATTATTATAAACTTATTACATGTTAATTTGATAAATATCTGAGATCGCAAATATCTGTTTTAGTCTATCCACGGCGTTCATCAATACTTTTGGCGATAACATCAAACAGAGGAATAAATAATTCTCTGATTTGAAGAAATTAAAAATATCCAAATAACAATAAAAAAGGATTGCCCTAAAATAAAAATCTTTGCAAATAAGAGTTCTGGCATAAACTATATTTGTAATAAAGACTTTAAAAATGAAACAGAAAGATTGAAAATTGATAGTCTAATTCTAGGAACGACTTTCAAAATTTAAACATTACTGTTATATTAATTGATAATTTTTCCCAACCTTGGTTCCTTCGTTTGCGTCCGTTTTCCTTACTAAATGTTATGTTTATGGAGATACACAGTTACATCAGCATAAAACAGCGCATCAACTTTCATTAAGATGCAATTAAACGTATATTAATCATTGGTTATAAAGAAAAAGTTTAATAATTGGTAGAATATACTATAGAATAGGAAGCATTTCAATAATTCTTGTTTATAACTCCTACGAATCAACCGGAATTTTGATAGGGATAATCGATGGTTTAAGAATCGTAAGTATTTGAATTTTCCTTATTGATATAAGAGAATATATAAATAAAGATTCTCACGAATCATTCATTTCTCCAAATTAGAGGAGAGAAAAGACTAAGGAGAAAGTTCGTTCAATTTATCACTGGATTTCGGTAACAGAAAAACACCATTAAACCTCTGTCTAAATTATCCTAATTGCATGGGAGTGCCTTCCTTTAGCGAGTTGGCAAATGTCAATGTTTTAACGCGAAGCACTTCCAATTTGACGAACTACGCTGTAAAATATAAATCAATGCCGAGTTGCCGACAGGCACTTTTCTCCGAATCAGATAATAACCTATTCGGCGAAGAGGGAAAGTTGGGGCAGCCCGAGGCTTGCCTTTCTCCACTCTGACACTTCTCAGTCTAGGATTGAGCGAGGGCGATAAGGTGTCCTCAGAGGACCCGTCCTCTTTAGCCCGCCTTCGATTGCCGCCGAGGGGCTGAGCAATCTCGGCCAAAATGCTGAAATGCGCTATAAATCTTCAAAGGAGTCACTCGCTATTTGTGATTGCCACAGCTCGATGAAGAGAAACAAGCAAAGAGAAGGAAAGATATAGTAGAGGGGAGTGAACGATAGGGGAGTAAAATGAAGGTCTTATGCAAAAAATTTAATTGATAACTACGAATGGCGTTTCATATCGTCCTATAAATTCGCCGTGAAAGAGAAAACGATGGTAGAAAGACTGGTAAAATATCGTCTGAAAGTTCTGCGAACTAAGATTATCGCATCCATCGAGGAGATTTAAGTACGTCATAACTTGCGAAAAGTGGGGTTATTTCTTATTGCTCTCCCATCTTAAGTCTTAAGGCGTAATCCTATCTTATTTTCTTTGGGCATTTTTTTCTGCGTATTCCCACCTATCCAATTCAAAGGTGGATAGAAAATATTTACGAGATTAAAGGCAGGGAATTTATGCATTGAACGCCTAGTTTACTTTGCAAAAAGTGAATCGAGCGAATAAAACCTTTCTGAGTTTTCCGCCATGACCTTCAAATTAAAAGAAGACATTAGAAAAAAATCCCACTCTCGCTTAAGAATTTATTTTAAAGAAATCTCAGCTCTTCATTCTTTTGTTTTGCTTTTTATTTGAATGAGTTCTTTGAGCCTATGCAAACCAATGCAAATTCAGAACATTCTTAAAATATTTGGAAGGTAGGGGTTCTACACCTTACGATCTCAATCATAAAATAGGTCTTTTAATCACATATAATAGAGAAAAATCACAAAGTTTTGTGTCAAAATAATTCTGTTGTTGAATCTTCGATACCAACTACAGAATGGCATAACCAGTAGAGTTTTGAATTAAAAAAATACCCTGATAGAGTTTCCAACAAAACAGTACTATACAAAAATAATGGCTACATTGAATGCCATTCTGGCGGTTATAATTTGTAGTAAAAACCTAAGGCAGAATCAAGAAAATAATATGTCGTTGAAAATCATTGACCCTCCAAAAATAAGGTAAAGCAAGGAAATCAAAACCATTCTGTTACGTCAAGGATCTTAATATAATAAAATATAGACATGGAACATTCCGTAAGTTGATCTATTCTGGGTCAAGAAGTAATTTGACTTTATTCATTCAAAATCGAATGTATTACATAATCGATAAAATACTGCTGAAAGTAAGGATAACTACAGATTTTGTTTATAAGTTTATAAACATTGAATTAGTATTTATATTTTTAATAGGTGCGATAAAAGGGATGTGGAAAAGGAGGCAGGAATAGCAGTGCAGCTGGAAACAGAAGTGAAAAATCTCGGCGTGAGTGGGAGTCGAACACAGGTTTCCCACTTTTTCCCTCGGAGGCGGGGACTGCGGGGGACATGAATTTGTGTAAGTTATGATAGAATCTAAGAACACGGCATGGAAGATCAGAAGGTAGAATAAATACCGAGGTACCGGAATTTTTGCATGAAAAGACTTAAATTATCTCTAAGAACTATCTCGGACAAATATTATATTAATGATTGCAGTTATATCTTTTTCCTTCCTACTTCTATTTAATGACTTCTGATATTGCGTAATAACTTAAATGAATGTCATGAATAAAAGTTCATATCAAACATGAATGTCTGATAACGGCATCCCATTCCCACTGATGCATGGATTCATAGAATATTTCTTTACCAATCCTACGATCCGCCAAGTACTTCCCTTAAAAGGAGAGCGCGTGATATGATCCAGAAAACGTATAAAGAAACCGGTTTCATACCACCACCAATTGCTATCTTCCATTTTTCGTGACATTGAAAAGTGATCTTCCTATTGAACCTACCTTTCATCGATCGTCTTTTAGAAAATAAGCAGGAAATAACCGAGTATCTAGACGAAAGCTATTCACCAGAGGATATAGAAATATACTTCCAACTGCTTCAATTTGTGTTATGGATATGTTTTCAATGGATTACAAGATCCCTATACATCATTCCGTCATTTCAGAAATTCCTTCAAAGTATCGATTTCAGAGATATCCCACCCTATTGAACTGTCACTCCACATTTTCTAACACTCATCATTCTTTCTACGCCATCTTTCCCGATATTTTTGATTGTGTTCCATAAGAAGACACTCGATATTCCCTTACTGGAAGAAAATATTGCTAATATTCTTACTGCGGTCTCGTAGATTAATGAAAATATTGCAATATTGTCCAAAAATATTGCTATTAAATTAGATCAAATAATCTGAAAGGGTGAAAAAAGGCATTGAACTTTGTATTGATAGGTGTGCGGCTGAAAACCTCAGGAAAAACAAAAGGGAAACATAATTATGGGACTTCAACCCACTCACCATACGAAGTGAGAGACCTGGGTTCGCGTCCCAGTCATGTCGATAACAACTATGTCGATTCAACTATCTATTCTTTCCTGCAAAAGTCTCACTAAAATACCGATGACGAAGAGATGAATAGTCATCTTACTTAATGGATGACCGTTCATACGGTCTTTGTAACATGAAATATTACTCTTACTTACGCGAATTGCACACTTTCTTCACGGAATCATCATAGAATAAAAAGCAATTTTACATTATATAACAAAATTTTAATGATTCGACTGAATTACTTAACTTGAAAAAAAATAATTACATCCTGAGCCGAAATAGATTGAGCCTCAGTATAACTGCAAATGTCAACTATTTCATTTCACTGAATCGTCCTATCAGTAATCGAATTTATCTTAAGAAAGCCATAATTCGATTGATCTTAAACGTTACAAGAAAAACCTTCATCACAATTTCATGGAATTGATTTCTTTACCACTGATTATGCGAGCGTGAAAGACGATATAGCATGACAATGATAGAAATGCATTGGATAGGAGTCGAAAGAAAATGTCCATCTATAATTGGTGCCTAATGATAAAATTACCTACTATCAATAATCACAAATATGGTAATATAAACTGTTACGTTCGTGATAATCATGGTTGAAATTCATAAAATATTTCTATTTCAAGTGTCATCGTCTGTTAAGGCTTCATATTATTTTATTTAATTATGTCTATATTTTATCTATCTTGCATACGTAATGCTACAGCATCAGCTGGAATATTATTATTATCACTGACACTACGATTTCTCAAATCATAGCGCGACAAATGAGTTTCAATTAGAACAGTAGCGATCTAGACAAATATCAACTTGCAGACGCGTTATCTTCATATTCGCGATCAATGTAACGAAATGAGTAAGAGTACTCTTCGCATTTGGTTCTGAATACAGAAAGAGGTTTCCAAGTAAGAGCTTTGAGGTTCGACAAAGACATTTGGAAAACAAGTGGTAAAATAATGGAAAATAAGAAAAAGAGCTTTCAACTCTGTATGCAAAAGATGCGCAATACCTCTACTTAAGCTCTCTGAGAATTTGCGGCAGTTATGTAATTACTCACCCCTCTCTCTCTTCATCCACTCCTCTGCTTCTGTTCCATCACTCGTGCAAGGGTTGAAGCAGCAAAGCAGGGCACTTGACCCGCCATTTCTAGAAAAGATAAAGCGAAACTGTTACATATGCTCGGAAAATCCAGAAATTATAGAAACATCAATGATTCTGTCCCATTCCCATTCCAAACCATTCCAAAAAATATCACAGAAGTCATGTATTTGTGTGTCTTGCAACATACTGAGAATGAGAGCGATTTACAAGTACATACACATGAATGGAAATATTTGGATGCTTATAAAGACAACTTGATAAGGAGGAATTTCATTCGTCCAAATGCGAGAGAAAGTTCATTAATTTAGAAAAGAGCATAGACACAGGGACCGTTACGGGAATCGAACCTAGGAACGCATTCACCCAAGACAGACGCACTACCCACTTGGCAATCCGAATCTCTTCGAGAGAATTTGCACATAGAGATGTACGTCAGAAAAGCTAAGGAGAAAAGGAGTCGATATGAATGAGACTCGAGCCAAGGTCTCCCACTTTTCGGGTAGGTTTTCTAACTACTAAGCTACCATGCCACGGTATTTAAGTGGTTGGAATAGATCTGTCAAACCCTAGAGAAACTGAATTAATAGCTAATTCCTATGCACCGCTGACATTGACATATTTCTACCGCTCATTTATATCAGCCAATTATAATCCTCCGATAATAAATCTCTCTATAAAATGTCATAAAATTATTTGGAAGATGATTTAGGCTAATCAATTTATTTTCATGAGTCTCTTTTGCTCTTTTTACGCAAATCTAAGTATTATATTCTCTTGTCCCCAATCAACGTTCCTCATAGATTATTCGTGAAGCACATCTCATCATAAAATGTTTTCCCACTGCTGTCTGTCTCGAAATATTCAATATAATAAATCACATAAACATTTCGTTTTCCGATTTAACATTCGTTCAAACAATAATTACTGTCTATTTCATTCTTTGTAATCCTATGAATTTACGTAATATACGTCCTACGTAATAATAATTCAACTTGACGCATTCACTGAGTAGATAATACACTATGCCATTCATGGCCATTTTAGCTGATTTCAATATTGATGAAGCGCCGGAAAACTTTATCTAAGACGTATTCTTTTATAATGGTAACGTGAGATCAACTCATGCCTTCGAGAGATCTTATCATGAATCTTTGGTTGAGAAGCATGCAATCACGCTATTCTTGCCCAGGCAATCTTTTGTTCTAATAATTCATAGCTCACTACAGACTCCTTTGGCTTTAGATGACTCCATTCGTCATTTCGCTCAACACTTTCATTCTCTCAACAAACGAATCCCATTCCCCACTAGTCGTATAGCTCTCTATCAACTCAAATCTACCAGTTTTCTCAAAGGAATACCTGCAATTTCTTCGATGCAACCTTTACACAGCACGTAAATTCGCTGGATTTTTTTCCTCTCCCCTACCCAAGTAAATACTGATGTTAGAAACATCCGCCCTCATAAAGTCAACACCAAAATATCACTTGCATCATGGCTAATGTGTCAGTATTTCGCTTAATTTTCCCATGCCAGTGGAGGGATTAAGTTTTAATGTTAATAATGCTTCGACAGCTGAGGTCATTTCGCACACATAGGCTCTCGTCGAGAATCGAACCCGGCACAGCTTTCGCTAAAGGCGAACGTGCTATCCACTCGGCTATTCAGGAGCCCTTGAGAGATTTAAGTGTGGATTTTTACGGCAATTTCTATTTAGGTACGTTAATAGGGATAGGAGATCTCAAAAACTGATTTCATCCGAGAATTCACGGCACAGTCGTTATTAAAGTTTAAATAGGACAAATTAATGATTTAAACATAATCAAACAATTTAAAATATCTCATACCTGCTGTTTTGTCAATCTAATATTAAACTTAAACCAACGATTTCCTTATTTCCGAACTTTCGCAATAATTTGCACTTTTATTCTTGAAATTTGTTATGATAGGACTGTATCCGTTTTCCGTATTTAATGATGACTCCAGTAACAGACGCTCATGAAACTCAATGATTAAACTCACTAAAATTTAATCGAAAAGTATACCAAACGCTAATTTTTCGTTATTTCTATATCCATAGAGAAATGAAGCCATTGTATTAAACCATCCCAGTTAAACTTAGTCCAAGATATTGTTACTTAAAAATTCAAGTGCTTTACTTCTGTGCTTCATTATGTTTAAAATACTAAAGAGAAATGTACGATTTTTCTAAACATTTTTACTTCCACATAATAGGTAAAATAGGTTAACGAAACCTGCAGATGAAAAATATTAAATAGCATTATCAAGAAACTAAGTATTCTAAAATTTAATATTTCTTCCGTTGCATGGAATATAATAACCTCCAATTAGCAGGCTACTAATACTGGATCTAAAGACCTTGAACTGGATTTCACGAATTAAATTCGACATTTAGGATTTTAGGACACCCTAAATAATCGCGCTTTGACTATTCCGTCATTAGACCCAAAATCCGGCTGACGTAAATCCAATTTAATAGGGGATCTCTGCTAAATAAAACAAGGACTGCACCAAAAGTAATGAACAGTCGGGGGATTCGTAAACCTTAGGAGTCTTTGGGAGGTTTGTCATTTCAGCCGAGTACTCTTCAGATTATACGATGTTTATTCCCGATATTTCACACATTCGTCGGAAATTGAAGAGAGGCGGATATCGAGGAAAGAAACCATCGCCCATTCATAAGTATCAATCGCTCTATTCGCATCCGGAACCCATTTCGTCATTAATACGGGTTTTAGTTGGGATCCCCTTCACAATTCCCACCCATAATCCCCAACGGATATCTCTTCCTTTCATCCCATAACTCCTCTCCCCTTCATATTCTCGCGATATCATTCCCACCATATCCACCTCGCCCTAATATTTCCTTATCTCCAACTACACCTCATCACCTTCCCCTTCTCTCAAAACCTACTCCTCTTTCGCATTCCAATCCATTCTCATGAATCCCACTACTTTCCCTCTCCCTCAAGCTTTCTCTAATATCTCATCCATTTCTGAGAGACCAGACCATAAACCGCATTACAGTGGGGAGGGATTGCCTTTAAAGGATGCATAGGAGAGCGGAAAAAGGTCACAAGGTCGGAGGCGAGTGATTATCGCCCACGAAATTCCGAGGTGGTCATTTGGTAATATCTTGGTGATAAATGAGGCATAAAAAGATGCGCCTATGTCTCTGAAAAGATCTTGCAAATATGTACGTGATACCTTAGCTTCTGAGTTTTATTAGAGCAATTCTTTACTTATTAAAGCAATTGTGTATTTTAATGACGCACAATTACATAGATGTATAGATTTTCATAATAACTTTATAATTTTGGTATTTTTCGTACTCTGAAATGCATATAACGTTTACTTTAGTTCTCATTTCATCTCATTTCTTCATATATCTCGCGTTGGCACAGCTTGTTAATCTCAACAAAGCAATACCCCTTCCCTACTTATTAAATGAATTAATAGGGTACTTATATCTTACTTAATTATCCGTATATCAACCCACGTAACCCTTTTGGGCATATGGCAGGGGATGCGCCCGCTCTATTTCATTCATAGACTTTAAAAATACCAATCCAAGAACTGACTAGTTATACTACCAATTTAACTTTACTTACTATATCGTTTCGGCCTATGTAACATGGTAGTCCTAGGTATTCCGAGCTAATGCATTGACATTCTGTCAATGCATTAGCTCGGATTCAACAATAGCTGTGGTCGTCAATGGGACTATAGTTATGTACAACCGCAAATCTCGCGAACTTTTCGTTTATTTTCTCAAAATTCTTGCAATCTGGAATCCAAAGCAATAATTCACGACTAAAATAAGAATCTTTATTCAATTTCCTTTCTTTTGACACTTATCTCGATTTCGAAGGACCATTATTTCTAACTCAATTCTGCAAAATCATAAATATCTGCAATCGATTAAAATGACCTTTACATACATTTCTTAAGAAAGTATTTTCGTGTCGTCTAGAATCGAACTAAGAATACTTTTGATAATAAATATCAATATATTAGGTCAGTGATCCTCCAATAAACCCCAAGTTTAAAACTTTACCTTGTCGGGAAGTGGATGAAATTAATGTTCTTATATTTCTCCCATGTATTCCTTACGGGAGTTATTGACATCAGGTAAATAAATACACAACCATGGCTATTATACGTATAAGATGCCCTGTCAGACATTATTTGCTGCACAAAACAGTCGGAACGTATCAAGCAACAATGGACGAGCACACATAACCTTTCCGCAGCAAGGATAAACCCGGTAAGGAAGCGGAACTTGAACCCGAGACCATGGCATGATAGGTTAGCATGATAACCACTCCGCAATCATCAATAAATATAGTCCATAATTCCTCCCGTAGGTCATCAAAATCATGTTTGCTCATCAAAAATGACAAAAGGCCATTGATAATTTTTAAAGCACGAATATCAAGAGAGGAAAATTTTCTTTAAATGATAAAAAAATTTTCTCGGTGATACTATTTTTGAACTTAATGGAGCAGTTCCCAACAAATTGGAATTCAGCAGTGAGCGATGACCTTTGACAAACTTTTGGGATGGAGATGATGGAGTATGCAACGCGTAGTCCCGACCTCACTTCCGGTGATTACCATGTGTTCGTCTCACTGAAGAAGTTCTACACAGATTCATGAGGGTCGACGAAGACCGCCGTCTATCAATAGCAACTCAATCAACCTGTCGAATTCTATAACAGCGACGTCTCCAAACTAGAGGTTCGATAGGACGCCTGAATTCAGGTGACAAAATGGAAGGAAGTGAATGTCATGAATAATAATAATTTATTTTGATTTTCCTGCAAATTTATGATACCGGCTGGAAAAGGCACAAAGACATTTCTATTGACTTTCGTATATTATTAACATATATTTACTAGCCATGTCATGATTATTGTAGGTGATCAATAAGCACAATTCTAGCACATTCGAAATTTATTCCGTCTTGATACTCCTTCTAACTTGGAAAATCTATGTTCCATATCATTTAGCTTCTCTAAAAATCATAGTCATTGGAAATTGATTTATTAATTTCCAATGCATAGATATAACATTATTGAAATATTTATTGTTTTTATCAGTCTTCAGTTTTTTATGCAAAAAGCAACACAAGCAGGGATATGTGAATGAAAACACCATTAATTGTACACAAAGAATGTAAGATTCAACTTTCGAAGTGAAATAGGGATTCATAAATCGTGGACTGGATCGCCAATTTAGGCCTAATCGCAGTTCGAAAATTGAATACAACGAAGAAAGTCAATTCATGCATTTTCTTCCAAAAGAAAAACTGAGAAAATGATCAAGTTGCTTCCATTCATTATGCATGTGCTTATTCGCCCTATTTTCCTTTCTCTGTGAAATAAAAAAGAGAGGCGGAAACGCCCTATATATTTTTTGCACAAAGGATCGTCCTCCGTAGCTATTGGAAGAAGGCTCCCCATTACGGAAATGTCCTAGAATAATAAATCAAGAAGGAGATGCGCATGAAAGAGCCACTCGAAGTCTACACAGAAGAATGAATTTTGAGTGGATATTAAAAGGAATTGCCGACACCGACCGAGAAATGAACCGAGAACTTCCGAATCTATGTAGAATATTCCATCTCGGAACAATCCTCACAAAAAAGGATAACATTTTGAGCTAAAGAAGAACTTCGGCATCTTTAAAAGCAATTCGTGTATCAGCTAAAATGACGTAGTGAATGAAAAACTATGATTTCAAGTTTCTCCAACGGAATTTTAAAGTAAAAGATCAGAGAAAGAAAATCAATCTCTTTCGTAATATATTTCTAACATCTGCACTTCACTGAGTTATAGTAGTAAACTAAAATTTTTAATATGCAGTAAAATTATTAACCATTTGAGTTGTGATACATTGTAAATATATTTCATTTCTGATCAATGATAATACCACTTTTAAACGTATTTTTTAGTATTTTAAAACAATCAATCAGTCAAAAATTGCGTCGATACTTCTTGAGATAATTATTGCTGTTTCGATTATTATCCATTTATTACTTATTTTCAGAGCAGTTTAGTTTAGTTTATATAATCAAAACACAGTAAAAAACCAAAATAATATTATGTTGCATGTTCAAACAAAATATAATAAATAATACGGAGTAGAATGCTCAAGTTTAAACGAAACCAACAAAATATCTACCATCGTGTATTTATATAGGTTTTGGATGGAAAATGGAAAATATGGATGACCTCAATAACAGTAATCAGTTGCGAAAACGACGGTTTGCTTTAAACACAGTTTTTCTGGAAATTTGAATATTTCTTCAAATATTAAGAGTAATTACGAGAGGTGCTATATGACATGTATTAATATGAGAGGTGTTATATGATGAATATTTCTATTCTTCCTCTTTATTGGTTATCATGTATAAATAGTTCAATCGCAATTTTAATTAAATGTTACAAGGCAAAACGGTTAGGGATAGATACTAATTATACAATTCTACTTTATTAGTTATTTCGAGCCAACTAGAATATAGATTCTAGTTGGCTCGAAAAAATAATTTCGCTAAAATAATAAAAATGTTTAACGGCCCATGGGGCAGCCTCTTGCTGTCCTACATTTTTCATTTATAACTCAACCGGGAGCGAATTGAATAAATTTTCAGCAGCAATCATCTCATAGGAAAATCTGACATCACATGATTGAATATAAAAACGAATGAGATTATCATAATGGATTTCTATCTAAAATACAACGAAGGGTATTAACTTTTTAAATTTTATTCTTTTTTATTCCGTAATTTTCCTTCCTAACACTTCAAATAATACATGAGATGACAGCTTGATATTGTGAGATACTAATATCTTAGTGTAGGAGAAGTAATAAAACCGCCAATAATTTTACCACACCGAGCACACGGAAAAATAATATGTACCATTATTTAATTTCATGTTTCTTTGCGGAGAACTTTGTTAATACAGTGGTTTAGTCCTCAAACGAAAAAAGAGAGTGGAAGCGTTTCCAGTTCTTTGACGAAAACTTCACTGTGTCTCCGAGCGATAGAAAAATATCTGCGAAGTGAGACAAAGGATTCTTTTATGAAGAAGTTTTACCCTCTTTCCTTTGAAGTAGAGCACACAAATTTTTGCTTGATGTTCATCGTCACCAAAATTCTAGTATCTCATCGAAGTGCAAACTTTTCGTTTCAACCGATAGAAGCAGGATAAAGCATTGGGAGCAAATATCACTCACCATTTTTTCAAATATTTGAAGATCTAAATTAAAAGCTACAGGGATCTAGTCGGTTGGAAGATTGACGAGCTGAACTTTTTAGGAGCGTATACATGCGAAACGAATTGTTTGCGATAAATAAATTGACCTTATTTCCCAGCATTGCCAAAAAGAAGTTTCTCTTGTAATCAGTAGCGGTGATTCAACCTTCACATAGAAAGAAGAGTAAAAAATGTAACTACATAAAATGGAAATAAATTCAATCGAGAATCAGGGTAAGTGCTTGGCATCTGTAGCAGTGCGTTCAAAACCGAAGGACAAGCAAAATAAAATATGGCCATGGCTGGCAATCGTATCCAAAAAAAAAGAAACCGAGCACAGCCTTTAGTGTAAGAATACCAGTCATGTCGATATTCTTCACCTTCATGTTTGTATTTTATTCAATTATCTTTTACATTAATTAATTTGGTTTAAAAATGCACAATAACTTTGGTTTTACATCCGATGATTGCTCTCTCAGCACTCTAAAGCATCCTGTCATCGATCAATAGCTCATAATTCTTATTATGTTATTACTGCAGGTTAATTGCTAATTCATGCCACTAGATTCATTTCTTTGAACGTTAGTTTTACAGGTACTGCTACTTACGAAGAATCTTCAATATATTTACAACAGAAATATGCGTTTGGTTTACATTATCTAATATTGCACAAATTTTGAATGTTGTGCAGATTCCGGTTTTTGAAAATGACTGAGAGACATGTTGCAATTTTATGCTCGCGTTTTTAAACTTAGAGGAATTCATTTTCTACGTGAAAAATAATTCATTTTGTTACAGAACTTAAATATACCTTGAATATAAATTGTTTCTTTAATATAAATCGGATGTACAGTTAGTAAAATTTTCGCTCCATATTTTTGAGATTAATTCCAAAATTACTTAAATTACTTTTCTTATCAAATGACTAAATTATTATCACCGCCTTTAGGACTTAAGAACCTGCAACGGATGGGAAGGGTTCGACAATATATGCCAAAGTAGGAAGTGAGATCCATCTCGAATAGCTGTCTTAGTCGAACAAGATATTTATTTTATGGACGTGATATTAAATGATGACCATCAAAGATTGCGTGGTCTACCGATATGTTAGTGTGCTAGTGCGCGTCGTCGCCATGATGGAAGGCCATCGAACCAGCGGCCTTGTCAGAGATAGACCGAAATCGGAAGTAGATCTCTTTTCGTTTTTCCAACTTGACGTGAGCCGATGGAAAACGAAAGTCGTGTCTTATCTCTATCGACCAGTCTAAATCTTACCTCAGTTTCTTGTTGCCTTAGGGATTCTACGAGGAGGAACTAGCGGAAATGCCATCATCTAAGATGTCGGACTGCAGTTTAACTACCGCAGTGAATTCTTAAGTGCGGCCGAGAATTCAGCGCAATCAAAGAAACAGAAATGATCCGTAGATCATTTGCTAATTTATCAAAATTACGAGTATTATTTTACGATTAAGCTTAGCAAATTGAAAAGGTAAAATTTCGTAGAAGCTAAGGCTCTTCAGGATGAATTAAAGTCAGTTTAGTTCAGTAAAAACCAAACTGACTTTAATTCATCCTATAGAGCCGCTACGAAATTTCACTTTTTGCCAAAGTATATAAGTAAAGAAAACTCTACATAATTTTGTTTTCCGTATTATTAAATGAAAAAATAATTCTTCAGGAAATAAGAAAGATATGCATTATTGGATTGCTCCTTTGTATCTGAAATATATAAACAATAGGGAGAAAAATACATATTAAAGATAAAATCCATAAATCGATAAATCTCAGTAAGCCGATATGTATCTCCATGGTGAGGGGAAACGAATCGTCTTCATAGAGTCAACAAATGGTGTCAATCAAAAGCAGTGGAATGTCTACTGTAATTATGAATCAAAATTGTAAATAGCTATATACTGTTTATGAAATAAGATGTAACATAGATCATAATAGAGGAGAATATAATATTGTCCTCCAATTTTCATTGAAAATATTAATATTCAGGTTGAAATTGATATCAAAAGATTTATTTTTAGTAAGCATTTTAAAAAAATTATTGAAGTACATACTTCTCGGGATACTAGCCAGGTTGCTAAAAACTGGGGCTATTTATAAGGATTTGAATCAAACCATAGAAGTTCAAATGTATAAATAAACTACAAAATATATTATCAACCTAAAAGAGAAAAAATGGAAACACGGACCTCCTTAGTAAGGTTTTATTTATAAATATTGCTTCATCTGGAATATCTCAGAGCAGGTACAAAAAAGAAAAGAGTAGAATTGAGATGCAAAACTTTGAATTCAGAGGACGAGATTTGGCGAGAGTTCCTTCCATAGAAACGGGAGGAATCTCACATCTCTACATCTACTATCGTCCTCTCTAAAAGCGCAACTCATCCTTTACATTCACTTCCTCCTTCAATTCAAGCAGGAATTCCGTAAGAGACGTCGCGATCAGAACTTTTTCGGTCGTTTGATAGAGACTAAACATCCTTGGAAAAGGTACTATGTAAACGCTTCTTGTAAGTCTGTAATCGGATACTTAGAAGTTGATTTTTACGATTAATAGGAAAATTGTGAGGGCATTTACGGAAAACTTGTTTGTATGATTTCCTGCTTGTACATCTCTCGGTTTTTTCTCAGAAGCGTTTTTCCTGAGGAAACCAAAAACTTTATTCGGTACGTTCACAATCGTACATTTCTGAATATACATTATCATAAATCCTTCATTAAATTATGTTATATTATCTTACTTTAATTTGTTCAGCGAAGTTTTCCAACTGAATTTTTGAAGCGGATAATTTAAAAAAAGTAACGACATAGGTCGGTCAAACATCCCAACCTTTCATGAGTATTATTTTTAAAAGACTGTAGTGCTTCTTGAAATGTATTTGGATGGGGAAATAGAGTATCAGTGCCTGCTTGCAAAATTTCCGCACGGGGCTACTAGTTTATATTATTTTCATTTTTTTCTGCAAGAGAAGAGCCATTTGTAGCATATGTAACCAGAAATTTCCTAAAATTAATTTTTATCGTTAGCTTGAATATGATTAAAAGGCTATAAAAAAGGCTTAAGGACCATTAGCATGAGCTAACTTTAACACTGTTCAAGCATTAACAAATAACTGCTATCAAATGAGCCAGGCATTCTTAAAAATCAGCCAGGCTCTTCCAATTAATTTTAAAAGTAGGTTTCAATCGAACCTAAGGAAATCGCCATAAGGATTCAAAATAAAAATAGAGACACTGCTCGCTAATAGGTCACAGAAAAGGATTTGTTGGCTTAGCAAATTTTATAGCAAACACCTGATGTACTGGAAATATTTTATCAGAAGAGTTATAATTTTCTACAAATATGCATATTAAACACTCTAGATGTCATAGCCTCTATATTTTCGAAATATGTTGTTTTTTACTGAAAATCGAATTAAAGTTTTAAATTTTAACATTATAGTAAATTAGTTATAAATATTCAGAATCTCATTTATATCAAATTTATCAGCGTGAAGTATGATCACTTATAGTATAAATATGATATCACCATCAACCTTCAATCAATCAGTCTTGTAGATTCAACCCGTAGCCCGTTAGCGGCCCTTTCACCCATTCGGAGAGCCAAATTAGGTAATTATCTCATTAAAATATCATTTATATTAGGTAAAATTTTTCAGAAGAAAAATTAGGGATAAAAGGTGCTTTGCTTGCGGCCTTTTAAAGCGGTATACTAAGCGTCAGTGTACACATATCTGATATTGAAGAAATATTACAAAACAACTTACATGCGTAGGATTATTTAGGGGTTTGGTTGAGAAATGATTCTGGTCATACTAATTTTTCATTTCATTCGAACAAAGGATTAAGCCAACAATTAGATTAGTTTTACGCTCTAGGAGCTTCCTTTCTCTTTCATTCATTATATATATTTATAACATTAAATAACTCGTAATATAAAAGGCAAATACGATTACAACTAATTGTTTGAGCAAGACAGCTAAAATAATACAAAATGTTCATGCTTAATTATATATAATCAAACATCCCTGAGCATGGTAAACTGATTTTCCCCAGAGCAACAACGAGAATTTAATTCACAGAAAATACCTCTACAGTTACTAATGAAAAGCCAAGCTTCCACGGAATTTATACTAAAAGCTTTGCTTTTATTTTTATGGAATGTTAAACTGGCGATTATCAATTTAATTTTCACTAAAATATGTATAATTGTTTCGCCGAATATTCCAATAGAAACGTTAATCCCTATTTTGGAACAGAAACATAAACAAAGGAAATGCTTTTGTTACCGCCGTCATTTTATTGGTAGTTTACTTATTTTTTCCGAACTCATCAAAATGCTAAATTCATTTCTGGCATAAATAAGCCCTGAATTTTATTTGCTACCTAATCCGTACTAAAATTAAAACTATGAACTAAAAACTTATAAAGTAGGATTTTATAAATGTGAATTAAAGGTGTACGTTTATCAATTTTCACCAATTAATGAGCTTAAATACGGAAAACAAAAATAGTTATTCCAGAGTGGATTGAATTTTCATAAGTTAACGTATTTTTAGATGAAATTAATAAAGAATTATATTATAAATATCTAATTATTTGAATTTCTTAGCGTTTAATTAGCATTATTTAAATATGTGAGCTCAAAAACGTACATGAATCGGTTGAAAACTTTCCAGACATACTTGGTGAAACTTACCCAAAGTGGTGAGCACAAAAGTGTACTCTTCCATAATTTATAGTGGAATTGCATAAATAATACGAAAATATATATTAATTGAAGATAATTACACGTTTTGAGTTCTTTGTTTGTAACGTATATGCATCAGCCTATCGGAAAGAGCCATTTTCATTCAAATTTTATAAATCAATTTACATGTATATTCCAAAATTATGGACGTTTTTGCAGAAAGCAACTGTTTTCAGACCTCTGTATTTAATAGATTCTCAGAATAAAACTTAAACTCGAATAACGTGAAATGGTTAACTTGTTCATTTTCTTATAAAAAAATTGAATACACTCATTCGCTGTATTTTACAGTAAAAAGCCATATTCGATATTCTCTAGCGTCCTTAGATCGAATTTGAATACCCTGAATTTCAATGCATATCCATCCTCAAACTTCATCAAAAGTACTTCACCTATAGCGTATATCATGAATCATTTCAGAATTACCGTGATAGGTGAAGGGGGATGATCTAACAGATAATTCTAAATCATTACCCTTAATGAGCGATGAAGTATATTCCCTCTTGAGCCCTCTTCTCTCTGAAATTACTTCTATTCACAACAAAGCCCGGCACTAATCTCACGACATTAAAACCTTCCTTTTGGTTTCCCTCATCACTTCTGTACTCATTTCCAGTCGTTCATTACGCATGAAAGCAGGGACGGATTTTCTACATTTTATCCACCGCTGTACGAAATAATAATTACATTTCTCCGACAGATCCGAAGATTAGAAGTAAATCATCGTGAAATCCGTACTCCACCCTTGGCTCGTCTCATCGTGCCGTACGTGCATCCAATTCACACACCCTTTTATATGCGAGGACAACAAACAGGAGCTAACTTCGATCCGTGGATGGCCTACGCAGAGTTTTTCCCTCCTATCCACCCCGTCGACAATTCCAGCCATCGGGATTCGCCCCCACGCCGCCCCACACTCAGGTGCCTCCGTCCGTTGCCATAGAGATTCGGAGAGCGCCATGACCTCGGCCCTTCCCTCCCCTCTTTCTCACACCTCCATGCCATACCTTTTCTCTATGTATTATGCTGCATATCCCTATACCACTCTGGATACCCAGTACCTCATTTACAGTACTGCATTTTATTATTATCATTGTTTCCAGGCAAATTCGCCTCTTGTTTACGTACTTTATAGGTGCATTAAACGGAATGACGTAGATTGCAATTTCATTTTCCGCGTAAATGTAAGCCTACCTTCCATCCCAACATTACGATGCATTTCCCTAGCTGTATCTTCCGCATGCTCGTTATAATTTATAGGGTCCGCGTAATGACCGCCGTAATTTTCTATTCTCCCTTGACAGTTTGTGCTCTCCTTGTTGTTATTATATCAATTTGTGTCGTATATTTGTCATCCATATAACTGGAACCATGGCACCTTTCCGGACAACCATTGCAACAACCAAACATAAATTAACGATGCCTATTTACAACAGAATATTCATTTATTTGTTTAATGCATCCTTGCCCGCTGTTATGTAAGAGTATTCCTGCCCAGTTTTAATATCACCCCTTACTTTTTGCCATTATTTCAGCAAATATAAATGGGGTCACAATGTCGTGAAAAACAAATCGCTCTAACCATTCTGATGCTTTTTTATTTTATCCAGTAAATTAATTTTTTCCTCTTTTTCTAAGACTATTTTCCTTAGTCTTTCGCTACCGTTTATACCAAACCTACCCTCTACCCACATCAGAATCTATCTTGACCCCGAAACTTTACCAGTCTCTTTACTCCTATCCTGCCCGCAACTGTTCTGGTTCTCTACGTCCAAATCCCACACTTTCTCTTCATTCACATTCCCCTCTTCCTTCGGATACCTACTGTTCCTCTCGTAAGGTCACATTTACCTCCTCATTTCACCCCCATTCCCACAATTTGTTTCCCTCCTCCCCTTCCATTCACTTTCACTTCTACCTCCCTTCTATTTACGCTCCCTAATTTCCCTCCCCATTCCATCTCTCTTTTATTTTCATCCCACTTCCCCTTTCATTTTCATCCCGATGATTTTAATTACTTCTTTCACATTTTCCCTTTCTTCCTTTCACAGTCTCTCCCTGCTTTTTAAACTTCACAGTCTCTTCACAACTTTTATTGCCCTGTCTCTTCTATTTTTTCCTCCAAGTTTTGATCTAATTTTTACCTCGGAGCATCCCTTTCACTTTTCTTTAGACTCTTACCTATCAACCCCACTCTTTCTTTCACTTTTCCCCTCCACTTCAACACCCCTATTTCCCTTAACCATTCCATCCTGCAGCCCTCTCTCTCATCTTTTCTTATGCCTTTGCATTCTTTCCTTTTTTCTTCTTCCGCCTCCATTCACTTCTTCTCTGCCCACATCAAATCACTCTTACATACCCTATTCCAATCCTCGCTTCCCATTCTCTCTTTTTCTACTCTTTTCCGGTTTGTTTCCTCTCCTCTTCCTATCTCTTTTTCATACTCTTCTCTTATCTCGTGTATTCTATTTTTCTTTCCCTTCTCCCTCTGTTTACCTCTTCCTCCTACGCCTCACCCACCAATCTCTTCCCGGCATTCGTCCGCTCTTTCACTACCGAGGACAACGCCATTCCCGATGATAACGAGTGAATTCTGGCCAAAATATAAGGGATGCGAAAGGGAATTTTCCATCGTTTTATTTGTTACGGGACGACACACGTTTCTGGATGCCGAAAAGTGTGCCGCTCCCATCTTCTTCTTCGTCTGGCGATATAAATGCACGTGGAGGACGTAAAAACGTTCGTCCCTCCAAAATGATATAAGGATTCGACATGGAAGAATGGCATAAGAGAACTGTATTTCGATAGAGAGAGGGCTCTTTTTTTTCAAGATTTGTGACTTGAGCCGTATTTGTCGGTTATTCACTACAATTTGCGTAAAAGGTTGATAGTGAACTTCGAAACAAAATAAAACACAGGTTTTACACATTACACACATCTGAATTACTCAAATTGTATTGAATTAAGTTTTGAGTTGTATTGTATTGTTTTGAGTTGGAATTGTATTGAGTTAAGTATTAAGACTTTATGTTTCACGGTTTCCGATACTCTATCTTGATGAATGGAATATTTTTCAACCGTCCTTTCTCGAAGGATATAGAAAAAGTGTATAGAAGACGTATCTATTTGTTTTATTTAACAAATAGAGATAGTTACTTAAAAAATTGGTCGAATGAGGAGCATTTCCCGGCATTCATCACAATGCGAGACTAAACCTCTCAATCAGGTACTCTCCCGCCTGATGCGGAGCCATTGACTGCTTTACCGATAATCATGATGCATTATTTTTATTAACCTTACGATATTTTTAGAGACGCTTCTTCATTAAAATTTTTTGTTTGAAATGCGGTTACTTGATCGAATATAGGTAAGGGAATTGGAAAAATGTCCTCACATCCATCAATAAGCAGTAAGAAAATATTATAGAAAAGGAAATTTATTATTAGACGAAAACAAAAATACGAAGATAGGATAACCTTCCAAGAAATTCTGTAAGAAAAGTTTTGGGTAGCCAAGTTGCCTATACTCCTCTCACCTATTTTCAATTAATTATTGCAACGAAACTAAGGTCCAATCACAAAAGCTCCGGTTCTCGATTTTATTTTTTCACTTCCCGCGTCACCACAAAAATTTTCATCAAAATCCCCGGAAAAAAATTGAAAGTCACTCTTAGTCAATCTTTCTCGCTGATATTAAAGGTCCTGCGGTATGAGTGATGTTGAAAAATGGCATTACACATTTCACTTCACTTCGGTCACAATCAATTTTCATTCTATACCATGAAAAGTGTTATTCTCAGAGCTACTGTGCAGCATTTATACGAAAGGTTCTCTTTCACAGAGTTCTGACTCGATGAGAAAATGAAATACAAATTCACTCACTCCTCAACTTACCTAATAAGCTACACTCCCATTTCAAAGCATTTGTGGAGCTAATGTCGTAAGGGGTGAGGTTTTGCCCATCTTTCTGGCTGAATACTTTACAGACTGCAGTTAGGGTTTGCTTTAGCACTAAACAATCTCGACTGAGAATCAACCATACGAAATTCACATAGGTGCTCAACTCATTTAAACATAATGGTAGCCTAACCTAACGCAGATAACTTGGTTGAATACTGTGTTGGTATGTTTACAAAGGTGGTTAACATAATCAGAGCGGGCACCGTCGTGAAGGGCAACTGCCCTCTGGGCGCCGTTTAGGGTAATGGGCATAAATTAAATGTTTGATGGTATCCGGGAATCTTTTAATTAACCAGCTGCTTAGCACACTTAAAATTTTTGTAATTCTCTGCACAGATGACTTCGGGTTGAAAGTTTTCTTTAGAATTTAAAATTGATTGTTGAGTGTAATATTTTTGCATTTATAAAAACTGTACGTTTTCGTAAGTTTTCCTGTATTTTTGAATAAAATTTATATCGAATTGGAAGTTTCTTTAACCAATCGAACTTAATATGCAATTATCGCTGATTCATGTGGTGCATCTGTTTTCAATAAAAAATTCATTTTCTTACATTAATATATGAGGAGAATTTGGTCCATAATGAAATATTTTAAGAACTATTACTTTTAGATTTATTCTGATGAATATAAAGTAAGCAAGGCAATTAGAAAGTCGTTTAATCATGGATATTTTACAAATGCCTAAACGGAAGGGGGGCCTGCGTGACTCTAAGCCCTGATACACCTCGGTTCGACCCTGAGTATTATACATGTCAAAGAAAATCTTATAGGGTATTAACCTTGGAAGAGACGTTCCTAATAAAATACTTTATATAGAGCAAGCAGATAGGCTACCTGCTGATAACGCAAGATATTGATTGTCACACAAATTTCAAATCGAGAGTGAGTTTCATCTCAAAATTTCAAGGGAAAACGGCTTGAAAAATGTCAGACAAGATTGGAAATCGAACCCGAAATCTTCCTCTACACCTCAGTTTGACCATGAATATTAGAGAAGGAAGATCTCGGGTTCGATTCCCAGCCATGTCAGACTTTTTTCAACTTATTTAAGTCGATCTATTTATCAATTATGATATTTTCAGGACAGATGAGGACAGTTAAGTTATGACACTGGATATTATAGGAAGTAAATCCTCTCTTGTTGTTATTCACAAAGGGGTGAAGGAACGGATAACAGGTCAGTGAGAAAGAGCAGGAAATGCCCGTCTCGTTTCATTCAATAGCTCTGCTCTGACCTCTGATCTCTTTTCCGTCTGCTCTTCACGCATGACCGATAAAATCGCACATCAGGTACTGCACGCGTGCTCTTCGGCCTATGAATGCAGGGATTCAAGGGAAAGCCATTAGTAGATTGGAATCACATCGACTGAAATTAGCTTGTGCCGATGCTTGGCTTCCAGCTGCAAAGGATGCTGAACAATCGTTAGCATCAACTTGTCATCAAATCTGCTTTGCATAACCGCTCATCGACTGAAAATATTACATTCTTCCTAATAGCCGAGAAACTCGCACGAAAAATCGCTGAGGTGAAACATACGTGTGATGCCTAATAAGCACATGAGCAATGGAAGGAAAGTTGATATAAGTAAAGATCTAATTTAATAATTTATTCACACATTCATAATTTATTTACAATTGGTGGAAGATGGAAAAGTATTTGTAAGAATAATATAGTGCAGAACCATTCCAGTTATTTATGTCTGTGATTTAAACGTACTGTAATTATTTATTACGATATAAATGTAATTAAATAAGTAATTAATATTTTCTTTAATATCAGTAAATCAAAAACTTTTCAATATTTCCTTTACGCGGTAAGTCAGTTCAAAGCTTCTATTGTTCATAATTATGCTCTATTTTTCTTATATCTAGCAGTTCAGATAAACCTATACGTCTCACAGTGAGCTAGAATCAGATAAAGCTGGCCAAAAAAATGCAAGTCATTTACGCTCTATCCAAGTTATTAAAATTATGCAGGGGATCAAGGTTGACCAAATTTCGCGAAAAACACCGTTCTTTGAGTTACTCGGGAACGGTGTAAAAATAAAAAGCCATAAGAGCGACTGAGTACCAATCGCACCCTTAAGATTAAAATGCATGGCAATCCAATGAAAAGAGCTATGACGAAATATACGAAGTCGTCATCTCATCTCAGTATACGATTAAAAGGATACGAAGTATCATTTACGAGCGCTTAATATAAACTTGCCTTGGATAAGATCTCAAAACAAAAAATACACCTTAGGATATTACGAAAGTCGCGTCTGAAGTTATGAATGGCACAAATTTAAAACGTCAGGAGACATTACGGAAAGAGACACGTCCTATTCTAAGACGATGGAAAAACCCTTCCACAAGTCTAAAATTTCCTGAGAGGAAGAATTCTTAAAAGGTGCTGCTCTCTCTGAGTTTCCCGCAAGTTTGCTGCAGAACGATATTAGATAATAAGGGAGATTTGGAGAATTTCCCTTTTCACCTTGGCCATTAAAGCTATGAGGTTTCCTCTTTCCTTGACATTTTCTCTTCCTATTCCTACGCTACTGCCGCAGGGTCCCTCTCACAAAGCATCCACATAACAGTGAGTTCAAACTCAAGGGAGAAAAGGCAGGATTTCGGTTTTTCCTTCCTCTTGGACCGAAGCACTATTTTGACACACCTAACACAACACAGCCTTGGTTCCAAATCTGCATCCAAAGTTCAAATATAAGGAAACGTTTTTCATTTCCGAAATATGGAAAACAAGTATTGTGAGATTCATCTTTTGAGAGTAGATGCAACGCCTTCAAGGTTGACCAAAAATGATATATTTAGCAACAGAAAGAAATATGCGCAATTCACAAATTAATTCCAAGAAAATCGAGCTTTAGATAGGGAAGTACTTTATCTATTCTCCTCTGTACATGTACCCTGCAAGACACCATTTGGGTTGTGTCATGGGGTACTTCCACCAAAAGTTTATTTCAATAATCTGTCGCATATCTTCCGTGAAAAAATAAAGCATCTATTGATCTAAATATTTTCTTTGTATATGAATTCTGTATAAGAGAAGACACGTTCTATCAACCATATCCTCTGTAAAAATAGTTACTATTTATGCATTCATGAATCATTTAATATCCTATATTCTATTCCAATTCTCATACAACGTCAAGGAGAACCATGATAACGTCCATTGATCTGTCATAGCAGAGCTCAACAAAACGCACGGATTTAAGCTAGATCGTTCCTAATTCATGAATACAACGATTGTCAGCAGTGTCTATATTCATAGTCTGTATGAAATCTGTATAATATAATTTAAGCAACGCTGCTCTCGGGCTGCTTCATCATGAGGTCACACTAACTGGTGAACCGAACAAACTCTTGGTGAAATATTTTCCGTTATGTTTATTATTACGTTGGAAGTGACTTAAGAAAAAAAATAAACGACATTAATCCAGCTGCATACCTTCGAAATCCCAGTTCTTTTCAATGTAGGCAAAAGAACAGTACCGTAAGTTTAGATGTAGGACAAATTTGATGCAATAATTAAATTCATTGATGGAATTTTAGGAGCAGAGGAAGAAACTGAGCGGTTCATTTTCAATGAAATTGATAGTTTCAGGCTTGATTTGCGGCGAAGCTTGGAAAAGTAATTAAATTATCGTGCATGACCAGTTTTAATTCATTCGTTTGATTTCATCGGCTATGATGTGATCAACTTCTACCTATGAAAATACGATCCTGATGAACACGATGATCTATGCCACACTATAGATCAAACAAATTGGTACTAAATATAAAGAAAGGGAGGGAAGGGACTTTTCACACACGGGCACGATCTAAAATAAACCCAAAGGATAAAGGGAGGAGATGAGGTATGCCTAGACAGGGAATAGAGTCCCCCCACTTCCTATTTAATGCAAAATTTTCCTCACTTTTAATTACTATTGTAAGCCCTGAGCTATAATTCTAAGGGGATTTTTACCTGAATTTGAATATTTGAATTGAATATTTGTTGCTATTATTTTTCGAAATAAAATACTTTTGCATTTCAGCACTATAAAAATCCATATTATTTCAATAAAGTTTTTCATTTCTCTTAAAATTCAATAAGTCGACATTTTCTACTTCCGAAATTAGTTCTTTTGGATAAATTTACAGACAGATATCGATTTCGCATACAAACTAACCTACTTATCTTTACGCTCTCTCAAAGAGGTAAAGCACGAGCACCCGATTTTATTTCCTCTGTTTGAACAGTTTAAAACGCCACGCGCGCTTATATCTAATACGTGATCCTCGCTATTCCGTCCACATGACGATAGCATCAGAAAATTATTCCTTTTTTGCCCTCGAGAAAAAGCCCGCACTAAAATATCATCAGATATATAAATGAATTTTAGCCTTTTAAAATGGGAAAGTTTGAATATGATTGTTTCTCTTGAGCAGTCATCACATACTCCATATGATGGTGTAGAAATCCGATGCTATAGAGAACTACTTAACCGAAAATGGAAAAACCCCATTCTGAACAGAAAAAAAAACGAAGATAACAGTTTTTTGTCGCAAAAGGAAATTTTTCGGAATCATGAGGAAAATATTCAAATGTTGGTGTGAAAGGAAATAAAGCATCTAAGAGAGAACGAATTTCTCCCTTTTGTTATATAAAATTGTATACAGTATTAATTTACATAACAATTGTATGTGATTTGATAGTATATATATTGACGTAAAAAATAGTATATAATATTATCTTATCCATATCTATTACCATATATATCACATCAATTACTTTCACTGGGTAATATATGTTATTGATGGTATAAAATACATTTGCCTAATTTTAAAATCATTCTCAGAGTGTTGGTTGGATCCTCAACCCCTCTCACACCAAATTTAGCACTAAATTTAGCAGCTCTCACGATATTCTCTAAATTTGGACAGTCACTTTAATAAAAATTACTTTTAAATACCCAAAGATTCTCTGAAATTCGAATTGATATTATTTAGGGATATTAACGGCGAAGGCCTTCCCGAGTCGCATGCTATCCTGAACCAATGTAGTCTTCAAGAGCACAAATAATACCTCATGATCTTCAGAGCTATTTCTTTGTTCACATAACTAAAGTCGCAGATATTCAAGTCATAGATTCCTCATCGAGTGACTGCATTAATTCTATTTCGGACTGGAAAATCAATACCGTCATCTTGAGTCAGACATCTTTTTCCGTTCAAAGGGGAAATACACTCATCTTCTCTGTCACCTAAGCAGTCCACAAATAGAACCACAATTAAGGATCTCCGGACCCAAATCAAATCGAGCGTGACGCTTTAAATTCTTCCCCATTCACTCATCCGCTTTTCCCTACATTCAAAGAACCGGCATTTTTTCTCAAAAGGAAACCACTCCTCCCAATGTTCAATTCCTACCAAATCTGCACTCCTTTCCGATTCATTTATTTTCACCTACCGTTCTCAAACGAGGGTGAAAAGGTAAAAAGGACCTTTCTCTCTTTTTTCACCTCTTTCTATACAATTCCCTTTTGCGTTAGCGGTCCTACTCGATATACCTCAGCATCACTCGAATGGCGGCAAAATATTGAACCATCCATCCCTCTCACAACCGAAACCACCGCAACCCCCGCCCACTCCCGCTATCGAACTATCACCACTGCCACCTGACTGCCCTCTTCGTGTCCCCTCTGCCATCCATTTCTATTTCGGAATTCATTTATAACTAGCTTGTTCAGCATTCGGCCCGCGTGCTAGAATGAGGCCGGATCAACTTTTTAAACTAACCTGCCGATCTACTCGAAGTTTGGTAAATGATTTTCGACCTGAGAAACATGCACCCTTAGATAAAGTAATAACAGCATATCGACAACCCAATACAGTTATTGGGGAAAATGAATAATTTTTTAGAGTAAAAACTCGACTTTATATCTGTGTATTGAGTATTTTTTACTTAGCGTGATAGGTTATAGGAATATAATAATATAATATATACGCTTACGTGTACAGACTTTATAATAGATAATATCTGCATGAGAATAGGAATGCGGAATTCCGGAATACTAGTGCGAAAGATTGGCAACCTTATTTTCATGGGCTTTAATAAGATCATCTCCGAAGGTAAGATGGACGAATTTGATTTACTCGTATATATATCGTCTTCGGATAAGGATAAGGATCGGGTATTGAAAAATATCAAGTAATGGTTTAGTTGTATTATGTTAAAAAAATATTTTTCAGTTTTTCTTATTCTTGGATTTTATGGCCAGCGCCTAAACGTGAAATTGTTTACCTTTCCCAGATCTTTATGTGATTCCTTAGTGTGTATTTCATACTATATTGCTTTAAAAGTGGCTGCCTTTGTGAGGACTTCTGCCGATGATCGGTTCCACTACGAAAAACACCATTCGCTTTGTTTACAAATTATACCTCAACTGAATGAATTTGACTTCATCTTTTGGTTGAAAAAATTTTCAAGAGAATTGAAGACCTGAGTTCGTGTCTCTGTATTCTTGATATTTTCACCTTTGCCCATCCTTGGAGATCAGCCAATACAATAATATTATTTCTCTCAACCTTATTACTCGCTTGACCTTTGGCTCGGCAGATGATTACGCTAAGGATGTATTTTATCCTGGCAGTTATATTTATCTCAGGATGCCAAGCTGCCAACCCAGCTCGGGAAAATTGGGCTCCTACCGATCGAATTCGAGACCACATCCACCACTGCCGTACGTGCTACCTTTCTAAGTGGGCGGTGATGGAATAGATTTCAGATAAACACAGTAGGTTCCTTGCCTGTCAATACTGGGGTATTGGTCGGGTGAATGAATGATTAATAGCTCTGAAACACTGTTTAAATTTATTTCAGGATAGGAAATGGGTGAAAGGAGATATGTAAAGGCAAGCGCCTAGGACATGAATAAACACCAACAGGACTGGGACATAAACCCGGATCCTACTCTTTCCGGGCGGATGCTTTAGCCAATTAAGCTAGCCAGACAATCAACATCATTTCCCGAACCAGTCAGCCTTTTCTTATGTCCGTCTTTCCTTGGGGTTTAAAGGATTGTGGAAAAGCATTTTATACAAAATGTTTCGATAGTTGGCAATAGAAAATATTTTAGGATGTATGTACATACATAAAAGAATGCAATCAGAAATTAGTTCTCCCAGCAAACGTTTGCTGAAGTAATTTTATTGCAACATGTAGATATTCATCGACGATTCTGTAATTGTACTAATCATATGTTAAGGTATAGTAACATTCAAAGGCCCATTAAAGTAAATCTAAAATCCCTATTATATTTATTTATCTTTTTTAATACTGAGAAGGAGGTCGTAATAATTATGCCGCCCAATAAAATACCAACAAAGCAGTGTTTCTGCGCCATTGTAAGCAGCACTATTACGATCGGATATAATTTTTTATTTCTCTTGCACCAAATGAGACTATGTATAAATATATGTGTCTTTAAAACAATACGATAATCATGTAATTCAATTAATATATCCATCACACTGTTTCCACAATTGGATGCTGGACAGTATAAAGTGTATCTGCTGTACATTTTATAGGGCAAATTTATACGAATACTTCATTACATTATCAATAGGTTGTGTTGTAGGAACTGCTCATTAGTATCGTATAGCGTGTAGGTATGCATTAAGACGGATAATGTTGCACCTTAAATTAGGCCGAATAACTAATTCATGAAGTTATTGGGCTAAAGCTCACCATTTCCAAAACTGAACCCGAGATTCAAATTTTCATACTATCGAGAGCATATACCGTCCCATCGATCATCAAAAAATAACAGAGAGGGATGATTAGAAGAGATCAAACGGTTCTTTTTAATTGTGACTGCAATGTTAGTGACAGCAACTGCTATCTCCGCAAGCAAGCCTTTCCACATGATATTAGATAAAAATATTCCAATCGAAAATCATAACCTCATTCCTCTGGGCGCACGTGTACCATCCCGGAAGTAACGAAGAGGTATGACCTTTATTGAAAATAAAGTGAGATCAATCGATAGATAAAAGAGACTTGCGCTGATAAAATTGTCCCTCATATACTATCGACAAGTACCGCGAGATTTCGTGTGCTCCCCTTCAAACGAAGATACATCACGGATATTTTTTTCGGTCCCGATGATGCTCTCTAGTGACACATTTCACATTAAAACCAAACAGCGAAGGAGTGTAGAGTTCTTTCATTTTCATTTTGACGAAATTTTATTTCTACTGCACGATTGATCTACCGATGCCTAAAAAATATCTCCAATGCATTACTTTTTGAAATAGTGAGCATCGACAATATTTCATTTTGCATGGCACAGATTACAAATTGAATGATTCAGGGTATTCCCAAATCAATCGTAGAAATGAGCAGATTTTGATAGCTTCATTTATCTTCAAGTTCATAAGAAGTTTGAGTAAAAATAAAATTTGCGTGCCAGTAGTAGGTAAGGCTCGTGTCCTAAATGTAGAGTTCTTAAGCATATAAGAACCTTTCATCGGAAAAATTAGCTAACCATATACACATAACAGTAATTAAAAAACCTTGGCATTCACGTAATTTATGACTAACTTTTCTTTCCTGTGGTAAGATTTTGCTTGCCTAAAATTTAAAGCGAAATAAATTCATCATTCCCCCAAAAATCACTTCTTTTGTGGAGATTTTTGTAGAACCCAAAAACAGAGTCATGTTTCTAAATGCTTCTAAATGAGTCAATGACGTAGTAAATGCATTGGTGCAACAATGTTTAATTGAAAGATCGTCAAACAAAGATTTTCGGAGCTTAATCGACGTTAGAATTGAAATAATTATCCAAACACCCAGAGAATGGCATGTGATCCTATGATATTAAGTTTCGACTAGGAAAACGACCCCTTTAGCCTTCTAGTTGGTACACGAACCACTGGGTTTTCTAAAGAGGTTTGCAATAGATATATGAAATAATATACTTTTGGAGTTATTAATATACGATCTATACTCAGTAAAAAGCCCTTTCCATGAAATAAAACCTCCAAATTCAAAGAAATTGCTTATTCTGACTTTGAAAGATAAGGATTAAGTGAACCTAGAAAAAATTAGTTAAGTTTTTTTAAGGTGACGGTGTCGAAGGAAATTTTTAAGATTTCCTTCCTGCCCTACAAAAGAATTTCTAAATATTTCGGAAATATTCATTATTCAAATTACATCACGTGATCATAATTTGATACATCAATTTCACACCAATAAATATAAATAAAATTTCTTCATTTTTATTCAGCGATTCAAGGTTTAATTTAACGTCGACATCGGGAACAGGAGTAAAAGCATCAGCTAATAATTTCACTAATATATTTAGAATATTATATACTAACATCGCCAAATAAAATACCCGATAACAAAGCCAAGTCTCGGAACGAAACCCCCATTTTTCACAAACGAAACGTGTTTATTAAGTTTTCAAGCATAGAAATTAAAAATTCGTTTAACTCTGTCTTGCTTCCATGAAATATCGCTACATAATAGTTGTCAATCAAACATGACTCGATCAAACACGAGATTGAACTTTTTTCACGTAAAATTTCAGGAGAAAATTAAACTACAATCTTTCAATTCCCTCTCATTTCAGTAAAAAAAAGTTCAGTAATTAAATCAGATCAGCTTGAGCTGAGCACGATTCCAGCAAATTCGAAATTTGATTTTCCTCTTCCCCAGCATGACTTTTTAACTTCAATTCCACGCATTGATAATTTCGCGGAAATAAGTTGCTTTCAATGAGTTTCTGGTGATTGACGTTCGGATGGCGAATGAGTGGGTCGAATGAGGTTACACGTGCTGTCTCTCTACCATATGAACAGCTGTCGTACGCTCTATTCTTTCATGGTTCAGTTTAGATTCCAACTGAGCTAAACTTAAAATTAGAATTTTCCGGAATCGGAATAAAAAATATCATCGATCGGATAATTTCCTTTAATGTCATTTACAAGGTGAATCTCTTAGGGCAGAAAAAGCATATGTAATAACATAGTACTGAACTTTTTGACGCCAAAGTCAGTAAGAAAAGAGTCTAAGCATTCTTGACTCGACAAATTAGAAATTTTTAACGAAATTCATCAAAAAACAATCATACCTCTACCAGAAATCCCGTTGCTTTATTGATAATAAAAATAAAACAATATATATTATATTAATATAGACTTCACGTCAATTGGCTCAGAAGGACTTGATGGATACAATAATGGATACGCAGCCTTAAAGGCGTTTTAATATGTTCCGCTATACATGAAGGGGGATCATTTATGTAACATAGACTTAATGATATTTGCACAACTTTGCTTGTTTCTTTAGTAAACCGTAAACTAGTTATTATATTTTCTCTATTCTGATGTTATTGAATCCCTTATTATCTTAAGTTTCGATTACTTTACGCTTAAAAAATTTTAATGTTTCATAATAAGTCCGTGTTGAAATAAATATTTGATAGCAAATAAAGCATTATTGAAACCATTAATCACAACATATAGCGGTAAGAAATCAGCCTTCCCAAACAGAGCAGTAAAATTCTAGGAATAAACTCACGAAAACATGAGCAAGAGTTGTGGAAAAAATCATATTGCACTACATTAATAGAGCAAAAATATTTTACAACTAATATTTTGCGTCATTTTTTAAACAAATAAATAAATAGTAATAATTTTGGATTTCCTGAAAATCCCCAACTCAAGTGACTCAAAATATTGGGAATCCGGAATTAAATATTTTTTAATCGCAATAGACTTATGTCTATGACACACAACATGACACACATTAAAAGTAAATCCATCTAAAATACCTAGTCAAAGTGGCAGCCTTAGAAACTCAAATTACTTATATATAGAATTAAATAATGAATACTCTAGTCTTCAATTGAATGAAACACAAGACTAATAAAAACAAACCGCAATAAACTAAGAGTTTGATTTTTAAAAGTCTTGTGCCAATAATTTTTTAGCATTAGATGTTTTATGTGATTGACATTATCGAAGCCCAGAGCAAATACTATTTCTTCCCCTAGAGAATACTTCGTAGTGTTTTGCGTAACCCAGAATAGACGTGAATTATCTCCATCTATTATTTCCACTGCATTTCCGCAATTGTGAAAATATTACCAAAATACGAACAAGATTTAGAAGTAATTTAGCAATTTAATAGAAGCAAGTAAATGTGCTTTGGCTCGTTTCTGCAATTTCTTCACGATGAATCCTACTTAAGGCTATTCATATTACACTCATGTTTCTCGAGTAAATCGGCCGAATTTCATGAAAGTAAAACGGCATTTTACGCTGGGTATAGAACAGTTCTGCAACTTCAAGCGACTTCTCAAACGAATCCATCGACACGTTCAACTGGATAGCATCCAGGCCTTTGCGGCAATCGCATGAAAGCCGCAAACTCGCGGTTTCCCCAGGGTGGAAGTTTGTCGATCGGGCGATATGGAGGCAGTTCTGGGAACTGTTTTAATTTATAGCGCTCCGAATGTAAAGAGAGGAAAATTTTCAAAAGGAGTAGATGAGAGAGGCATAAAATTGTGATTTCGAGTTTCAAATTGGCTGGCGTTTGGAGGAGACAGCAACAGAACGAACAGTAATAACGAAGGATTCGGATTAGAAAACAACGGGGAAATCTTTCCCAATGGGTCAAGGTCAAAAGATGTAACAGTCATATGGTGCATGCCAAAGCGCCAAAACGACACCATGAAAGACGTGACTCAAAGGCTCAACAGGATCAAACGCCTGACAATAATAAGAGACCGAAAATAACCAACCAACAGAACAAGGGAAAGAAAGCCTGAAATAAACGAAGTCGCTGTTTTCATAAAGTACGGAATCGGTATTTTCTAATCTGAAAACTTATAGAATTTTTGAAGTATCTACTTTTTGCAAATTATACAATTTTTGTATAAGTCCAGAGAAATCTGATGGAACGTATTCTTTAAAATGTATGTTCATAAACTGACGCGGAGGATTAGCTTGTACTGCATCTGGGGACGGGAAATGTCCTTATCAGCGGGTAGCAGAGCGTCTTAAGCGGTATTTTTAGCATTTTCTCGTGTGAAACGGACCGAGAGAAAACCGTGCATAAAGCGGGTTGGTGTCTTAAATGGGATTCTTTCAAACGGTTTTACTATACACACTTCTTAGTGTATATTTTAGTCGTTCCATGTTCACGAATACAAAGGATAGCTATCCTATAACAGCTCTCCAGGTTACTCCAATCCATTTTTTCATAGTGATTTGCTATTTGTGCTGTATTTGATCATTTCGACTCCTTTGATTGGGCTTTTCTTCTTCTTTTGAAGCTCACATTTAAGGAATCTTTGTAAAAATTCTCACAGCCTCCCTATTTTTGTTTAACGAGCTAACATAAGGCATTTAAATATTTTATATTCAGATATTTTATGCCATGATTAAAAAACAATCCGGAGAAAAACTCTATAAGAATCGCAAAAATAATAATAAATTAAGTTCTATCGACGGTTTGTGTCTCTAGAGTCATAAAGGCTGGTTGGACTCTCATCCTTTTCACAATTACCTATAAAAAGCTTTGGAGAGGCTAAGCACGATGAGAGTGAAGGCTCTTGCTTTCCTCTCGAAGGCAGGGTTTTTAAGTGGAACATGACCACGTAAGTGCAGCACAATGACACTATGAATAACATTGTATTCAAGGTGATGTACAAAATCGATAATCGACATCATTCGTAGCTCAACCTAGTAGGTTTAATATTATTGCAGCCATGAGCAAGGCCGAGATAAAAGTAAATGATAGCTTTCGAAAATGATAGCATAGGTACCTTTCCCTCTAACCTATACCAAAATACAAATAAAAGTATTCCACGCATCTAAATAGTGGCGGGAGCTATCTGTGATTAAGGAGCAATTTTAACAAATACTCAAGAAAAGATATAGATTTATCATTCAGTTACTCGGATAAGATTCAAAATTGTTTATTTTATGACATAGCGTTTATTAAGTCTCGGTTTACAGTAAAATCACTAACAAGCTAATAATTTAAGTCAACAAGCCGAACAATTTTGGTTGCCTTCATTTCTCCAATAGAACGTATTTCAAGTTACTTTACTTTTCGATTACTAAAGCCGTCTTCCAGTTTTGCATGGAAGTTGTTTCTAACTTTTCTGTGTTGGTAATCTACAGATAGCAGAGTCTGAGCATTAAGATGAATTTGCAATTAACTGATAAGTTGAAAATCTCTCTTTATTCATAAGGTATTATATAAAGCAATAAGTCTTCCCTATTATGATTTTTCCCATGGCCACGCTTCCTATAATTTACCTACAAAAATCGAAATGATACATGTAATGTGTATGCAATGAGTTCTAATATCGTAAATTCTGTTTTTCGCTACTTCTTCATGCGAGAGGAACTTATACACCAACAACTTAATCGGATAAAACTTTTAAGGAATCACCCTCCAAGAATTTAAAATATATTCGTTAATAAATTATATCCTTCTTTTATGCTAATATAAATACTTCATATAGATATTAATCTAACTCCACAACTTTAGGTTGCGTTGAAAGATGCCTTAAAAGAGACCATGAAACAGTTTGTCCTTGATTCCAGATAACATTCTCCGTGATCACTCTTGATACGTTAAGGAAAGGATGACTAGAGCCTTTTTGGAACGGCCTTGGAAAAAAGGGAGACCACTATGCATTCCCTTTTTATAACACCAATTTCGGCAGTGCTGATATGTCCAATGAGCAGAGTTCATTTTGGGCGCCCATCCTTGTATGTGATCCAGCACCCATCAGTAGTTTGCATGGCCCAGCGAGCATTGGAAAGTGGCCCACGCAAAACCAAAGTCGATCGAATGAACGGTGACTCCATTTCTTTGACCTCATCACTCCTCTGAATCTAATGAAAAATAACTCTTGTTAGAACGGATCCTACCGAGCATGAAGTAGACCTCCTTGGTTATAGTTGGTCCTTTCAACCGAAGTCAAAGGGGCAGAAAATCAGCCTATCGCTCCTAGTGATGCACGAAATGGAGATTAACAAAGAAGACGTTTAAACTAGCGTGATGCTGACGTCAAGGAAAAATTTGTCCGTGAGACTGCCTGCGTTAGCTTACAGCTTAAAATACCACACAGAGCGATCCTTGAGTTATCATATGGACGAAGCTTTCAGAACCTCAATCTTTAGAGAAATAAACGTACATTTTGGGAATTTAAGCGGTGAGAGTGATGAGCGGCGTCAATGCCGTAATGCAGGTTGCGATGGTGGAGTGGTTAGTTTAATGGCGTCCCAGGGTCCCGGATTCGAATCCCGGCTACTCTGATTTTCATCAAATAGACTATTATCATTAATGAAAGTAAAGATCAAGTCGTAAAAATCTATCTGTTCTCGATCCTTATAATGATTTTCATGAATGAAAATTTTTCTTAAGAAAACAGAACATAATAATATGAAATTAAATAAAGAGGAGCTTAACACGTAGTATAAAATAAAATATATGGAAAACTACCTGTTTACGAAGATAAACAGAAAATCTCAATTTAAAGATATCAGGAATCAGAAACATCCAGAAAATATAATTATAATACATCAGAAAAGAAGTCAGAAATTTGCAAAATATAAGAAATGTTTTATGAGCCTTTCCCTGTTTGTATACAGACTCACTATAGGTTCAGACATTCATCCTATTATACGAGTAGTTTGGAGATTCAGCAGAAGTAGGATTCGGACGGTTGATTGCGGAACCTGTGATGGTGAGTGATCCTTGCTTCGTCGTCGCACACGAAGCTCTGTCCTGCCTGAGACACATGCAGCAGAGCGAAAACCCGGTAATCAGTGTGGGCACTGGCAGAATAGGAGCTCAAATGCGATTAATAGGCCGAATTCTACAACAGCGGTTTCTTCAAACTTGTGATTCGACAAGTCAAATATTCAAAACTCTGTGATGAATTCGTGGAAAATAGAGAAAGATATTTTTAAGATTCCTTTATTCTGATTTTTCGGCACATCCATTATTCCGTCTGAGAAAATAGAGGCAAAGACTTATCGATTTGCCCTCCGTGCATCAGAAATCCAGAAATAGTCCCGCAGGCTTTACCATGAGGTACGTAATTTTGAATGCATTCACATCGGGATCACAAAAGAAGAAATCAGAAGCGACTTAATTACGGAAGTTTTGAAGTTGAAACGTTTTAAAAACAGAGGTCAGGGATAGAAAGGGCCGTACTATTCATTCTCTGTAAGTACTTAACAAAGTAGCAGACTTTTAGAAAGAAAAAACTTTCAACAGATAACTTAATAATATTATGTGGTACGTAGAACCATCTTGTATAAATTCGTGTCGTATTCAAATTCTTTGCATTAAAAATATATTTATTAAACCAAAATTTGTTCATATTTATAAATGGTTTCCTCTTTACTTAATTGATAATTAAAGATTGCAAGATGGCAAAAGTTTCTATAATAAGTTACTATCACCTTTTCTGAGCATTCAAGGATAAATAACAGAAAATCTGAGGACGCACGAATAACAGAAGAACCGGATTAGAGTGAGAGAGAATGACTCTAATCAGAACTCGAATTGACTCTACTGTCTAGTTAAATTCCTATAAAAGTTTTAAATAAAAAATTTTTATGAAAGAACTAATATAAGCTATATTAACATGGAAACATCAAATGGCTGTACTCGGGACTATGCATAAAACACTACTTATATATTTGCAAAATACTGTGATTTCCAATGTGCATGTGATTCTCTAAGACTGCCTTCAATGAGAATTTCTAGATCTTCTCCATATATCCATTATAAAACAATAGGCTCAAAAGATGTGAAAATAACATCTAAACCGGAGATGTGGAGAAGTTGCGTCTAAAAACCTTTATGTAATTTATAATGATGCACACCTTCATTATTCGGCTCCTGCGGTAGCATAAATACCGAAATAGGCTTCACTTAACGTAAATCACGTAACTAGATTGATTTATGTAGCATCCCCAAGCCAGGAAGTAGGTGTCCAATATTTCACGGCAATAAATCATGGTTTCCACTTTCTCTCTCTTCTCACTCTTCGTGATCTTCAACCTCACTCTCCTACTTCAAAATTTAGCTCCGTCTCAGCATCATTACCGTCATTCATTTACATCTTTTCACAACTATATCTTAAATTTATATTCTACCACTGGTGTGTAGCGCATAATCTAAGAAAAAAATGTTTGAAAGAAGCTGTTAGTATTAGTATAGTGCTAGTGGTCTCAGTTTCCTTTAGTTGACTTCGTGACTTTCTTGAGTTACTTCGCACAGAATTCGATACCCGATTAATTTGCTTAAGAGAATTTAACTCTCAGATTAATCAAACGAATTATCAAATTTCATTACATTCAAGTCCATAGGATGCGAATAACATCTACTCTAGCTCGTCTGAAGTGCACCCCACTTAATAACTATTTCCAACCTAACTGATCGAGAAATTATTTTTAAGTGGTTACGTAATACACACATTCAGGCGTAACTGAAATAGATATTAGCAAATAACCTTTAATTATCACTCTCAATAAAATATTAATTAATGATACTTTGAGGGAAACATACACTACACTTACGAACATCTGCCTAAAAAAAGATTTTTCTATTGTTTTTAATGTTTTCCTTCCGGTTCATCACAGAAATACTAAACAAAGGAATATAGAAATGCAACTTGAAAATACAAAAATGGGCTAAAAAATGTATAAGTTCCCTTGGAATAAAAATAAACTTTCTGAAAGCAAATTAAGTTGAAAAAATTGAATAAAGGGAGTATGAAGAACTACATCAATCTTAAATTATCGAGTGTTAGTCCACGCAAGTATTTTCAACGCTTTAGTACCAAGTGTTTACCTAATCGTTCCACAATCGTGAAGACGGACATAAACGGGGTAACCCGTTTCCTATGAAGTATATGAGCAACTCATACTGAAATCATGTTTTGGACAGATGGCCATAGAAAAAAAATTCTGAAAAGGTAGAGAAATTCTTTTCTCCCTCAAAATTCAATGGATTTCTATAAAAAAACTGAGGATGGCAACAAGGTGAATGGGTTACTTCGTACTGATGACCAGGCCAAATGAGAAATAGTAAAAAAAAGTAATAATGAAGAAATGACTAGAGAACACTTATAACTTTACCATCAATATCTTATTAACCAATCATGCTTTCGAACCTTTAGGTCATCCTTAGTCCAAAAGACATATCTGGAACCATTTATAAATATTATTATTTATTATTATTTATATTATTTATAAATATAAAGGGAGAGAAGGCGGGGGTGGGTGGATAGCTGGGTTAGAAGGGGATGGACATCGAATTTTCACTGCTGCGGAGAGGAAAAGATTTTCATTAATGGTAAGGGTGTTAGAGCAGGAAAGGGATTTTAAAACTTCAAGTTGTACAAATGAATTCAAAGAATACGATTTCTTTCGAAAGTGTAGAAATCTTATAGTCCAGCCTTGACGTCCATTCTGAAGGAAGTGGTTTGCCATTTGGGACGCTTCTGAGTGTTTGTTCCCTCCTTAACTCCCTCCTCCTCTTCCCATCCAATATATATGCACGGTTATAGATATACTCGTATCTTGTAGCCTGAGAATGACCTAAAGAATCGAAACCATGGTAGCTTAATAAAACGTAAGCTTAAAAATAAAAATAAATAAAAAATAAAATAAATAATATGGAGGTAAAGGTACAAGTGATCTCTACTCATTACAATTGGATACCTACCACAAAGTCGAGGCCGAATCAACAGATTTCGAAGTAATAAGTTAAGCATCAATATTATACGCACCTCAGCTCTCAAAATTGTCATCATTGATTTGAAGTGGCTATGGTCGATTTAATTGCCGCGTGAGCTTCATTTTATGCCTTACAAAATCAAAGACATTCTTTGTGGACAGCAATAGGACGGCCTAAGTATATTTACTATCGGGAATAACGAATGAATATATTTTTATTCGCAAATTTCAAACAGTACTTTACAAAATTATAGCTGCATATGCCAGAGGATATAAAGCGCTTTATAGGCGAAATAACTTCAAAGCCGAGAATTATAAAAGCTGAAAATGCTGCAGTAAAGTTCAAAAGTTACTGCGGATGCATGCGGACGACGTTTTACTTCGTTAAAGCAAAATCTTCTTCAATAGGATTAAAAGGGTTTGCTTCTAAAGAGTTAAAAACCTTTATGAAAAGAAATATAGTCATTTCCGTCTCTTCAGATAAACTTCCTCCACTTGATTCAATCGACAAACTCGCGGAAAATACAAAGATAAATCCTTTTAAAAGTTTTACTGCACGATTTACTGAAAATTTCCTCAGTTTAAATAAACAATTTTATGTCAAATTCCACATTGCGAACAACTGGTCTTTGTTACCTTTGATGATATTGTAAATTCCATTCCGCAGACTCTCCACCATAAATATGGATGACGTATATCCGGTCAAAGAAAATCAACGGAGAATAAAAGTGGATTTGCGGCAATTTAGAAAATAATCTACTTTACTCTTAGATTTAATAAAAATTTTACAAAAGAAATAGTGGCAGAATTATTATTTCTTTACAAGTTTAGTTCCTCGTGTAATTTCTTTGAAAAAGCTATCAGAATGACCTGTGTGAGAGGGAAGAGGTGTAATAAATGAAAAATCTTGTAAGAACGTACTTTCTCTGAATACTTAAACTAAAGTAGGCATTTATTGAATCTTCTGATTTAGTGCCAGAATAATAGCTGTATTTGCAGATTGTAGGTGTTCCAATTCCTAAATTAAGCTTCGTATCAATACATTGCAAATACAGAGCAATATAATTTCCATTAGTTTCCAATAAACCAGCAATATATCTCTGACTAAAAAGGCAAGGTTAATTACGATTACATTAAAACCATCTTCAAACTCTCCCGAGATCATGACCTCATCAAGAGCATTTTATTTCGAGCCGATTAAATTAACGAGGCGCTTCATATCCCGCGTTTGTCACCCTTCGTCACATTTCCCGTCGACTTCATCTGAGATTTCCTCTCCCATCACTTCACTTTTCCAATTTTTTCGCTCCGGATTTTTACCTGATCCCCAATAACGCTTTCCCTCACGGACCCTATCTATTAATCATTTTCCTATACATCTACTCTTTCCCTTTCACTTTAATCCGATCCCCACCCCATACCTGTGTCCCTCTTCCTTCTCTCCGGAGACACGTAGCCTTTTCCACGTTTCCATTCCAGTTGGCGTGAAGACATCACCTCCCCCATTATTATCTCTTTTTATGTTTTCACAACCCAAAATTACTCCGCGTTCCCTTGGCTCCGTCCCCTGACACGCATCGATATCGCGTTAATTTTTTACGTTCTCTACACCTCTTCTTCGGCGAAGGAAAGGAGAAAGTGGGAAAGAGGATGAAGATGAGATTAGCGAAGATGGAGAGAGGAGGGTAAGGATTGGGATACAGAGAGAGAGAGAGAGCTGTCATTTTCCACACCGATAACGTCTTGGTGAGGCGGACCACACCCTCGAGCGATCGACCAAGTAGAAATAAGGGTAGCGGAAAAGCTCCGACCGAATAGGAACTGCGCGAACCAATGTCTCGAAATCCATCTTCCTTGTACACCCTAACCTTATATCTGTAACGACATGGAATGGGTCATTTTTACCTCCCATAACTCCGATACTAGAGCTTAAGGACTTACGTCCATAAGCTTCCGATCGCTTTCATAAAATATTTTTGCTTTGCGATGGAGGATAATAAATTTGAGTTTGACCCGTCGTTTCAATCATGAATCTACAGACATTCTGCAGAAAAAGAAAACACAAACTTTATCGCGATACAATGGGAAGTTATTAACAATTGTCTTCATTAATTGCCCACTTTCATGTGTAGAATGACCATCATTTATGTAGGATAAGTAAGATGATGAACAAGTTATAAACTTAATTTTGGAAGAATTCAAAGACTAATACATAAATAAGAAAACAAATTTCATAATGTGATAGTCTATTAGTATAGCTGCTCTTTTGAGAAATATCTACAAAAATATAATTAGCAACACGTTATGTAAAAAGTGATGGAAAAACCCATTATCATAATGCTAACAATCAAGAGATTCTTTGATTCGCAATTTTAATAATACATGTAATCGGACCAATAAAATACCGAAGAATTTTCGCATAGAAATCTACTTTTCCGCAAAATTCGTAAAATTAAACATCAGGTATATTAGTGTAAATGATTCAATATAAGTAACCGAAAAAGCGAATTTTCCATAAAAATATTGCCATCTAAAAATTATTTTCCAAGTCATCTCTCTCACTTATCGCTCGTGACCTAGTCAACTACGGCCTCAGAAACCACGCAATACTTCATTTAAGTACAGCAATAAATACAAGGAACTTCGCAGTGAGACTCGCTCTCCCCCCACTCTTCCCAATGATTCTCTATCTGGGTCACAGAGCTTCATAAGAATTTCAACAAATCGCACTACCCTTTATTGGGCCCGTGGGACTTCTCGAATAGTGCCCCTATTAGCTGATTCCCATGCTCTGAATGAGCACCGCACACCCGTACTACGTGATTAACTCAACGTAGTTACGCCCTCTGATTGAAAAATTTCCCATAAACTACGCAATTACGTTCAATGAATCAGATCAATTTCACAATATCCTAAATTTAGCATGAATGACTCATTAGAATTTTTCAATTGTAAAAGTAACAACCAACATACATACATAAATAAAAGCAAGGGTGCGAGGTTGGCCTTAAGCGTATTTCCTCGATATACATCCATTTTCATGCCTTTCGAAATCCAATAACTCCCCAAGAGTGAAATGCTACAGCATCACCCCCACTTCAAAACGATTAAGAATATTCTCCTCCGCCGTTCTTTCTGATTTAATGGTTTACGCCTTAGCTAAGCTTCCGTCGTTTTAGCAGTCATCTTCTTCTTCAAACGCAATACAGTTCCTTATTTCTGATAAAAGAAACTCACCTTCATTTAACCCATACGTATCACCTTGAGATGTACTCATAAAATGTTAGTAAATAGTTTTCTTCTGCTGTGTAACATATCAATTGACACCTGTATTTTAAGGCATCCTTTTCAGAAATGATGTCCCCTATTAACATTAAAACTTTCCAAAGCTATTTGTTGCAAATTTGTCCGTATTAAAACAAAGAGAACACAAAACGTGTACTATACCACAACGATGCACACTCTTTCTCGTGTCCTATTTGGCTCTCTAGAGAAAAACAGCGATAAAGCCATGCCATAATGTCATAAAGATTTAACTGAATTGGGAACTATAATATTTCGTCGAACTAGAAATATTTATGCAAAATAAGCATCTCTCTTCTTTCACGAAGAATATGAAGGCTAAGAGAAAGGTGGCTTCATTTCCCAGGGACCCCGTAATTTAGTCTCTGCCATCGCAAAATCGCAAGTGGAAACTTGTGTTCGTCGCCTACTGAACGAGTCTGACGATAAAAAACTTCTCGTGGATAATCAATACACTCTTGTTTATGGGTCCCACGTTTCTTTCCTTGAGATAAACCTATTTTTGCATAAAGCCCAAGAGATTGCTAAGATCAGAACGGCAGATAAGATTTTTCATTCAGTGAGGGCGCAGGGGTGGTTATTAATAGGACATCGGGTTCATGTACTCTTCGAGCACCTTTTGCCGTGATTTTCCTCAATGCCAGGAAGATTTGTCTGTCATCACGTAACTTATAACATTTCTCACGTACTTGGCGGAATACTTTCCGTTATTCGCCTCGTTTGTCTCATATGATTTCTGTGATTTTTCCGATTTTTAGGAAATTTTGCGTTAGGTTGGCCGACTCTTTAATTTATTGTTGTAATTAATTTGAGGTATGAGAAGTTTTTGAAATTATTTATTAATATCTTTTGATGTTCCTTCATTATTATATCTAGATATTTTGATTAATTATAACTGCAAATACGACCATTCACATTCGACAGATTCCGTTTCTGCGTTTTACAATAAATTAAAGAACACTGTAGGCCGCTGTGAAATCTACGGAGTAAGCACACCTAAGAAATACTAATTCACACTGTCACGATTTTCGAAGGAAAAGTGTCAAGATGAACACAATCTCCGGGAGCTCAACGTACTAGGAAAGTAATACGGCGCCATACACGTCAAAGATGGAATTTTAGTTAATAAAGATAAAATCTCATTATTTTTATATAAGGAAAGGAAAACAACTTACGTGTCTCATTTCATCATGAAATTTACTAAATAGTTTATTACTGACGGCTCTGTGGCAATATATCTCGAGATTTAAAATATTAAATTAAAGATTTTAACTATCTCCACTTTATAATCATGAAATTCTCATATTTGAGTTAATCATGGAGAAGAGACATTTCGCCAAATTGGAAAAAAATCGATACGTACTCCACAAGGGTAAGCGCGTGTCAAGGAGAAATTTATATTCTCAATCAGTACGTACAGTAATAATGAAAACAACCAACTTATAATTAGGCACTTTGAATTAAGTTCATTTGCATCAGCAAAATGCTGATTTAATTATTACCACCAATGTGGTAGACAAGGCAAGACTTAGCTTGAAAAAAACTTCGACTGCAAAAACTCTCACAAAACTGTTATCAAGTAAGTATGATTGCAGAAATTACGATGCTTTTGAGACTTACGCCTCTCGAACATCCTACTTGTACATAGAATTCCGTTTGATTCGATATTTCTCTTTCCTAAACTGCGGTGAAATCTCCGCGATCTTTCGAGATAAGTTCCACCAACTTCATCACCATCATCCCCAAAATATCTCTATTCGAACAAGTTTCGGTTGCGGGCAAACAAACAGGAATTTACCTTCCGGGAAAAATGCAAATCATCCGAGTAACACGTTTCGGTCCAAACGGTTGGTTGGTTACGGAAGGCGGATGCTGTGAGTGGACTATGGGAAACTTTCAGAATTCGGAATGAAAGGTGTACAGGATAAGAATGAGCCAGTTCTAGCAAGAAGGGTCACTCTTCGGGAATTTCGGCTGAATAAAGCGAGTCGATCTTTGACTAGGGAAGAGAAATGGACCAAAGGAACATCTTGGAATAATATTTGGCCGGGAGCAAGCTCCATGAAGACACAAGAAATGTGGTTATTGACCTTCCGGATTTTTGCATACAAAAATAAACTTCCGAGAAACTTTCTTTCTAAATACTTCTGGGGAGATCTGGATAAATTTGACTCCTTATAAAAATCATCGCAAAAGGAAAATATTCCTTGTGACAACAGATTTTGAAAGCCGAGGAAAAAATTTAATAAGAAATACCGCGACACTGCATAAAGAATGAATTTACGTAGTAAGTTATTTTAAAGATAAAACTTAGGAGATTAACCACAAAATCGTCATTAGTTGATGGGGCATCCCTTTCACATTGTATTTGTAATAATAAAAACCTTTTAGTAAATTCCAAAAGTACTAATCTCTGTCCCACATGATAGTAGATATAATATTGTGAGAGTATCTTTTAAAAGGCGGCCAAAAATTCACTAAACTATACTACACTAAACTAAAAAAAAGTCACTAAAACGTGATTAGAAGTCATAATGGCTTCAATTTGTTTCTATATCAGAACATATATTAAAGGAATTAAACAGTTAACTTCGACTGTATGTCAAAACCTACATGGACTTTTTAATGAATTTCGGAATTCGGAAAAGCTTCAATTCATAAAGGGTACAAACTGCTCACAACCAAGGACATTCTGAATGATTACAAATAGTATCGAAGCATGTTTTAAAATATATAGAATGGGATCATTTTTACCACGCTTTAATACTATTCGAAACATGATCAGCGTAAATCACTCTCGCAATCCTAGAAAATTCTTAATTTTCTCTTTGGGAATCAATGATGATATAATAATGTATGCAATCATTAATTATACATAATTGTTAGAAAGTGGGTAATTCATTTTCCTTTCTACTCCCGTTGAATTTTATCAATCTCTTCAATTTCTACAGTCAAATATTACTATAATGTAAAGAGATTGAGTGTTAACCTTTGTGTTCCGAAGTCTTTCTCTTTCACAACAACTTTCAACTAATATCATACCTCAAAACGTGGTTTACAGAGCGAGATATTTTTTCAGTAACTTAACTTTCTGACGCTAAGGTATCCTGAGAAAAATTCAGATTACTGTCTTCTTTACATACCAAAAGCGACTCGTTTCACGCTACCGCGTTACGGTATGGAAAGAAAGATTTATGCAGCTGTATCTCAGAAAAATATCTGAGAGAATTTACCTCCATCGTGGAGCGAAATACAGCTTTCGAGACAAACATAGTTAATGGCGCGCATCTCCAAAATAATATTTATCGATAGGAGAGTCATCTCCAAGGCAACCGTTTCTCTGTAGAATTCCTAGTTTATTCCTCCGGGACCAACAAACATCCAGCATTAGAAAATGGAAGAAAACTGAATAGAACGGCCTCGAGCATGATTTAACATTCAGATGGCAAAAGTCAAACGACTGTGACTCAGAATTGAAGGGGTCGATTCCTCGATGCTTTCCCATACGTGGAGAGAATTCGAACTTCACCCTCGCATTCGCATTCATGAAAAAGAGAAAAATATCGGAGGGTTGTGTTTGAAGAATTTCCTCGCATTTCGGAATAATCTCTTTAAAATATGGACTTTCGAAACCTATGCCCTATATTCGGCACTGGAGAGGTTGACCCTAATATCTCGTCTAATTAAACTCGAGCTGGAGCAAGAGCATTCTGAAAGGCAGTGCGTTCGGATAGCGAAAACGACCGAATTAATTCATAGGGAAGGGCCGCCTCAGATGGGACGTCCTTGTGAGGGGTAATCGGATAAGTTTGGGTGTAACTGAATTGCAACAGGAATGCATCTCACCATCGGGATTATTAGGAATGCCGGTTGTTGATGTCTAAATCAATTAAAATTGTGATATTTTATCAAAATAAATTCTCTCCTCGCTGCAGACGAAACTAAGGAAAAAGTAATTAAGTTTTCAAAACAACGTTACCATAATGTCTAGTTTTAGTATTGATATTTGTCCAGAATGCAGCACAAAATTTAAATAAATAAAAAATTAACTAATTCTGAGTGGAATAACCAGAGGCCTTTAGTTAACTTCCATATATAAAGCCGAGAATTTATATAAATTCGTTACTTTTCTATTAATCTCTTTTATAGTTATCTACTGTATCACATGAGACCAAAATAAAATAGAAACTATTATACCTAGATCACTTAGTGATTTAAATTTTTTCCTTCGAACAATTTCGATGCGACTTAAATAAAAAATTTAACAACACGAAACCAAGAAAGATTTGATGATTTAATATGCCACATCCTAATGTGACTGAATGTTACATGCTGCCTTCTGGAGAAAATGGGTTACTCACTCTAAACTAATCCATTCCTAGATTAAAAAAACTCACTTAAAAAGAAAAATCATGCTGCGAATTGAAATCCACGCCATTTCAAAAAGAATGAAAAGAAAAAATACACTCGATCACGCTCAGTTAAATTTCACATTTCACATTCCTCCTGCTCCAAAAACCAGAGAATAAAAATTACAAATGCGGTTAAAGTAGAAATTCAGCTCGAAATTTTTCCACAGAATATCTCCTTTCATCGTAAATAGTGAAAAGCAACGTAGTATTTCTACGAAAACACTGAGTTTTGATAAAGCGATATTTAAATACTTTGGCTCCGGATGCTTTTACTTTCGCATTAGCGTATAAAATTGTGAGTTGAAATGTTCGTGTCTCTGCTGTTTCACGTTAAAATATTCCGATGATATGCTATAAAATGAGATAAATAATTTCATAGAAAAAATATTCTGTATGCGAGATACTTTACCTATTCAAAATTTAGAGCATGATAAACTTTAACAAATATGAATAAATTATGTAACTCAGACCTTGATATTCCCCAATATTTGCGAATTTGACCAAACAAGAAAAGATTTGGATATTATATAAAAAGCTCAGTGTTCCACATGAATATTACATACCGCTCACTACTTTCCGCGTAGCTTCTACTACTCATACTATTACTAGCGACACTGAAAAATATTCTAAACCAATAATTTGACAAAGAATCAGAATTTACAGAATTTATATTAAACATACATCTTTGTATAGAAGTAATGCATGTTGGTAAAGCCTTTCGTTACACTTGAATAGGTAGCTCTACCCCCAATATACCAAAAATTGATGCTCCAATTCCAGATCATGTCGAAATAACCTTAATTGATGGATCTAATTTGGGAATGCTATCGAGAGCGCAATTAATCCTTCTTGAATCACTCCAGAAACCTTGGGATGCCTAGTGGCCTAATTTTTAATAAAATAATTCCATCTCTAATAAGCACTATCCATGCATTCCATCATTAACTCCATCTGTGCTATAACTGCTTACTGATGAGCGAATAGAAGAACAGAAGGTTGGGCGAAGAAAGTTCCTAGAGTTAAACCTTTGCGTTATCACAGACCACTAGGGCGGAAGAGAACAAGGGCCCCTTCTTCAACAGAGAAGAACGCTTAATACCCTTCTCGCTATTGAGTAGGGCCCTATCCGCAGTTTATGGCGATGAGGATCCACTGAAAGAGGTAGTTAAAAAGGAGGAAATCCGGCCGATTTGCCCGTAAAACTAAAATAAGAGGGGTTTTCTCTCGTCAAATCTGCGGAACGATTTCATATTCACAAAGGATCGACCTTTTATGCTTCAGCATTAATCAACCCCTTTACTGTATTGGTTGCATAACGGGAGCTGGATTGATTTGTTTCGGAGACGGCATGAGTTCCGCCACATTCGTCTCCGTAATTTCAATTGTTTCTGAAAGATCGCCAAAGAGAAAAGTATTTCTTACAAAATGAACCTCTTTGGCTGAATACAAAGTGTATACACTCATTTTATAAAAATTATAAAATTGAGCAAGCACTATACTGTGGAACTAGTTTTACGGAATCAGAATGTATATGTGTACTTCGAATTAAAATCATTGTATCTCTTTCTATCTATCATAAACTGTGAAATATTACCGAGCATCCAGCTATGATTATTAACGACGACTAAAAACATACACGGATGCTATTTCTATTACTCCACAGCATTAACTACAACACTCCATCATCAAATGATTTTTAGTTTATATCATCACCATTCACGACATCACATCAGGAAGTTTCACCATTTATAATTTATATAATCACTCAGTATCCGCTGAGATATTATATAAGTCAGTATTCACACCAGGAGATATACATCATCAACCTGTAAATCAGGTCATACGATGATGGTATGAATACACAAAGACAAAATTTATATAGCCGCAGGCTAATTTTTGGAATTGTAAAATTAACATCCGTACAAATTTTTATGCAATCATGGGCACGAAACCTACTTTTTTATTTCTTTTCAATATACAAGTAGATATATCATAACAATCTATAAAGAATCCAAATACTATAACCCATAACAATCACCCAGCTTTTAAACTCGAAAATATACCGGAAACATCCTTCGATTCCCATCCTTCGTGTGCAGCCGAATCGTAAAACCTTTTCCACCCTAAAGGACCTTTATTACTTGAAAGCGTTAAGACATCTGTAACAATTTAGTACTCTTTAAAAGGACATTATTTCACCGCAAGACTGCAAACTTAGAGAAGAAAATAGACGGTCGTAATGTATGTGCGAGCATTAAAGTCGAATATAAAACTGCCATCTCGCGCTTTGAATTTAAACGACGAATAACTCGGTGGATGTTGCAAAGGAGAGCCCGAGAAAGCTTCTCCGAAACACTTGAAAAGATCGGGATTGAGTTAAGGGAAGAAAGGATGCTGTATTTACATGGCTTATGGCCAATTGAAAAGCTTCGATACATTAAGAAACTGAAGACGTATCCATCGTCTGTTCTCAATTAAAAGCATCCTCGATTTTAGGAAACGATAATGAATTGCGCGAAGACGATTTAAAATCGCGATTCATCCAACTCTCTTTTGAAAAGCTCTCTAAATGTGTTCGTACTGCTGTGGTCGAGACAGGATTGGTTGGTAAAGACATAAGTGCACTTTCCACTCGAAAAAAAAGGTTTCGATTCTTCCTCAGCAGCAAGAGGTTTCATTCCACCCATCTAAAGATCTTTACTACACCTCTCTTATCCTCCTCCGTTTCAGTCCAACATTCCAAACTTTTAGCGGAATTTCAGCAGGAGCTTACCTTACCTTTCCAAAATTTATAATGCATTTCAATCCTCACTCGTAGTGAGCGCGAAAAATATGCCACATTTTTATATGTGAAACAGATGAATGTGCATTTCCCTTTTAATGATGAAATTTAGTTTCCCATTCTTCATGTCTTTCAAAATGTTTTCACACGATGGGAATAGTAGACACGGATGAGTACGAGAATGAATGTGTTCGCAAAAGGTCGATAACAATAATAATTCAAATAATCTATGCCTATATTCTCCAATGACAGAGTCACTAAATAAATTAATGCACACAAAAAATCAAATAATAGCGAAGAATAAATATGTACTGGTCCAAGAAACTTTATAATATAAATTTATTTAATTAATTATATATATTTATTTAATTAATTATAAATAAATTTAATTTATTTATTTAAACTGATTTATAATATGAACTATTAGCGGAAATACTTAAATTAAGAGTTATCTTTATGAAGTTAGTTAAGTATCTTAATGGGAATTAATAAGACCTAAGACATCTTCTTTACATAAATATTACCGCTTTTAAAAACTTTGAAGCAAAAATTTGCCATCACTTTTTAGAAAATCCTTAATGCTATATCTTTAATTAGATATTTGTTTTCATTAATATAAGATACCAGTGAATTCCCCCATAAAAATGACAGAAATTAATTTCATTGAATGAAAATGTAAAACTATTATCGTATACATCTGATATATGCGAAAATACCTCGTCAAAAATGTCAAGAATTAATTTAAATGTATCAGTTACATTATCCGTCATTTTCTGGCATATAAAAATCTAATAAACTGGCGTTTTAACCGTGATATAACTTTCCCTCCAATCATCGTCAAATGCCGCCATTTCTCAACATGTTTTCTGAAAATATCTGAAAATTTTCTGGATTTCTGAAAAATCTGGGGTCGGAAACTTTTCAGACCACCCTCGTATATACACAACGGTGATTATTTTATAAGATAATACATCAGAAGTATTTAAAGACGATATATCACCATTCAAGCATACATACATAGAAGGTTATAATCGGATGATATGATTAGTTTATAGCATATTTAATAATCTTCTTGTTAGGATTATCTATTTACGTAAAATTATGACGTTAACCAAGTTAAAGTATTTAGCTTCGACATTTTTTTCATATTTCAATCAATATTAAATGAATGGAAGAGGACGTAAAGACCCTTACACAGTCACAAAAATTGGAAGCGTTTCATTGCCATCACTTTCCCAATAACTTGTAAAAGTAGTTTCATTTTTCTGCACAGAAAGTATAAGTTTTACTGCGGAACTAAAAATAGCGTATTCGAGTAATTTCAGCTAATTTCTGGCGTATATTTGTTGAACGAAGAAGTAAATAACGCCGTGATAGTATTAATATGTGATCATTTTGATTTCATGGATGGGCGGATATCATATGCCCTACTTCATTATGCAACATAATACGGGCAAGCTGGCCAAGCGAAAGGAACACGCACATGGAAATCTAACTTTTCGAGTCTTATGCAGATGTTCTTCACTCGACAAACAACAGTTGAGAGAACGTTATCGCGGTGAGAAGCTCAGCAGCGTCCTCAGGTGGATCGCAGCTCAGGTTTACTTGGTTCATTCGATATGATTCTCTCCTCTTTAACCCCAGACGGAGTGTCCGTTTGATGCGGTGAGGACCCTTAGAAGATAGAAAGAGGAGAATACTAGTGGAGATATGTGGAAGCGGCATAGACGATACTGGGTAGTACTGGTTGGATAAATAAATAAATAGAAAGCTTTGTGAGGGATTTCAATAAAAATATACTAAAAAATGTTCCAAATCGTAAAGACTTTCAAAAGAAGTATTTTTGGGCAATCTATGACCAAGAAGGAAAAATTTAAGTTTTTTTTTCATTTGTTAAGAAAAAACTTGCTAACTAAGGGTGAGGAGATTTTGGGCTCGCTTAAGTGGAAGAAGGAAAACCCGACTTGAGACTTCACAAAAGGTAATTGAAACAGAATGCCTGTCTCCAGCTTCACTAAAAGGAAAAAGCAACTTCAATGAAGTTATTCAGCTTTATAGAACGCTCTCTTTGAATTCTAATATATATATATATATATATATATATATATATATCTCCTATAAACTATCATCCTTCCAATTTCTTCTCCGTAAGACATTCAGTCAATTAACACCGACAAAATGTTTAAAAATAAAAAATTGAAAATTCAGGCGGGATATTCTCTATTTTAACTGAACCATTTGCTTAGTTATATTATGAGTTATCTTTCATTATACTGTTTGTTGTATTTCCTACCCGTAATTACCGTTATTCTACTATTAGACTCGATACGAGAAGATATGTAGTTTTACTTTTGATACAGGGGTAAAAATCACTGAATAGGCTCTAAAGATGCAACCCTCAACTATGATACTATACAACCCAAAATTCTATCAACCCTCTTTCTAGAGAAGTTTTAAACTCTTTCACTATAAATTTACCAACGACCCTCAATTCCGCAAAATGTAAGAACGTTTCGTGGAAAATACAATTCGAAATAAATAGCGAAAGCTGAATTGAGGGAAATATGACAAAGGTGAGGACTCAGCTTACGATGATCTAGTAATATACTATCTAGTCTCTCGCCTTCATATATCATGTTCAATGAAACAAAAATGCCCAAGACAGGAAGAGAGATTTTTCAGATAAACGCAAATTTCAATTTTAAAATTAGATCATCCACTAGTGGAAACTACAGTTTCATTTCCATAATGCAGTTTGGCGTTTCACGTGAAACTTCATTAATTAAATTGAATACCTTCGTATCAACTACAGTTTGTTACGCATGTAAATCAATTTTCCTTGATAATTCTTCCTTTTTGTCCGCTTAAAAACGAGTAAAACGTAATTGAAGCTTGGAATATTCATTTCCAATAAGTACATGCGGTGTTTTCTGATTTCCACTAACCAACGCCAACTCACCAACACTTGCATAAGAAAGTAGTGCGCGGGCTGCCAGTGGAGTCTCCTTTTGGAGAATCTCTCTTTTTCCTTCCATCACGTGAGTTGAATAATTATTTGGCTGAATCAATCTAATAAGCCGAAAAAATATGGCAATCTCAAAAATTGAGCCGGACATTAATGACAACAACAGGCATACATATCTTGGCATCGCATTTACGCTATTAACATATTATAAGTTACTATAATTGATACATGATGATTGAAAGCTCTTGATAATGTCCTTCCATTACTAGTTTGGGCAGATATATTTTTTCTCTTGTAACAAACCTAAATCCGATCGTCGCGGAAGGACTGTGTCAAATGGAGAATTCTAGAGCATTCGGGAAGTTCACTCAAAATACAATCATGATGTGGTGTGAAAGTTCAACAGCAAAGCCTGGGTAGCAATGATATAATTTGGAAACTGACTTTGGGAAGTGTTCAGACTATTTTCAAAGCCCATACTAGTAAAACAGTCTGTCTCTAAAAGCCAGTTTAATCTAGCCGTGGAACGAGCGTTTTGAGTCATTGCGCTATGATTGGTTTTATTTCCAATGAGCAAACAAGGACGGTAATATTCCCGGAATGAAGTTCAATGAAAACAATCTCTCCGCATTGCGAGAATTTGAACTTGTCCGGTAGTGAGCAAATTTCATTCCACTGAGGAATTTAACCGCGCAGGATTCATATTTACACATGCGAAGGGCTTTAGCGCAATGTTCAAAACATGTGCGGTTTGCAAATATTAATGTAAGGTGCCATGTAACGTGAATACAAGTAAAGCTGCCAGAGCAACTTAATTTTATGACGGCGATTTGCTTACTTCCGAGTCTCATCTCTGCTCGAGCCAAAGGATCACCCAAAAAATGCAAATATTAAGAAACTTTATCAGGTAGTTTGAAGATTTTTAGGCTGCTAGCATGGTCTTTAAAAAATCTTGGATGAAGGAATTTAACATTTTTATTGGAATTAGGCTCTCTTGGAAAGTGGAATGCCAAAAGTTAGCATGGAGCCAACGTTTTTGTTTTTGTTATGTATGATGGTTGTAGAGAGGAATTGGAACGAATTAATCAATTTGCATTTATATCTAATAAGAAACCGTGCTTTGGTTAAATAATACTGTTTGGTTAACGATTGTAATCAGGGAACGAAAATAAACGGTGGAAGTGAAATTTAATACCCTAACACAGACAGATATCGAGTAGAAACCTGTAAGTCCATAATTAATCTGACCGCGATTATCTGAAAGAAACGTTGTGGATCGGATAGGGTAATATGTTCTTGTGGCTCGTATCCAGGCATATAAATTACAATCTTTTGTGGTTACGCTTCAGGCACGGATATTCGCAAGCATTGCATTAAAAGCACCAATAAAGTTGTTCTATGGATCAAAAAAGGCAACATTTAAAGCACGAAAACCAACATAATTGAGAGAGCAGAAAAAAATTAAATTTATAAATAAGCTAGATAAACCCGTATCTTTCATTACGATTTATTTTGCTAAATAGTTTCACTTTTGGTCTATCTTCGTTGAGCTAGGAGAAATATATTTTCCTATGATTGAAGTTGAAGTAATTGAGATATGAGAGGGAGAATGAAGTGTGGAGATTAGAGATCTGCAAAAACGCAATCTACCTGAGCCGACCCGTGGACGCCAGCAGGAAAAATTAGGGGTTGGGTGGAAAAATTTGTTCTAGCGGCTCGGATCGGGTCAGGTAATTTACAATGTGTTGCGGATAGGAACAGTAGTTAGCGAATGCAGTTCAGGTGAGGACCTGGAGATCTATACTCATGCAGACTTCTAATTGCATGGTTTCTATGGTAAAAAGTAGCTCACATGCACAAAGAGGTAAGGTAGCATTGGTATGAAACAACAGAAGAAATTGAAAAGGTAATGAGGAATCTAAGTATAAGAAGAGGAAGTACACTAAAAGGGATGCTGATGTAAAAACACGAGGAGAAGAAATTGGGAAACAAGGACACATGGATGGAAGAATAATGGGAAAACGAATGCCAGGGAAGAATAGATAGGATCCGGGGCGGATTTTTTTTGCATGCGACAGATGGAAACGAACGCGCGGCACTGATAGGTGCTGATTACCCCATGTCCGCACACCCGTCGCCCAGGACAAATGAAAGGTTCCGTTCTTTTGTCCATAACTCGCGATTCATTCAGCCGAGAAAACCACATGCTACCGACTTGGGCCTTCTTTATGCCACCAGAATACGACGTACTCCACTGTGGACCGCGAAAGTTTCTATGGCGTGATGTGGTAGATGCGGTTTCTTTTGTATATGATCCTGATCAGACTTCTCCGCTATCGTCCCTTTAATTTCTTTAATGGGAATTGGCGGTGCTGAGCGACTCTTCAATATTTAATCGGGGCGCAGCGGTAATTGTTTGAATTATGACCGGTAATGAAGATGGACTTCATTATCGTTGAATTTATCATATAATCCATATAGATTAAATAATCACTTCTAATTTTAGCTCGTTTCCCCAGTATTATAAAATCAAAACCGAGAAATCCTCTTAGCTATCCTTAAAGTTTAAGCTACACAAATATAAGGATACGTATTCAGCCGATACGTTTTTAAAATTAAAGACTAAAACGTGATTAAAATATATTTAATAAATCATTTCGAGTCAGATGAAGGTAGTGATTACCTATATCAATCAATATCGTTTGAATTGGTAAACGGTATAAATTCCTGAGCGGGATGGATTCATATTTCAATCAAATTTAAAGCCGTTTCTTGAGGAAAGATGAAAATTATAATTCACGTAAGAGTGGTTTATCTGAATACTGAAACCTTACATTACAAACATAATGATATTATTAATATCCCGTAGAGTAAGAATATTAAAAATAAATTCCATTTATACAATTGAAATTCATTTTTAAATTAAATCCATAATAGAAAAAGGAAAAGAGTTAAATATATATAGACGAAATAAATGTAATGACGATAATTTTTAGATCCATCATTTCTTATCATTCTGCCTTTCTCTACGAAAGACTTGCAACGATCCTTATTCGTGCCAAAAACCTTATTCTTTGCAGGATCATCGGAAATCACTTAATACCCATTCTCTCCTCCAGCTTTTCTTCGACCATGTCGCTGACCGTACGCTTATTTCGCAGCTCCCTTTAGATCACTCTCCCCTATCTTATCAATCCGATAAGTTTCCTTTCCACTCAAATTCTTTGTAATACCTCCACAATCCTCCTCTAATCTACCCTTTTTACTTCTGAGTACCTCTTCATATCCAGATCTCTAATCAGTCTCTCAAGTACTCTGTCCGCTTCACCCACAGCCCCTATCTCTGCTCTGTACAAGGAAGCCTTCGAATCAAACTTTCCACTTGTTCCTTCTAAAGATCTACATCGATTCCACTTTCAATCCTAATTAAGTCTATTAAACCTAGAGCTCTTATTTCTTTAAATCAACCAAAGTGCATTATCCTAATCTGAAATCCACTAATCTCATATAAGTTTTTACAAAAATATCCCAAAATCAGTTCATTTAATTTAAATTTATAATATTCTTTTTAAATTTAAAGTTTTCGGTATCCCACAATAGATAACAACTGTTAAATTTTAACTTAAAAACATGACTTCTGAATACATTTCTTGAACGATCTAAAATCGCAAAAGTTGATCTTCATAAAAATACATTTACATAACCTACTTTTAAAAACCAAACTAACTACATTTCTGAGATTTTGGGTTTCGAATTCTCACTATTAATTGCAGTTTCTTTAATCTATCGGTAAGTTCCAATACTTAGTACTAAAAGACTACACGATACCGCAATGTCATTCCAATAAATCTCTCACTAGGACATGAAGAGAAAATTAACCTTAGCGTAAGAGCTGAAAAATCCACACGTAGAAGAGAGAAAGAAACATTATGAGATTTCCTTTTCGTCTCCATCCAAAGACACAAATTCATAATGCGAAAGAAATAAAACTCGAAAGTGACTCCTCCATTGCCTTTTCGAGAACTTTCCCGCGACTCAACTCCTCGTCGGAAATAACGGAAGGAAAATCTAATCGCAGTCTCCCGCTGAAATATCTCAACGACTTAGCAATATGCCTCTCTTATCCACCAGAAGAAATTTTCATTTTGCCTCGAGTATCGCTGAAAATTTTTATTATAACCCTCTCCGCCGTGATGCACAAATTTTCCTGAAGACGCGACTCCAGAACAAAGAGAAATTTTGAGAAAGAGGATCTCTCACGCGAAATTGAGTTTTATTTTTCGAAAGCTAATGGCTCAGCCACCCTTTCTTTCGAAATTAGCGTCCTGACTTTAAAGCTGCTGTCTTTGCTCTGTGAACGAGAGCGGTTCGAACGCCTATGAAAATGGGGGCGTGAAATTGTGCTATGTACTCTACTATGAGAATCGTTATCGCAATGCTAACATGCATGCACGAAAAAGGCGCAACAAGGATAAAAAGTTGGTTTCGCTTAAAAGTGGCACGGGGATATTCTTCTTAAGAGACTCCTTAATGTGATCATCGTGCCTGATAATTGAATTAAAAAGTTCTTAATGGAACTGCCGTCATTCTTTACAGTGTACGCAGTGACACTGAAGGTAACTTGCCTTTTTAATTTTAAAATCCATCCCTAACAGAGATACTGCTCTCATATAAATTTCGCTAAACAAACAATATTTTCCAAACCTATTCACCCAATCTATCAAGAAATAGTTTCCGAAGGAAGCTTATTTAATAAACTTGAAATGAAACCGAATACGAAATTGTAATTGAACATTACTTTTAGTTCTTCGATAATGTTTATATAAGGAAATAATGACAGTTAACAAATAAACTCAATTTTTAGAGCAACTCCATTGTATGACTGGAATGTTTTTTTCTTAAACTTAACAGTGTTACTCTTAAAAAGTCCCTCACAAAAGATGGCTATGTCTTTTAGAAACACTTGCATATTTTAGGTCTTAGACAGAAAGCATTGGATTAGACAATAGATGCATAACATAATGGCCATCATTGGTTGAAACATTTTAATCGACTGGTTAATTGGCTACATTATCATTGGAAAATATTTCAAAATGCATAGATAATAATCTTAAAAATCAAGTATTTCTAATTAACTGCTTTTTATTTAAAATTTTCAAGGATTATAAAGTGGAGGTATACTTTTATTCGATTTCTTTCATACATACTGTAAAACTGATGCCCATTTTCTTACCAAAGCATATTAGTTGAGATAGCTGAACTATGAAATCTATTTACCATAATTACGGACTAAAAAGGAAAACTCGCTTCTCATTCCGAGGAAAGCAACCGAAAATTTGTCAAGGACATTAGAGAAGACATATACCCTAAATCACTCTAGGCGAATGGTAAATAGCGTATTCATGTGTTATTATATCACGAGTTATTAAAGTTAAAAACAAAGTCCTGCATTTTCCCAAAAACTAAAGGAACAATTAAATTTGTACAAAAAATGATCGTGTAAAACGCGAAAATGACAGTTGATGAGCTAAAGAGTAAATACAATTGGTATTTATTAATTTATCTACATAAGATTCTGTATGAGTAATATGAAATATCAAAGAAAAAAACCAGCATCTTTATACAAAAATAAAAGAAATTTATAGTTCGGGTCACTTAAAGAAGATTTAAGCAAAATATGCCAGCAGAAAATATTAAATGGGAAAGCTTTCTATAGCATAAGATGATGAAAAGGTGAGGTTATAAATTGCCCTCATTATTTATCAGTATCGGATACTCTTTACTAGGATTTATTCTTAAGTAGTTGAAAATAAGTACTGCAACTGAGCATTATTATTATCTCTGCTTCTTCCAATGAAATCTACAATTAATATAAGTAATCACACGAATATTCGATTTTGACCATCAGAGTCATAGTTGATTTTGATTTAGAATCCTTGAAAAGTAGAAAGTAATTATTATCTTACTACCTGTACTTTCATTAAGAGTAATATACATTTATTAAGAGTGACTTTGGATGCTACCAAATCGAAAAATACTTCAAAAAAATACTTGCTGTCTCCTTACAACACCTCCACATAATCCACAAATTGTAGTAGTATAATTATTATGATCCTATATAAAAGAAACCTAGAGAAATAATGAATGAATATCGATTTATTTATGAATTATCGAATGTATACGTATTACTGTAACAAGTTTCTGACTTCTAGAGAATTGTTCGATTTGTCAACAAATTTTCTCCAGAAAACTTTGTAACAGAGTACTACTATGGAGGAGAATGGTGAGATGGTGTGAATCTCAGAATCGTCCACTGTGGTCACGTGATTCACCCCCCTTGGTCAGGATAATAGCTTCCGCTCGCTTCGAAATTACCTCTGAAATAGTCATTAGCCCCTAGCTGAAGAGTTGGAAATTATCTCGTTTAAAATATTTCAGAGTGCTCTTAGGCGGAAATAAACCTTTCAACGAATCGCTTTAAAATAAAAATTTCATTTTTCGTATGACAGTTATTAAATAATACACGCCTCAAAATGTAGAATAATAAAAATAAATCATGATGATCTAAATATAATACCCCACTTAAAAGCCACATTCCAGCTTCACTGTTTGAGCAAAAACTATATAGTTAAAAACAGAGGTATTCCATTTATGTAACGGGATAAAGTTTTGACCAATTACATCAGCATTGTTTCAAAATATGTACGCCCTAATAATGAAAGCATGAAATTTAAATCTTTCGCAACGAGAGTATCACGTTGAGAGCTCAAAAGATGGCTGCCTTACGCAAGCGGGGATGGAAGCAACTCATAAAATTCCGGGAGCGATAATGGGCAGTTTATATCCATGACAAGAGCACACAAAATTTCACATAATTTTAATTTTTGTCGGATTACTGAGCGCTAACGAAAAAGGAGCAATGATTTCAAGTTTAAACGAAATCTTACTGACAAATTCTGCCTGGGTCTTCATAATGAAGCTCATAAGTCTAAATTAATAAACTTAAATTTTATAAATATAGTATAGCCTTTCTAACCATCCAAAAATTAGTAATACAAATATTGAGTTCTAATAAATCGCAGAGGAAGTGTAGGAGAACAACATTTCTCCTTAATCAGTCGAGAGCTGAGAAGGCGCTTCCAAATTCCTTTTGTCGTGGTATCTAATAAAATTTCCTTAGGAAATGCATTTCATCATCGCAACTCCCTCTACCTGCGCTGCTTAAAGCTCTGTCAGTTGAAGTTATCTCATAAAGAGCCTTGTAAATTACTCGGCGAAAACTAGGTCCATCTCTCCCAATGAACGAGGAGGAGCCAAAGAAAATACTCCAGGGTAACAACGTTTTTTCCTGAAAACTTATTCTAATGGAAGCGTTTCATTGGATTATGAGCCTCTCTGGCAAAATTCAAAACAGCATGAATATTTAAGCTGAAAAGACATCCATCTTAATTTCATTCATAAAATCCATTTATCCACCATTACGGCCTCCGTTCATCATAAAAATGACGTTATAAATAATTAATAGCGCGTTATTAGAGACTTGCATAAATAAGAATCAAATCAAACAAGATATTTGTTGAAAAACCAATTAATCTTCGGGAGAATTGTTGCCGTGTTTCCCTTTTTTATAAAATTAAGTGAAACAACCTTCGCAATAACAAATTTATTAATATTGTGATCTGGAAAACGGAGAGATTTCCTTGAGCTTTGAAGTATTCTGTGGATAGTTAATGTTGAAATATGACAATTAATCCGCGCATGATCTGCTCATTTATTATTTGAGTTAGTTTGCAAAAAATTTAGACTGCATCAAAAACCAACATAACGAAATTTTACAATTTTTTTGCTTTGAAGTTAGATTTTACATATAAATACGCTGTGATACGAATCACGGTAGGAGGCAAATTTCAATTAAAACATTTCCATATGACAAAGCATCACTCAAAAGAGATATTCTCATAACTAATGTAATCAGTTACTGAAAATTTTAGTAGATTAAAATGAAAACTCAAATATTGGGATTTGTCATTAGTAATTAAAGATTTTATCCAACAAATCCAGGTAAAATGACCACTAATTTAACTACATCTTTGTTTAAGAACTGAAAGGGGATTTATCACAAGCATTCTAAAGTTGCATTTCAAATCATTCTATTTTGAATTCCGATAACCTAACTATTCAAAAGAAATTTCCTTCGAACCGAGAGTTTTTAATGGTAAATTTTAAGCTTTTATAATGTCTCCAACTATTTCATCAAATTTGATTACTATTTCTAGCTATCGGCTATCCGTAAAACTTTGATTGACCCATATTTTTGAGTCAAGGAGAGTGGACACGGATATTCTTTGTGTCGTGATGAGAAGGTAGACGATTTTTCTGTCATCGGCATAAATTTTTTCATGTTAATCCAATGAAACCACATTTCATGATGCACCAACCAATCAGACTCACAGCTTTACGCAAAACTTCACTTTTTTCAAATTTTTCTCACTCGAAGTGATATACTTCTAAGCTTCAAATCCGCTTGGGTTCGACGCCAGGCCATTAAGATGTATCTCCATATTAAATACGTATATATTTATACGTGGACCATGAACGCAAATCTAGGAATATATACTAACGAGGATTCCATGCATGGAATAGTTCACATATTTAAATTACAATTAATAAACAATTTAAAAATTTTCCAAAATGTTGTCACACTTTTCGAGTTTCAACTCATGCGTTTCGACAACCTATTACTGAAGTTAGGAATATATTCACCTCAACAAACATAGCCCTACAATTCGTTGTAGTTTACAAAACGCTTACATTCATATAATTTTATTAAGAAATATATTTTTAATTGACACACGAATATTTTCAGAATACTCTTATAAAAATAATCCATGAACATTATCAGAAAATAGCATGGGAACTCTTGAATTGAATTATTGAATTATTTATTGAATTTCATAAGTCGTTCAGCAAAGGAAGTATGAAATTTCCTTCCCATTCCATCGAAAAATATTTCAACTTGTCTTTCGGTGAATCATTGTTCGGTGAGTTATGAAAAAATGAGAAGATTGTACTTTATTAATAGTTCCTATTTATATGAGGTGTCGTTGTCTCTTCTGCAATGTCATAGGAAGACGCTTAGTGCATGTAGCTGCAGCCAGAATCTGTACCGAAACCGCATTCTAATTTCCATCGTGAGTAAACGTGCGCAAACGAGGATTAATATTCACCCAAAGCTCTAGATCGCAAGGAACGTGTCGCTAAGATCCTGAGGAAGGATTAATGGAGTAAGTAAAATATTTACGATGAGCAAACCTGCCTAATGGGCCTATTATTCAAGAATAGGCTAATATAATCGCTTCTAACCTCGACATTGATGACTTCGAGTGCTTCTCTAGGTTGTTGTGAAGTTTTCAAAAAGCTAGATAGATCGCTTCTAAAGTGATACGGAGGAGGGGAAATCAACGACATGAAGGATGCAGCGGATCTTGAATGTTATTGGGGCTAAATTGGAAATCCGGACACGAGTACTAAAAATAGAAGCACTTTCAACATGAATGAGATTTGTCGAAGCATCCTCGGAGCTTGATGAGAGAAAGAGCGATGGAGTAATGGAAGAAGAGCGATCGTATATGACTGCAAGATCAACATCTTTTCTCATTTTCTTCGATCAACAGAATAAAGCTTTCAGACTGCTGTCTGCTTACCATAACAGAACTTTCCATTTATTGAAGCTATATTAATAATACATCTTCCGCAAGTTTACTTATTCTACGTGACTTAAGCATGAGCTGACCAGGCAACAGGGGTGGATTTAAACTATCAGAAGTCAGAGGTGCAAACATATAATGATACTTAATTTAAAATAATCATAAAAATACTGAATAGTACTTGTTTTGTTAGAAAATATCTAGGAAATCACTCAATGCAAAATTTAAATGCTATTCTAAAGCAAGAATATAGAATATTAAATTTAGACTGGTAATTTTATCAAATTCAAGGAATTTTCTATGGGTTTTAAATTATCATGTAGATCATTTAATCATATATTATAAGAAATTTTATATAGAAATTTTTTCTTTTAATAACAAAACCAAAAATACGAAATATGAGAAAGTGACAGTTTGAAGATTTTTGTATGATTCTGAATGACCATCAATGGCTGAAACCAGCCATTGATGATCACCCTAAATAAGAACAGTACTTCAACTACATTTAATTGGCTTAAAAACCCTAAAATTAAGTAATAAAAAACTGAGAATATATCCATTGATATTTTCGACAAACTTTAAACTTATTTACCGTGATTTCCTTTAAATTGAAAAATTTTCTAATTCTTAGCAAATACTTTCTCAAGAAATATGATATCAATGGGAGCTGCAATCCTCATTTTAACTACCAACACAAAAAATACGTATGTGCTGGGTGCACCCACCGAGGTAAATATCCGGCACATATTCGTAGAATTACTCTCTGCAATCTTAATTGCCACTTAAGGACAAATCTCTGAGCTAATAGGCCTAATTCAAAGTCTGTACCTGCTAATATACTGTATATGACTGTAGAAATACAGTACATTAGACCTAAAAAGATACAGTACATTATAACTAAGATTAATCGGATATTTGGGCCGATGGATGCAAAAACGTCAAATTTTGATTATTTCCAATAGTTCAACGAAAAATATATATCTCTGAGCTTTATTATTATCCTTTAGACGGAGATTCTGAAAACAGAAATTTTCGCATCTAGACAGAGAAGGCTCAGAAACAAGCGACTAGAGCACAACAAGTGATTCCTTAAATGTGATGTAAGAGAAGTGATATGAGAATCTCTGGAACTGGAAACAGGAGACAGATTAAAAAATTAGAAATTTGAAGTTAAAATCGTGTTTTTATAACAATTGGAATGTTAGGAATGATCATTCGCATTATTTCCGATGATGATAAAACAAGGCAAAACTTTACATCTCTATCTACCATAGTAGGAAATAGAGATGAGCTGTAGGTATCAAACATTCACTTCTTCGCAGAAAATCACCCTAGATTCATGTGGAATCTTCACGAATCCAAGCATTACGTAGCCGAGTCAAACATTCCTTGCAAACTCTTTAGCCCTTCCCACAGACAAATGAGTGGGTGTAACTCGGTGCGCCTGCATTCCCGAAGTTTTCAGGTCAAATGAAAATTAAAGCTGGTAAAATCTCACCAGGCAATGGATTAATTTCTGAGTCTAATGCAACAATGTTTGCAATGGAAAAACACACACAAAATACGGATCTTTCATCACCAATTCAGTAATATCCACTTTCGAGACTTTCGAGACAAAACTACCATATATCTGAAAATTATTATATTCCATATTAAAAAGAAGTTATGGTGGAATTGTGAGAGATAGCAGCTGCCATAATCTCAGAGGATGGCCCATAGGGCCTATGAAGCTCTGAGAATGACCACAAAGCTTATCGCGGAAACGCAATTCGCATCAGAGATGATGCCTGAATTGACCTGGCTGAATGCCTGGATTTATTCCTGAAAATACTATAAAGCTTATGGCTTACTAAATCTCTAAAGAATTGGGAAATAACGTCAGAAAAATACGAATCCCAGCATAAAAGTTAAAATAAAAAACTCTTTCTTTCAATTTAATAAGTGCTAACATTCTTGCAATTTATATCATATATTTCTATAATAGGCTAATTTTGAAAGATTATATGCAATAATGGAATGAAATATAAAAGTTTCAGATCACTTTTTTACAGAGAAATAGATTTATTTTACACTTCTCCAAAACTAACAGAGGAGATTAATATTTGAGGAATGCGACGCTAAATGATATCCTACGACTTTCGTCAAACTATCATAGATAATATCCAATAAGTAAAAACTTCGTGTATATTTCCTAAAAATATATTAACCACGTTAGGCAAGTAATTCCAAATCCCTAAAAATCAGAAGTCAAACAATTTTTAAAACTATATGATCACATCGAATCTTTTCTTACTTCAGTTCCGATTTTTAAAACAGATACTGGAAATCTTGAGATGAAATAAATATTTCAAAATAAATGTTCGTACTCAATGAAACAGTCGCGGTATAAGTCAAGTGCCTGTTTATCCCAATTCCTTCAGGCTTAATGCCTCTCCAAGTGAATTATCATGAATCTCTTCGAAAAATTACAAAACTTCGCGTTCACTAATACCTTCCAACTTCGCTACAAGTTTCAGAAGCTCATCGCCACTTACTGTTTTTTATCATAAAATATTTCATACTAATTACAACGTAAATTGGTAATTTTTTCGCCTATAGCTAATGAAGTTTCAACTTTTACAGTCTTATCTTGCATATATAAAAATTATAATTCTTACGTACTTGAACAAATAAATTTCATCTTAATATGGAAACCTTTCAAATAAGAATCTCAAATATTAATAAGGTACGAAATATGCCTGTGATTTATTGAGGAAAAGTAATCTTGTCACATAACATGGCCTTCCGATGTTGAGTTCTTCAGGTCATACGGTCACATCTGGGGTACGGCTGTTCATTTTCCCTCCGTGATCGTTTCATTTTCAAAACCCAAATATGATTTTCACTAAAGTAAGCGATTTCCCATCTCTGGAATTACCTTTCCCACTGCCATCATATCGAGATGAGATATTCACTTTTAAAAAACAGCCAATATAATACAGAAGCAGCTAAATGTGGGACATGACAAATATTTAACTACTTACAAACTGATTAATTTAACCTATGCTTGATTAAATAGTCTAAATTCTCTTATTTTGAAATTTTAGCAGGTTATACACCTTTTCTTATCATATATTTATAGTTAATTAACTATAAATATATTTATAAATTAATAATACTGTTGTGAGAACAAGTTCGAACTTTTTGCTACGTATCGATCAAAAATCGTTTTTCTTTTTAACCAAACAAATTTTCAAGTTTTTGAGAATTTCTTACTTTTCAATTATTAATGAAAATCTTACAATTTTAAGTAAAATTCATGAAATTGATGCGCGTTTTAAATTAAAAATAAAATAAGGGTGACTTAATTATTCGGATATTATAAGTTTCCCACTATATTTAACATCCTAATTAATCAATTAATTTCAAATTATTCATATTTAATTAATCCATTCTCTCTACCCATCAGGTCTAACAGTGGTGGTTAAAACATTTATGATAATTATTCTATCATATCACAGGCGTATATCTAAATTCGTTTTCATTCATTTGTAGAGGTAATTTTCAAATGGAGAAGTTAAACTTTACTGTGGAAATAAATACTTGAGAGAAAGAATGTACTCAAGATTGTAGACACATAAAAATTCCTCATTTCCTAAATTTACTCGAACCATTATCTCCGTCTGCTTCAAACGAACGGAGAATCGAGAGAAAATCATTGTTAAAAATGCCTAAAGATTAAAAGAGTGATCTGGGGTGCAGGAGAAGATGAGAGGTCTAGAAGAGAAGGGGTGGAAATGAAAGGGGATGAAAATGATCGATTGAATGTCCAACACTCCGATGGCATTTCAAGCGCACTTGCGCTCGAAGGTCACGGAAGTCATCGCTCAAACCTAGTTATCCGAACCGGCGTTTTTTGAGGACGGAAAAAATAAGCGGATTTGCCCGAGAGAAGAGCCGTGTGCAGTTGCATCCAGAATATTCGCGAACAGATGCAAAAACAACGAAACAGCAAAAAGTGAACGAAAGGAGGAAAATAAAGCAGTCGAGATTTATATTTAGTGGAATCTCCGGTTTTGAAATTTTCGAAATCTGAGTGTTGATCAATCTGTCGTTCTTTTAAAAGATCCAATTAACTGCGCCGGATCGATCGCTACGTACAGAACACGCACTTCCGTAGATGGTCTTCACTAATTCCGACGAGATGGACTGATTTTTGGGATTAGACCCACGCATGCTGAATTAATCCGGTTACCCATTCGTGATAAAGGTTTGAATATTGACGAGGACTTACTGAACCGCATGCAACGGCTGGAAATAAGATTAGTAATAATGCAATTACCTAAGTTCGGAAAATGATGAACTGGTAGTTATTGATAAATTCAAGCCGTACTCTATACCTTACGTTGTTTAAGAACTCACCGAATGAAAAGAGATTAAATTACGAATGTTGTACGCCACAGATTAATTCTAAACTCCCCATTTTTCCCGCCAAAAAGCTCTCAAACATAACGTTATCTCGTGACATAATTGTCTCGAATAAACGTCAACTGAATAAAGATAGTTTCTCTCTATTTTTGCCCAATATTCGTAAAGCCAAACAATAAAATTCTATACACTCTGCTTGATCAAATATGCTGGATATTTTATGCTGGATATTTTATAACACTTGAGATATGGACGCACTCTCCCGTCTACCGCAAAATTTGGGTCAAACAAATAGTATTTCATTGATTTTGAAGAACGCTAACATTTTTACGAGAAGTTTTCTCACAGATCTTTATTTCTTCATCTTTGAAAGAAAGAGATGAAATAAGCAACACTTGCACATCTTGTTTTCCGTAGTAGAACGTCGTGTGGAAGTCTTTAAATCCGAATATTTCAGATAGAATCTTAAAAATCGTCATTCTTTTCACAACAACGTGAATCGAGTTTGTAACACGTATCAAAATGACGATAATCTAATGGAGTCCTATTGGAATTCAACGAATCGCAACAGCAGCAAACATTCTCGTATCAAACAGTTCAAATTACAAACATCAATCTTATCGAAAAAGGGGGGAAGGGAATGACATATGCAGCAACATAAATTGCTCCAAAAAATGGAAGTCCTGAAGTAAATGATATCTTTCAATTTAACCTCCTGTCTATTAATACGATGAGGAGTATCTAATTTATTAATGTCATGAAAAACGATCCCATTAACATCCGAAAAAAAACAGTTACTTATTACTAAAGCAGTAAACCTTGCCTTGTTATTAATTTCGTCCTCGATCTTTTCATGGAAAGCTGTTATGTAATGGATAACTCCGTTAGGGTTTCAGCAATGGCATCACGTTTCTGCCAACGTATCGTGCATCATGGGCTCCCGAATAACCAAGTGAGCAGCGCGTTTGACTCAGGTTAAAGCTGTCCTGAGTTCAATCCCTGGTGGGAGTTCAAGCCCTAGGCTGCCGACGCACTTAAATAACACCATAACTATTACTGAGGTTTGCATGATTTTGATTTAGTACATTTATTTTGGTCACTTATTACAGAACTCTGTGAAAAGTGTTATTCATAGTGCTCTGCTTCCGAGGATGTTTCCCACCAATAGCAAATTGGCTCAGAGAGGAAAGAAAGGACAAACTACCTCACTCCTCACCTTGTGTAGTCGCATAAACCTTTTTCCAAAGCTTTTGGTAGCTAATGGTGATGGAGATGGATCCAACCAGCCTCCGAAATGATTACTTTACAATACTGTATAGTTATAAATATCAAGCCCATAAACATTCGAGAATTTATAAGAAGTGACTGAAGCAGCAAACTGTTGTTGTTAATTTCATCTTCGATATTTTTATGGAAATCTGTTCTGTAAGGAAGAACAGCGTTTTGGGTGTCCGCTGTACCACCAAAAATTTTGATTTTGGGGCTGAGAGAGTTTACGAAGTTTACAACATATTCCCTTTAGCAAAGGAAATTAATTTAAAATAGTTAAACCCTCTCTCAGGGCTGTATTGAAAACGAGAGTGAGGCCCAAAATACTGTCTTAAAGATTATATAATTTTAAACAGCTTCCTGAGAATAAACATTTACTCAACCATAAGAGATATAAAAACACTACCATGGTTCCGTATCAAAGCTGTATCTGATGATTTAGGTCCATGGTCGTGTATTACAGATATCACTTGTGGTTTTGATAAAGGTTTCTTCTCATAGCACTGTTTTGTTTAAATAATTACCACGAATAGGACTTGAGTCTGTGTTGGTTATTCGATATGTTCACTACTCGTCGATTAAAATCGTTGAAATGTCAAGTAATTTTGCAGAGATATTCAGTATTTTCATTCCCAGAAGTATTTAAAACTATTCATTGGTAAAAGACAAAAGCTTCGATAAGATATGATTTAATAGTGTTTGCGTTGCCATCGATAGAAATGTCACAGTATTAACGTATATTATCTTGACTCAAACCTGTAATAAAACGAGCCGGAAAGGTCACACATAAGTAAAATTCAAATATATAATTTATGACGTTTAACACACCATATATTCTTAAAATGCGCCCACAAACATCATTTTTACGCACGGCAATTAGATGGAAAAATGCCAGGTTATGAGTCTTAAAAGTGAAGTAATGTGCCCGCCCTAAATTCTCAAGCGAATCCTAAAATTTTAAGATCGAACAAGAATGCAAGAAAATTTACGGTCATTTAAAATGGAACTTGCCAAATTTACAATGCTTGTGATAGCAATTCCATGGGAAATTATAGCACACGCATGGATAAGAAAAGGAAGAAATATCACAAACTATTAACGTATGAGAAATTGATAGAAATGATAAATCCGCAACAAACATATATCAGCATTTTGAGTATTGTATTAAACAGTATTATAGATAACTAATCTACTTGAAATATGGACAAGAAAAAAGTCAGACGAGACCGAAGCTCGAACCATGGATCTTTCCCTATTTGAGAGGTTTATTATAAAAATTTGCAGATACTCAACATTCAATCTTTCGTTTTACGATATTAGCGGCAATGGTATACAAACGAAACTCCGCATACAACCAATAATTAAATTATTTCTAAAAATTTTTTATCCCATCATTTAAAAAACACTGGTATTTACGATGTATACTCCTTGATTACGCCAAGTCTCTTTCGAAAAGGATACCGAATTAAAAATTGAGAGCAAAATAAAACTTTCCCTCCAGGATCGAAAGTTGATTTTCTGAAGATTTTTACCCATTTTTCTCATCTCGACGGTATCAGTCGACCGACATTAAAGCCAAAACCTCCCACAAACCTCGATAATTTGGCTTCCACCTGATTTTTTTCTTCCCATCATCCCAAATTCTCATTAATTAATAAATATCTTTTGAAATCCTCGTCCAATTCCTCACTGTAGCGTGGCGATTATCCCTAATCATGAAAAATTTCCTCAATAATAGTTAATTATGAAGCTTTTGATCCTGACAGTGAAGAACTTCCCAAAGACGAAGAAACAAAATAAATTTTGAAGATGACTTAGGAAATGTAAAGACTATGATTTCCTTTATTACGTAAAAGTTAAAACCCAATCAAAACCCACTTAAAAACTAAAAGTACTGAAAAAAAATTGCCAGCAATATTAAATATTTTTATTTCGAAAATAATATTCACCACTGCGGATATTCAAAAGATAAAGAACAGAAAATACTACTTTCTTAATTAAAAATAATATCCATCGTCCTAGAAGACTAAAATGTCATCATTGAGACAATGTGAGAGAATTTTTTCAATCAAACCTCTCTTTATCGTAGCAATATCATTTTACTTAGGTTTCAAAACTGAAAAATATCAGCCATTTTTGAATTCATTTATTGCTAGATCATTCTTTTAATTCATTTTTTGAGTAATTGACATAACCTTACTTCAGCATCATAAGCTATTGTATTGATTCAGCTGTTAATTTTTCGCTCTTATTTCCACTTAAATTTAATATGACCTTTCAACTAAATATTGAAAATTAAATTCTGTTCAGCCGCAAAAATATAACGATAACATTAAATGTTTTATCAACTGAACATCAAGCTCTACATCATCCTGGTGAGAGAAAACGTAATATTCATGAATTTGATAATATTTTATCGAATGGTAACAGACAAATTTTCAAAAAGAGAAATGCTTCATATTGTTTAGAATAGAATAAAGGGTAACAGCTTGCGCTTGAAATGATTCACCTTTATTCTTCTGTCATTTCCGTTCACTCCCACAGCATAAATCGAGGTCAAATGATAAACGAAGTTACGTGGTCCACGTGGGAATGTTAGACTCCTTTGGAAGGTCCAATAACGATTCTTTCTATTTGCTGCTTATGCAGGTTTATATCTCGAGCTATCGACACGTCCCCATTTATTTATACTTTTCACGTTCAATTTTTCCCTTATGAGAAACGGACGATGACGTACTTTTTCTAAGAATAATAAAACGATTGAATTCCCTTAGGTATTAATTAACGCTGTGCCTTAAAGTTATTCCCGGAACAGGAAGTTAAAATCAGGTCTAAATTCCCAGAATGAGCGTTAGATGTCAATATTCTTGGTAAAAATAAAATTTTTACGGGTTTGAAAATGGATACGAACCATTATCCAGTTTATTCCCCGAATAACCGATGTTGTCAATGGATAAATCTCAAAATCGAATCCTCTAAGTTGGCACTCCTGGTGTACCCCACAACCTCTTTCATCGCTCTCTTTCCATTAGCTCCTCCGAATTCATCGGCTGGCCGATCTCTCCTAAAGCCAAATATCCCTAGCCATTCTTTGATCACAGCAGCTGAAAGAAGAAAAACTCGGATCCTGTACATATTGAAATCAATCACAAAAAGCCTCAAAGTGGCACTTCAAACAGTTATTCGAGGAGAGATTGGATTTTGGAAAATCATTTGTGTGGGGTCACAAGAGAGACAAATACCGAACCGACATCATTTTTCGAAATAATTCAGATTTTTTGACTAGTCTTGCTTGCATTTTTACTTTGCAATTCTCTTTGTTTTCAGAGTATAACTGTTGAATTTCTGATAGATATTCTGACAGCTTTGTCTGGCACATTCAAGCTAATTCACATTTTCATATATAAAACTGAAGTGCATTAAAAACTCATACCTTCGCGTTGTAATATTACAAGCAGAAAATTTATCCTACATCAAAGCAAAATCACTTCTAAATAAAGAATCGCAAACAAGCACATAAGGACCTCCATAAGGTCTCCCTAATATCCCTAATGGATGGCATGTATTGAGGGTATTGCAAATTTGTTAAGGAAGTATCATCTCTTAATTGGAAAATACTTAATAAAGGTTGGCCTGAACATTCCTAAACAAGTAGTTACAAATAAATCTAAACTATCCATCAGACTCATAAAAATTACTATTATTTTACTCAAATGATTTTTGAATAATTACGCAAAGTTTGACAGAATTGTACGCATAAAAGCGTGGGAGTGGTGGATTTTCTAATTTCAAGAGTTCCAATATCCTTGGGAATATCCAGAAGAAATTTCCAAGATCAGGGAATAAAAATAAAGAATAGAGTAAATAATCCGAAAAACAGCCGTAGCTATTAATATGCGAGGAAAATATCACTAAAGATTAAAAGATTCCATTCAGATGTCATTTAGAAAAAGGATTCAGCTTGTAAACAATTATCCTATAATTTAATTATTTTAATTTAACATACTCTTCATATATTTCATCGTATAAACATTGCATAATCGTATGGATATTTGTGATATAAAGGTGATTTAAATTTAAACCATAGGAATTGGGAGCCACATTTCGTAAGGATATTTCGAACTCAGGAGGCAAAGCGCAAAATATGAACAAATTAAATATGAGAGTTAAATAAGACGATCCTTAATTAAATAACTAAAACATTAAGTACTTACATGCGTCGTATATCAAGCTGAAAGTTAGTAAAAAATATGTGTGTCATTTCTATTTTCAAGTAATCGTAGAAGAACCGTAATTAAAATAATCATCAACTGACTAAAGGTTAGAGACAAAATAAAACAAGATTTTTCGGGATTTAAAGAAAATTTGTGCGCGCTCTCTAAAAATACAGCTCAGAAATATAATTGAGCTTTATAAGGAAGAGCGATAGAAATTACACACGCCAAAATGTCTCACCCTGAACCGAGATGCAGGATTGTTGCAGCAACGAAGTCAATTACACTGAACATGCGAAATTCCTTGTGGAAGGAAATCGACTTGACAGGACACTATAATAGGCTCCTATTTTGAACATCTGTTAACTGTGCTGGGGAACAAAGTCTTTTACGATACTCTCTCATCTCGGATATGTTCCCTCTCTATATTGTACATTGAGTAGAATATACCCATGCTGTGACCGATTTTCGGTTGTTTAACATTACGGCACAACCTATTCATTTATGAAGACCCAGTATATTAAAGGAGTAAAAAATCCTGCTTTTAAGAGTACTCCTCGTAATATTAGGTGGTACGGTAAATGGAAAAAAAATAAATGCACCCTCCTGTTGATTGTCCAACGCCCAAAGCGTAAACAGCATTAGGGATAATTACATACACCCGGTAAACATATAGCAATCACAGATTGAGTATCCCCAATCCGAAATTCGTTACATTGTATCATCTCACTTTTCAGTACTTTTTAAAATCTTTATGTAATAATAATAATAATAATAATAATGGCTGTAACGCCATTTCCAATATACAAGATAAAATTAAGAAATCTGCAAAAAACTTTCGGGAATAATGCAAACGATACGGGAAAGTTGATAGATGATAAGGGGATGCTTTAAAAGTTCATCTAAAGCGATCTTTCTCATCTCTAGAGTATTCAGTTCTTGGTCCATCAACCTCATTTAATAAATAAATACTGGTTTGAATTCTTTGCCTGTTTGAAAGTTGGTCAAATGTTTTGTATGAAATAAAAATTATTTTTTCTGAAATTATGACTTGTTTCAATTATCTTAGACACCACAATATCATTACAACGAATTCCGAAACAAGCTTGGTCCCAAGCGCTTCAGATTAGGAATACTCAACCTTTATTACATTCAAAACAAAACAATATCGATAATAAATAACTTCATCTAATGTGTTCATGTCCTCAGTTGAAATAGGCGCGTGATTTCATTAAATCTCAAGGAAAGAGTGACAGGTGAGGGAGGGAGGCTGTTGTCACGGGGAGATACCAAAAAAAAAGTCTGACAAGTGCCAAATTCTAACCGTTTAAGTGCGGTCGGCGAAACCCCTCAAAGGAACACTGCGTTCGGAAGGTTTATGAACTGTTAGGGAGGATTATTTCCATGAGATTAAAGCCTAAGACGTTACGTCAAACGATGTGTAAGAACATGCGACAACATGTGCGTATTTTATCTCTTCCTCTTAAGAACCTTGTTAGGATTGTACAAGTATCAAAGTAATTCGATTTTAAGCGATGAACATTGGGAAATTTTTCGAACTTGGCGGTAAAAACCGCTAGTGATTAAAGATTGCTCATTATCTTTCGATAATGAGCAGTCTGTAACGATGGGCACTCTTAAAATTTACGATAAGCAACTTTCGAGAGAGATTCTTATCTTTTGAGATATCCTTTCTTTTTAGACTTTACAGACTTTTCCCATAAAGTATTTGCGATCCGGCAAAGAAAGGTTGTAAATGATCTTCCCCCGAATGAAGGAAATATTCCATCATCGGCATGAATTGACACAAATACACACGTTGAATTTTCTTTAGGAATTCTTCATCTAGCATTTTTATTTAGAAATACTGTATAAAAACAATTTTGAACATTTAAGAAGGGTTTACGAGCTAGGGAATGAATTTTCATTTCAAATAAGAAACAGAAATAGGAGAGAGTAAAAGGGTTTCTTAATATTTTGCTCCAATTATAACTTCATTTAAACAAAAAATTGATAAATTAGATTGAAGAACAGAAGGGTTACATAAACATGATAATAAATTATTTGCGAGTTTATCAAGAAATTTAAAAATAGACCGATAGACTCAATATTGTCAAAATTAATGTCTTCGTAAATTAACGTATAAATTAGCTCGGTGATTAAAATATAAAGATGACTCTGACAGACCATCATTTCATTTATTTTCATCGAGAAATTGACCTATAATATTTGACGAAAATATCTACCTTTGGATTTCGAGAAAATGGAATAGCTTTATCAGCAAAACAGTTAGTTCGCTAGTCATTTAAAAAATTTTTAGGCCGCCAAAAATCACGATTATGGACTACGCAAGGACAAATCTCGGAAAACAAGTAAAATATTCGCAGAGAACAATATCAAGAAATGGTATTGAGGTTTGCTAGGGTAAATGATGTACATTAAAAGATATATCAGACTCTTTTTTTTACTTACCGAAGTCCGGTCCAGTACCAGGAGCCGGCCCCTTTCAGCAAGCGTCAAGGAAGAGCAGGCAATCTCGAGGGTTCGAAATGAAACAAGCCCTACCAACTCGCGCGCCGTGCACGCGAAGACTCATCCCTCCACGTTCTGCTGTCACTTCCTTTTCCGGGCAGCCGGCCTCCTGCGCGACCTCCGACGGAGGATCTCCCAACTTACTGTTGGGCCTTTCTGAAGGTGTTAGAGATAAGACGGGTTACATGATGAGGTGGTAGGGATGGAGAACCTCTCTTCAATTTTTACCTCAAATTTACGCTAAAAGGGTTGGCCGAAACCTTTCTTTTACCCACGTTTCCGTCTCTTTTTCGAAAGTCAATATTCCCTGATTTTATGTATAGGTCAAAGGTATCGAACTCTGGAATTATTACCTAAATAAAAATTTATTTTCCACGCTATTCTTTCCTAAATTGTGATTAATTCATAGAGAATGGATTAACGTAATAGAAAGCTTTAAGTTTCTGGAAAACATATTCTTATTTACTCAAAAAATATTAAACGTCAATTGATTTTCAAAATATCTAACTTTGTAATGATTGATTTTTAATCTGATTCTTCAATATGAAAATTCTTGATGAAATAGAACTGTGGACTCATGTCTACCTGAAGTGAAACCATCATTTTAACTCACAGTTATCAATTTTCAATATATTTAATAGAAACAATTCCAGCTATTTCCATCTTTAAAATATTGAACTTCATTGATTTTTGCAGAGCAACATCTAAGTCATAATGGTAAATCTGAATGGTCATCAAAACTTTTTTATAATTAAAAATTTGAAATCATTTACTTAATATCCATGTTAATACTTTAGATTTTACTGTGAAAATAAATGTTGACTAAACTCAAACAATAAGCACCTGAAAAGCTGTGAATCATTTGGTATAAATTTTTAAGGTGAATGAGAGACCCAAATAATCTTCAGGCAGGATGACATACAAAATAGTGTATTATTCATGATGGGCCACAGTTACGTGCAGTTGGCATCCATGGGCATAACATATATTATAAATTTCTTTTGCAGTTGCAATTATTCATTTCATAATTTCACTATGCCTAATCTATTTATTGATTATTCTTTTGAACTGAGTTAGTCAAAAGCCAATAAAGCAAGCAACGGTGCAATTTACAAAACTTCTAATTGATAACTGATCACTAATTATTAACACCATGAATATCTTTGTAGATCAAAGGAATATATACGGCACCCTCAATTTGGCCCTTGGGCTATTTTTGTAGAACTATCCTATGATCTCTAGCATAAAACATTAAAAATATTTTAACAACATTCTAATCCTAATTTAAGAGAAAGGGGATAATCACCATATCTACCAAAAGTGGAATTTTTTCTTCTTGAGAACAGAATTTGGAAATCCAAAATTGAGATACTAAATGAAAGACATAATATCAGTACTGACCTGGCTTTGATTTAAATGTTCCTCCTTCAAGATTCTTATCCTGAATGGTTTCTTTTACCATTACTCGGACATATTAACTTATATATGACTGAAATAACTTCACACAGTCTGACTGCAGGAAAATGGAAATCAAGGGGTCAATAAGAACTAGACTCTTGGAACCCATGATCTCTAAAAAATTCTCATCAGATCCCTTTTTTATATTAAGCACTAACCTTAACAGAGAACAGAAAATATCTCTGGATTTTCAACTTCTCAGGAATAAAATGGCAATAAAATTATGTAAGTAATTTTAGTCATTTGATAAATTTTATGGGCTTGTGTAAAAAGTAATCTTTACTTTAATTTAAAATTGAACAATTTTAAATGAAGGTAAAATTTAAATAAGTATGCTCTGGATCATACTTATGTAAGTATGCCTGATAACAACCTCCTCAAATCCACATCATTACTCATTTTCATTTTAAAAATTGGTGATTGATAAAATTAAGACAAAATTATTTACATGATTAATTGTTAACTTTATCCTATAACCATGTCCAGCTCATTTCTGAGTTATTGTTAAGTCACATGCATAAACTAAAAAGGCTCAAATATTTTTACTTCAAATCTCTGATGGAATTGATACAATGACTTTGCATCAATGACATAAATTATTGAAATAAAATAAAAATCATCAATATAATGCAAGGAGGTTGGAGGTTAACATGTCCAAAATAATATATGTACTACATTGGCGGAGTGAGGAAGAGCCTTACTTTAAAACATTGGGAAAAAATACTGTGCACTGACCAGTATTCCAAGGAGTAAAAATTAATAATGATGGAACATTAGGTGAAGCTATTTCAGACAGAATTGATCAGGAAAGAAGAGACACTAGACTGTTAAATAGCATTCTGTGGGACTGACAAATATTAAAGATATATACATTTAGAATATATAATAATATAGTCAAAAGTATAATTACATATGGGTGTGAGAAATAAAGTGAAATACGATGTATATTTCAATGTATAGTTCAAGGGAATTGTACCACTTTTGCAAGAAGAAGTCAATTACGGAGTTGGCAAAACTTTGACATGTTCCAGCAACATCCACTGTAAAATAACTCAGAGAAAAGCTCTGCATTGTGCAATCCCATTATCAGAGAAAGCTTTCAAACTATAGAGCAATAGAGATTAATTTCCAGTGAGTTGAAGGTCCAAATGTGACACTATATTTATGATAATAAGGCAAATAATACATAATATCACTCTCAGCAACAGACCCCTTCTTCCTTGCCAATCCTTCTTCAATGCCAGTACTAAACAATTAGCTTAAACCTTCCTTCTCAATAAATCTCTGTTTTGCATACTTAACCCTCTTGGGCTTTATCAAATTAGGTATTTTATATGGAAAATACAGTATAGTTTTGATATCATGCAGGTTTGCCTTTTAAATTGTTATGAACATAGTTCAAACAGATAAAATATATCAGTGATTAGTAGCATTCATAGTATTTGGAAACTCCTAATCACCAGGAGTACCCTGGTCAGATGTAATTACAAAAAAATAAGTCAATTTTATGTATATAAATATGCTAAGTACATGTTGTAAATCATAATTGCATACTTTATAATTAAAAACAATTTATAGCTATGGTCTTACCAGCTGCAAACATTTTTTAATAAAAAGCATTTAGAATAATTATAATAGCAAAAAATACAAAGAGTTAGGTTAATTCATGTATTATCGATTTGATGAGAGCTTTCCATCTACCAGATCTGTGAAAGCATCAATGAGTATGATAAATGAATTTCTTAGAATTGTAACCGGTTTTATGATAGCATCATATTTACTGCAAGGTTGCTGCTTTGGTCTCATGATCAAAGTTAATGGAGCCAGTTATATTTTTAACTAACATTTATGATGAGAATAAAATTTTCTTGACATTTTCCTAATTTATATTTGATTTCTTTGCTGAAAGAAATATACAATTATATACCAAAGTTTTATAGACTTGATTTTTCTGGTAAAAGTACTACTAACCTTTCAGAATAGCCAATCATGTTTATATAAATAGACAACTATTTATCTATGTTAGTAAGATACTGCAATAAAAATTTATTGTAATAATTTTGGTGTAATACATCTCATAAGGATTCTCATCCAGGAATAGCCATCAGCTGTCTCATTCTCTGTTTTTCAGGTCCCACAAATGTATAGAAACATTCATCCTAGTCCATTTCCTCTAGAATTATTAAAATTTTCCATGATAGTGATACGTATCCTCTCATTCACGATTTTGTTTTCTTTGGAATTTTCAGGTGATTCCTGCTAAAAGCGAGACCTGCATATAAATTTTAAAAGTAAATTACAGCCGACGCTTGGGCTGACAAGGAACATACCATTAACGAGGTTGAAAAATCATCATGAAGTTCAGTGTTAGACTTACAGTTAATACAAATGGGATTCCAATTTACAATTGAAATATTCTGAAATAAAGAAGGTTAAGAATACACTTATTGGCAAGGGAGGATAAATCCGCTTTCCGTTATCAAGGGGTATAAATCTAATCTAATGCAATTACTGGATAGTTTTCATTCAATTTTATAATCTCAAATATATATGAGAAATCGAAGATAATTACATGTTTTTTGAGTATTTATGCATGCTATGCGAAGTTAGGACATTTATTTGGGGCTTATGCACTAACTAAATGTGCTTAACATATGCGGCGTATAATTTTCTGAGTGCCTATATTGGTGCATTAGGTCACTTTTCTGTCCAACCGCGCACAATCGTGTAGCTCGGGGACTTAATGTATCCAAAAGTATCGTTTGATGATTGGAAAGACCACAGATTTACAACGTCACCATTTACCTCTTATTCGCCTGATCTAGAATAGTCATCACTCCATTTTCCCGTCCCTAGATTCCTTCTCCACTATAAGATTATCTTGTTTTAAGACCGCTGAAGGATGTTCTTAGAGGCAAATACCGTTCCACAGTCGACGAGGTAAGAACTTCGGTGGTACTTACTAAGTTGTAGAGCAGCTGCTTCCATTCAGATTCAGAGGAATGGCATGGTGATGATCAGCATTCAAAATACACACTCTCTGAATGAAAAACCACTTTTTAAATGTTCTATTTCGCGATGCACTTTATTTGGAAAGTCTTCCCGGAAGATCGAAGTAGTACTTTAGAATGTTTAAAAGACAGGCGGTCTTCATGCGATCCATTCGATAGAATCGATATCAATCGGACTCGAACGATTAGAAGGAACACAATTTGTCACTCAATGTTATTTCTGCTATTTAAATGCTTTGCCATCTATGTACGTTTGAAAAATGCTTAGATGCCTTTCCAGGTGGAGGCGTTCCCCATACAGTTCAAAAAACAAATTATTCCGACCATCGGTAAATTTTGGTGTTAAAGATCCGTCTTTTATTCCTGAATTTCTATTATATTCACGCCTGAAACCACTAAGATGAAAATTACCATAGAATCTTATTTTCATGTTATATTCTTTCTCAATATTCAAAATATATATTTAAAGAGGAATCAGCATAGAGTTATGGCCCTGTCTAATTAAGCATTAAAGACTACATAAGTTTTGATCAGGTGTAGCGACAGCTACAAGGAGCGTAGCAACATAGACATACTTCCAGAGATCAAAAGATATTTTTCTTTGTCAACACATACTAAAATAGTTTTTGTTGATAAATAATAATATAAATGGACAATACATTTATGAAGAATAAGAAATCAATTTGAAAAAAACGTAATTCTACATAATGTAAAAGTATGATAAAATAAATCAATAAATAGAATCCAAAAGAATAAAAAATTTTGAGTGATATACAGTAATGGAATAAAATCTGACATTCTTGTGAGGCGACTGCCATACTACAACCTCTTTCAATTGTATGATTCCATCTAATTCTTAGCTTTATCAAATCATTACAATTAGGATTGAAGAATTTTATCGCAAAATTATTCAGATTGTTGACATAAATTTAATGGTGTAAATACCTGTATTGCGTTTTGATTTTCGATGACTACATAGTTATCACAGAAAGAGTTGTTCATTACATGTTCAATTCCTTGTTTAATCAGTGGAATTAACTTAAAATTATTGCAATCTTTTGAGGTGGACAATGTTTTCAACACCACCAATGTTGTTATTGCTCGCTGTCTTTCCTGAAATTAATCTCTCTCTTTTGAATCATAGTATAAAGATTACAAAACAAGCATAGTTCATCTGTACCATTCTTTTCCATATAAACTATTGTTTATGGTGAGCTATAATAACATTATTATTAAATAGGAACACCAAAATTTAAAAAAATTGCTTAGTTATTCTATAAAGGTATTTATTTTTCTAACACAAAAATTGGTCTCCATTAGCAGGTATAAAAACACATTTCTGCATCACACTATGCTGCTGTCTACACTAGCAGTTAAGCATTGCATTCATAATACAGTAATGATATGTTTTTTCACTTTAATGGAAATGCTTGGGGAAAGGTTTGTACATGGCATTTTCTCATCACCTTTCAAAACATATCAAACCCAGCATATTCATGTTGACGGAATACCAAGAATTTACCATGAATAATTTCATGTCAATGCTATTCAAGGTATTTGTAGAAAATGCATTAGCTTACATAAATACCACAATTTTCTCATGTCATGAGTATAAAAATGATTACCATGAATACTGGAGTCTTAAAATTATTAGTTTTTCATGGCACCACTACTTTAAAAAATGTTTACCAAAAATAAAATTACCAAACACAACAACAATAAACTAATAAAACATATCTAACAATTGATTTTTTCAGTCATCCATAAAAGAAACAATGATATAATGATAATTACAGGAATGTAGAAGAGAGAAAAGTAGTCAAGAAATAACAATTAAACAATCTCTATCCAGTTAACACAGGTATAAGTGCACATTAAATCATATTTAAATGCAAATACAGGATCTAAAGAATTGTAATAAATTTTAAATGCAATAACAGTACTTTCAGACTCATAACAAAAGGCACTAAGCAACTTTGGTTAAAGTTCAGCGCCAATATTGCAACTAATCCTTACTCTGTGCAAACATAGAGTAAAACTATTTTTAGACATCCTAAATACAAGTAAGTCTTCGTACATCATTTAAAAATCCAATAAAGACCAAAACCTCACTTTTGAGACATTCTTTTACATTGTAAAAATCTTTCATTTATAATGAGTAAGTAGTTGCATTATTCTAAAAACAACATGTGCAACTGGGAACTAGTAACCAAATTTTCGACCCCTGAGATTTTCATTTCCAAAACTTGTTGAAAATTTCCATGAAAGAATCGTAAATCATGAAGGTGATGGCAACATCAAGGCACACACGGCTGAGTCGTGGGACAGTTCCCTTATAGAACCTAAATTAATTGAAAGAAATTAGTATCAATTACTTGCCTAAAATGATCATTATTATAGTATATTTTAAGGCAAATTCTTTATCAAAATTTCTCTTCAGATCTCAAATATACAGAAAATTTCTCAGATGTTACCTGTATTACCTTACAGTAAATGTAGAAAATTTTCAATAAGCATCCAAAGGTTAGTTCACTCTAAGAGTGAAATTGAAATTCATCTTTCAAATAATACTCTTTGAAATGATTACCAAACATGTGAACTTTTAACATAAGATGAATATACCAAACACAATTAAGCTTAGCATGGGAATATGACAGTAATTATCAAACACCAACTAGAATGTATTTATTTGACAGGTTAATTCTCAAGAAAATACTATAATCCTTTACTAGGAGAGGATTTATTTTAAGTACTTATTAAATCTTAAAATTTCATCTAAGCACTCCTTTCATTTCTTTACTCCAATAAGAAAATACATTTTTCAATGACTGATAATAAGACAGTCAAACAAAAATTTTAATAGTATCTATTTTAAAAACATCTCAATTGGATGTATACATATTCATATATTATGTATGAATAGAAAAAGGAATTATACTTACGCAGAAGGACCCTCGTTCTTCCATATTTTCAAGAAGCAATCAGCTGTGCTCTTGTACTTTGAGGCCTCCAACCCCTGAAATCAAAATGAACACTCATTACCACATTTAATACATAAAAATCTGATTTAACCAACAAATTATCATCAGAATCCTCATTGTGTAAAATATACCTATCAAGTAACTTCCTTTATTAAATCTCTTGTACTTCAAGTAAACATAATCTGGATAGCAGCTTCAATTTTTATGCTATTTATAACACAAGATTTATTGATAGAATACAGCTATGAGCATTACCTGCATTCTAGTTTTCACCACATCAATGGGTGTATTTCCAAATACTGATGCAGCACCAGCGAATGCACCAAATGCTCCCACCATATACTTTGGAACTTTTGCGTTAGGATCTCCGCCTCTCCACCAATCTTTGAGTGTCTCCATCACATAAAATCGAATTGCTTGATTGCTACCCTGTTTCATTATTGTTGCAGTCAAGCCTTGGTATGTGCCTCTGATACCTAAATAAACAAGCCATTGCAATAGTTGAGTATCCCTTCAGAGCATTTTATAGAAAGATTACTAATTTCCTCCACTTAACATGAGAGATACATTCTGAAAATGTCATGCAACAAAAAATCATCAAGCAAATTTTAAAATCCTTAAGTAACCTGTCATTGTATAATAATATGAACTCACATTCACACAATTCACAAAGCAAGAAATTTGTTTGCATTATGTGAATACGTTCACATTTAGATACTCATTTTATGTTAACTGAACGTATTAATAGGCTATTATCTATAACATAAGAATAATAGCATTTTATACATTTATCTTCTACAGCACGGATTTCCAGACAAATAGCATATTTTTTAAAATATACTATTAATCATGAATATTAAATAGAAGTGAAAATACAACCATGTCTTTTGCACAACTCAATGAGCCCACACAACTTAATGGTGTTATTTATACAGTTACACTGAAATATCCATGAAAGAGATGCAACATAATCAATAAACTATTGTAACCTTGTATACTAAAAGCAGATAATTATTACTTAATTCTACAGTAATAATACAGTTATACCTTGACTAATGCGTAACTAGGATAATGAACAGGCTACTAAAATTTTTTTGCTGTTTCTTTACTTAGCTAACGAATTTGGATTGAGCTGATGTGTGATTTGTGGATGTGCATAGATGTGAAAAAAACCAAATGAAATTCATGGAATAATTTGAATGTTTTTTTCTAACGAAAAAATTTATCCTTAGAGTGCACAACCAAATGATTCTACCTGGTTTTCCACTCACTTCTCCACATGGACAGATTCAATATGTCTCTTCCCCCATGTCCTTGAGTGAACCACTAGATACTAAACTCATTTACTCTATATATTAAAATAGTGGGTGTCATCCAAAATTTAAAAAATGATTTTCTATAGAAACTTACAGCCTCCGTGTGATAAGATTCTAGAACAAATTATCTTTATTAGCTGAGGTATCATCTACTTAAAATACAATCTTGGCAACATTTAGCATACTTCATTTATGACAAGTTTATGACTTCATGCAATGCCTTAATATATCGAAATTTTAGTAAGATATTTATATGCATCCCTATTTTATAGTGGAAAACTAAAGAAAATGTTTTAACTGCACAGTTAAAACTTGAGTTATAATTCTGTTTCATTTCTAAGATTCATTTTTCATGTTATTTATGCTATCATAAAATGCTGCAAAAGGTCAAAATTGTTTGATGGCTCGATTGAACTTCCTTCAATGTCACAGAAATGAAAAAGAAAGCTGAATGTTTGTATAGAAGACCCAGCGGACATTTTTGAGTCACATTTTTCAAAAAATGGTGTAACTAATATTCTGCTAAATACAGCACTTAAGAGAAAAATGATCAAATTGTCTCATTTATAAATACCTTGCTCTTTGATAATTGTGGAAACTCCATGGAAAAAGCCACGGAATCTAGGATTTGCCGAGCGCTGATCATTGATGAATTTAACCTTCACGGTTTCCATGGGTGTTACAGCAAATATAGCTTCGCATACTCCAGCACCAAGACCACAAAGTAGCCTCTGATGAGGAGCTAAGTTGCCTTTGCTATCAACACTTCGCTTCTTGAATTCTTCGAATGCTCCAAATCTAAGCTTAGGGAAGTAAAAACCAATTAGTTCAAGCACAATTAACAGTGGCATTTATTTAACAATGACTGATGAAAGAAAAGAAAAGGAATTTGACCGTTAATGAATTAGAGGATGAAAACAGTTTTTATGTCTGTACCAGCATCTTCTAGATAGCAAGACTGCAGAAAATACTTGGATGTTCACTAAAAGTTTGAAATTTAGACCTTTCCCAGTGTCCTGCTACTAAGATGATGTTGGTCCCAATAAGCAACTAACATTAACCTAACAAATGTTTTCAATCGGTAATGACAGATGAGAAAAATCTTAAACCTAATCCAAGCTATCCTTCGTAAGTATTAATCTACCAATAAAAATTCATAGAAGATAAAGCAGAAGCTATTGTGTAATGTTTTTCATCATTAGAAAACTCAAACTACTTAATTTTCTCCAGATATGAATTTTATGCACTCTAATAAAAGTAGCTCACACTTGTAAAACCCAATGAGCTGTTACAGCAATTCAACAAACATAAATGTGAAACATAGAGAGAATTGGAATATATAATCTCTGTGGACTTGTCGTGTCCCCTCAAAGGAAGATCTATACAAAAGACACTAGTGTTATAACCTTCTTTTGGTAGGAGTTTTAAGGTTTTTAAAAATGCTAAATTTGAGATTCAGATACTCTAAGAAATGCTTGTATATGAATTCTTATATGTAAATTTTTATCTAGGTATATTAACATATACCTCAAAGTAGAATTAATAGGTTTGTTTTCAAATCACGAGAGATTGTTATAAATTATGAGTTTTAAAATAAAGTCTTTTAAAAATATGTTGATGCATAAAAATAAGATATTGAAAGCACACTACTGAGTTTTTGAGCTGGGTTCCAAATAAAAATGTCACATCCTATTCTTCATAATTAGATATTTCATTAAAAATTATAAAATATCAAATAATTAAAATAAAAATAGCTGAAAATGATATGATTAACAAAATAGGATAAATTTTACTAAAACCTTGGTGGAAATACTTAGTAGCCATTACAGATACAAGTATAGAAGACTGATATGATTGATATGTCAATAGTAGGCAGGTAAACAACATCAGGCAAAAACAGTATTTTGAGCAAGGTGTAGATTAGATTTCCGAAAATTCTGGTTGACTGGTGTCCCATATTAAAAAAATTTCCAAAAATCAGTAACCTTAGAATCCGTAATTCCTTTACAGTTTATAGCATGACCTATTAAGATTCAGAAGAATTATTTTTTAAGGACTGGGATCTTCATAATGAATCTATTATACATGATCTCAGATCATGTATAATAGATTCTCAGATGAACAGATCAGACAAGGCCATTGACAGATTTTACAGGTTTGTGATAATACTATAATAATGAGGAGCTCAAACAATAAACTAACAGTGATTGCTTCACAGAAATTGGAGTTAATTGTAAACTAGAGATAATTTAAGTGATATGATAATTGTTACTTTACAATGAATGTATAAGGAAATTATTTAAAACTGCCCAACACCTGCTTTAACAAGTTTCATGAACATCCCCTAGATAAGGCTACAGAGAAACAATGAATTTTATAAGGAGGATAGGTTAGTTTAAATACAGAATTGAATGGAGAGTAATGTGAGCATGGTATAATTTGAGTACAAGATCATCAAAGACAGTGAGTCTCTTATTAACCATTTTATTGCCAGCAAGATAATATACCAACACTTGGAGTAAGGAGTAAAAACACAGGCCACTTTTCCCAGACTCCGACACTCATGTAACTGAAAACAGCATTTGAAACTATAATCCCAGTAGATAATTTATGCTCAACAGAGATAATCTCTTGATAATCACCTTATTTAAAAGAATAATTGAATGTTTTCCATTAAAAAACATTCTTTTATATTCCAAAGTAACTCTTCTCTCTAAAGCTCAGGCAGTTTTTGTGCCTTTTGCATGATAGACACTAGCAGTAAGTAAGAGAGCTAAAAATTCATTGGGTTGGGACCTTCACTAATAAAACGGGAACCAAAAATTCCCATGTTTTTTGAGAAATTGACTCTACGTTTTCACTCATCCTTCTTCCCACCATTTGCTAGGGAAATTTGCATTTGCTAAACCAATGATGTACAAATTCTACTAAGCCTAAACTTGAAATACAATAATACTAAATGACACATTTGAATGAAAATTAGTCATTCAAAGGTTAGTAAAAAGTAGTTTTCCAAACTACTTCATACTCAGAATGACTCTTGGAATAGATATATAAAAATATAAAAGTATTATCTTCTAATCTGTAAGGGTTAATGTGAACATTACAGATCACTAAACTTACATTAGATTCAGAATATCCAGAAAATGTATTACCTGACAGCAGATTTAGGAATGGATCCATATAAAAGAACACTGAGACCACGATAAAGACCAAAGAAGCCATGGCTACGAACAGTCTTCTTTACACAATCAATAATGCCATTGTATTTTTTTTCTCCACCACCCAATCCACCCTTCTCATCCAACTGTAGCTGCGTCTTCACATATTCCGTAGGAAAGGTTATGCAGATCTCGATACCACCAGTAATACCACCTTAGAGAAGTAAGAATAAAAGAATCTGTTGTTACAGACTATGATTATTAAATGAAATAAAACATATTTATGTATACATATGTGATTAAATAGTATGCTCAGCAAAATATCTTGAAAATCAATTAGTAGTTGATAAAATAGGAAATTATTCTAATTATAACAATAAAAGTTCATATTTAATTATTACAGAGCAAAAAATATGAATTGTTGAAAATAAGAAAAAAACATTCAATTCTAACTTGAATAAGTAGCATAACATTTCATACATCATGCTTACATATACATAGAAGTGGAGATTTGACAGATGAAAATTGTGACACTATGAATCTACTCAAGAGATTTGTGCTTCATTGAAAAATGGCCTCTTAACCCATATCTAAAGTATACAGTTGGCAGAAAACTTTCTTCTATTTATGAGGAAGAAGAATGTGATTTTGGAACAGAACCAAACAAGTGAAAAATGACTAATGCAATGAATTACATAACACATACAACACAATTAAATATACATTGAGGGCATTCTTAAAAATTGGTTCTTTGTTGGTGTTCTGATTGGTAAAATGAAAAAATCAGAATGGATAAAAAAACGCGCTCAACTGATAGTTTTTCGAATGCTTTCATATTACTTAGAATAATGACCTAAGAGTTTTCTTATACTAAATATATGAACGATTATATAAAAAAATTCTGAACGCTATTCCCCATAAAGCGAAATTAATGTAGATCAGTAAATTAATGCTTTTAATTCAGATACTCGATGCCAATAACGGAGACCGGCATTCAAACGATGATAACCTTCAGGTCATAAGCGAGGGAAATAGGACGTAAGTGACTGTATGGTAGTGAGTGGTACTGATACAACGAAAGGAAAACTTGAAATTCATATTAGCCCGTTCACTCAATCAATCAACATGGCTTCATTACAAATCAATCGCAGGGAAATTATTGAAAAATGAACCGAGAAAGAAAAGCAGTTAAGAGAGGAACCAAGTAGTATTCTCATTACTAGGATTACTCTTTACCATATCCTGATGGCAATAAAAGGGGTATTTTCAAATTTTGATAGAGTAAAATCGGGAAAAAGTCTTAAAATTTAAGCTGACTTAACTTCAAATGCTTTTAAGGTACTATTAAGCGTGCGCAGCGGTACATTTTAATGAAAATTCACGTTAAACTACTTCTATCACTGAATCTACATCTTTAGCATTTAAATATTTCTCCGAGTTCCGTCTTCTTTCCATCAGACATCAGAAAAATCGATCGGGACAGTCCCGGTCAAAACAAGACGTACGGTAAGCCATTACCTATCGTTTTACGTACTTTACGACAGAGAATTCTTCTAAAGATTTCCAACAACCAATAAATATTTCTGGTAATTTAAGGAAACAAAATGAGATCATAATTACAGAATAACATATGCGGCAATGCTACCAAAAGATGCCGAAAATGATCAAAGGATTTCGATTTTTCCACCTTAACAGATACACGAGAAAGTTTGTCATGCGTATCGATTATCTTGGCAAGTAGCAAGAATCGGAGAATCCCGTTATGCGATGATTGCAACATTGAATACGATCAACCTCACAATGACTTTTAACGCGCATCGAAACAGTTGCCAGACAGACTCCTCTTCGTGAAGTTTTCATAAAGAATTGAATAAAAAGTGTTAGCATCGAAAAGCATGTTGATAAACTCATAATGGATTGGTTGCAACAAAAAACTCCAATCAACATAATAGTCAGGTTAATCAAAGTTCACGTGAAACTCTGAAGCTAACTTTTGGTCCTTGGGAAAAGTATACAGATTTTTAAAACACATATATACAGTTTTTATAACTTGATCGATGGTAGATAAGCTTGACCTTGTTTGCCCTAAGCTAAGAGACAGGTCAAAGTGCGGGATACTGAAGGGCCCATTGTATAAAATTAAGTTCGATTCATTCTTTTTAAAAATAACTTTCTAGATTTGTGGAAATGAAGGATGTACGGAAGAATCTTTCAAATACATCTACCAACAATCACCTCCCCAATTAACGTAATACCAAATGAATTTCAAGCAGTATTTGTGAATGGGTTCGTTATCACCTAAGTATTCATTAGCAATAAGCAAGTAAAATAAAGGATTGACCTAATTTTTTTCTGACTTACGATTAACTGTCGGCACTTAATTCATGCATGCAAACTAAGTGCCGAAATTAATTATTAAATTAATTAATTTTTCATAAATCATCTCGAAAAAGTTATAAGATTTAAATGCCTGATGCCAAGTTAGAATTAATTCAATTTTATGTAATTCAATAATGATAAAAATAAAGAGAATTGTAACAATATTTCGCTAACTTCGCGTAAATGAGAATAACGTAAAAATGTGAGCGAAAAGAGTGAACTTTATGGAACTTTCAAACGTAGAAAAGTTCTGAAGGCAAACCCGATAATCGGGAACGAGGTCATTTCACCTTGAAAATGTACCCCGCAAGGATATCAGTAACTAGAATAAAAGAGAATGTTAATGATTAATGACTGCTTCCAAACTGCACGATATCATTGTACTCAATCCATGATAATAATCAGATGTAAACGGTAAAAATAGAAAGATTCGGAGAGAGAACGCTTATACAAAATAAGGTCTAGTCTGGCTGACACTCTAACGGTAAAAATCTTTGGTTTAGGGCTGTAAAAGCTGCGGTAGGAATACTGTGTTTGATGCAGGAGAAAGCTGGGATAAACTGGGTCAAAATTTCACTGCTAAATATAATATTAATAGCTCTACTAAAAATTTCAAAGGTAAAAATTTCAAAACCACTTGTGTCTTTTAATATCAGAGTAAGATTTGGTGCAAATAACTCCGGTAAAGGCATCAATAGTATTCAATAAAGACAACAGAGCCAACTATCTGGCTTCTATCTTACCGAAGCAAATCTTGAGGATGAACACTACGGTAACTAGAAAAACTTAACAGCTTTACATAACACTCGGAAAAGGCTTGAAAAAATACGTGTACGGCTTTCGAAATGTATGAAAGTATGATCGTGAACTCTTCAATTCCCTTTAATTGGAGACAAGTCAGTAAAAGAAATAATTATGGTTTAAGATTGAAATATTTACAAGAAATCTGCCCATGAGCTGTTTTTTCAACGTACGAATTTCATGAATTATCTCGACTGTAAAAAATCACCTTAATGAGATAAGATCTATTACGTAATCAGATATAACGCTGGTTTCCGACAATTCATTTCACCGGAAGATAAATTAAGAAGTAAGAAATTATGAATTATGTAGTTAAATTGGTAAGAATTTTATTTATATTACTTCAGCCAATCTAATAACTGCTAATTAAATAGTATGCTACTATAGACCTATTTAGTTGGTAGGTTTTCCAGCATATCTTGATTTTGTAACTAAATACTAATGATAAAATTTGCTGGAGGAAATTAAAACATAAATGCTTGTTCTTCTCCAAAAATTTTCGCCAAAAAATACCAGATATTATCTCCTTAGCGCATTATTCGCGACTCTAAAATATATAGTTTCAATGTACAAAAATTTGGCCCAATTCTGGATCACGTTTCTTCCTAAGGCTTAAAAAAAAAGAGTTCAAAGGTGCATCAAGAGGCTACTAGATCTCCGTTACTACTTATTTACAGAAGCGCGTTATCTTCTCCGAGATACTATCGAAATTTCAATTTCAGTTGAAAGCCCGTTACTGGTAATCCACTTCTATTGAAACGAATATAATGCACATTGGATTATGCTATGTGTGAATGCTCTAAATGATATCAAGTTCTATTTTCACAATTACATCAGACAAAAACATTAAATTTCATACAGTTTTAGCTTGTTCGCTTATTGACTTCATCAGGCCCGAATGGAATTCTACCGGAGGGTCTGAAAAATGATAAACTAAAGCTATTAAATTAGAATGATCGACTTTATCAAAGCGATATCATTCATGGAACTACTGACCTAAATGACCTTCTGTACTCCGCTAGAATCTCGCTAACCCTCACCCGTAACCCGCACCACTTTCTCACTACACCATCATATCAATTCCGCCCATGGACGATGACCTTGACGTCACAATTACGAGCGAACGGTTCATATGAGAAAGGAACCATAAAATTCACTTCCGCAAGAAGTTAAAAAGAAAGCAATATTGCTGTTGAAAGTCTAATCTAAAAGCTGATAATTTGCAGAGACGAAAATCCATTCCGACACTGCATTAAAAGTTTTTGGGAGGTTAATAGGTTTAATACTTTCAAATTTTCCTCCTTAACTGAGGTATTATAAGCGTACGCAGCTACAGCAGCGTAAGAAAAAAACTCTTAAGGCCGCTATCCATTCTTAGCTCAGCAGAAATATCTCAAACGCTCTCCATTTGAAATGATGTTGCAACAAAACATTCTCGCCACGCCTGTGAAAGCCAGTGCAGCACTGACAGGAAGAGCTAAGTAATAAAGCAACATAGTAGACACAAATATTAAACAGTGAGAATACTGAGCTATACCGCTGAATGTCATCATTTACCATACGAGCAAAAACTAGCTACGTCCACACTATTGATTAACGCTCAATTTTTCATGTGTCTTACACAAATGTGTCACTCAAAATGCACGAAAGTTCCCGAAAAATATATTTCCTGCATTGAAAATGCGTTCAAAAAAGAAGAAATTAATTTTCGACGATATTTCCTGGGTTATTCATTATGACATTGGAAAGGAAATCATTGCATGTAAGAAAAAAATACTGTTCCTTAGGAGGAATTTGGAGGAGAAATAACCTCCCAGAATAAGATAATAAACATTAGATAAGATATTCAACACACTTGGAGAATGATAAAATATCAAGAGTTGTGTATCTATTTTTAAATAGAAATATTACCAGCCACAATTCCCTTAAGACCCATGGTTGAAGATGCAGCAGCCGCCGCGCCAGTTTCTGTCATCCATGGCCTGGCAAAAGGGCTTTTGAATTGCTTTCCTCTGGAATCCATGATGAAACAACAGTTTTGGTAACAATTCCACAATTTAATGTAACTGCTTCGTAGATACTATTCTCCTTGTTGAACTACTTAGTCCCATTACAGCCTTGGGTTTTCGAGATCTACAAAACGAACATTGAGGGGGAGTGGGCAGACGCAACTCAAATGCACCTCATTCGCTGGATGACTGGTGTGACAATCGTCGAACTGGAGACCATCGAAAGAATCGAAGTTTCTCTACCGATATATCGAGCTATCGTTGCATTGGATTGTTTACGTCCTGAATTCTGATAATGAACTCAGGTCATCGTCTGCATTCCGATGCCAAACCCAGTGCTACATTTACGTGAAATAAACTGTTGAAATATATATAATAGCATTATCGATGTCCTATATCTTTTTATAGTTCATTGCCTTTTGTAGGTGAAATTTTAATTAAATTAATTATGACAATAAGTGAAATGCTGTTTATCAAATTTCAGTATCTCTTCTTTCACACACTCATTTTCGGTAAATGTCATTTCTTATTAACTTTCAGCTCCGCTTTTGATGCATAACGCTACGGGTTTTCACACTAGTCGTATCTGAATTAAAATGAAAAAGTTAATTAGTAAATGGAATGACTATAAGTATAGGTTTGTTCCTTGGATTGCCTTTAACATAAAAAACAGGTGGGTATTCCAATGCTGTAGCATTAATGGAAAATATGACTTAAGAAATTTGCACTCAAATCAAGTAAGGATGCAAATGTAAATATGATTGTTGGACTGTAGAACTGTAGTTGAACGTTCTGGTTTTCGCGATGCTAAATGTGTTTTATGTTTCATTGGAAGACTTTCGTATACTGCAGATTGAGTTCATATTTCAATTTTAATCCTGATTATTCATTAATTCTGTGAATTTTGTTATTAAATAACCGCCTTAACATCTAATCTTGAGCCGTATTTTTATATTAACAAAATTTTTGTAAATAATGTGCGTAAAATCAGTTTTACTAACATGGAATGGAAAAACCCTTATAATCTAGATTTTTTCGATGCCGGAAATGATTTATCTACCGAACCGTTGAAACATTTACCTACTTAAATGATAATTAAGTTAGCATCATTAAATAAGTGACAAATTCGAACTGGGGGAAAATTTTAGTAAAAGAAGAAAACTATTACCATCACTATCTCAGAAATTTCTGAATCATATGGGAGGTCCATGTGGTTTAATAGTCATATCAGTCACAGGTAACAAAAGTATCGTACAGCAGTGATTCTTCTAAAATAGTGAATTCATTTTTTATTCGAGGACAAGACTACAATCTAATAGATGTTCCTTTACATAATGCAATGTGTGAACACTTTGTTAGATATGTTTTGGATTTTATCATCTACATTTAGAGCAATTAGTTACCATCACCTACTGTTGAAATTAAAAAGAAAACCATTATGGGCTTTTGAGAATTATTTGAGTCAGAAGCTTATCTGCCTCTTGCTTGAAAATGAGAGTGAACTGATACTGCTAACACATTTTATTTTCCAATCCTTCTCAAATTCATATTAAAGTTCTCCGTATCTATATCAAACTAAATGATTGACTCAAATTGTTAAATTTGTAAATGTCAAATTTGTTATATTTCTCAGCTACTGTGATTTTATTTGAAGATCATTTCTATTAGGAATTTTACTGAATAGTTAGTGAAATATCTAGCAATACAACTGATATGGTAAGATTTTGAATCATGTCAATTAAAGCTAGTTATGGCATCCCTTTCTATTTAAAGCTGATATCTAATTTAAAAAATAATTAAGATTATTTCGAATTAAACAAATTCTGTCACTACCTCTAAATTAACATCAGGTAGGTTCCACCACTCTTCATCTTTTTGTAATTGTTAAATGCCTTTTATTCATTGCTAGTTATTGAAAGTTTCGCTCAAGGTATATACTGTAAAACATAAATTTGTTAGTTTGAATGACTTGATATGATCATTTCATATTATAAAACCTCTCCAAAAATTATGGAATGAAATCTTGATAAAACCAAATTTCTGGAAAATACAGAAGGATTACAACTGTGCCTAAACCAACTTCACATGCATAATTTTGCATGAATCATCAAACCAATGTAGGCATTCTCCATTTTAATCTTAAGCTAAACATTTCATTAAACTTAAGAGAAATAACTACCTAGTTAAGAAATAAAAACTCTCTCATGAAAATATAATATACCATCAATATTTTGTAGCAGATATAGTTTTACAGTACGTGTAATATAGCTGACAGCATAACTATCTCTTTGATAGGCTACATACATATATTATGTCAATGCACTTTTTGTTTAGGTATGTTGTTTGTTGTCTCTTCACTCACTGATGTTATTCCATCTAAATTTTTGGCTGATATCCACAGGTCGTCGCGCATTGTTCAGTCAAAAGAAAAAGATAAGATAATAACAGACAAAGAGGTGATTGATAAATTGCTTCAGTTACTACCAAAATTCTATAGGCAAGATGGTCAAATGGAAAATTCATTACAGGCCAAGAAAAACAAAGAGGTTAGTAGCATAAAAATAATAATGTTTCTGCTTCATTTCTTGGCACACTACAGAAACAAGCATAAAGACAGAAAATGATGATTTTTTATAATGTCCTAAATATTTAACTTGAAAATAAATTTGGAAAGGCTGAGATGAAGCCAAAAAAGTTCTGTCCTCCATAGAGTGGGATACACCAAAAGAGAAAAATGCATTTTGTTTCAGTGCAATCTGCAGAAAGTGTCATTGATATCACTCAAATCAGTACCTCATAGATAATACCAATTTTATTATAGTTAACTAATATTTCAAGTGAAGCACTGAAAGTTACATGTTTTCGTGCTTGATGATTCACTTTGTAATCTATAGCAATAATGGTAGTATTTGATAAACTATATTTTAGAAGATTTCTCTCTCTTCATTTTTAAGTTTTAGAATTTCTATTCCTTCAGAAATTTTCTCTCTACTTCAAGCGGGTTTCTATTGCTCAGAGATATCAGTGATAAAATTTTGTTCTCATTACATGATAATTTTATATACATGTCAGTCCTATATTTCTAGGTTATGACAAAAGTAATGGGTTTCACAATAAGCAGAGATCCTAGCAGTATATCTGGAATTAAAGGAGGTGGATTAGGAGTATATATAAGGAATGGTGTAGCACCCAAGGGCTCTTTGGTTGCACTTTATCCAGGTAAAGGACAAATTCCCTGGAAAATATGAGTTAATTCAGTTACATAAGCCCTATGATATAAAACAGTAGAAATAAATATTATTGGACATTATGGATTATAGCTTACAAAGTTTGAACTGACCAATAATATATTTGTCATTTAATGGTCTGAAGCCATTATTGTTGAAAATAAATTTATAGGCAACTTATAAACTTAATAGAATCAAGTTGACCATAATACTTATCACCAATATTGTATGAAATATATTTTCAGATGTATAAAAAACAAAAATATAATTAAATGGAAACAATAGTAAAAATTTAAATCACTAATGAATTACCTCAGAAATTTTACTTTGATATTTAACATCATAGCAAAATTTTGTGGATACTTGTTTGTTTCTAATACCTTTTAAGTCATTAATTTTTTTCATTCTATACAGGAACCATATACCGAAAATTTGAACCTATATTACTTCAGTCTTTGGGAAATCCATTTGTCTTCCGGTGCCTTGATGGGACACACATAGATGGGAAAGATACAGGAATATCCAAGATTATTTACAAGTAAAAATGGTGTTGGTTTCTTTGACATTTCCAAAATTTGTTTTGAGAATTGTTTTGAATTCAACCTAATGCTATTTTTAAATTTTAAGAAAATTCTGTTATTTATTTTTGTTGATCACAAATCGTTATAGGTTTTAATAAAACATATGGTATCTTATAGTCTAAACTTTACATCTCATAGTTTTTCATTTGATAAATCTGTTAACACTTAGTATGCCAAAGGACTTTTATGAGTGTTATTAAAATGAAAAAAATACTAATACTGGCTCATCATATTTAATCAAAATGGCTTAAATTTAAGTTCTTGAAGATTTAGTTTGAAGTATAATCATAAAAGAAGAATTGACTTTCCTTTAATAGAAACTGCTTAAAATATAATTCTACAATATTTACTCCTTTAACATCCAGTCCCTATAACATGATGTGCACTATGACTTGATGCAGGAAGAAGAGTAGCGATTTGTATAAGGTCAGTGATTAAATGTGAGAAATTGTAGAAAAATGCAGAAACACATGTACATAAAGGGGTGCTAATTCCTACCACATTATATGGTAGCAAAAGTTACATATACTAGGGCAAGCATATGAGTAGATTGTTTTATGTTGAAATAGGTTTTACAGGGAGTATATGTTGCAGAAACAGGAGATACAGTATTATTAAAAACCAGGCATTGAGTGGAAGACTGAGTAAGAAATGAGCATAGCTTTAAAAATGGAAAAATGCACATGTTTGAAATAAAATATGTAGGCAAGAATAGGAAAGAACGAAGGAATACTCAGTACTACTACTAAAGTGATACTTTTGGAATGAGGATTATTAAAAGAAGTGCTGTTTAAGAAATACTTTAGTTTTCAATGGTAATGGAAGGAAATTCAGAAATAAGCAAAGTAAATTTTTATGAGATATTAACATGAACTAGCCAGAGATGATTATAACAGTAAACCAAATCTTCTGCATTCCTCTTCTACCCCACTGAAAGGTCCCATTCAGTTTATCAGGGCATAGTCACACCTGACTTTTTCCTCTTCCATTTATCCTCTGATTATCTAGGTGCATTCATCAAATGAAAATGTCGACATCTTAATCCTTATTCAAAGTAATTGCATATGAAAAAGATTCATAGCTTTGTAGGTGAATCACTTGTATGAAGTCAGTTATCACGCATGTCATTGCCAGTAAAATTCCTGTTACCAAAATCTTAATAAAAACATTGTAGTTATTCTGATGTTAAAACTCTGAGTTAGATGATGGAGTTAGACATTAAATGGTCAGTGATAGGAGTAACATGGGCATTGACCTTAGAGACAACCCAAGAGGTTTATACAAATATGCATTCTGTAATAACGGAGTGATTAAGGCATAAATGATGAGAAATATAAAATGATAATCAAAGAAAGATATTTTTAATACCCTTATTGAAATTGAAATTCCAGTTTCTTGTATATTGATAGAACCTTTTCCTTTCATTTTAGGTCATGTGTTGGACGAGATAGTGTTGGTGGCTTTGCTACTTCTGATATATCCTGGCTTACAAAGCACTGTGTTAATCCTTTGAATGTAGGACAGTATGTTAACAATCAAAGCAAAGGTAACCTTAAAACTTGTGTAACATAAAGGAACTGGGACACTGATGTGGTCTAAGCCTCATGTAATACCATAAGCTCATTTTCAAGAATTCTGTTCTAAGCTACATCAGTTACCTTGTGATTGGTTCTATCCATTACAGTAGGTTGAAGACATATTTCCTTTCCTGACTGAAACACTAATATAATGCTGACTATAAATCCCATGAAAACAGTCTTTAACCAAGCTTAATTGTTGGTCATCTTTCTTCATTTTGAGCATGTTATCTTACTACTACTAATAATAATACTGCAACTAAAATAGAGTTCCACTGTCATTATTCCACAGAGAGATACCAGCTGGAAATTAAGAGTACTTTATTAATGAAAGTGCAGCGCCAATGATTAAGGAATATCTACATGACATTCCATAACTACCTATATTTACTGAGAGTCTCTGCTCTAAAATAAGGAAAGTAAAGGAAATAGGCAATTGCATGGTGCTTTGAATTATTGAATCGTCATGGCAACAAGACTTAACAATACATGGGTCCATCTTTTTTCTTTTACTCAAACTGGTGATTTAATTTAAAACTATCTTTGAATTGAATCAAAGAAAAACACAAAATATTATGTATCTTGAACAAATTCCTCTAAAGTGAAATCATTAGTCAAACCATTATTACAGAAATAACCTTCTTGCAGATGCTGCCTGCAACGTTGCTTACCAAGAAGTGGAAGTTCCTGATGATGGATCCATATTGCCTTTACCTCTTCTTTCACTGCTGCCTAATGCATTTTATTCACCTAATGTTTCAGACTCACTGCATGCCTTTGAGAGGAAGAGGCGTATGGTAGCACTGATCTCAATCGTAGATATACCACAGAATTCAGAGGTATTATCCTCATACTTCACTTTAGTTCATTAAAATATGAAATGACTGTAAAACTTGGAGAAGTTTTTCCTAATGCTGGAAATGACAGCTTCACTGTGGCCTTGATTTTAGATGTTTGTTGTACTTATATTAAAATTAACAAAGAAAATACATAAAATTTTTATTAGTGTCTCTTTTATTAAAACTATCTTTTTTCCTCTTTTGAAGCTATTAAAAAACTAATTGAATCATTGAAACCAGATGCCTTTGTCAATCTAGCAGACTTTTATGCATCTATCATGAGAGAATTGATTTAAACAATGTATTCTTATCAACTCAAATGACAATCAAGAATCAATGATGAAAATACATATTAATTCCATTTTTATCATTGTTCAATAATAGTCATACACTATATACTGTTATTTAGGTTGCAATGAATCTATTCAAAGATTGCTTTTACCTGGCATTTCCATAAACCCCTCACTACATGATGAAGCTGAAAGTATGAAAAAAGATTGTTAACAAATTATTTCTTCAGATGAGAATAATCTTCACAGAGTATAAAATCCGAATTTATGTGCTGCATGTTTGGTATGATGTCTAATGAAATTAAAATTTATGTTTAAAACCTGTAAATATTTTGGTTGTTACGTATGTAACCCTCTTAAGCAATGCACACATTCAAATGGAAATCGAAATCAGATGTATGACCTAATTATTAGAATTAAAAACTTAGTGATCAAAAAGACCTTTGCAAAAGAGACTTCCAGATTCAAAAATTTTACAATTACTCCTATCAGCCCTATCCAAAATGAATCGCTGTTGCATATATGTTTATATCTTAATTTATCCTATGTTAGTAACTCCTGTAAAGAATACATGGGAGTAACTTAAAACTTGGGGATTAATTAGAGTATCAGTGACCCAACACCTAGTGATCTTTTTCTATCAAAAGGAGCCTTGGTTCAACTATGGACAATTCAACAATGCTATCATAAGAAATGCATATAAAACTCATTTTGAATTATCACAGACATTTTTTCTTATGCAGAATTAAATTAGTTGTTGTCATTCTACAAAATAGACAGGTACCATAAGAAAGGAAATTGAATAAAAATTTATATTCAGGTCATAGAATATTGTTTTCAAGTTGAAATTGCAAGAATTTAGAGGAATTTATGAAAAAATCATGTGATTTTAAATTAAACAAACAACCCATCCCCCAGGCAACAAAGGTGTTTGTTTAACTCAACTCTCATAAGAAAATATGGGAAAGAAAGGCCCCTTTGAAATGTATGGGGAAGGAAGGTCAACATTTCACTATAAGGAAAACATTATTGAACTTTATAAGTCAAAATTCAGCAATAATATAACCTTCTAAGCTGCAGATGCTTTAAAATAGCATTATTCGATTTTAAATCTACTAAACAGCAATAATATTTCTTGGTTACATGATACTTTTAGAGCTTTAGTTCATTCCTATTTTTAGGGTTAATAAAATTTTATCATGTTATTTTTAGGCATTCTGTTCATATTTGAATAAAGTTTCAGTTTCTATCATGTTGGTTATTGAAATTTGAGAGGGATTATTTTTCGTTGTGAAAATCAAGGACCAGATATTTATAAATACTTTAAAGTCAAATTTAGCCCTGTCAATTTTGACAGTGGAATTCAATTGTCAATATATAAACAACAACCAAACTGCTTACCATTATGAGTTAAAATGCCCATCTCTCTTCAGTATTTAATATCAATTTTGAAATATCACTTCCTCATAGACACTGAATTCTTATAAGCCAAAATTCAATTTCTATTAACCGTCTCATGATTATTAAAATGACTTAATACATTACAATTTAACATTCTAGGAGTCACTGATACAAATATGAACTTCTTCTAAAATGAATATGCTAACACATATTCTTATATGGCCTACCACCCATGAAAACTACATTTCCATGTTAAGTAAGTAAACATCTTATTATTATGAACTGTTAAAAATAAAGTTATTTCCTTGGAGGACTAAAAGAGAACCCTTCTGATTCAACAGACAAGGAAATGGGTATAGGTGTTTTAGCACAAGATGGCATGCACCCAGTAAAAATATACTTGAAAACCTTGCACTTCTTTGCCTACAAAGTGTCCTAAATGGCTTGGGAGAATGTTCTGGCAGGACAGCTAAATGGTTAGAGCTCCCAACCAGCAACTGGGAGATCAGGGTGTGATTCCTGGCCCTGTTGGACTTTTTGAGTCCATTTTTCTTGGGGATTCCTTTTATTTTCTTTCAGGATGATAAACATATGATAGATATGATAAACAAAAGTTCAAAACAAGACAGTAATGAAAGTGAATGAGATAGTTTCAAGAGGTACAGAAATAGCTGTAGTGAATATTGGAGGTTTTCAACCTTTGGTTTAATTTTTCTATGATAATATGAACTACCTTCCGAAACATTTTTAAGCAATATTTTACTCACCTCATGATTTAATGCAGAAATACTTTAATTTGACTCATTCAGCAATGATGTTTGCAGGGAATAACATATTAAGGAAAAGGCTTCAATCTTAATGAAAAATTCATTATATCAAAAGAAGATGGCTCGAAGTACAAAAAATACTTCACATTTTTACACTTAAACCCAAAGCATTAACCTTTCCAAACGATTCTTCTGCATTCAAATCCAAGCAGAATTAACACACTATATTTTGCAACCTAAAAGTCATGATTCAGCAGCCATCCTTGCTGCTTTCCTTGCCAAATACCTCTGCAAGGCTTCCTCGAACACTACACCAACAGTTTTCTTCTCCCATATGTTTGGCTTGGGTTCCTCTGGAACCTTATCTTGCACTTCCTCATCTCCCTCTTTAACAGGATCAATTTTCTGTTCCCCACCATCTCCATTAACCATCTTGTAATTGACTTCATTTACTTTATCTTCTGATTTTATTTCAGGTTTTGGGTCTTCTTTCTCCTCAACTTTCTCTCCTTCACCACTTTCAGCCTTAGATTTACCACTTGGTTCATCCTCACCACTGCCTTCACTGCTGCTACTACTTTCACTACTGCTTCCAGAACTACTTTCACTACTACTGCTGTCACTGTCAGCATCTGACCCTTCTTCCACTTTCCCCTTTTTATCACCTCTATCTCTTTCACCATCTGACTCAGAGGAGGAGGACATCTTCCTTTTCCTATACCGCCGCTCTTCTGGTTTGGAGATGGCTCTCTCAGTACTCTCTCCATAAGTTTCTGTGAGTGGAGGAGGCTTTTCTTCCATATCTTCAGATACATTTTCTTGCAGTGGTATCTCCTCTTCCACTTTTTCTTCTTTAACTTTTATGGATGGAGTGGAACCCTCGCCATCACAAACCTTCTGATGATACAGATGTCGATAAAAACCACTGAGATCCTTCTGCTTTGCCACATCTGTTAACTCTGTAACCATATATCAGATTTGATTAGTAAATTGAGTCACTGGGGAGAGTAAATCAACACCTCAAGTCATAGCATAACAAATATTCCTTGAATTATTTATGAATGTGGATATTTTTGTGAAAACTTAAGAGAGGGGTGGCTGTTAAATTGTGGAATCCCATAAAATATTGCAGTAAAAAACAAACAACTTTGATAAAGGATAAAAATAGTCCCAATTTAATAATTTAAGACTCTCCACAGAAGTATTTCTGTAGAAAAGATCTCCCATTAGCCTTAATTTTTAGAAAACCAGCTTATTGCAACAAATGAAATAAGACTATGATTTTGAAAAAGAAGAAAAAAATCTGCTTATTAATCACACTCACCTTCAATTCTATCCTGTAATCTTTCTTCTTCATCCATGCGCTGAAATTCCTCCAATTTCTTCCTATATGCAGATGTCACAAAGGATTCCTTATCTTTAAATTCTTCACCCTCAGCTTCCCTTTCCTTCTGAACTTTCCGCTCTGTCCTTCGTTCTTGTTCTCGCTTACGCCTTTCAGCAGTTGCTAAGAGAGCTTGGATATACTTTGGCTATTGTGATGGAATGAAAGCAAAGATATTTTACTCTTTAAAATTCATAGACAAGCTAAAAGTTAGAAGAAAGTCAAAATGAAAAATGTCACAACATAAGATCCTCATCATGCCTTTTTTTCAGGATCTTTCTTCTTGCTTTTCTGTTCCAATTTCTTCTCCTCCATTGCATCATAAACTTCATCATATTGGTATACAGTAGGATCTTGTTCCAAAGCTCTTTTTATGTCTAGCTGGGTCTGCCTCTTTTGCACACTTGCATTCTGTGAAGAAAATTTTCTAGTTTATATTATATATAAAGGGATCCACCCACTATCATTAAGCTCAAAATCTTCCAATGAAGCCCATAGCTTCATTTCAATGATTTGGAACATAAAAATATAAAATATCTCCATACACTATCTCCAAAGAAGTATGCCTGACATAAGAAAAGTACTGCTGATTCTAAGAATACAAGTAATCACTGTGCGACTGATAATGAGAATGTTGCAAATACAGAAATTATGAAATTGGTTCTTTACATAATTTGCTTAATATTAATTTATTATATAGCGAATTGAGCTAATTTGTTGAAAGTGAACCATTGGATTGAGTTAATGTTACTTCATCAAAATAGATTTAGGCCATTCATACTGAAAATAGGCTATGTTAGTTTTTATCTTGTAAATGTTTGATTTGTCAAAAAAAGTTATTTCATCATAAAGAAAGTCAGGAAAAAGGGAACAAACTATTCAGAATGATAGTTATAATGTAAATATATTTGTTTAACTAATTATTCTCATAAAAATTGTTACTTTTTCTAACTGTTAAGTTATTAATAAGTTGTTAGCTTATCTTAAAACTAACCTGAATAATTTCAGGTTCCAAAAATCACATTTATTTATAAACAACACAATCACACAATAATAGAAACAATCTTACTTGACAAGTATACACTCATTTGAATTATGTTAGAAAGAGTACAAAACACTTTAATGCACTCAAACACAAGCTTTTGAAAAACTCCAGACAATAAATGTAACCTATGAATTTATATGATTAATGCACAATTAAAAAATTACTGAGCTGGATTTAATGACCGCTAAGAAGTAAATGAAGAATTATCACTATTTCTTTAATTATTTGCCTTAATTTATCCCGAAAATTAAATTGCAGGTAGTCGAAATATCCAAACACATGACTCGAAAGAGAGGACCGAATCTCTTAATGTCTGGGAAAGAAACTCGCTGACATTTAACTCTATCATGAGTCCAGATTCAACGCGTTAAACTTATGGAGGTAATGCATATTATTTGTAAATATTTGAAAAGCCCAATCGCTAAAATGTCAACATGACTTTAATTTACTTTCTGAGCACTATCAAAACCAATATTATCATGATTGAGTCCCAATCGAAGAGTAGAATTACAATAAGTAAGAACCTTAAAGGATCTCCCGACTGAATGTGCACCCTCTCCAGAATCCGAATCACTGTCATCACCAAAAATAGACGGTCTTGCTTGAAAATTTTGATTTGCTTTTTTTGGAACAAGCAAACCATACCTGGAGGAAAGATACATGTTAGAAATAATAATTTAGTGATTATATAGGGCTATTCACAAGAGTGTTTTTTCCTAAGCATGCAATTTACTATACATACTGTTTTCCGGTCTCCGTCATTCTGAAGCTGATAATTCACACAAAATTAGCTGGAATCATCATTTACTTTTCAATTAATATTAACAGCTCAACGTAATCAACTTTTAACAGTTAAGCTTTTAAAGAATGAAATATGATTCTATGTCATAACCCGGGATTCAGTCATTGATTTCATGAAAACCTCATCCTCCACAATATGCTCTTACACGTAAAGCAAATAGTTCTATGCTTAAATCTCGTTCTGTGTCGATACCTATCGATTCTTTCCTCGTGTGCAGCTATCGATGGATATCGAAGTCACAGGTATACTTTGTGTATCGATCGCTGTCAAGGCAGCTGTGGCAACCTTATTTAAATATTACCAAGGATTGACAAATAATTTTCCTTCCTACCAACAGCTGATCGATAGAATTCATATATAAGCTCGGAAATGACAGCTTCCGAAGGAAATGAAACTAAGAAGCAGAAAGAGATGGAATATGAGGAAAAATTAAAATTGTTGGATCAGGAATTGATGTCATTTTATCAGTATTGTCAACAAGCCGGATTCTCTGAGTCGGAAATGGATAAAATATGTGCTCCATTGGTTAAAACGATAAGGAAAAGCTACTTGCAAAAGACTCTCAAGGTAACATGTATTTTGTTACTGTTCGTGAGTTCAATTTATGCCGCAACAAAGGTTAGCATTGTGAACGTGCACCTAACTGCTCTCAGCAGAATTCTTATGATTAAGGTGAGTTGTGTACATTTTCAATTATTGCTCTCAAATGAAGAAGGTGAATTTTTTTAATGTTGCATTTGCTATTCTTCAGATCCTTCCATTTTGGGATTGGACTCCTCTATTTTATCAGTCTTGTTTGGTGTCTAATCCATTTTATAAAGGATTTTCCTTAACTGAGGAGGACTGTGTGGTGAGATAATTTCCATGCTTTCTTAATCTTAGTTGCGGGTTATTTGAACATTTTTAAGCTAAGAAATTCCTACGTTTTATTAAGATAGATAAGATGTTATCATCTAAATTTTTGGCTAGTTGAGGTTTTATTATGTATTCATTAATCATCGTTCACTCCTAGTCTTGCGAAACTTTGGAACACATCGACCGTCTTGCAGATGTTAATTATGAGCAAATTCTGGAAAACTATCTTCAGCGAGATGCTCCTCTAATAGTGACTGATGCAATGGAATCTTGGCCTCTTATGCACACAGATGACTTCTGGTTTGAAAATATCACCCAGGTGACTAATTAAATTCTCTTTGTTTCAGGAAATAATTCTATTATCTACTTCTTATTTTTTGGTCGATTTGTTTAACATGAGAAATAAACGTTTGAAGATGAAATTAATATCCAAGACAACCAGTTTTCAATGAAAATATTTATGTATAACCTTGAAGTTTTTCCTTTTCTCTTCAAGCATTGCTTTCATTGCAAACTCTTCATAAGTTTACAGTGCTGTATTTCTTGCTCTGCAAATGTCAAACTATATGGAACTATTTTATTTTCACTGCTATACTCGAAAATATGTTCCCTTGATGAGTACAGGTATATGAAAGCTAACCTTTAGATTAACCATTTTCTTTGCTTAATCTGTAGTACCATCTTTGCTAGAGTTTGTTTCTCTTTTGATTATTCCATTATTTCTGTTTCAATTAATACTTCCTAGCATGTTTACACTTTTCCTCTCTTAGTATAGTCTATTCTTTCTTTATTTATGTACACAAGGTTAGTTTTCTTCATCATTCATTCATATTTTTGTAAATTATCATTTTCCAATGATATTAATACTTGAACATATTTTATCCAATGTGGAATGGAGCACAGTATCTGCTCCCTTATTGTCATCTCTCAAACTTTTCTCAGCTTTACTTACAAGATGAGAAATTGAGAGACACTGTTCCTTGCATCATGACAACTAACATCAGGACTGGCTCTTCTGATCTTCATGCCTTTCTTAAAAAAATACACAACCCTAAAGTAGACCGGTGGTTTGTTCACTGGTGAGTTCCTGCTATTTTTAGACCTTTTCTTGATTTTTCCTTTGCTTGCTTGATGTGTATGTTGACTTCCAAGTCTCTATATTTCTATTTTATTTCTTAAATCACTTTTCCTTTTTCTGCTATTCAATATTCTTCTGTTTTTGAATCTCTTATAAGTGTTTATGTATTAATTATATTGAGTATTTGTAAGTATACAATAAAAACATCTTTTTGTATTCTAGTTTGAGTAAGAGTTAATTTTGCTGATATTTGCCTACCGATTAGAGGAGCATTAAATAGCACAGATGAAAAGAGACATGAAAAATGCTCTCACTTATAATTTGAAATCATTAATTTTGAAAGATATATTTGGGAGAGATCTCATCCTGGATTTAATAATCATCCTCATCTGGTCTCTCCAGCTAAACCTTTACTAAACAGTTATGCTGGATCACTCTCACAGCAAAGGTTAATCTTGTGAAACCTACATTGCTTAGCATTACATGTGACAGATGCAGAGTATCCCTTCATCAGCTTTGAATCTTTATCTAGCTCTAAATCTTTCATATCTTCTGCTGATCCATTCCCTCATTCTGAAGCAGTCTAAGATTTATGAAGTCAAAAAAAGTTTCCAGGTTCCTTTTTTCTTCATTTGTGGCATTCAGTATTGAATACCTATTGGAACAGTGGCAATTTCTCAAACAAGCAGCTTACCAATATTGTCTTGAATGTGAGAGTGTGAAAATAGAATGAGGTATTGATAAGAAGTGAGAGTTATATAGGATGCTGTTTTTCCCTCAAATTCACAAGAGGGATTTTCACAGCACGACATACAAATTGTGAATTTTGAGATGAGAGATGTTTGATTTGAAATGAAGTGAATTTTAGTAAGGGACTAAATCGCTGAAGTTTCTATTTCTAAATACCTGTATCATTGTCATCTTGGTCAATATTTTGTACCCTGATGCTTAAATTAACTTTCCATGTTTTCTTCTCTTCTACTGTCCCAGTTGTATTTCCCAGTAGCTAAACTGCCATAATCTTTATCTTTCACAATCTTTGACAATACTTATTCACTATGTGACTGGGTAGTATGTACATACGATCAATTTGGAAAATTAATGAAACTCTTCAAATATCAGTATGAGTTAATTTTGATTAATTTTATTTACTATTATGCTTATTAACTGTAAAAGCGGGAAATCTTTCTATATCCCTAATACATGCTATGAACCACAGATGGCATACTATTTCTATAATTTGTTCTTGGAACCAGTGCTTATCCAGTTAAGCTTTGTCTAAGCATATCCATTAAATTTAAAAATTGATTGCTTTTATTATTATTGTGCATATCACAGAATTATTTGTTACATTGCTTAAGTATGCACATTAGTTTTGCCTTTAGTTTTGAAATTTTAGCAGTAAATATGTTACTCAGAGTTATTTTAGTTTAATTATTATTACAGCTTTTATAGTTAATTCTTATCTTCTTTATAGTGTGATTATTAGGTTTATTACCTAATATGAAGTGAAAGATAAATCTAGTTCAATAGTACATTAATGAATTTAGATAATTGCATATTGCAATTTGGAAGACCTCTGTGGCATTGGGAATAGTGTGCAAGCCTAGCAATGCTGAGTTTCTGGGTATGAATCCTTTCAAGGCATGGTTGTTTATAATTGTGACTGAATAGGTGAATTGTAAGTGGTTCTTCGTGACCATAATTCATCTAATAAATTTGATTTAATTACAATGACATTAAATATTTCATCAATGTAGTAATATTGTCATCAATAAAAGGTAAAGATATGCATCATTTATGTTCTGAGTTTGTAAACATCCTTTCTAATTTTATAATTGCTTTCATTCTATAAATTTTCTCAAAAAATCATCAAAAATGAAGATTTGATGAAAATAATACTACATTGGACTGGTGAATGTATAATTTAATTCTTTCATACTATGCAGTTGATGTTTAATCATTACAGCATATGATTATAGAATAAATCCTTTGAATAAGACATAAAACAGGTTATTGGTTCAGAGTGTTTGCTTGCAGTGAAAAGTATTTCTGCCCCAATAATAAACATTTTGTGCAATCAATAACAGGTGTGATAATATTAGACAGACATCAAGCATTTGGAATTTGCTTAGCATGTATGGTCTTGTAGCTATGCTATTGAGTAGAATTTTTTTGTTCAACTATTACATGTAAGTGTTCATATAATTGGGTTATTAATCAATATTTATGTTCTTTTTATTATTAAACTCTTCTATACGTAATTTTTCTTTACCCTTGGCATTTTTTGCCTTATTTACTGCAAAATACTTAGGTAAGGGCATATATATTCAAAATGATGTTTTATTATTATTTTGATTTGCTTCATACTTTCATATTTCATATATTTATTTCATACATACTCACATTTAAGTAATTACTCAAGTATGTATTTTGTACATTTGTGGTCAAAATATGTGTTTAAATGAATTTGGCACCCTTCTAACTATTGATATAATGCCAAAGTGTTGTATACTCCCTGCTGCCTTAATATCATTATTTCCTATATTATTATTTTAACCCTTTTTTCTTTTTATTGCTCATCTTAATAGCAATTATAAAAATAGTTCCCAGCTCTTCCTATTTGGTTCTTTACATAGTGTTACATTATGTTTTGTTTCAAGAATTGCATCAACTCAATCGCTGTGGCTTGAGCAAACTTAAAATGGAAACTAACTTTTTAAGACATTATATACTGTTGGAATTATTTTAGGAACAAAGAACCCAGAAAATTACATGAAACAGACCTAGCAGAAAAATCATTCAGCAATGTGGAATTGCCATAAAAAGTGAGAATGTTATGAATCATTTACCACACTAACATACATCTCTCACTGCTACACCTAGCACCCCTGGGGATCATTCACTAACTAACCTAGTGGAAAAGTTCACAGTATATTAAGAGTTACTTTTGTTTACTCAGTATTATTCCAGCTTAAGATTGTTACTAAAATTATGAGTTTTGATTTGAAATTTTCATGATATAGTCTGATATTTGTTAATTGATTTCATGTTTTTTTGCTTAGTTTAAAATTTTATTAGAGAAATCAACTTTGCAGGCAAAACTGTGACCTTAATGCTGTGAAAGCTCTACGAAAATTTTACCAAAGGCCTTATTTTCTGGCCAATTCTGTTGCTCCGGCACATTTCAACTGGGTCCTGATGTCAGCAGATTATAATACCAAAAATTACAAAAAGGCAAGTATATATCTTCAGACTTGTCATTGCTTGAAGTGTGTTTTAATATGCTAAATATTATTTAGGGAGCAAAGCTTTGGTTACTTTTCAGCCATACTCTTGTATCTTCCATCTATATTAAAAAATTGCAGTAAACCCCTTGTCCACCAAACCCTTCGACTTCCAGTAACAATCCTGTCCTCAACTCCATACCAGGATGTGCTTCCAGCTTCTCTAAACAATGAGACTATGAGATTTTGCCCCCATCTCTTTCAACATCCCTTCTTTGACTCTGTGACCTAACCTCTCTTCCCTCCTTCTCTGGACAGGACAAAACATGATGTCCATCCATCCCAAAATCCTTTCTTTGACCATTTCCCAATACTCTCTCCTATATTTCAAGAATTCTCTGAAATATTACCTCAATTATTTTGTTGTGAAAAATCAAGATAGCTCTTGAACAAAAATTGTTGATATTGTAATGATGATGAATGGTTCATCAAAATATTAAACAACTTTTACAGGTGGATATTGACTCTGGTTTGATAATGCTCTCTCAACTACGAGGCTCTACATCCTTCAGATTACTCCCTCAGAGTCCATGCAATTCATCTTGTTCTGCACTAGAAGGAGATTTAGATGAAGGAGAAATTTGTAAGTTTTATAAACTAATTCATGTGTTGATAATTTACTTTTGTTTTACCAATGTATGGGTTTCTTATGATTTGTACTTAAATTAAGGTACTCATATTTAGAGTTTATATTTTTTCAATAATCATTTTTAATTAAGTGGTTATACATGATGATTGTATTCATGCTGTTATTTTAAATTGTAACTATAAGGGGATGTTCAACCATGCAGTCATAACCTACATCTCTATTTTTACATGTTTCTTTTCCCTACTCAGCTATGTAAACTTAGTATCATTATTTTAATAGAACGTGGCTAAATAGACAAAAATCTAATGTCAGTCATGTTTAACTGCAAAACAAATGTACCTCTTAAATTGCACTCGCACAAGAAGCAAGACTCATTCACTTTGTTTCATTTCCATTAAAGGCCTTAAAGTCTCAGATTTGAGATTTATATTTATTTATACTGGTACTTTGAAGCATTTTATATTGCAGCCTACTTTATAAACATTATAATTTGGCACCCATTTTAGTTTTTCTCCTGTACATTCATACCTAAGTAGCTCATTTGATTGTTTTAAGTAATCAAATAGCTTGCATGCACTATACTTTGATATCTTGTTGTTATTTCAATTTTTAATACTGCCTTCTAATTCCAGTGGTATTCACAAACTTTATGTGGACCTTTGAATATTTCCCTGGAAGAGATGTGGACAATGTGGCAATCCTTACAGAAACTGTATGGGAAAATAATGCAGTTTAAAGGCAATGGCAAGGCAAAGACTGCTACTATGTATGAATTGTGCCATAATCAAATGACATGGAATGGAAAATTGTACTCTATAACTCATAAAACCTAACCTTATTTATTTAAAGTTGTAAATTGTGTATCTTATTTAATGCATATGAGTGTTTTATCCTTAAAAAATCCACAAAAATATCTAACTACTTTATTATCGAATCTCTTAAAATTGGAAGTTGCATCTAGTGGATGCTAGAGTCATATTGGGGTATGTCCAATTACCAATGTCCATTTTCTCTGCAAAATTTATCCTTGGGGAGAATTGTTTTTTGCAGTTTTCCTATCATAAGTCATAATTGCATTTAAGGAATAAAAATTTCACATTTTACAAGGTAACTTATGAGACTATAGTATTGTGAGAATCGATGCATGGTAGTCAAGGACCAAAATAAATTTATTGCATAATGATGGATTATTCCAGAGTTATTCATAGTTGCCTAATCTAAATCTTATCAATAGTTATTAAAATTGTTAAAATACTATAGCACTCTAAATTTTGAACAGTATCTGATAGTTTTGTGGGTTATATGGATAAATTCATATACTATGAATATCTCAGAAACTATAATGTATTTATTGTCAATAAATAAATGTCTAAGCATTGAAAAATTTGTGTGAAATCGTTTATTTTTTATAATAACCATTTATCTGTAAAGTAAAATTACTGATTTAAAAATCAGAATAGTTAACTACAGTAAAGTTTAACATTAAAAATTAATGAACTCGTGTAGATTTGTCCAATAGAATAGAATTGAATTCTTAAATATTTCAGGATTAAAGATATACTAACAAATGGTGCACTTATAGATGTCCATTACTGAAACATGACTACATTACTGAAAAAACATTAAGATTCTTCTCTTTTTTGTGAGCATTTTTATTTGCTTTGAAATTCCTCAAAAAGTTGTGGACTACTTCTAGTTTGAGCTATTAACCATCCATATTGTAAATAACTATGATAAACTTCATTTACAATTATGTTAACTTCCTTACACTACTGTATTCCTTGCCAGTTATGTATTATATTTCATGTTTTATTATTTTGATTGAAAAAATTCTCAAGTGGTCTCACGGATAGCCAAGTAAGCATTGTGTTTGGCTTTGGCGAAAGAAGTTCTGTGTTCAATTCCTGTTGGTAGTCTTCAAGTATGAAATGACCTCAGCTGTTGAAGAACTCATAACAATGCTACTAATAATCCTCATGTTTAGGAATGAGAAAATGACTTAAAATTTTTTAAATAATGTCATAGACAAATAATAACGTGGAAGGAATTATTTATGTCAAATATGGGTTTTTATTCCAGATTTAGGCAGCTAATAAAGTTATAAATATCTTATCAATTATTTAGAAGAATGAATATTATAAAATAGATAGGGTTGAATTCCCAGACTTGAGTTGGGTGGTAAAAATCAGTTTTAATCAAATTTTTTCAGTGAGGTCACATTTCAATAATTTTGTTTTTAAATTTCAAGTGCCCTCAAAATTTTCTTTCAGATCATTGTTTATGAGAGGAAATAGATATTCAAAATAACTTACAAGATTTAATTTCATAATTGAAATTTGTCTAGCTTAAGGGATACTGGCTGGTAACTGAGAATTATTGCATTGGCACTCCTGCAATAATAATTCATCGTCTTTATTAGCCAACAGTTTTAAAAAATTTAGGGTAGGAAATGGCTAATAATTTTGCAATGGTTTATAATCAAGATCAAATTTGTGCAAGTTATTTTCAAAATGGGATTTTAATAAAAATATTTATTTCTTCCATATTTTTTTGGGTACATTATCCTTTAGATTACCAAATCATAGTTTACTTTAGTTGAGGATGCCTGCTGTATGTACTATAGTAAGTAGTGCTATGAAGTTGATCCCTTGTGAAAGTGAAAGTGAGACCTTTTACTCTGAGAGGCCAGTTTGTATAAACTGTTAATAAAGAAGATTCCCACTAAATCGGAAAATACGGACAGCTTGTATTTTCCCGAGGAAGTGAAAGTTCTTTAGAGAAGACTATTCTGATCGCTGTCGGATTATTCTCAGGCCGGAATGTCGGCCAGGGGGTGTGAATCTCGAGGACATTTACAAATAACCGCTTTCTCTTCATCGACTTATTTCATCCCTTACTTCATATGGAATGCTAAGTTCGCTCCGCCCCGTTTACATCCTCCCCACGCCACCTATTACCCAAGAGTTTGATCCTGCACACCCCTAATAATTCTCCTGGACCGATCTTCCTCATCCAAGATTTCCCTTCCGTGGGAGCGTGGTGGGGGCGACCTTGTGAAGCCTCTTGGAGGTCAGACGCACTTGAGAGGGCAAAGACGGTGGAATTGAGGTGGACTGCCAGATTAGAACAAACAAATAATTCTAGCAAATTAAAATTGTCATTCCGTCTAATAATTGAACCAAAAACTCCCCCGATAGGATATTAGATCATCCTCGATTCTTCGGTATAAATTTACTACTTTGGTGGTTTCTTTTCATTATTATTTTCTCAGTTTCATTAGGCTGTATTTTCTCAAAAATCACTGTCGCAATTGGTTTTTAACTTGCATCACTTAGTAAGCTTCTTCAAGTAGGGTAGGAGACGTTCTAATAATACTCGCTTTTTACACATTTCCAGTGGCCAACAGGACATTTGTGCCTACATTTTGATTAATATCTGTTTCTTTTACTGATTGGATTAATTTCATGTCCACAGACGCTATATACGGCTTATGCCAGAGTGAGACTCGTTTACTAATCGGATGTTCCCAAGAAGTATAGTAATGTATAATACTATGGAACCGCATACGTTACCAATAGACATTAGTAGGGTGATTCCATATATTCAAATTATCCTATATAGAAAGCATATGGAACTAAACGAATCATATCTCTGAGTACACTCAAGGAGCATACTTTCCGTATCGCTTTTACTTAACTCATAAAACCAGACAGGAAAGAAACAGAATAATTTAAAACCTAATTTCGTTCAAGGAGAGAGGCCGCATGTGGACTGAGTTGTCCTTTCCCTATGTCCCTCTTCCCATAACTTTAGTCTTCAGAAAAGGTCTGTGCTACATTATTGATCGAAATATCTAATATATCTCTTATAACTACTGCCCCCCTTAAAATTCAGAACTGGAAGCTAGGAATGATATCGTTTCAATAACTCAATATTAATTAAATATCGCTTTGCGGAATGATAATTTTCAAACATATTGCAGTTTTCAGATTTAAGGGGCGTCAAGATGGTGGTTTACCCACAATTCTTGTTGATATTTTAAACCAACATTTTCAATGAGTTGATATCTTTGTAAAAGAAAAATCCCTTCTCTCCAGTATATCATTCGTTGTTAATTGCCGTCAACTGATTATTTCTTGTGCAATAATGCCACGGAAAAAATATTGAAAAGAATAATCAATTATTAGTATCCTCTTACATATGTTCTTATGCTTTTTATTAAAACAGATTTAATATTTAAAATATACGGTATATCATCATAAGAATATAGAAATGAATATAACTTCACGAGGGCAATTATTCTTTTGCCTTTGTGCTACTGATTAACTTGTAAACGGTTTCTTTCCGCTTTACTAATGTCCATTTTCGTAAGATGTGAAATAGATTATTCAGAATGTATGTAAGAAGGAGACATCAATGAGCACATGGTCAATAAAAATTATTCCCCTCGCCACAGATATTGAAACCAGAACGTCGTTAATTCGAATCCGATAACTTTCTAGACTGTCCATTTCAACGAATGAAATGTATTCTCTTTCTTTCCCTAAAGAGGCTTTAAATACGACCTGTGTAGATATTGATGTTAATGGAGAATTAAGTGGAATATAAAATTCTCGTCCTTTTATTTAAGGAAGGTTGACACCTATCGAAAATGCTAGAAAGATAATTGCGAGAATTACATGTTAAGTACATGCATAACGTTTGTTTTTTTCGACAGAATGTTCCACAGATATCTCGAAGTCGTTCATTAGACAAAGTTTCGATTGCATGTATTTTATATATTTTTAATTCTAACACGAAGAAACAAACACCATTTAAAAATCGTTACCATCTACGTCTCAGAATTATCTGCGGGTGTAAACGGTGACGGTGGTTGAGAGTGAGACTTGGTTCTAGCTATGACAGGAAAATGGGGGAAAACATTTCAAGGAGTAACAGGTCATAAACTTCCCACTGATTTCAAAACAGCTTGTCAAGCGCTCTTGACATGATCGGTCACAATTTTCCTGATCAGTGATTCCGATGACACAGTTACAGGGGGAATTTTTTTATTTCTTGCTTCCCCTGTAATGCATTGCAGCACATCCTGTGCTTACATACGAATTTCTTTCTTCCGCTTTCCATTCAACATCTCAAGACAATCGTCATCCTACGTGCGTATATTGCATAGGAAGAGGATACGCAGCACAGAAATTTGAAGGAAATGATGATAATGTATTACCTTAAAAAAGATGTTTTCCATTGTCTTATCTCTTGATATTTGTGCAAGAGATATAGCTAGAATGATTTAAGTACACAATAAAGGAAATCCTGCGTATGCGAGGAGATTTTCACTCCTCTTTCTAAACATTTTTATCGACTGATGAGGTACAAATAATTAATCGAGCAGCTCAAAAATTAATCTAGTAATATTGTTCTTTCCATGTCTTAATGAAAAGAAATTTGCCTTCGGCATACAATAGAGAAAAAGAAACAATGCTGACGATGAAATTGTTTTTACCTTAGTCTTGTTCATGGGAATGATATGAAAGCTACTGGATGTAAATATATATTGGAAATATTTTACAAAAAGTTGGAAATCAGTGTTGCGAATATGCTAAACATTAAACATATTAATAAACTGTCATCTGGAGCTTGATTCAATGAGTACGATGCAACAAATGTTAGCTTCTGATCAAAACTGAATTATGACGAGGAGTTTCAAGTTAGCTTTTCATGATCATCAAGGAAGTATGTAACATTTCGCAAGAAATTATATAAATGTGCATTTTCAGTAAAATACATTCTTCTAAATCCGAAGTGTGAACCTCTAAAGACACCATCAAAACTGCGCTATCTTATTGTCTTTCCAATGAGGAACAGAAGATTGTTTTCATATCGCTTTTATTACTTGTCAGTTAAATTGTGCAAAGAATATGCTGCGCTTTTCCTGCTTAACAAAGAAGCTTTGTTTCTTCCTGGTTAACAATGAAGCAAGAGGGCTACCGAAACAGGTTCACAGCCGCGCCTGTATCTGTCGTTTTTATGAGAGCATAAATAAGCGTTCAAAGATATGACTATATGCATTCATTTATACACGAACTCAGTAAGGCGTTATCGTTTTTCTTGTTATACAGCGGAAATAAAAGTGAGGCAGTTTTAACTTTTATTATACTCAGAGAGGATACAGTGATTTTTAGTCTCGAGTATCTTGCGTGTCATTAATGGCACGTTACGAAAGATTTTACGCGACAGATCAAAATGAAGAAATAATCAGCGATTTAGAAAGGTAACTCAGTCTTAAACTTGCGTAATGGTGGATGGAGTATAGTTGAAGCGCTGTTCATAAATTCATACGACTGGAAAAAGTAAAGAGGGAATACAAAGGAAAAATATTTTATAATTTCTTCTTGGGGGACTCAAGGGCGAAGAAGCAGCGAAGTTACTGTATTTAAATTTCGTTCCTAAATAGATAAAAGTTAATTTAAGGAAAATATCAAATGGAAATGTCTTGTAAAATAAAAATATTAATAAGATACGAAACTTTATAATGCAATTAACTCACTTGCGGAATTTATTGTATTTGGTTAATTCATCACATTTTAAAAATAGGAAATTGATTCCCTAAATAAAAATTATCGAGATTTAAATACGAATCGATACAGAAGGATAAGAAATGGATTGCTTTTCTAAGAATTTTCAGAGGCATTTTGGCGTCCTAGGAGGAAAGGTCTTGATGCGCCATCCCCTGAAATTTAAGAAAATGCCTAAATACTTTTCAATGAATTTATTTTTAAGCATTTAAACTATATATTTATCATTATAGTGAGGAGTAATAGAATTGTAATGTAATACATCAAACATATTTTTTAAAATGCGGACTTTAAGAAACAATGTACATCTGAACTACATATTTTACTGGAAGACAGAAAAATGAAGGATAATTCACATAAACGCAAGTATTAAAATAAAGTAAAATATGCAATATGTCTCATAAATTCATATTTACCATTAATTCATGCCGAAGACTAATTTCTAGACTCAACCGAAATGTCATTTAATATATTTCTTAGCTATATTCATTTCAGTTATATTATTTTTAATTTTCCGTCTCTTTTATTTAGAACATTTATTCTGTGTGTTCTTTCAAGTTCTTAAAATCTTTTTTTCAAGTACTTATATTAGTTTTCTCTTTTTTTAAAGCATAATTACATTACATTCGTTATTTTATAATAATAATAATAATAAAACGACTTTATTAGAGGGCGAGATTGAGACTAGTAAGCCTCTTCTTACATCTAACCCTTATAATATGAAAGAAGTAAAGAGATAGATTATGGGTTTAAACAAAAGGAAATAATAAAGAGATTTGTTTGCGGGTTAAAAAAACCTAAGTTACTACACTTAGGAAAAAATAGAACCCTGCAGGAAAACGCCCACAGGAAGGGGGGCGTGAAAAACCTGCGAAACCTACAGACAGTAGCATCTAAAAATTTTAAAGAAGAGGGGGAATAAGGAAAAGAGAAGTGACTGCAACATTACTGAAAGGAATTTAAAAAAGCATTATAACTGAACAATGATATGATAGAAAAAGAATCATTGCAAGATGAATAAAAGAAGTGAGAAAAACATAATACATAGATATTTACAGTATCACCATTGGTTGCGTCAATTTAGCAATAAAAGCAGTAAAAAATCAAATGAATCAATGAAAAAGAATAAACCATAGAAACTGCAGATTACCAAAAATAAAAACCATAGGAAAAATTTTATATAATATATATATATTGTATTTTAATTTTAAAATTTTATATATATATATTGTATTTTAAACCAGAATATCATGAACCCAAACTATCTCCGATTGTTTGGTTATAGATTTTTTGCATTTGTCTGAAAATGAGTCAACGAATCGTCCCTAGCTGTTGGGAGATAAAATATTCGGCTCCATATTTTTCATATTCGCCGTATGAATTATGGTCGCAGTTCTTAAGGCTCCTATCTGCTTTGAGGATTAATGAGTCTTCAGAGATGTTTGAAACATTTTCCATGATAAACATGATAGGTTACTTTACTAACTAGAGCAAACATCGGCAGAATTGCAGCGAATTTCATTTATCCATAAATAAATCACGATATTCATGTCTACGGAGATGGAGGAAAGGCACAAAAAAATTAAAGTTAAAGGTATTTGACCTGTCAATTCTACAGGAATCCAGACGGCGTGAAAATTCAACTCTCAAAAGAATTGACTTAAAGCTCAATGGAAGGAGCAACATCACCTTTTGACGACGATGCATGGGGTGACTATTTGAATGGAATTGTCGAATGTTGCCTCTTCGAGAAATGCCACAAAGGGAGGCAACAGCAAGGCGAGATCGGCAGGAGGCATACGAGTTAACGTCTTCATTTGGAAGCGAAGAACGCAGTAACAATAGTCGCACTAAAAAAATCGTCTGGGTAACGGGAAAGATGTTTCCAATTAGGTTTTATTTAGGAGATGTTCTTTTCTTTCCACCGCAACAATGGAGTATAACTGATGAGGCCTCAAACGGATTCTTTTCAATCTCAAGTCTTTAGATTTTATTACTAATGAAAATGGTGAGATAACTGTTAATTTTTGACGCATGTCATTTCCATAACGAAAATCTACTTGTGCAAATCTTATTCTTAGGACTAAATTTGGATTGAAAAAGCTGAACATCATAATGAAGGTTATAAAACGGAGTTCACGCAAGAGAGACCGAACTTTGTCTCCGATGTGAAAATCCCAATCCTGAACATTGGCTCGAAATTTTCACTGAAATTTTCTCCGAGAGACAAAAATGAACTTTATATTTCCATAGTAGACATTTTAAACCACTATTACAATTAGTTAGGAGATATCATAGTCATCATCTACTTCATTAAAAATTAGAAATTTCATTTTTTAAACACGATTAAGTGGAAATCGGAGAAAAAGATTCGCAATATTTATAGTACCCTAAATTAACCTATTTCCTCCAAAATCAGCGTCAAAATTTGAGTAAAACTGCTATTTAAATTGGTTTGTGAGAGATTAAAATAATTTATGGAATGTAGTCATAAAGATAATAATAATAACTAGCTATCACAATGGTTGACTCTTGCTCTCGAGAAACAAAAACAACGAGCATTTCATACCCTAGAGTATTTTTCACTGTCATAGTTATTTTTACACGTAATGGAGATAGATAGAAAAAGATATAGCAGATAATGAATAACAGATTCGTAACGTACTGCTTAAAATTACCGAGAGACGTTTCTTTTTTAAATAGGGCAGCAAAAATATTCCTGCAATGTAAAAAAACACCGAAAGAAAAGTTGTATCTCATCACGGATGGTCAAGCATCGTAGGATATTCATACATTGGTTTTATCGAGACATTTATTTTCTCCGTGCATTAGCTGGTAATGCGAAGTTTGTCATAGACGAGCGCCTTCTAAGATCAAAACGATTCAGAGCTTAACGTAGACGTCATAATGATGAGCGGCATCGATTTATTGAAACAAAAGAAGAGATATCGGCACCTCTGGAACGAAGGTTATTTCTCCATGGTCAAATATTTACTGTAAACATGAAGGCGAAGCGAAGTCAGCTGAACGCCAGGAGCAGAATGAAGATTAGAAATAGAAAGAGGGGAGCTTTAGAAGATTTCACAACTGTGCATCAATTGTGAGATTAAATACCTATCGACCCAGCTAGGTGAGAAATTCTACTTCCGTTTACCTACATATGACTAATAATTCTAATGTAAATAAAATGTATAGAATGATTATATAGTAGTGGAAAATATTATTTATATGACCTCCGTTACTGGACTTCCAATTAGAAACCATCAATGCATGACTCTTGTATTCTTGGCTAAGGGGGACCGATTTGATGAAAAAGACATACCTAAATCTACATTTATACCCTGAAAACTTGAAATTGAACTTTTATCGCTTATTCATAAATATGTGTATAAAAATTAATACGTTTAGATACCTAGCGCAGGATAAATCTTTCTAGTTCCATACTTATTCTACATTATCAAAGGTGTTTCTCCGTCCTTAAAGATATAACTAATGTCGGAGAATGATAAATATTTCTAGGGAATTATAGTCTGAAGATGTCGGTATAACAGGCATAGATATTACATTTACAAATCTTTCAGTTACCTCCTTAAAAGTCTGAAATAATTTACGAATATTTCATTTTTCATTTAATTTCATTTGAAGTTTTAGCTTTCTTTATTAATACCAAGTTACTTTGTATGAAAAATTTCATGTTTGAGATCAGTGATGATTCGACGGCAACCTAAAATTAATTCTGAACGAAATATTAATGAGTCGCGACCATCGTAACTTCCGTACTGATTGAATCCCTTAAAAATAATTTTTATAGAGTTTTATAAAGGTTACAATTACTCATAAAATAATATAAGTAATAAATATATGCCCAGAAATAGAAACATCTACAGTTTACTAAAATTACTTCCCAAATCTGATTTGTGCAAAAATTCTTCCTTAAATATTATATATTGCAGCTATATAATTGCATATTAAATTAATATTCTTACCAAAGAAGACTCAAACAGTAACCACTCAGGTCAGATATACAAAAATAAAAAAATCTATTTATATTTGTGGAAGTTAAGTCATTTACTGGGTTTCCTCGTAATAAAACTATCTATACTGATTTCCAACGTTTCTAGAAAGTATTTGTAACTCATCAAAGAACCAAATCCTTTGTAATTTTCCCCATGCAGAAAAAATAACCTAAAAATAGGTTGCTTTTACGTGGAGATCCACGATTGAGCAAATAACACTACGATTCATACTTTACATCGGAAGGGAATACCAAATGGAGGTTCTACTCTTGAATAATTTTTAGAGCTATGATTTTTAAGTTCACCTCCGTGGAAACACGACGCACCTTGACGTCCGGAGTGAATAAATTAAAAACTCCCGAGTATTACGATCCGCAGGCATCTTGAAGGCGACGTTTATGGTGATGAGCAAATTACCTCGTCCGAAGAATGTTTTTTTCTCGGCGTTACTCCAACATCATTATTTTCGGCCAACGAGCACATATCTCTGAGCCTCTTGCGATTTTGAATGTTAATGAAAGAGAGTTAAAGGAGGTCAGCGACCCTCAAAATGCGTGAAAGGGAGTGGCTGAGGAAGGAGTGGGCGAGGCAGACTAAAGCCGAAGACTTTCTATTCCTCCCTTTGGCGGAGGCCAATCTCCGAGACACGAGCTCGGCCCATCCTCCTGCAGAATCAACCAAATCACTCAAAGGCGCCGCCGAGAGCGGGAAAGAAATGATGGAAAAGTCGCGATTTCTAGGTGTCCCTGTAAGTGTAGTGCAACCGACGACACATTTCCCTTACCCGCTATAGGTAATAAATGGTGATATGTTTTCTTCTCCAAAAAAAATTCCATATATAATACATATTTTCATCATTTAAAAAATACTGTAACATCGATAGGCAAAAGTAACTGCAACACATTTTCAGGAAGGATTTTCTATTAAAATAAATTATTTAAGAAATTCCTGAATCATTCTGTTTTCAAGTATTAAGGTTTCTGGAATGCTACTGCAAGCAATTATTTGATTAGATGACAGGAAGTATGAACATTAACCAATTGCGAGTGAACGTTTAAAGATTCAAATTCTTCAATGCTATCGCTCATAACCTCAGATTTCAAAACATTTCAGTACTGGAATTAATTTTAAAGATTTTAATGCTTATGCTTATTAATAGGAAAGCCTTCGCAATTATTTTTCCTATTTTTTCCTAATGTGTCCACGAGAAACCTCTGATATCATTTACGATAGTTTAAAAGCAAATTTTATCTGTGAAGCTTCCATAAATTCATAATTTTTACAGAAAATTTTTACAGAAAAATCAAATACTGAATATTAAAAATTACCGGTTTTTAGGAAGTTACCCATTTCTTCATATTTGTAACTGTAATTTGTTCGGAACTCAAACTTTAACAGTTAGAAGATCGTTTCCTATTCATTACTAGCATAAACTACCGATAGAATTAAAACATTTGACAATAATTTAATAGATGTAGCATGTCAATTAATCGATATAAAGTTTGAAATTAAGATAAATTGCCTTAGCAAATGACATAGCATATCATCAACTGATAGAATACTTCCTATATTGTTTCTTCTCCAAAAGTTATAAAAAATAATCATTTATTTAAAACATAACATATGGTATGATGTTAATATAATAATTCCTTTCGAGTATTTCATAGATATTAAGTACATAAAAATCAGGAAAATCATATAGAAAACCTGATTCAGATTGTAAAAGTATAATATATAAGTATATAAGTAAAAGTATAAAAATACATCCATTTTTAATAAAGATCAACCTTTTGTTCATGATTTTACGGTGACTTTTGATGATAGTTTTCAATATCCTCGGTATACAAAATCCATCCCTGGATAAGACAACCTTTTTACTGAAATTTTAACGAGAAATATCCGATTTTACTCTATGATTTCACATCTATCACACGTAGTTCCCGATGAAACTCCTGCCAATGCGAGCCCCCTTCCGACCTGGCAAACCGGAAGTTATTGGCAAACAATATGAATGAGAAAATTTTGTCCACGTCCTCTTCCGATTGGCATATCTATTAGCCAAGGGCGTGTTTTTAAGACAGAAGTTTTCTCTTCGTGAAGAAGTTCCGCACGTTGGAAGCTCGTGAAAGCAGCGAGACAAAAAATATAAAACAGGGAATCGCTATTCCAGAAATGAGTAAACGCCAGACCAGGCTTCATACAATAGAAAGAGATACTTAGCTTTCCCAGGAATCTAAGAGATGTGCCATGAAAAAAGAGAAATGTGGATTGAAAATTATGCTGGCATTCTTAAATATAATGCGCAACTAGCTTTCTCTACGTAGGAGTATTTTTTACCTAGCAAAGAAAATGATCGGGATAATTTGTCATATAAAAGGGATCAGAAAGTTGTCTTCGTGCAAGAAATTCAGTTGTGCTGAGAAATCAACGATGCGTTAGTTGGAATGTAAAATTTCTATCTGACGGCCAGTTTAGAAGAACGTAGCTTCCATATCGAAATTACTGATTTCGCACGTTTATGACGAATTGTGTAATCCTTATATTTGGAAGTGAGTGAAGTAAGTATTCGCCTCAGCATTGTCCATCTATTATTATAGAAGAAAAGCTAAATGCTCTCTTATGTTTGAAATAGTCCTACTAAATAGAACCACCGCTGGATTTTCTTATCTGATTTTCAATAACATAGATGATTATGAAATATTGATAATCCATCGCAAAGCGCTTAATCGCAAGCCATAGCAATACACATTAGCATCTCAGCATAGACTGCCTTTGGTATTTCGTTCAAAATTTCGAAAACTTCTATCTTGGACATAGAATCTCCATTTGAAAGAAATGATCTTAAATACGAAGCCCATTAATTGAATTCCCATTCAGTTTATTCCTCAAGGTTGTACTTCTCATTACTTGGATAAGATAGCAGCAGTAAAATTTTTAACTGCACTCAAAAGAAGCGAGAAAAATGACCACGCTTGTCCATGGGTTTTGTAAAGAATTTTTATTCATCTATGAAAAATTTAAACATTTAATCCTATAGTTATTCTTATTTTTATAGACACACCATATTTTCCTTGGATGTACTCGAGTGAGTCATTCAATTAAAATAAATTTCCAGGGGTGAAGTAAGTAATAAATACCTAATGCGAAACCGCAGGCTGTATATAGCATAATTCATTTCCTGATAAATTTTGTATTTCATTTTGGTATGAAATCAAAATCACTCTATTTTAATTAAATCTATATTATAAAAAATCGCAAGTAAATAATTATACTATCGTTTAGGATGCATTTGAATTCATCGATTTCAATTTATTAAAACAGGCCTTAATTTTTATAATAACAAGATTCCGCTGTGATATTTAATATTTTCCGAGTTGAAATTTATGCTATTTTCGTGCACGAAATGACCACTATCTATTTCTTTACCTTGATATAATTTCCTTTGGTAACCCCGAGTTTTTACGTTTCTTCCTGAACGTATGACATTACTAGCTTTTCAAAGACACTGATCGCAAGGCGGAATAGAAATCTTCCTGTTACCAGCAGAACATAGTCAACTGAAATTTGAAACACTAAAACCAAAGGTAAACCTTTGAAACGAGAAGTTCTTGGGATAAGCGCTAGTGCTAACAATTTCGTTAGGAGCGTAGTTCATAATATTTATTTTTCATGAAGTGTCGCATCGAAACAAGCATCCAGGAAAAGCATTTATCACCCTAATTATCGCCGTTAAGATAACGCTTGTACACAGGCTATCTCTTTAACACCTGTCAATGGCCGTTTTCTATTTCCCCCGTTCGCTTTCTCTCCCTCGATCCCAAATTTTCACCCGACTACTTCTCCCTGTTCTTCCAATACAAACAATCGCTCTCTATTTTGCTAAGTCACGACATTCGGATCTAATCTCCACTACTAGACCTTTCGGTCCTCTTAACACGAGCCATTCAACCTTATTGATACCAAAGAATAAGGGCGATAGTGTAAGAAATCAGCGTTCTTGACAGCTACGGAAATGGAGATCATAAATTTAAAGACTAACTAGAGATTTATGTACGTCTTCATTTAGTATCTTTTGCCCTACGAAAATGTTTCCCTCTTCAAAATTAGTTCTCTTTGAAAGATTTCTGGTGATAATTCTATTGTTTGAATGAGAAATTAGAATATCTTTAACCAGTGTGAGATTTAAGGAGTTTAAAATCTTCGAGAGGTAAGCAAGTACGTTTCATTTACTATATTTTGAAGGCTGTCTAATACCCTCTAGATATCTGACGAGTTATTTCAACAGCAACACTTTGAAAACAAATTATAAATTTACTGATGTGCCGTTCAATGTGCAATATGTGATACATTGTAGGAACATTTATAAGTAACATGTGATGTGAAGGTTTTAAGACCTGCTGCTTGAAAATTAGCGCAATGTATTGTAATTATATGAAACACTTTTGCATCACATAGGAAATGAAAGAATAACTTAGTTTTGAATTTCTAACAAACTTCAATCTTTGATTTCCATATATTGGCCTTTCAAATTTCATGTTGCGTGATTGTAGCAAAAATAATGATTTTTTATCGAAATGGAACAGAAACAGTATGAAAATGTATTGACGATAACAAGGAAATAGATTCTTTTTCTATAAATTCATTTAAATGTTTTAGTCTCATGGGTAGCTTTTTTGTGGTATATACGGGGAAATTAAATTCGAATAAATTATAGTATTCTTTATCCTAATGATAATTCATCCGATTAAGGGAGATTGAATTACATCCTCTTTTAATTTAATTAATTCACTGTGTATACTTACCTCTAGCTTTCATTAAATCAAACTTCGGTATGTAAATGACTATAAATTAATCTTTAAAATGAATTATTTATGAAATTTTCAGAAGTAAAACAAACGTAAAAACTTCGAAATCGTTTAAATCTAAAACTATTTTTTATGATCATTCCATAGTTTTACAGGCAAACGACACCTGAAATTTTTCTGTAATTATCATTTAATTCGGTCAGGGATTTTCATTTGAAGGTTACTATACTATCTTTTAAATCCAGATTTATTTGTCTAATTCAGCTTTCATCGTGATCCGAAATCAGTGGAAACACATAGGAGTCATTGTTCCGTGACATGAAGATAAAGCATACTAAAATGGATGTAGTATGGAAATCGTTGGCTGTGAGAAGTGGTAGCTACGCATTTCGCGCTCAATATGATGGCCTTTGAGGTATTGACGCACCTGTGTGAGCCGACTCTGTGGAATGGAGCGTGCATCAAAACCTAGAGAAGTGAAGGGCATATTTATCGTTGCTTGAAAGGAGCGGAAAGGGGTCAAATGAGATATGTCGAGAAAACAGCAGTCACGAGAAGGGTGTGGCGAAAACAAATATCTTCCGAAGAGACGAAACATTCAGATGATGACTTGGAGAAGGGAGAAGTGAATGTAATGACCATCGATCCAAAAAAATGGAAGGTCACGTTCGAGCTTTAATGAGAAATCGGTCGGTTTACGATACAACAGTTTTATGCTTTTGGCGATGGCGTTTTCCCTCGAACGTAAAAATTTATGAATGGCTCCTTTAGAGCCTTTACGTGCATGTATTAAGGTTGAATTTGGAAGGTCTAGTTGTTATTTTTTTGGTAAAGTCCTTAATAATCTTTGGAGTAAACCTAAACACACTTCAGAAACGGCGGTACATAAAATTTTTCGCAACTACTATCCAAACATTAACTGCGAACTTCAGTTTGTTGAAACTGTCTATAAATTGATTATCATATTCTCCTTTATAGGTGACAGACGTTTTTATTCCATGTTTCTAAATAAACTCGGTGCAACCGCTGACATCCGAAGAGGTTAATCCATTTTTCGTTCCGATTTAATTCGTTTTCTATTGTTTAATGGGTCTATATATCGACAAAAAATACTTCGGTTTATAACAGATGTCTCCGATTTTTTTGCTCTATGCACAGATTTGTGCATATTCGTTAAAATAAGATATTCTTGAATGATGTTTACTAGCGAATGATACTCATGAAACATTCTCTCCAGTAGAGAGCGTAGAAGTGTCCCTTGCAAACAAATATTGCTTTAGAGTAATCAATATTATACACTGTATATCAGTATTGCAATACTTTATCGCATTATCATTTTAGATGGAGATAAAAGTAGATGATATATTTTACTTGAAATAGGAGGCGGACAAGCAATTCTGATGGTAAACTTAAACTTGGTGTCATAAAAGTTTGAAGATGAAAACGGTTACAAGGACTCCACCTCACAGACCGCAGTTTGCAGTTAATTTTCAAACACTCAAGCCAATATTCAAATAGCCGAGATACAATGTAACATTTAAATTGTTCATCATTCCACCAAACAAGAAACAGGTATTATTAGTTAATTAATACTCTCAATTAAAAGCACTTAAACACGGTACAGAACAATTTATATTTAATGAGCATGTGAAAATAAAAAATTCTGTATTCTACTAATATTTACTAGAAAAGACTAAATTAATAGTAAAACCCGATATTTCTAAGTCAAATTTTAGTTTAATAAATTCAGAATGTTTTAAATGATACATATAAATATGTTTTTAAAACGATAGTCGACTAAATTTTTCAAGTCATGAATAGTATTTTTTTGCGATTCGAAGTTTTCTCCTTTCGACATTTGAAAAATAGTCAACTTCCGATTGCTACCGACAGGTTCCTTCCCCAGATTCTCAATTGTTAAAAGATGTCATCCGTCATGGCAAGCATATAACGTAACCTCTTAAAGTATCTTTTAATAAGACTTAAATGCTGCTTAATATGAGATGTTTAAGTAAATTAATATATTAGCAGATATTTCAATTGGAGGAGAGAAATATTTTTGTTGTGGTATTGTTTGATCTTTTTTCCGAATTCCCGCCTTGGTGTTTTCAACACACCGCGATCTCAACCGCAGATATGAAAAAACCGTAGCTGTTTCAGCTGAGGAGAACAATTCAGTTTTTAGACACGGAATCGATTCCCACGGATGACAATACCGTAAATTTCGCATTCCACGCTGTAAATTTTAAATCTGCCGTTTGAATAAAGTTCCGAATTTCACGAAGTAGCCTCCGCAGAGATTTGGATTTTGGTTTGCGGGAGGCATTTATCAACGGATTGAGGTCGTCAAGTTCACTCTCTGGCATTACGTACTCCAGGTAAGAATTCTAGGAATGCAGGGCAAAGTGAGGGAGATTAGCCTCTGGAAGAGAGCGGATCGCAAGAAATAGGTGCAGATCGAGAGAATGCGTTAGAGAATGGAGGACCTTTCAGAAAGACGGATACATAGACCCTTGGTTGGCCCACATGGGCCTAACCTCGGCAATTAGACTCTTATATCCTTAAAATATGTACAAATACAAACTAAGCAAAGAGAAAGAGTACAGTGTCTAAAAAAATCTATGCGACTGAGGGTTGACGAAGAAACAGCCCACATTGCAGGAATACGCCCACAGAGAAGGAGGGTGAAAAACCCTTGCGAAGACACAAATAAAAAGGTAAAGAAAAATATAAGGAAAGTAAGTAAAATATTAAAGGGAAATCCAAGTACAGAAGTTCTAAACACAGAAAAAGAGATGATTGAAATATATGGGTACTATAAACAGAATAAAAATACTAATTCAAATATATAATGGTAAGAAATAAACAAAAGAATGAACCGATTTCATTAAGCTGTATTTTATTAACACACGCAATGTTTTTGTTCTGACGCTCAGTTAGTCAAAAACTGAGATATAAGGCTTAGAAATCGGTTCTTCTTTTGAAAGTCCCTGAGAAGAAGCGAGAGATAGGTAAAGAATGGAAGAGTTGAAACGAAGGGAAAAACCACTTGATAAGTGGAAAAATAAACTCATAATGGAAAGGTGCAAAAGCGTGTCATAACGAGGATGAGTTATAGTGATAGAGACACAGTGTTGAGAGAAGATAAGTGAAGTGGTTATCTCATGAATTTATGACGCCAATTTAAAGGTTTTTAATCAGTGATGGAAAATGATACTGGGGAATATAAAACAGGTACAGTAATACAGAAGCTAATAATCTCTACCTTTGTTTGAAACATTTTCATCGAAGATAATGACAGGAAAGACGTCAGATATTTCTCATGGTTTCTTGTGTATACTCCTCACAACAAATGAAATTTCATAGGTATATTCTCCAGAAATTTTTCAAAAACCAAAGAAATTCATTTTATAGATGAAGTCTTCTTTAAATTGCTTTTCAACCGACGAAAATTCAGTATTAGACAATTACAGCGAGGGACAGTACTAATCTAATTAGGGAAAGCCAGATTAGAAGTGACTCGAGCCCAGGATATAAGGGGATGAAGGAGGACCCAAAAGTGATCTTGAGATAGCGTTCATTCACTTCAAGACTCATAATTGGTAGGGAGAATGTCTGCACCGCAATGCGAACAACGTTTAGACCAGAAAAACGCGAAAGAATTTCTCATTATCCTTATTCCATGTCAAAATTACCTTTAGCAAAATGGGGCAAGAGGAGCATTCCGGATTTTCATTAAATGATGAATGACACGCTATCTCCCCTTTTCGGTAATTTATTCCGCGGGTCATTGAATCGCTCCCGGAGAAATAATTTAGCGGCCGGTTATGAATGAGTGGAAATGATAGGACCTTTCTCATAAGGTCATTTTATTTCCCGTTCAGTTAGGGTTGCTGGGGATCTCGTTTGGTGCGAAAACGAGTAATATTCATCGCCACCCTCCTTTCTCAATCCTCTCTCAAATGGATGGGTGTTTTCCCCTTCTTATTTACCACTCTCTTGGCGGGCCAAGGCCTCCATCGAGCACCTGCAGTAGCGAGCGCCAAAGGGGATGGACTTTGTTATGCTGCGCGCAGAAGGAGGGCGCCCTTAATTCCGCTAAAAATCCTCCTTTTTGGGTTCACTGAGTCTGCACTCGTGGGGTCGGAGATGCCGAGATCATGCGCTAAACGCATAAAGATCTCTCGTAAAATACTCTCTTTCATTGCCCTCAACATGTAGCACAAGCCATGGATTCGTGATAGATAGGGCCATAATGAACAGATAAAGGTCTTTTATATTCTACCAGATAGGCAATACAAGGTCATTTGTATGCTTTTTTTATTGCCTCCGGGATCCGCGCGTCCGAGACTACGCTGTCATGAATTTTTAAAATATGGTATCTGCAATTCAGAAGCAAGTTATATTAATACATACGAGGGGTATTCAAAAAGTGAGTTACTTCCTAAGTAAATTTTCTTTTCCTATTATTTAATTTAATCCCCAGTTTCAAATATAATACTTATTTTTGATTATCTATAACAATTGGCTCCTTTTACGACAGGATCTTTTTGTTTTTCAAGCAGTTTGGCTTCTTTACTCGAAAATCACCCAATTATTATTATTATTTTTTATTTATATATACATACACATACTCATGTATATTTCCTATTCTTGTTATTTTTCTGCTATGACCAAGGTTTTGATTCCAACTTTTAGTGGCTCATCTATTGAATTTCGCAGTCGTTAATTATAATGCTTCGAAAATGTATTTGGAAGATGATGACGCTAGTCCTAAATATTGAATAATATTAGTTGAGGTCTCTAATCTCAATTGTAAATATTATTTTGGACGACAAAATAATTCAATGTACCTATTTTTAATGACTTCAGGTAGGGTCGTGCCGTTAGGTGAGGCAAGAGCTTCTTACACCCTTCTCAGGGGGCGCCAAGTTGAATGTTAAAGTCTTCTTTATAATCGATGTTTTATTGGGAAAAAATATGTCTTATTAAAGTGACACTAATTTCTCTCCTCTTCACTAATTATTTAAATTTAAGTCAAGAAAATGACTTGAGAATAAAACGGAAGATGGTGTACAAGCATCACGCCTAAGGCAACAAAATGGAAAAAATAACCAGGAATAATTATGAAAGCAATAAAATAATATGCTTTCATTCTTATTTATTCTTTCCGAATTTTTCAAAATAATTTCACTGGAGTTATTTTTTAACTTTTAAACGTTTTTGTTTTCCTCAATTACTAATTTACTTCATAGGTTACCCACATTTCTTTATCCATTTATAATGATAACACTTCATCAGTGTATGTGAAAATTAAATTTAAAATTTTGATACCCACCCAAAGCAAAGCAAATTCGAACTTTGTATGAGTTACCATTTAACAAACATGAGTTACCATTTAACAAACCAGATTAAAATAGATTTTTAAGGACGACGGAATTCTTGCACGAAATCACTTAGCTATGCTATGTCCAGACATATGAGAAGAACTCAATTCCTTGCTGAGATGAAGGAGCTGTATTACACTTGAATATCAAAGCACGCCCGTGAGCATTTGGTGATTTGTATGGGTCACACTATAAGGGAGAAGGCCACCCTGTGTCCGTGTTCTGGCTGTGGACGTTTGTGAATGTCTGAAATATCACTCTTTCAATTCCTTCAGCATCCAAACGAACGAGAATAGAGAATTGGAAAAATGCGGTATAAATATGTTTGAAACGGCACCTCTACAGTGATCATTCCATGAGAAACCCAAATCAGTTTCATTCACCTTCGACGTTGCTGTTCGATTTCTACAGTGTCAAGTTTGTGTCTTCATAAGTGAACACTTGTTTATCAACGGATAGACATCAGCATCAATACGAATGCATCTCTTTCTCTCTTCGCACTTTTTGAACTTGCGTCTATTTAAACGTGTTGTGATAACAAGATGAGACGTCTTACAAAAAGATATCATTTGTACACTGTTCAAGGTTTTTTAGCTTAATATGGATCATAATTGCATTAGAATAAATTATGCGAATTTCACGCCACCGAATTGCTCGAAAGAAAAATTTTCTCATAAGAACATTAAAAACAATATTACCCTTAATGAGTAAAATTTGAAGAATATTTTAAGCTTTCAATCCGACTTTCAAAAAACTTAATATTTCAGGATTGAAATAATAGATTAACTAATTAATATCGCAAGAATTGTTGATTGTATACTTTAAGTATCGCTACTGCATATAGGTGGAACTTAATATTCATGAATATCTTCTTTGTTGTATCTCATATGGAAGTGAATCGTGGACTATAGGGGAAGAGTGAAATAAAAAGACTGCTATCTTGGACTGAAGCATGGTGTTTCAGAAGAATGATAAAAGTAAGCTGGACGGAGAGGAAAACAAATAAAGAAATCTTTGAAATAGCTCAAGAAGAAAAAAGTACAATAAGAATAATTAAAGAAGGGAGAGTTAAACTAATTGGACATTTACTACGACACGAAATTCAAGTTAAAAGAATAATGAAAGGAAAATTTGAGGGCACAAACTGTGGAGGAAGACACCGACAAGACTATGTAAGCCAAATCATGAAAGATTTGCAATGCCGAACATACTACGAACTGAAACGGAAAGCTGAGAAAACAGATGAATGGAGATCTGCTGCCAACCAACTCAAGGGTTGAAACAGAAGAAGATATCTCATAATGAGTGTTGATGGGAAAGAGCTTAAATTTAGGAAATTTCCGGTTCTATTCCAGTTTAAGGGATATGTTTATCTTTTGGGTCTGCTGGTCCTGCTTAAGGGACTTTTCATTAAGAACTTATTAACTTTCACTTCGAAGAACTATTTAACTTTTTCTATTCTCCATACTCAGTTCTGAATTCAGAAGTGTTGTCTTGGGATGACAGAAGATAAGTTCACCCATTCGTGAAGGAGTATCACGTGCAGAATCTTGTTTTGAAGTTTGTAAAAGTGAGCAACCCTTCATTCGATGACCATTCGATCTCGCAATCTTGTATGGCATACGTAGCTGCCGTCCAAAGCTATCTATCGGAAAGAAATAATCTCGGGCACGCACCCGTTCTTTAGGAACCAATCCAAAAATATGACTCAGTGTCCTCTAAGATTGATGTGAGAGAACAGTCGTATGCAAGCACACGAATAAATTGTGAACTATGTGCGTGGAATCACTGTTTTCAAAAATAAGATGTACACAATTTACTTAAAGGACATAGCTTTCAAGGTCTCTAAGCAGAATCTTACATTTAAGGATCAAACGTAATTTATTTACTATTTTTTTGCAATTTGACTGTCATCAGGTGGCAGTCACAAACATTGTCTGATCACTCTTAATAAACAAATATGCTCCTAAGTCCCTTGCATCCAATTATTAACAAACAGCATTTAAAACTATAACAAGATTTAATGTAGAGGACATCCCCCTGGTACCCCTTCTAATATATTTAAATTGCATATATCCTATTATTACAGTTACCACATCGTCACAGGTTACATCGTTCCTTTAGCAAACCTTATATCACTTTATCCGTTTCTCAGTCATCATATTCACAATTAATTACAAAACATTAAACATTAAATCTACTATTTCGCAGCAAACTCCAACATCTACTTCTCCGCTCCTTTTTATATTTGCGTAAGTAATCCAGAGATACCTCCACTAATGGGTGACCGTTCTGGAATGCTGATACGTTTCACGGGATCGCAAAATGAGCAAAGATTCGGCTTACGAATGTTTTGATTGATGTACACAGATAAATTTAAGATGAATTCAGTTTTTATCAAAAAAGGTAAGGTGCTCTTTCTTCCGAACTCGGGAAGAAAGTGGCGATTTTTAGTGTTTTTGCTCACATTTGAATTTCTTAGCCTATGGGTAGCCTTTTGGTGAGCAAATGTTAAGGTGAAAGGAATAATCTTCGTTAGGAGAGGCATAATTATAATAAACATTTTCATGGTCTAGGTAGACCACTCCTTCGTAAATGAGGAGCGTTTCCTTTTTATACAAATTAATCTTTTCTACGCCTGCAGATCCTGTTCGACTTCATCTGCACTCAGAGCGTCTATTAGCGCAGGCCGCCTACATTAAAATGCACGCACACAAAAACTTAGCACTCAGAATCCTTTTTAGGATGCCTAATAATACAACTCGACCTAGTTCGAATAAATTAATCACCACAGTAGGACCGCTCATTTCTCCATTTCCCTAATAGTTTAAACTATCAATAAGCAATAAGACGGGAGAAAATGCAGTCCCATATTTGGCGGAGAGTGCGTTGGCGCGGCGTGGGCCCCAGGGGGCAGAAGGCCTCGTCCCACATTGCCGTTAAAGGATATGCCCCGAACGATGGAGCAAGTGTGCGTGCGTGCGTATGTAGCACCCAACAGTCACGTGACACTCACCCTAAGGCGGTCCATTCAGATGAAGAGATCGGGGAAGAAACAATCGGGAGATTTTATTACTTGTGCCGTAAAAATGAACGCGGATGAAGGGTGCATGAGAAGATTGGACACGATTTATGCCCGTTTCAGACGAGTATTTTGATTGCTGGAAATGTATCTTCCAAGTTATGCTTGCAGTCGAGGAGAACCGGCCTGATTTCCGGTGGTGCTTTTGATCATATGAAAGATACCAATGCATAACAATAACAAACAAGCTTATAATAATAAACAACAAAGCTTTAAATTTGTTAAATGCGTCTAACTGCCACTCCCCCCACCCCACGCTGCTGGTATTCATTGAGAAGTGGATGAACGTTGATCGATGATGAAGTTGATGAAATGAGCTGAAGTCGATCAGCCTGCACAGCAAGAGATTAAGTTTAAATTTAAAACGCAGCCGTGAGTTCCTTATATACTTTCTGAGTTTTCATTTTACGAAAGGATAAAATTGATTCATTCAAGGGGAACAATAATAGCTCCGATAAGTGGAAAATTTACATAAAGTAAAAATTACTATCAACTAAAAGAAGCACTAATGATAAAATAGGTTGTAAAAATACAGGAATAGATTTTATGGTATAATACAATTGATATACCATCCGTGAATAAACGAACTGTTCTATAAAAAGGGTGTCCATATCCCATCGAGTTGATGTGCATTTCCATCAGCAAAATGGAACTACGAAGGACAGTTTTTTTATCGCTTTTCCCTGAGAGACGTTTCTCTTCTGGAACGTAGGAATCATTTGAAATAATTCTTAGCTGTTTTGCAATTGGAAATTTTGTATTAACCTGGCATAAAGTGAAAATAAGTATTAAAGATAAATATTAAAGGTAAAACAACGTCATTTTTGGAATGCGTCTATTCCTAGGAGAAACGGATTTGTAAACCACCTTCCTGAAGTTGTCGTTTATCAACACTTTCTCATAGAATTGTTGTAAAAATTGGCGATTTCTAGAATAACAAAATTTCCTAAGAAAGTATGAGATTATTTTTAGATTTCAATTTTACTATTATTAATAGAAAATTTTCATTGTAGCAATGGCTTCCTTGAATTGTTATTGAATATTATGAAAAAATACAATTATTGGCGAGAACTTTAACAGAATAAAGTATATATTTTTCAGTAATGTAGACGTACGGACTATTCCGCACGACGAAACGGGACTGTTCCGCCAAAAACCAACATAAGATCAGCCGACTTATAAGTCAACATCTGTGTTAATTGTGAAAAGTCCTATTACGTTAGCTTAGCTGTGAATTGATTAGAAAGAGAAGATCTAGTACGCAGGAGGAGGCCTGGAAGTTACACCTTTCCGTTGATTTTTCTTTTCAAATTTGTCTGCAAAATCGGTGTTATCTAATGTTATATTTTCAGTGGAACCGTAAAATACAGTATAAAGTCGGAAATTCATTAAAAGTATGTCTTAGGTAATCATAAGATCTCCAAAATTCACGTTAAATACTATAGCTCCGTTAAGTAAATCAAATAAATATTCGAATATTGCTTAGAAAGTCTTTTGAAATCTGCATTCTTTGATAAAATGCGATGTAAATGAAGAAATAAATCAAACATTTATTCATATCTAAAAGGCTTAAGATAATCATGAATTAGAATTAGTTCACATAGTTAAAGTTAAATTACTAGAAAAGTGTTCCCTGGCTTTATTCAAGGTAAAATCTATTATCTTTAAATTTATCTTTACTTTGCAAGTCGTGCTTCCACTCACTTATCTGCCAAGGATATTCGAGTACCTGAATAAATACACAGGGAAACTGTTAAAGCAAACAGTATTTTGCAGCCAGAATATAACCATCTAACAAATGAATGTGAATTACTATCATGAAATATAATAATGATGTACTCTGTGTTCTTTAAAATGATTTCGGTGAGGAATGAGAAAAAAAAACTGAAAATGGACAAAACCCGTTTATTTCTCGCTGTGCAAAGTAAAGCCAAGTTAAAGATTAACTCAAATTTAAGGTAAACTTAGAAATCAGAAGATCATTAGAATATGTTAGCATGGATTATGAAGAGTGTCATCGTAGGAGCGTTTGGATATTAAATGTACCTTAACATGAATCACTGATTCAGATTAACAAGGGAAAATCTTATAGATTCTAATTCGTATTGATATGGAAAGAAAAATAATAGCTATAATGTTATCGAAAATATGGTACATAAGTTTCATTTTTAACATCGCCAAAACAGTATACAGCCCTCTCATTCAAAATATTATCATCTACATTCAAAAATATAGGTTTCCAACATTTAGGGTTGTTTTCTATATTTGATGAGCAAATTAATAAATTTAGCCACTCTATTACTGTTTTTTGTCCACGAACTGTGGAATATATTTTCCTTTGATGAAGATAAGATCAGCGCCAATATAAGGAATAGTATTCATCATTATATTTTTTAGCATGGTCTTTAATTTCATTTAAATACCATTCCTAATAGAAGTGCAGATGAGCCTCATCCCTTATAATATTAATGTAACTCAGAAAGTCTTGATATTCTTCTGCATCGATGCATAATCCTTTTTTAGATGACAGATTTTCAAATGTTAATGATACTATAAAACGTTTGTTAGATAGATAGATGTGGTTAAGTTTTGGTATATAAAATTGGAAAAGCATTAATGAATATAGAATTGAGTTTTAACATAAAACAATTAGAAACATATATGTGGTACTTACGCTTTAACTATTTTAAATACTATTAATTGATGTTGATAATAACATTTATTCATTTACGTTCTTTAATATTATATTTTACGTCCCGTAAGTAAGAATAAGAGTATATAATAAGTAAGAAAGTAAGAATATAATCATCTGCACGCACTACTTGGAAACCATTTATAGTTAAGCGTGATTTAATAGTAAGTGTTGAGGTTTACAGAACGCATGCACTATATCACCGCCAATAATATCAGAGACTTTATCTTCGGGGGATTTAAGAATTTGATTATGTTTTCATTTTAGCCTGCCTCAGTCAAGAAGCAGTCGTGGCCGAGTGGTTAAGGCGTCTGACTAGAAATCAGATTCCCTCTGGGAGCGTAGGTTCGAATCCTACCGACTGCGGCTAATTTTTTTGTGTCACAATCTTATACTAAAAAGTTAAATTAGATAAGTAATTTATGATGTAACTAGAAATATTGTTAAAAGAACGTTATTAAATTCTAAAAATTTATATTTAACTTCTTTTTTTTTAAATAAAATCTGTTCCCTGGCCTACCTTCGGAGAACCAAATTTAAAATATGTTAACAACTATAAATAATTAATTTAATGGTCTTTCCTGATTTTATTGTAAAAATCATCCGTTTCTGCTTAAATTAAACTATTTACTAATAACTTGTGTAAAGTTTGCGTTGACTATATTCTGTAACTAGTACCCCTTAAGTAATTTATGATAGCGATGCTAATATGTAGTTATCTCTGACAAAACCATAACGTAGCGCTTAATAGAAAGTAAAGATTTTATATGCAAGGGAAATAATTTGAAATCGCTCAACTCTACGTCTTAAGAGATCCAAAGGAGGTAATGGAATCGAATCGAAGGCGCGACTTCGTGGAAAGGCAAAACCGAATTTAAATACTTGGTAAGCAATAGTAAATATTTTGTGTTTTCCTAAGTAGTTTTTAAGAAACTATTGGTTTCAGAAGAATGCTTGAACCTCAAGATGTAATCTCGCTAGTGAATATTATTGATTAAATAATCGTTTGTTAAAAACTATTTTGGAAAATTACTTATCATTTAATATTGGTAACATGTTTTTGAAATTTTAAAGGTCGAACGGAAAAAAATCGTACAACAAAACATTTTTCAATAAATGCTCATAAGAATATTATCAATATTCTACATATGAGGTGGAAATCCATCTTCACGGCAATAAATAAGAATTATTCGCACTTTTACACTCCATTTTCGGTGCAAATGCATCCAATTCTGATCTTGTGCAATGGAAATAATTAAAATATGTGGAAAATTTCCAATATAATTTCTTATTTTTGCTGATTATAAGAATATTGTATCGAATTACTTCCATGTTAACGGTAAGACTTAAAAAACATTAGAGGTATGAGATAGGAGACTATGATATCAAAATTCTTAACCTAATTTATTAAAATCTAATATACTCGATACTGCTTGATTTGGTAGAAGATCGATCATTATTTAAATAGAAAGTTTATCTTAAATATTTTCAGCATAGCTGAATAGAAAATCTATTCTGTGTTGTATTCGTTATTATCTACGAATGACCATCAGCTGTAGTTCACATGATCGACATTCAAAACTCACATTCCAATCAGTCTTCAATCAGAATGACGACCTGTAATGCATATCATTCTCTGGAGAATGGCTCACTTCGTAACGAAATGAAACTCGAGTCTCAATCGAAAGAAAAAAATCGTCCGCCCAATAGACAAATCCCGACTCGAGGAGGAATTCAATTCGATCACGGCCCATTCATTCTCATATCGCTAATGAGCATGCGGGAGGCAGGCTGCTGCACAAGATTAGAGCCTATTTGCATTCTTTGCTCCGGGAGAATAAATCATAAGGAGCATATCACGCCCCGGACCGAACATCCTCGGCCCTTGATCATCGTTCCCTTACGTAAATCATCGCAGCTTAATCGAACCTCTTGTATCAAACACATCCTCCATCTCCCCCCACTTTATACCCCCCTATTTACCACGCTGCCTCATTTCTCGCTTCTTTTTCCTCCCTTTTGGGGGCCCCACCGCCAACCCGTTATTCATCATCGAAGCTCCGAAAAACATTCGCGAATAGCATGGCCTTGGCCTCTCCTCTTTGCGGAGATACCTGAGGAGCCAATGGCCGAGGCGGAATGGATCTTGCGTGATATAGGATGCAGAAGAGGGGGAGATTTAAGAAGTGAAAGGTTGGACCACCCGAGGGAGATATGTAAAAAGGGGGATGGCGTTTGCAGAAGGTCAAATGGGGCCGTCGAATGGGCCCCCCGAGGCGGGCCGGAGGAGTAAGTAGGACGCAGATGAAGATGGCCCGCGGTGGTGAAGATGAGAAGAGAAAGGGAGTGTGCAGGTGGGTGGTGGAGTGGACGAAAGGGCTGTCGGGAGGGATGGGAAAATTCGACTCTAAATATCAACAGCGAATCTGCCGTGTACCACGCAAAGCGATTCGATGTAAGTCATAAAACACTCGGGCTAACATTTTCCGGGTTATTCGTCCCTGGAGGAGGATTTTCCCTCTCTGAAGTTTCGGCGGATTTCGCGCCGACGGATTTCCCTGTTTTGTGGAGTGACGAATGGAGAAGAGACGAGGAATTCTTGAGATTCTTTGGGAGCAGAGAGCGCGAGGAAGATGTTTATTAAAGCTGATTTTGAAGCGAACGTGACGGGAGAATTTTTCGAGCGCGCAGCTCATGTGCGCGTACTGATTCGGGCGAGCAATGCCGGGGAATGCGGCCCCGATGTGATGCGAATCATACGCCGTTTCTCATCTTTGCTGTCGCGGAAGAGTAGCCGAAAATGAACGAGCTCAACGGACAATATTTCAAATAGTAACGAGACCACGCCTTTTGAACGGAAGTTGTTTAAATGTAAGCTTTTTGTTTCTTTAAAGGTTAAATAAGATTTTCGGAGCACTCGGTCTCGCCATATTTACAACATTCTTAATTATATTGCTAAGGAAGAAACCAAATATGTTACATCCGACTCGTCGAATTGGTGTTCTTAATTCATTTTTCATTTAGTTCAATAGGGCCTTTATAAGTATAAGAAAGAAGATAATAACCGATATTTATGCATAGAACAGTTTTATGGCATTTTATGAGAGAAACTCAATGAATGAATTTCTCTAAACAGAGATTAGCTTAACCACGAGGAACGATAGATGATGTACCAAATCAAAAATATGAATGGTGAATTGGCAGTGAGAGACAAAAACTGAAAACGTAGGAAATTAAAAGTAGAATTAAAACCACATAATGATGGTATTTCCGCGATTTTATTTGATGATTATAATCGAAATTAGACAATTGGGCTGATCATTGAGCTTACTACTTTATAAATCATAAAAGAGAAATCAACTTGAATCTCAGGTTAATGTAGTGTTATGTGTGTAATTTGATGTTGAAGTGCTTTGTTGGCATTATTGCGATTGTGTTTCTCGTAAAACTATTTTAAAATTGATGGATGGATATCATAGGCAATCGGTCATCTATTGCGGTGTATAGTGTTTTTCTGAAAATTGAATTTACTTGAAGTAAACTAAAGTATATGAAAGGTGTCCAGGAAATAAACTAAAAAACAAAAACTCAATCAGATTGAACTTTACTGGTAGGAGCTTTCTTTTATTCAGAATAGTCGAGAAAAATATCTGGATTCTCTTTTATCGATTTCAGTAAATAGCAGTCTCAAACACCACAACAACTTCCCTTCCGGTTTCTTGGCAGCTTTTTATCATTGATTCATATGATAGAAACAGGAAACGGATCGGAATCGTTGTTTTTTCCGCTGTTAAAACTTTCTCATCTTGGTGCGAAGAAAACAACCGTAAGAAAAACAGAGGAGTGCCATCCTATCTCACCTCCTGCTAAGACAAATTTCCACGGTCGATTGAATTAGCAGTTCCCAGTGGAAGGGCTAAGGAAATCATATCGGCGATTGTGGTCGATCAAATAATAAAGCCGGGACTCGAAGGAATTTCGCTATTTTTTCTAACTCTATAAATGCATTTCGCTGAAAGACAAATTTTAATATTTATGCATCTATAAATAAAATTTCATTAAACATATTGACTTATACAAGTATACTTCTATGTGTATGTAAATAGACATCGGTGTTTATCTAAGCAATTTCTGGGAAATGCTTTACTTGAGAGAAAAACCTCCTTTGTATGTCATGTAAATCCAGCATTTCGTAATAATAATAATGGCATAAAAAAGAAGGATGAAGTAGATGATATTTCAATCCATCCTATCGTCATTCATAGATCATTTCTAATTTTTTCAAAATAACTACATATTTGAAATCACTTTTGCGGATAAAAATTTTATGCTTTATTATTCTAGAATATGTTCTATTCTATCTTATGACCTTACTGAAAGGGGGAGCTTTCCAATGAATATTATAAGAATCCGATAGGAGTATCATAGTAAGAGGAATGAATAATAATAATACGACTTTGTTGGGGGCAATATTGATGTTAACGAACTGCCTCTATTTAGTCAGTATTGAATTATTAGGCATCACCATACAAAGAAATAGTTATTGGTTTATTGTTTAAATTTATCAGACCTTGCCGGTCAGAGTCGGTTACAATCTGTAATTTCTACTACTTTCAAAGTTTACCTAATACAGGTTTGCTACGTTAGTCAACGTCACGCAATCCGACTGTCAAATTACGGATGCATTTGTTATTTGGCTATCGTTTTTTATTTATGCTGTCATAAAAATCTAAATTTAATGTTTTATTTTGTAAAATAAAGTTATGTATATAATATGGCCACAATCGTTAGAGAGATTGGGATTTTCCCGCAAACTAATTTATCTTTCTTTCATCAAGTTATAATCGTATAATATATGTTTTGATGTAAAAGATAAATCTACGGAAAATAATCTCCATATTGTATGTCTATCGATATACTGACAGGAAGACGGAGTTTTCGAGAGTTGAAAAATCTATAAATTAATTATAAACAGATCTGGTGAATTGGAAAAGCTTTAAAAGAGATTTATAGAAATAATGCGTAATTTCAAGATTTGCGGGAGTGCTTACTGACTTAAGGAGATAGATAATGTTTACATGTTGCGCTTTTACGTCATTCCCTCTTGAACTCCTATTTTGCTTTACGATAGCTTTTTTCCTTCTGGCAGTAACGTAATGTATTCCAAATAGTTTCTCCCTATTGGAGTGGCTTGTTTCTAGGTCGCCGCTCTTCGCTTAGTCAAACCATTCCAATAAACTTGTCTCCTTTCTTAGAATTTTTATCCTCCTTTTCTCTTATTCGCGACTTCAGAGACGAATAAGTGTGATTTCTATTGGTCATTTGGAATATTACCATGGGGACGGAGCTGGAAGGCTCAACTTTAAAAGTTCACCAACGTGCAACACTGATACATTAGCTAATATAAATAATTAAAATGTTCCGGATTATTTCAAACATTTATCTTCCGTAAGCTCTTGTAAATTATATGCATTTCGATGTATGCAAGCTGCAATGCAATTGCGGCTCATAAATCCCCAGTGGTAGTACTATGGTGATTAGAGCCCTTTCTATTTCACAAAATTCATAGTTGTCTTACTCTTTGCTATTCATTTTGTTTTCTTTGCGTGATTTCGAGAAATATGGATATAATATTCAACTATGTCTATTAATGCCATTGATAGAGCAATACTATTTTGATAGTAAATTTTAAGATTAAAAATATTTTATATTAATTTTAAACAATTAATATTTTAAATATATGCAATATATTTTTCATTTATCATCGCAGTTTTAAATTGAAAATTACAATTCATGCGAGCATTAAGGCGAAAAGTGAGAATTTTTTTATCTACGCAATATGTGGATATTTGAACCGATCCTAGAAGGTGATGCACGAACTTCAATTTTTAAGTATCCATGAAAATACTTCAATTGCTTCTAGGAAACATTTTTTTGGTGATGAGATAAACTATGGAAAACCATGAAAACCCGATTTGCGGAATATTATCGTTAATAGTAAGGATACAATTAGGAAAGAAAGCAGGAAGTAAAAAATGAAAAATGGAGATAACGAAGAAAGCAATTTGAAGGAACGAGATATTACGAAAGGAAACGATGAGTTAATAATGAACTGAAGAATTACTGAGAAGATTATTCGTTGAAAGTGAAGGCCGTGAATCTAGAAGGAGGAGAAGATATAATCTTGAATGAACAAGAAACATTATTAAAATTACAAAACAATGGAGATAGCGTGAACAATGAATCTATTAGAAAATTTCAATCGATAGAAAATCGTAAGGAGTTATCATGACAATAAAACTCATCGTGTAAGAAGCCGTTTCACTGAAGTAACGTGGAAATATGAAACTGAGATAATAAGGTGATCATAATGGTTGAGAAATGTTTCTGGAAGATAGCGTGCATCTTAACGACCTGAGATTCCACTCTGTTGAAATGAACGACATGAAACCATAAAGGTTAAAGGGAGAGAGATTCTTCTTATATGCGAATCTAGTTCAGCCCGAGGCCATCTTTTTGTAAGAAAAAATCTTCACAGCTGCACGCAGACTTAAATGCCAGAGATATGCGTGGCAGTAATGTTTGCATTACGAAAGAATTTCCAATAATGAGCACAATTCTGGAGGAATAGAATGATTTACTTTGTGATTCTTTAATCTCTGTTTGCCTAAAGATTCATTTTTCTAATATAAAACTTGCTATATGTACGTGCATTTAAATAATGAAAAACCCTTTCATACGCTTTAATCCATATTAATTTTTTGCCTACCTACACCAATTATATGTTGTTCTTGCGAAATCGGTTATTCAGTCACTGGCATAGAATGTCATTTACATACATGTTTTGAGTTTAACAGTTAAATTGGTAACAAATGTGAATTGATATTATACTTGCTATGGATTTCCACAATATCTCGGTCGTCTCCATAGATTTTATAGTTAACTTTTCAAAGAAACTCCCAATTTAGACATTTTCCTGAAAATTAAAAAATTTACTTTTTTAAAAATAAAAAATTTCTTTCCTTCTTGCATTTCTTGACAATATGCGAAGAAATTAATAAGCATCTTGACAACATCCTCTGATTCAGAAGTATTTTTGCCAATAAGCACTGAACAAAGTGTTTGAGCGCAAAGACATAGGCATAGAGGATAAAAACGATCAGATATGCTTCCTAAACAAACCACAACCACCAGCTGCTGAAGAATTTGTAGCGAAAAAGGTACGTAATGCTGAAGCTCAAAGGCGCCGTAGAGCGGAACACTGAGGATTTTCCGATTGGCTTTGAAAACTTGGAAATGGATAACTCCAAGAGCCTAGATTAGAGAAAAATATCTTCTAAATTCCTCGAGTCTGCATCAAAGACTTCCCAAAGTCATCCAATCAGAAGATGACATTATTAATCAAGCAATCCTGATTACCAACTAGGAGTCACTTGAATGTAATGAATATCTCCTTAGACTAATTCATTCTTAATTAAAATGCTGTAGATTTTACTCAAGAAAGGGAAAATACCTAGGATGCGGAAAACTATCCATATAAGTATTCCTTAAAAGCTTAACACATTGAACTATTCTTCATCACAGACTTGAAATATGGTGCAGTAGTAATGTTGCTACGAAATCTTGACTCAACAAGAGATTTTTGTGATAGCACCAGAATAGTCGTCAAGTCAATTATGTAAAATGTCATTGGCTGTGATATCCTGACCAGATCTATAAAAGGCATCAGCGTACTTATTCCAAAAGTTATTATTGCTGTATAAGACCCTAAGATTCTCATTACTTTAAAACGAAAACAGTATCCCTAAAGACTGACTTTTGCTACGATTATCAACAAAAACCAAACATAGACACTGTTCCAATTGGCATTCATTTAGGATCTTTAGTATTCAGTCATTGACAACTTCGTTGGTACATTTTCAAGAACAACAGTATCCCTTTTTGGGCGAATACTGCATATTTAGGTATTGTAATACTGGTTCTCTGCAAGAGATAATCTTGAGGTTTGTCTCTCCAAACGATTCCTTAATTTTACTCAATTTTAAATTACATTAAATGCAAAATTTTTCAATTTTTGAAGACTTTTAGACGTCCAAAATTTTACATTTATGTAAAGAGATGTCTCTTTCCATTAAAACTGTGGGCACAACGTACCAAATTTCTATTCTCTGATACTTAATTAATCTTAAATTACACAAATCAAAAATAAATAATACGTAAATTGAATAATTTCTCAATCAATGAGAAACATTTCGCATAATCTAAAATAAATATTTATCCGTTCCCTCGTAGAACATTATTTTCATATGGAAATTTTTCTAGTGTTATAACAACAATAACGCACTTCTTTATTGATTGAACTTTTTTATCAATTCACCTATAAAAACTGTTCTCATGATAAAATCCTCAATTGGCTCCATGAAAAGATATTGTATTGTACTGCTTAGACAACTTAAATTTTTTATCACTAAACTCTTTTAATCCCTTCCGCTTTCACTACCGATTTTTTTTGTACTTATCCTCTGGAACTGTTAAAGAATAGGTGCGAGGAATCTTCTCAAGCTCAAGTGCTCCATCCATATTTATTATTTTTAAGCTGAGCTTCCGCATCTTAAGAGCCTATAAATACCCTTATGAGCTCGAAAATTTCCAATTACCATTCAATACTTTCATTCAGAAACCCATGGCTATGAAACACATAAACTCTCATTTACCGCGGAAGTCAATGAAATGGTAACTTCATAAAAACCTTAATTACTGCTAGTTGCGGAATACGCTAAGATTAATGTTATGGAACATTCTAATTCCTGCAACTTGGGGAATAAACTGTTACACATGTATAGTGGAAAGAAATGAACATCTTGATTATTTTCTGCGGTCAATTTATACCTAAAGTAACCGTAAAGTCAATAGTTATAGGTGTCTCGCAAAGATTTCAGCTCTGACTCTATAGCTGAGAAAGTGCTGAGAGTGGCTTGCTTGATTTATTTTGTTATTTCGCGAAATTTCACTGTCTTTCACTGCGAAATAAAAGGATCATGTTTGCAGTTACCGTAGGCATTCCCAACGTCGAGTATTCCAATACAAGAGTTAACGACTTCCTTTCTCCTGTACTATGCACTCCGCCGTCAAAGGCGCTCGTAAAACGCAGAGACCCATAACGCGATGTAAAAAGCGGCGAAAATTTTATCGCACGGGGAATAGCTTAACCAAAATGACGATATGTGCACTTTCTTGAACGTCTAATAAAGATGGGAAAAGACAAATTTTTACAGCGACGAAAAAACGAAATTCATGTTCTTGAATCCTGTGGAATGCCCCAGCGGAACTCAAAAACTAAGAATCGGTAGAGATGCGCCGATTTTCAGTCAATTTTTAGTAAGATGAGATTAGGACGATAAAAATAATTTCCTTCTTTTTATAGTGAGTATTTTCTTCGGCAGTTAAGTAAGAAGAGCTTAAAGAAGTACCGTGATCTGGTGAGAATCCATTGACGTCTGTATTCCTCGAAACGTGGTACATACATTTGAAGGTTAATGATTTCGTTTTATGCGATTTTTTAAAATGTCACGAAAAGTTTATTGAGATGTTACTTTTGAGAATACTGATAGAACTAGAGACTGATGTCTGGGAAGTGATTAAAGTAAACGTGATATGTGGAACAAAGTAGTCGAAATTACATTTTGTCTTCGAAATATTGAAGGTGAAACTATTGAGGCCAAACTGTAATTCAAATCAGAAAAAAGATGAATAAAAAATAACATGGTCAATAAATAAAATTATTATTCGCCCATTCAAAAGTCTATGTTAATTCAAGGATTATTTGCTTATCGAATAACACTTAAGTTATCTGGAGGGGTTAGCTGACCCTCTCAATGCAAAGATGCTTTAAGCAGGTATAAAATTTTTAAGCACTTTCAGACGATAAGATTATATAACTGGGAAAAAGCTATCCTAGCATTCATAAAGACAGGATTATTGTTGCTTTTTGTGTCACCAGAAAATCTTCCTGCAGTAAATTTCAGTATCAGTTGTTGGATTCAGTCGATTCGCGAGAACCGGTTCTTCGAATTTCCCGATTTTGCCGAACCGGTTCTTAAAATTTTATCAAAGGAAATCAGAAGAAAGTTATAATAAGAGGTACTAATCTGCTTGTTACAATTAGACTGTAATTTCAATATTGGAAGAATAACAACGGAATATGTATTTAATGCGTTTTTGCTTAGTCCATAGTGGATAAGGACATATTCCTAAAAGCTTTAAATCCCGCCACAGTCCAGTTTTATGTAATAACAAGGTAAGACCTTTGATGCGTGCGTTTCATTGAAAATTTCAAAGTTTCATCAGATTTCATAAAATTTGTTTTAGTACATTTTATCTCTAAAATGTATTTCTGACCTGAGAATTGAAGAAATTAAACAAACGAAAGACGCTACTTACGAAAATGAATGAGCATCATTCGTCTAATGACATGAAACACCGAGGCTTTAAGAACTGATGTTAAAGCTGATTGCATCAGTTGGATGTAATATCCTATTCAGCAAATAGATAGAATGTTGAAAAGAAAACGCTCCTACCTCTACGTCCTATTACAGGGACTACTAATTTACTCCCTTTTTTTAATGCAGGGAAAATTTTCATTATTTTGGCTCAAGATGGAGTACCCTCGATAAAGTAGAAAGAATCATGGATAATTAAAATCAGACAAGAACTGCAGCTACTTTATTTTACATTGACATAACGTAATAATAAAGACGTTTCTCCAAACTGCAAAACATGTACTGTGCATGGTATGCAAGAGTTGATTCGATATATTCTTTTTCCAGACGCCTTCATTGATTATACCCTGAAAAAAGGCCGTACGTGAGAGTTGTTTGTTTCTCATGCACCTCTTCAGTTTTATTGACGTGTGGAGCTTGCAAAGAGAAACTAAAACTCGAGTCGACCCGAGGAATTAAAGTAAAGTAATTTTCTTCGTAATATTTGCCAGAACACAGTAAACTCGAATTCACAGTTAATCAGATGAAGAATAGAAGAGTTTCTACAATATTGTATGCTATAGTAATGAATTGAAATTATATAACATTTTTATTAATAAATTAAAGTTGGAATAAAAGTCTTGTAAATTCAAAGTCTTGCAAATTCATAGTCAAAAATGTATCACGCTACCGTTTGATGGTATTAGGGTAGTGTATTATGCATATTTTGAAGATTGCCACAAAACCATTCGTACAACCTTAATGTATTACTTTATAATATTCTTTCAGTTCATTACCATACGGTTCAAAAATACACATACAATTCATGTTTCTCCTAGTTATAACTATATAGTATTACAATATGAAAAATTAAATCAAATAATATATTATTCATACAAAATTTAAGCTTTAGGTAATACGAATTTACATTTCATAATTTCTCCTTTCCTTTTTAACATCCCTTATATATTATACCTTTTCAGGGTTCCCGATAGGTCTTTAGGGCTACATTGGCAGTCCTGAGGATATTATCTCACAAATACTGTGACTCATCGGTTAACGAGTAACCCATCAGCAAACCAACCTTAAGGCCAATATTTTTATGCTGTTTTCTAGACTGTATTAATGTTTATGGATATGGCTAACGAATATTTTAGCGGATGCGCGAATGAGTAAGAACAACCGAATGAAAAAATGAATAGTTGGACTAGTTACTTCCTTCGAATAATTCAAATAAAAATTTTCGATTAGTCACTCTATCACTAGCACACCGAACAAAAGAATGATTCAGTTTGACGTTTCACTCCCTCCACGCCATTCGATATTCACTTGTTTACTTCTCAAATAACGGGCAGCATCCAGGAAAAATGAGCGTTTTTCTATAGTTACTTATGATAAATCACGTTTCGGCTAACGAGTATGATTCCGTAGTGAATTTTCTTCATTAATCGAGTAATCGCTGCAAAATTTTAAAGTTTTGTGTCCGGTTTTTTGGCTTGTGAGCGAGAATAAGAGTGAGGTTTAACATGCAAATTCACCTGCTCAACAGCCTCAGAGGATATTTTGCAATTGGATGAACCTGTTGTTGGGCAACGTTCAGAGGGTGTGCACGGCCTTCTGAAGGACAGAGAGTAATGCACTTGCGCTGGATCTGCGTTGCGACAAACCGAATTCAGGGACGACGCTGTTAACGCTTTCTCTCCTCACTGAGGCCATTCCTATGCTGGCCATTCACCCTATGGAAAGCTACTCATATTTATTTATTATTGAAAATCCTACCGGAAGACCAAAGATGAGAGGAACTAATGGTAAGGACAAATTCTCATGTATTTTTTATGAAGAAGAAAATTCAGTTCATGTCGAACATTTTTGTGAAGTGTGATTTATTCATACTGTTACCGTAATAACGTGAGTATTATTTAAAAAATGTGTTTTCTCGCAGAGTGAGCTTACTCACGAAAGGTAAATATTATTGTCGTCGAAGGAGCGCGTGAATATTGAGAGGGATTCTTCACGTTTGTTCGCCCAATAAACGTCTTTGCGAGAGGAATTTGACAGGATATCCTTATGAAAAGGGGTAGGACGAATGCAATGTTTAGAGGGGCAATCAGAAGCCTTTTGATATCTTCTTAGCAGGAATACTTTACAAATAACTCTGTATCAAGAGGAATGATGTAATGGTAGGACTAGTATCAAAATTTTATTTGAATAGAGATTATAATCTCTCATTCATAAAGTATGCGGGCAATATTAAATTCAGTGTACCGATTTTTGAACGACGATAGCCTTATAGCAACAGGAAATCCTTCTTCTGTTTGTGAATGAAAGGAAGTATTGGTTCATTATTTATCGCGGTGAGACACCTATAGCAGTACTTCACGAAGGATAGTTATAGAACCTGAAAATATCTTCCCGTAAATAAGGCGCTCAACTCAGAACACAAATCAGCTATAGAACTAAAGCAAAAATCATCACGATTTCCATAAATTATAAACTTTTGCATGAATTTCTTTAGCTAGGTGGTTATTATAAAAACAACTGTTTGAAGACAGGTTTCTCGTTTTCGCGGAAAAAATTCCACGATATATCTTAATGGTAACGTAAGGGAGAAAATGAATGGTTCAATAAGGAAGTGCGTATAACTAGGCGGGATATGCATCAATCAATGCGTAATTTTTTTCTGTACTGGGTCTTAAAATCATATGGTACAGAACAAATCGTTAGAAGAAGAGACAGTTTATTACAATAAAAGAAAAGGAAGACTGCATTCCCTTTAAAGTAAAAAGAATAAGTATAAAATAGCATAAGTAAAGAAATAAATATAGAAAACATGTATATGTGTGAAAAATAAAAATACCAATTTCCTTATGGGATTCACACAGCCACACATATTTAAGTCCTAAAATGTTTAAATAATTATATAACCGAATTATGTTTCTCTTGTGTCGCCTCTTACATTTACAATTTTAACATTTTTATTCAGTAAGCTAATTCGCTAAACAAAAATTTATGTTTCTATCGTTGTTACTATTCTCTTCAGACATGCCAGACTAATCACACTCCATCAACATGAATTATGAAAGAATTGTAGAACAAAATTGATTTGTTATACTAAACCACAAGGAGTGGTTTAGTATGATATGGATACTACCTCCAAGTAAAGGCCAATACCATCAACGCAACATGAATTATGACTCGTACGTAATCCAAATATAGTGAAGCTTCTGCTGAGGTAGATACCTATATACTTAAGAGTAGTACTCTATATACATGTAGTACGACTCAAGTGTACTGGATACATTGTGATACCTCTGGTGAGGCATCTGTATGTTTTATGTGCTACACTAAATTTTCCAAAGAATAGTTTTTGGAATCGAAGATAACATTAGAAATTCTTCGATTCCGAAGCCCTTTATATATTCTGATACCTCCGAATCCGATTTTCTATACTGATTAGTCCCCCGTAACTAATTTGAGTACATATTCCATATAGTTACGCAGGATATTCTGTAATATAGGGATTGAAAAATGAAAATTGACGAAAATGTTTCTAGCACCTTAAAAATTACCGCAGCAGTTAATTTTTCTTCAAGAGAAGGGACTGCATTTTAAAATCGACTTTTCTGCGTCTTAACGACGATAATAATTCCGTCGTTAAGCGGCATCCTTCAAATAGATGAAAAGATAAAAAGGGATCAGCTCTGTTTCGCAGAACGCACTGAGTTTGGATTTGCCCCGTCGATGGCAAAAAAGCGGCACTTTTACGACAAAGGGCGCGAGATGAGGCTGCAGGTGGCGAAATGAAGCGCGGTTCCCACGATCTGGCGCAGGTGCGAGCTTATGCGTTGCCTTTGGAACCTTGCGCGAAAAAGCGGACCAAAAGAATGCTATTCCGAGTGCGTTTTTTAACCGGAACCTCTCTTTCTTATGCCAACTATCTCTTGTCCGACCGTGTGATTTCGCGGAATGCTAACCCAGGGACATTTTTATTCACGAGTGACGCAATGGGTCTCGGAAGCGCGAAAGATGTTACGAATCTCATTCTTTTTGTCTAATTTTATATTCCTCGGAGCTAAAATGCCAAACGCAGCGGTTACGTAGGAAAGGAGTCATATAATTGTCATTGTTCTTTGATCGTTAGTATTTTTACGCATACCGGTCGTATCATTGACGTTCTGTTTATGTAAATCAGAAGAAAATTCTTGTAATGATAAAACTTCCGAAATATCTGCGCATTTGATTGGGATTCTTTTAAATTTCAGAAGGAGACTCCTTCTGATGTGCTTTTTCATTGGATTATTCACAGTAGTTTGAGTTAGTGTCGCTGATTATATGTTGGTGTATTCTAAAAAGAATTATAATTCTATATATTATTTTATTCTAATTATAATATTTAATTATTTAAAAGAATTTAATATTATATTTATTAATTAAAATACATTTTAATGAATTATTAACTTAAATAAATAACTTCAATTAATATTGTATGCGTATTTATATTTATTCATTTTGATATTTTTTAGAAAGAAATGGCTGTTTAGCAGGAATGGATTTGCCATTAGGTGCAAGCTGAGGGCCACTCCCGTTAAGGGGACACAATATAGTATTTTTGTCGTTTCTTTTAGTTGAATAGTCTATTGGTGTGATCTGTCCTTGTGACCTAGGCCTCTGAAATTCCCTCCTGGCTATATCATATTCTAATGACTAGGTATTTGGGAATTTTTAATTCGGCTGCAAGAATGGTACACTTCGTTTGAATATTTTCACAATTATTTTTCTGAGAAATATATGGGTGATACTGTTTTCCACGAAAAGGATGTAACTATTAACTACTGACATTTCTCCATCTCTATCACGAATTGACTTAGATATCGGATGTTAAATATAAATTCAGTGATTCTGCAAATCTTCGCCCCTAACATTATTTACGGAATTAGACGCGGAATTGCCAATCCACACAAGAATACTGCTAAAGTAAAAGGAATATTCTATTTCGTCAAAGGATTGACAAAAAAATCAAAAATTTTATATTGCCAAAAGGACTAACGCATACTGAAAAGCCTTACCTGAAACCTTTAGTATTTATTTGATGAATTTTTTGACTGCAAAAGGCATCTAGCCTGGTGGCAGTCATTTATTTCATTTACATATTTAAAGGTTTTCATGGTCCCTATTTCTTATATTTTTAAGAAGACATAAAATAAATTGCCATTGAAGTTACTTTAATTGCTCCTTCTTCGATGTAATAAAACAAAATGGTTGTTTCTTGTTCGGATACTTATCTGCTTAATTTAAAAAATGTGCCTCTAGTATAGAAATTACGAAGAACACAGGAAGGTTAAACAGGAACTCGATTTCGCAATAAGTTCCTGGTTCGAGTGCTAGACTCGTAGGAGTTCCTCAATTACGATATTGTTTGAAAATATCGACGACTTTTTCAGTACCGCTAATCAGGTGCAATGTTCTCGACCAATATCCATTAAAATTCATCTATATATCATACAGTTTATCATTTTACTATCCTAGATTAAGTAAAACTCACTTGCTACAAGGCAGATAGAAAGATTGATAGATCCGTTCTAGGCGAGATTCGGCTCGAGTGAGCCTCTTTTCCAGCAACCCTGGCATATTGTTAATATTTGATTCTTTTTGCTAATTAATTACAAGAATTAATGAATAACAAAAAGAAAGGGTGGAGCGTGGGAAAAGACCTTTGTAACTTAAGGTTAACAAAGAAAAAATCCACGTTGCGGGAAAACACCCAAAAAGGGTGGTGATAAAACATGCGAATTGACAGTGGTAAAAAGGACAAGGAAAAATACGCAATGTGCTTACTCTGCAAAAATATAGAAAAATAAAATTAAACGAGAAAATAAAATTAAAAAAACGTGGAGAAAGCACTAAAGAATGTTTGCAAGCAACGGAAAATTACGAAAGAAAAATACATTGTACATCTTCAAATAAAAATACCACAATGAATGTGAATGAGATTACACAATCATGTATTATCCTTGACATTATCTTGTATATTAAACTGATGATTTCAACCAGAACCGTTCGTCGAGTAATTCACATGCACTTCAGAAATGGTGATCCTTGTCATTTTATTTCTACTCTTCTCCCTTGACAGAGAGAAAAGCCTGAATATTTAGAAAGGATGAATACGGTAGATGAGATATATTCACAACAACTGAGAGAGAAAGAGTAGGCTGGTCTATACAATAGGTAAATATCTAATAAGTCAACAGCGTAGTCACACGTGGTGGGAATTTGAGGAATAATCCATTATGTAAGCGATAGGTTTGACGTTAGATGAGATAGAGTGTGCCTGCAGCGCTAAACTGTGAATATATTTCATGTTGGTTCTCCCACGTTGACCTTGAGCTGCTTGGAATCGGGCACATGTCAGTAGTGAAAGCGCCACTGCTAATTATCGATAGGCGACGATTATTTCGCCCTATATTAAGATGCGAGTCAGGATAGCCTAATCGCATTCTGCTGGAAAATTTCCAATTTCCTCCCGTCTTACAGCAACATGTATGGTCGCTCGGATAGCACAGTATATCAAGGGGAGATGCACTCCATCGCGAGAAGGAGGTTAATGTCAACCACGCCCTAGGTGGTGAAAACAATACACTCAGACTGGGAAGGTAAGCGTAATTTATTTTTGCAGGTACATAATGGCATACAAAGTTTAGCATTCATTTTCAGACGCGTTTATTCAAAAGTCTTTACTTGGATCCATAAATCTATAACGGCTATGTATCGAAAAAGGATTTCAAATTTAATGAAATAAATCTAGCGATGCTTTTTTCGGTTAAAAGGTTTTTATGCTAAAACGAAATAAAACAAAACTTCTTTCTGTCTAAGAAAATTATAATATGTGTGTTCTTTAAAGAAAGTTTACTTCCTAAGTTTAATCAATTCACTGAGTAAATGATCCATAATAAGAACTAAATTGGAATGATTGCTGAAGTTTTTGTTAACATAGTTTATTAAGAGGCATAAAAAAGTTAGTTGTTCTTCTTTATAAAGAATGGCAACACTACGTGAATATAAAATATAAGATTTATAAATTTAGTACTTATTTGCATGGAGAATTCAAGATATAGCGGGTAAATCTTGAATAGATATAGCATTTAGCGTAAAAAGTCCACTGTTTTTCTATAATATAGGAAACATAATTTATAATAAACCTAGGAATATCTGATATGATACTGCAAAGAAGCATAACTTTGTGTATGTACATAAGTGTAAGTTGTTCTCTTGATATACGCTCCTCGTACTGAAGAATTTTATCATAAAAGCAATGATTTCACCACTTTTTTCAATGACCCAGCAGCAATAATATATCTTTCACAATATTACTTAATTAATTATTACTTCAATTTCCGGAAAACGCAAGAGCTGTTTTTAGCACATCAGTTTTTAGCTGCTTAGAAGAAGAAAATGTAATAACGACTCGACTAACAAAGAAAATTATTCCGGAGTAACCTTTGTTAGCCGAAGTACGATTATCCATTTAGGGTCAAATCGTAAAATACGCGTAAACACCGCCGAAAAACTACATCTTTTACCATTCAAATCTTTTCCTACTAAGTAATAAGTAGCATCAGAAAGGCCTGGACTCTTGAATGGCAATAAGGATATTTCAGTAAAATTTAATCCTCGATTATTTTCTAAAAATGTAAAAACGAAGCAAAACTTATTTTGACTCGTTACAAAAATTGAATTTCACTATTTATATCTTTAAAGGATAAAAGAGATAAAAATTTTTGGTCTGATAACAAAAATTACTTCTTATGAAATATAATTTCTAATCTCACTGACCAAAAAGTTATTCCAGTTCACCAGTGCATTACTGACAATGAGATAGACCAAAATTATTGAAATTATGAAGTATAAAATCCTTAGATATATCGAAAATATTATGATGGTCAAAAATGATATATCAATTAATTACTTTTTGCGCCTCCTTCGTTTAGCATTGTAAATTGAAAAAAATAAACTTCGTCTTTTTCACTCAGCATTAGAGTTTTCAGATAAACTAATTTCTCTTTTGCAGATTTTGGCCACCCGTTTTTATTCCATTTGTGTGCCGTGCACAAGTTGCTCCTTTGATTACGGCAGTCTTGGGCAGCATATAATGTTTCGGTATTTTTTGATATTATTCCGCGAGTATATGCTTGTGGATCCACCGAAACATTCGTAGACCGAGTCTGAAAAAAGCACGAATTTCAGTACCCAAAAATTTCTTTAGCCGAGGTTTCATTGTGCACGGAATATCCAAAATCCAAGTAATTCATTGTATTGTTTTCTACTTCTCCCGTGATATTGTTTCTGACCATCCTTGAGGTCTGAATGCGCGGAAATAATTATTCGAATAAGACTAGCATATCCCCTAATTACTCCCGTCGATAGAACGCGGATTTCCGATGAGATTCCCCTACGAGTCTCTGCAACCAGTCTTCCGAGTTCATTGAACCCTCAGAGAGATTTCACTCTCACGGGAGGAGCGCCCCTGTTCGAGTCCCGCTTCGGGTTCGAATTGAGGACGCCGGCGTCTGGCTTCGCGTCATCCTTCGATGGGAGCACCGGTCAGTGGGTCACTCTGCCACTGGATCTTCTCATCCTCTCTCCTTTGCTAGCGCTCCCCTCTGCCAAACTCACGGCACACTGAGGGTTGGAAAATGTTCTGAAGTGCGCCAAAGAAATCTAATTTTTGGTTTCCTGTTAATCCTACGTCTAATATTTATATTGTTGTAATAATCACAGTAAAATGCTTATTATCATCATTTCTACATTCGGAAGGCTAATGGGAACGGGAGCTAATAGGAGCTCTCCTCAGGCGTTTTCCAATTCATTCTTAGCTTCCCTTTGCCATTTTACCTCAAAGTACTTTAGGAGTACTTTATGTTTCTCTTACATCTGCCTTACAGTCTTCTCCTTCAAGTTTCCGATATGGCATTGTATTTTAAAGAAAATCATTTTAGAAAACTCTACGTAAGCCTCACTTCTGTTCAATTTTCGAAAAATATCAAAATCAGCTTTTGATTACTTATATATCGCTGACTTAGAATTATCAAGAACCAATTAATATTTCAACCTTTCGGCAAGGACCATGACTAAAAAAATAAACCGGACTTGATTTATAAACTCAGAAATGCTACCGAAAATTGACCATGCAAACAAAAATAATGCAGTGGCGCAGTCATAATTGGTATAAATTTGATTTGATTAACTCAAGTTTAGGAACCAGAATTGTGTTTTGCTTGGAAAGTTTCATTACGTGCCTTCATTTCTCCAAGTAAGAATGTACACAAGAAGTTGACATCAATCAGGTACATGTGTTATAAGTAGTCCATTGACTTACGTCGTCATTAGAGTGCTCATTGCATAGTATATATTATCTCACGTTAAATATTCTACTACATTCAAGTATGTAGCAAGATTTTAATCAAAATCAGGTGCCATATGCGAAGCATTTAAATATAATTTTTGAAATTCGTTGTTCATAAAAGTTTCCCACTTGAATCCGGGAATGACTACCTGTTATTTGGATTCTATTTTGCGGGCACAGTTAAAGAAACGCGCTTTCCTTTGAATGGTCCCACTTATAGGTGAGAAATTCTCGAAAAATTCCTGTCTATGAAACAGCTCAGTAAGCAAATTCAGCGAGGTGAGTATAATGGTTTAGTTAACAATGTTAATTTGAATAAAATTCTCGATGATTTCCGTCCATAGGATAAAAGATTCATTTAAAGGTTGTAAATTTTATTCAATACATCAATCATTCATTATTGATTAAATCATTATTTTAATTTTTGTAATTAATGAATTATTTTGTAAGATATTTATGAATTGTAGCCTCTGTCTCCCCTCTTGTAAAGCAGGTAAATGGAATATACGTATCGCAGCAAAAAATTAGATGGTTTACTTGGAGACTTATCAACATTTTCCGAAGCTATATATCCAGTGATCTGATCGTAGGTATTCGTATATGTATATTCGTAAATGTAGGTATTAGCAGAACATTCGTGAAAGTGCACATAAAATAAAAGTATTTTATCTCACATGTGTTTCTGTTTTTTTTTTAACTCACTACAAAAGTACTTTTACTCAGTACAAAAATTATTTCTACGCCAGAATTATTTATCTTCAAAGAGATATCTTGACTTTAATCAATTATAGAAGTAATACCGATTCAACAATAATTATTTACGATTTCAGTTGAACCTATCTACTTCATATATGATCAACGACTTGAGTCACAACAAGCGAGTTTTTCTTGTGAGACAAAGTATCATAGGAAACGAATAAATGTTTGCTTGGAATTATTCACATCTTTCCACTCGTGTTCTGCTCCCTTTCCTTTCCCCATCCCTTCTCATTCGTTGGTCCAACACTCATCTCTCCAATTGGTACAGTACGTCCCAGGACCTCTTTTTTTTCTCTCCATCGCCGCGCGTTTTTCTCTCGTTTGTTTTTCCATTTAATCTCTCTCCGAGGAGAAGAAAGTGGGGTGCTGGCACTAAACGGGTGGACGCTAATGAAACGCGAGAATTCCCTCTGCGTCACTAAACACACTATTAAGTGATGCGTGAGGGTTCCGCTCCCGCACGCCATTTCCGATTCTGGGATTCGAAATTTTGGTCATTTAGGTCGTCCGCCTTCTTTCGGCGATCGATTGAAATTCTGTAATCCTTACTGGAATGCCTGAGTGGATGATTCTTTCTACTCCATTTCCAGAATTCTGTTTCCCTACGATATATCCTGATGGATTATCGGTTACCATGGTAACAGAGGAGCCATCGTGTACTCTCTTACCTCTAAAATTATTTAAAAGTATCGTAATAAGTAATAAAACATAGAATTACATCTTTTCTACATCACTTCCGTTGGTGACCTATAAGCCGCCTATCGACGAGTGGTAGAATAGTTTTGATGATTTATATATTACTCATTTATATATCGATGAATGCTCTAGCTGATGATTTTCTTTTTCATTGCACTGAGTAAATTGTACTTAGTTTACGTACCACTAATAATTAGGAATATTAATTATTTTATTTACTTATTTTCGCCGCAGTCAGAAGTATGGTAGCAGCGTTGGGCATGCATACAAATTTTATTCAAAAATAATAATAAGAAATCATTAACAATTAAACAGAAAGTTACAACAATCACAGAAGAATTACTTTAACATTATAAAACACAATCAATTAATCTACAAGTAATTTTTAACTAATTATTTACAGTGCACAATAGATTACAGTAATTAAAGAAGAATTGCTTTAATATCATAATTAAAAAGAACTAATCAAAATAATTGATAGTTAACATTTTCTCATTTGACTTTTACTTATAATATATTTAATCTTATAATTAAAAATTTATTTTCATCGAAGTCCTCCGAAATTATATTCATCCGAGATCTCAGATTGATATTAATTTTGATACAATTTTAGCAGCATGAGTTAATTTACTTTTACAGTTTACAAAATTGTAGCTATAAAAATATTCCTTGCTAAATTTCCATGTACGCATTGGACACTTATTTCGAAAAATATTAGGTCTAAAATCTGGGTGTATCCCAGAAAGTATATTCTTATAACCAACTGATGAATACCATATTAATTACAGTAATAATGATATAAATAACGCGTTTAATTTATTAAATTACCATTATTTGTTTTACGTGTACTATTGCCCAATTCAAATCCATCGAGGTTGCTGCTAGTGACGAGCACAATTAAACATAATTAAAACTATAACAAAAGCAAATATTTAAGTTCACTGTCCCATCATGATTCACAAAAAATGCTTATAATATTATGCGTGTTACACAGAAAAGGTGTTCGTGATTTATTGCATGAAAGACCAATCATAATTAAAGTAGATCATTTATTGTAGATCATATATTAAGGTTAGCATTTAAGTTACAGTACATTACAGAAAAGGGAACAGTTGTATCGTAAGGAAACTTCATATTAGTATGATTTAAAACCTTTTGAACTAATAATTAGATTTATAATTATTTCGCATTTCTACGATAGTTGAAACCAGTTATCTCTAAATCAAATTTCGGAAAAGCGGTGAAAAATCTTTTAATTATCTTTCGAAATGTTTCCGATATCTTGTTTAATTTACACCGTGAATTTCTTTTGCGCCGGCCTTCTATGAACCGAAGACTCTCCATTCTCCTAATAAGATAATTTTCTTCCCATTGTTCTGCCTTCAAACATTCCATCGATGGCTTCTATGACAAGACATACTTTTCTTTTATGACGTTAAGATCTAGCTCACGAATTCCATTTTATATCTATTCACCACGTTTTCTCTTTTCACAATTGACATTCTGACAGAATTTTCTGCATCTAACACTCTATGGTCGTGATTTATAGTAGTAGTTCTTCAGCGATGGAACCCTTACACTCTGGGAATATTTTCTAGCACCATTTTGCTAATCTCATTTTCTTTCATAATCAAGAATAAAAGTTGATCGTTATTGATGTAATTTACTAATTTTGGAGGCAAACTTTACAGTTTATTGGAAAAACACTAACGAATGAACCTTATATTTGACATAAAACAATTTAACAAAGATATAGTTAACAAGACCGTTTTACATCCACTATTTTTACATTCGATTCAATAAACGTAATTGAAATTACTACTAGAATAAAGAATAATTCAAAGATTTTTATTTAATGTGCTTCGGGATATCATGTTGAAAGGTGTAGGGAGTTAATAATTTCAAGGAGTTGAGAGCGTTGTGCACGGAAAATTTCTAAATGCAGGGACATAGAAAAATAGTACACTGCCCGAATTACGCCTGATGAAGATCTAATTTGATTGAAGGAGAGTTTTGGAAGGTGACTGATGACGTCCTTATAAGATGGAAACCAGTAACCAGCAGATTGTAGTTCGAAGAACTAGAGATAATGAAACTGAGGAAAAAGGATGAATTAGTGATGAGGTAATTTGTTAGATCCCGGACGGACTAGCACGGACATCCAGGTAAATGAGCATTCAATATACGACAGAGAAAAAATTAACACATAAGGGGGAGAAATCGCTTCCTCTTTTTCTCGCCTCAGTCTGCGCACCTCCACGTTCATTCATAAGAGACACGTCGATTCGGCCGGATGTCCAGTTGCAGCACCCAGCGCACAGTGGGCTAGAATCGAAAAAAGCTGGCCAAGAGGCCAAAAATGGTTTTTTTGAGTGCGGGTTTTGAAACTTCGCATATATATTAAGAAAAGATTGAATTTTATGTTCCCGTTCGTCGTTTTTCGATATCTTTACGCGTTAAAAAGATACATGGCGTCAAACTTGAACCATTTTCACAGAAATGGGCAGTCGCGAATTTTTCGGATAAACGTTCAAGTTTGCGTTTTTATGGAGGGTTTAAATATATACTTTTGGAAGAAACAACGATGCAATGATCTACAACAATTCTTTATCTTTTGACTGGTTGCTATCACCGCTTACAAAAATGAGTTTTTGCTCATTTAAAGCAACAAAATGGCGGACACCTTTTTCGGACAATTTTCGAGATAAAGTAAGGAATATAAATAGGAAAACGGCCCTAATGCATCGAGTCTCTTATACCACGTCATAGTCAGAAGTGTCTAGATGTAGAATCCGAAGAAACTGTTTCAATTCAGGTGCTACTTTGGGAGTTAAGTCGATTTTTCGTAAGCGCGGCGCGTTCCGACTCACCACCGTGGAATCCGCGAATGCAGTTTCGCTGTCCTTTTGGTGATACGAAGTCTAACGATTGGTCTCTTTCATGTTAAATTCTGGCTAATTATCCTTCAAACATACGTAAAGACAGTTTAAGAGAGGAATTAGATACCTCTACTTTACATAACGGACGTGGAATTAAGGAAAGTTTAACATTCAGGTAAAATGCATCTGCATTTTAATTTTAACCGTAAAAATACTTATAGAGAAGTTTTCACCCCCGATGTTGGTGGAAGAAATGGTTGGCAGAATTTACTTTGAGAAATCTTCACATCTGGAAATTTTTACCGACCCTTGCGTCACGGGTTTGGAGTTAAGTACGGTTTATGGCACTCCCGTGCTACGCAAACGCTCTTGAGTATCCTCTCATTGGCTAGGGTTATTCCGCACGTGTCTTTTGGATTCTTAGGAAAAGAGAAAATATTTTTGTAGTTCAGTTTTAGTCCATCTATGAAGATCGAAATTTTTTTCTTTTTTTCTGTGCTCTCGTACTGTGCACTTCCTCGGGTGCTATAGCTGCAGCAGTATTTTTCGTCGTTCAACGAGATTCTGTCGGCCAATCCGCCTTCAATGGAAGAAGGAAACGAAAACAGTTGCGAAGGAAGAGCAAAATTATTTGAAAAAACGGATATTAAAATTGACGAAGGTTACGATTGGATATTTTGAAATGAACTTTCCTATGTTGCTTACAATGGTAGATGGAAAGGTGAGAGTAATCTACTTTTTGGCATTTTATAATGGAAAATTTGACTTAAATGCAACATAAATACTTTAGTTGTGCAATTCACTAATAGATAACTCGACATTGAGATGTTACATCTGTGCGGCAAGAATATCTGAAATGAATGACATAGAGGAAATGAGGAAACGGAAAGTGGACCCGGAGAAATTCTCTTTCGGAATATCGACTCTTCATTGCTATATCAGGTTTTTTGAATGTCTTTTGCATTGGTCATACAGACTTGATTTTAGGCAGTGGCAGGTGAGTGAATAAAGTTATTGATAGTTACATGCATTCGGAAAGCAATGAAGAAACCTCATTCAATTCTGCAACACTACAGGCCCGTGGTAGCCAAAGAGTTCAATTGCAAGAGAGAGTATATTATTATAAATTATACCTACAAAATGAATTTCGGCAAAAAAATGGGATTGATAGTCGATACGCCAAAGGCATGAACAGGAACCACTGCTCGGAAGTTCTTTGAGAGTCCAACTTTAGCAGCAAAATTAATAGGTATAAAACCGATATTAGTATCTAAATTACTTAAAACTCGGAAAAATGTTAGAGTAAATTTAATAGAACACCGTAAAATAAATCGCGGTAATGATTTCTGTTGGTTTAACCGGTTTCAGAGTTTGTTTGGATAATCAAAATAACTCAATACCATTTATTTCCTAGGAATTGACGACAAACTAATAAAAAAATTCGGAAATATACTGAAGGCACTTTCGAGTTGTTTACCCCTTAATTCGTGTACCCCATTCGGAAACAACTGCTGGGATGCTGCCTCTCTATATTTAAGCTTGTATCCATGGTACTACATGCCTCCGACAGTACATAAGGTAGTTGTTCATGGAACACAAATTGCAAACAATTCAGTTCTTCCGTTAAGAGAACTCTCGGAAAAGGTTATGGGGGCAAGAAACAAAGATATTAGGAGGTTTCTCGAAAGTTTTACGAGAAAACACTCGAGAGTTGCCACAAACGAGGATCTCTTTAAAAGACTTCAGCTTACATCAGATCCAAAAATTTCCATGTCTGCAGTATTCAAATACAAGAAACAACAGATAATTGCGAAAGAATTGAGAAATCTCCTCATCATCGACGACTGAGAGGGTGAAATTATTGATGATGAGGATTCGGACGATTCATCTTCTGACGAATAAGACTAAAGCTGCAATAAAGTAACGATGTATATTAAGTAGCATAAATATTTATGTTGTAAATAGATATTTTTGTCATTGAGGTAATATACGTGGAATTTAAATTCGCATTAACATTTGGTTTAATTATTTTACATAAAATGAGACGCTTTTTACCTGAATGTTAAACTTTCCTTAATTCCACGTCCGTTATGTAAAGTAGAGGTATCTAATTCCTCTCTTAAACTGTCTTTACGTATGTTTGAAGGATAATTAGCCAGAATTTAACATGAAAGAGACCAATCGTTAGACTTCGTATCACCAAAAGGACAGCGAAACTGCATTCGCGGATTCCACGGTGGTGAGTCGGAACGCGCCGCGCTTACGAAAAATCGACTTAACTCCCAAAGTAGCACCTGAATTGAAACAGTTTCTTCGGATTCCACATCTAGACACTTCTGACTATGACGTGGTATAAGAGACTCGATGCATTAGGGCCGTTTTCCTATTTATATTCCTTACTTTGTCTCGAACATTGTCCGAAAAAGGTGTCCGCCATTTTGTTGCTTTAAGTGAGCAAAAACTCATTTTTGTAAGCGGTGATAGCAACCAGTCAAAAGATAAAGAATTGTTGTAGATCATTGCATCGTTGTTTCTTCCAAAAGTATCTATTTAAACCCTCCATAAAAACGCAAACTTGAACGTTTATCCGAAAAATTCGCGACTGCCCATTTCTGTGAAAATGGTTCAAGTTTGACGCCATGTATCTTTTTAACGCGTAAAGATATCGAAAAACGACGAACGGGAACATAAAATTCAATCTTTTCTTAATATATATGCGAAGTTTCAAAACCCGCACTCAAAAAAACCATTTTTGGCCTCTTGGCCAGCTTTTTTCGATTCTAGCCCACTGTGCAGCGTCTGGAATTCAGATAATGCAGATATACCACAAGATGTCCCTGAAACAATTCAATACTGTGCTCGGATGCGTAATTTCGCTGGCCCTCGATATTCTTTCAAGTGCTTATCATACACAAATTTTTCGAAATTTTACAAGGTTAGAAATAACAACCAACTAAGAAACTTGGTGATATTTTTAATAAGATTCGTGATATGATGATGCATGAGAGCATGGGGATTCTTCGTTTTAAAAGGGTTCTAATGAACGTCTCTTGATTTCATGGTCAGTCATTTTTGCTGATATTTTGTCTCTAATTTTCGTGGGTAAGGTTATTTCATAAGCAAGACAAAAAGGACAGGAATAATCATAAATATATCAGCACAAAAAAAGGTCGGAAAACTGAAGTTGAAATTATTAATTGAAAGAACATTTATGTAGACATCTAATGAACTAAAATTTCAAACTGAACCAGGTAATAGTTTGTTAGGTAATAGTAACAACACGTACAAAAGTATTTAATGATAATATTTTTTTAAGAATACAAATTTTTCTCCTTCAATAGAAACATCCTGGTGATATTATTTAAATCAAACTTTCATTAATTAATTTCTTCAGAAAATATTTACTTTAGCATCGGGTTCCCTCCAATTAAATTAAAATCGGAAGTTACTTCAGCATGACCACCAAGAAATCACAAACTGTGCGAATATAAGTAAAAGTATTTCCCATGCTAACATGGCAAATTAATCTCTATCTGCGATTAAAGAGACATTCTCTCCCTTTATTTCATATTATTTTTGGAGGCAACTGGGCAGTAAACCTGAATTTGGAGCAATAAACCCTGAGAACCAACATCGCCATCATCGTAAACGACAATGTACCATGAGTAGTCCAACTGAAGAGTTTACAAATGAAGGAAACTTCGTCTTAATGATAAAGTTAAAGAGGAGTCATTCTCTCAGAACTTTTATGACTGTTATTTCTCATTTCGGCTCCCAAGGTTTCTCGGCCAACAATGAATGCGTCCGATTAAGATAAAGGAGCCGCCGAAGATTGGCTGCCGAAACACACGTCAAGTGTGAGGCAACCTTGCGATACTTCCCGCGGTTAAAATTACGGTATTCGGGCGTCTTTTGTTTTGACGGAATGAAGACAACAGCGTGTTTTTCGTGGATCTCGGCCACACTATTCCGGGTGATGGGTATGTAAAGTGTGCCGTCGAAACGAACTGCGCGAATTCAATTATGGTTACACCGATTACGAAGTTTTTTCTCATAATCCCTGCTGCAAGCTGGTGCTCGAGAGTGCACTCACACCTGTCACTTAATTATGAGTTAATATATTTGGAATTGGAATAACCTCAATTTTCATAGAGGGGAATCGGAAGATGGCGTACTTCGTAATGAGAAGGGTGTGATTTTCCTATAGATTCAGAAAAATCAACCTAATTTCCACGATAACGATATATTCCATTGAGATTCCCATTTAAGTAGAATTATTGTAAAAAACGTATAACGCAACACATCGATATAATTAAAAAAGGCTTGAAGCGATTACATCTTCTCTGCTGATCTGTTTAAACGATGCAATAATGTCTTCTGTTCTCAGGTGGTTGAACTTGAACATATACTACAAATTCAGATAAGTTAACTAATATAGTTAAAGGTATGAAATTCTAGCTCTATTATTCATAATCTCTTCCTTTGTAATTCTTTGCAAACCGTGAAAACTTTTTAGTCGCCTAGAATGTAGCAATATTTATATTTTAACGCATCGTTTTTCGTTTGCAATTCTGTCTTTTTTGATGATGTGAGGATTGGTGCATCATGCAACTTAGAAATTGTTTAAAAATGTTGAATAGATAATTCTCTTGGAGAAACGGATAAGAAAAAAATCTCATGGGACCGAGACTCAAACCCGGATATCCCGGGTCTGAGTCTTCTAGTCTTATACTCTAACCATTAAAGATGACGTTTTTGAATATTCTGGCAAGTTAGCATAATGGTTAGGTCAATCAAACGGCAACTGGAGGTACATAATTCGAAAGTCCGAGAGGTTTAAGTCACGGTCCTGACAGATTCTCATGAGGTCCGTTTCTCCTTGGTAATGTATGTACTCACTAAACTGATGATTTATTTTCGGATATCTTCTTACTTTTACGGCAGTAGTTCAAGATAAGTTCCATTTTAAACCACGGAAAAACAAGTATTAGCAATTTTTCACATTTTATAAAATTGATTGGGAAATAAATCCTAAGATGATATTTATCTTTTATGTATCCTGAAATAGTCTGAAACATCTCGTAAGCTACGCTTTGTCGAACTCCGATTTTTGCCGCAAATTTGGTAAAGAAATTCCAATTTAAAATCGGGTACCTAAGACTTCATTTCGTGGAACCTGAATATAACATTCATAATGAAAAATTGGACAAAGTATTTTGGTTTCGAAAATATTATTTTGTTCATAAAACCGTAATACTCTTCAAATTACATGATTAAAAATAGATTTTAATTCATTTCCCATTATCTCTACTGGCTCACGCATGAAAGCACATGTAGTTCAGTAGACGAAATATTTGAGAAAGTTTCCGTGAGGTTAATTGGGCATTATATTATTTTAATAATACATTACGAAAATAAACTCTGGCGATAATAGCAATTAGGTGAATAACTCAAGCCGTTGTCGAAAACCCACCTGGGAAGCCTTGTTTGATTAAAACCGCGCCTCAATTTTGCGCTCCTTTCCCCCGAACAATGGGCTACGCACACGGGTAATCGTGCGAACCTTTTCGACTCGTTTGGAGGAATTCGAAGTAAAAAGAATTAGTGTGCCGTCGAAGGGGATCGTGATGGAGCGAAGGAAGCACAGCGATCATCCGATGCGCGATCGTGAGATTGTGAATGAGGAGGAAATGCATCGAGGGATGGGCCCTGTGAATGGGATGTGTGTCAGTGGGACTGCCAACGGAGCAGACTGCTCGGCGCCCTACGCTTATCTCCCGCTTCATACGCCACGGGATTTTTTGTCTCATTATCGGTCATATTTTATGTCCCCATTGCGGAAGTTTACGCATCGCATTTAGCGCGATTCGGCGTCTCTCACAAAAGCTCAACCGTCCCGCTTAAGAGCTGCGGTTTTTCGGCTCTTTTTATTCCTCGGTGATGGTGGATTTTCAGTCACGAGCTTATGTTTGAAGATTCTTATCCGGCCGATCGGTGGAAAGTTTCGAAGGAGAAATGAGAGCGATGTAATCGACGGTAAATGATTCTAGGAAGATCGCGGATAAGAAACTATTCTTAGAAAGTGCAGATTAAGGGTAGCATGAGCTCCTAATCTGATGTTTAGTACACTACACGTGTAATACGTGATGATCGAACTTTTAAGATGGATTTATGACGAAACTTAATGTTCTTAATTAGGAGTCTGTGATTACGTTTCGATCGACTCGGTGAATTGAAATTTTACTAATTTCTCTTCTCTTAGCAGCTAAGAGCACTAAGGTTCCTGATTTTCATTTATCCTACAATGAAGTAATCTAGGAGAAAACATGAAATTTATGCAATAAGCTTTTCCGTTGCGTAAATTGCATATATAAACATTACAGGTGAAGTTAAATGATGGAATCGTTTTATTTAGAATAAAATATTAATTAATCTTTCACCGCATTATAACTTTTTTGGGATAACATCGCACACGCATAAAAACATATACATTACCGTAGTTTGTTATGGAGTAAGAATGTATTTACCACGAATATTCTCAGTTTTTTATACATTTACAAGCATTCTTAATTTCTTTGTCTACAACTTCTCCTTAAAACATCTATACATCTTTTATTATTTAAACGTATATTTCTTCTCCTCGTTAGCATTTCATTCACTAGTTTCGGTCACATCCTCTCTCTTTCTCTTCTCATACTAATAATTATCGCAGGAGGGAAAATTAGAAGAAATTATTATCATATAGCAGAGCTGTTTGCGGATTCAAATTGTCAAATTTACGCTGAATGAAAACTATCTCTGGTAATTAATCGAACGTTTTAAAACTTCGATATATCGATACACTAATATCTGACATCAGTCGTTGTTTCAAAACATTGTCTCTCTCCTCTCGCGAAAGGTATTCTTGTCCTTTTACCTGCGATGTTATTCAATAGTTCACCAAATGAGAAACATGTACCGTCACTCTAGTTAATTAGACGTCCACACATATATCTATCGTTCGATCAGCGATCCCTGCCCTCCCTCAAGTTCGGTTTCTCCGTCTGCACTTTTCCCTTCTTCTCGTTATCTGAGAGGTGCAGATTTCACCCACAGCACCCGCACCTGCTTCCGCATTCGGCCAGTTTCTGTCGTCGGAGAAAAATACCCACGGTCGTGTATGAAGCCATCCGCGAGTGGCCGCGTAACATAGATGCTAGAGATAGTTTCCACCCTGCGTTTCTAGGATCGCCATGGCGGCTCCTTGGATATCCGATAACGGGATATTTTATTATGTAGTAAACGTCCCATTAATCTGCTCCCTCTGCCGAGTTCGAGGGCCTTATTTTCGGGTGATTTCATAATACGCCGAAGCATATATTCCGGTATCATTATATTTATGAACGGTCCTCGTGTTAACTACCAAGTCGTAAAATAGGAACTAAAAATCAGGCAGGGTTTTTCAGTGTTACGGCTAATTTTTTCTCGAAGATCATGACTATAAAATATTTTACCATTGTATGAAAATAAAAATTTTTAAAGTTATCTGTTATGAGTAACTTGGGAGGAATCGAGGGAAATTTTTCGGTAGTTTCATTTCTAACGGTTTGCGCAATTGAATGCTTGAAGCCTAAATTTTTTACGGATACCAATCGTTTCAAAAGACGTACACTTATAGCAAATTAATCCCCCTGAGGGATAGTCAGTTATTTAAGTTTGTTGCCAAAATCTAGTGGCTTAATACAACTTAGAAAATTCATATTTTTATGTCTGTTTTCTACAAAAACTCAAAACTGAACTTGCTTTTGGATTTTAAATTGTAATATGTAAATTCTAGAAATGTGTTTACCGTATATTTTTTGATGTTTAACAATATTTCTCACTCTCCCAAGGAGGAATGTTTGATTTCAACTCTGGTGGAATACTTATTTATGTAAAACAATGAGGTATTGTAGCTCACTGTCTTACTCTATCCTTAACAAAATGGAAGATTAAAAAAAACTGAAATCGAATATTAGTCTTGATTATTCTTCGTTTAAATCAATGTTTTAACTCATAGCCAACATAGACAGGAAGAGTGGAAAAAAGTTAAAACTCGGTCGATCTCGCGAAAATATCTTCGTTCCACAGAATCTTTTGTCCTATCTTATGAAATTTATTAGCGCCTTAAAAATCTGAACTGCCTGACTTTAATTACTTTGATACCCGCTGTTTTAATGAATTATTCATAATGACTACCTCTAAAATGAAAAGAAGTTTCATTATTTCCTCATTAACTTTTAATATTATTGCCACGAGTTAACCAACAATTATTTATATTCTATAAATATTTGCACATATTTCAGCGAACACATAGGGAGTTTTAAAATGAGGACATGACGCTCTAACGGTATTAGCTCTACATGTTTACGTTGCTTTCCCTGGCCTTTCGAAATAACTCCTAGTCTGTGGACTCTTCCTGGAGCAATATGCGCTTTTTCACGTAATCCGACAACATCTCGTCTTCTTCCGGATGAGGCCATGTCACAAGCAACGCAGTTCACTCATGCAGTGAATGCTGGGAACGCTGACCCACGCGAAACACTTCCCGGAACGAGAAAACCAAAGGAAAGCCTACCTTTGCCAAGGGAAACAGCAGTAAACAGAAAGAAAATCTGTCCTCTATTTCCTAACCTGTGTATCACGAGTGGGACTTATGCCTGTATAAGGTGGAACTCTAACAGGTTTCCTTTTTATTCTATTTTATATTTATTTATGTGACATTCTTCTTTTAGAAAAAAGTTTAAACAAATAACAGTGATTAAAGAGAATATATAAAAAGGAAAAGAAAGAGAGGGTAAAAAAGACGTACGACAGAATTTGGTTTATTGATATACAATATCCGAATGAAGTAAGTATAATAACAGGCAAAGGAAGTGAATGCCATTGAAGAAATAAAAATTATATAAGAACTAAGGTAAATTCAACAACTATGGATTAAAGATAGAAATAGCTTTATTTCGAATATGTGTCGTTTTATTTGTTAAATGTTTCTCTGTTATTTGCTACTTGCTTCGCTTTTGTTTTGCTTCATTTAAAATTTTTAAAATTCCGGAAATTTTAAGAGGCATTGATTAAAAAAATAAGTATTTGCAAAAAAATTAACCACGCTGACTAGAGAAATTCTTCCTTCAAATTGTTAAGACTTGGTTGTCTTTGGAAGGTGAAACGTGGGACATGAGACCACAAATATTGAAAACGCCTCTTTCTACGATGATAGAGAGGATTGGCTTAATATGCATTTTAATAAATTTTCCATGATCTGAATGGTATAAAAATGATAGGATGCCCACTAGTTGAAAATGAAAACTAATATAGCAGACTCGTATCCTGATATTTTTATTCTGCTATAAGCCAGAGGAAATCGTGTGTATAATTTATTTCTACAAAATTGTCGGTAGCGATCGTAATTAGATGGATTTTGATGTATGAATGAAAATGAATAATGAAATTTTTCCTGATTTCTCCTTATCAAATCATACGACAAGTTTTATTTTTATAGTCGCTACACTATCCTCACTGGAATGTCTTTCACACATCATTCTGGCTCAGTCAGGAAAACAAGAAAAAGATACCTCACTCCTCTTCTTAACTATAAATAAAACATTATCTAAAATTCAACTTTGATACTAATTTTATTTAGGAAGGCAATGAACAAAACCCCTATAATTATCAAAAATCATTAATAAAAACGATGCCTGAAGGTCTAGAGACCAATTGTTCGTCTCAGTGGGAAAAATTCCTCTCAAACTGGAAGAATGCGATGAAAAAATAATTCCGTGAATGAGTAACCCAAAATATGGCTTTATGTTTTCTTTTCATAAATATACATATACATATTTTGATTTCCTATGGATCGAATTTACGGATACATGTATACGTATTAGGAGAAACAGAGATATTGGTTGGTTGTATAAAGAAGCATATTAGTATTGTAGGTTACGCAGGAAATCAGGGTATTCATTATTACTGCAGGATTTGGAATAATCGCTTTGCGGTTGACGACAATCGTGATGGTATCATGACCGATATCTGGGCCGCGATTGCGTCATATTTATTCTTCGAAGACGTTTTCTATCAGCGCTCTCACAGAAATAGGGGAACAAAAAATGGAACGGAAATTCCTGCCCTTTTTTCCCTTTATAGGTGTGCTTTTCTCGGTTGCCATCTTCAAACAAAAGTCGGAGCAAGGAACTGACTAGAGCTTATCTTACACGCTTTCTCAAGTCACTTGTGTTCGAGAAAGTGCACACACCGACCCGTATGCCCATGCAATTGCCAATTCATGAAATTTAATCCGCAGAACGACTCACTTTCTTCGGGTTCACATCGCCGATTATTAGTTCTTTAGGAATACGTATCTCAATGGAAGTATACAGGACAACGTTTTTCCAATTTTTCTGAAATTAGATCCTAATTGTTTTTAATTGATTCCCCATGATTCTTTTTAATACTTATTAGATTAGAAAAATATCAGAAGGAAAAACTATTTTTTATTTCAGAGAAATTTCTAGAAATATACAGTGTATGCAACTACAGTAAAACTAATACTTGATAGTGCGTTATCTTAAATTTAGAAACAAATGTAAGGTAATATCTAGATGAATTCTTTTGAGAGTAACTATATCTGGTATAAATAAGTAACAATGGCACGGAATGTTTTCAAGCGGCGGGTCACACAGAGCTGTGCTGAAATAAGTCCTTACTCATACTTTTTCTACGAATTATCCTAAGTTCGGGTTTAGAATGTAATTGCATACTTTAACCCCGGAAATCCCCGATTTGTGAAAATGTTTCAGCTCAGGGGGTTCCCAATTCTCTGATATTTTCCCTCAGGAATATTTGTGGAACCGGTCGATGCATTCCAGGTCATATCATTTTTCATCTTTATTCGAATTTTTTTTCTCTTACGAATGAAATGAAGTTAGAAATTTGTGCAGGGTTACAGAAGTTAAAGGATGATACACATACGTTTTCCTATCCTAAAAGAAAAAAGCGAAAGAAGATAGATCTACAGACACAAAATTTTTTTAGTCAAGAACTAACCTGAAACTCAAATAGCATGAAATTACTTGAAAAGCGTCCGTAGAGGCCGAATAAAAATGGTGACATTAGGAGTAAATTGATAAAACACATTGTCTTCTCTCATATCACACTATATACCTAAATAGTTGATGTGATCCGAAAACTATCATTATATTCCACCAGTATCAAAAAAATAATACTTTTCGATAATGAACTACTTCGTAATGCCAAAAAATACACTAAGTTACTGAATTATGAACCAATATTTCAGCTTTTGATAATGATTACTTTGAACTAACTGCTTTCTACGAAGTTACAAAAGAGTTGCAAAACTATTTAAGTAAACAAAATGTTAATACTAGTTAAAAACATGCTGTTTATGGAATTTCAACAAGAAAATATTGATTGCGAATGAAATCTACCGCACGTCCGCTTTGCGGAACAATATTTCAAGGATAAATCACAATGCGAGTAAAATTTCTCATGAAGATATTTGACATGGCCAGTTTCGATATGACATTTCATAATCACATTGATGTTTGTTCTTCCCAGTCTAATTTTCGACATAAGAGTTATTCTAAACTCTTTACTACTCATGCTGTTTTTAGACTGTAAATTATATTGTTAAATGTAAAGTTTGGGTGATGAAATGAAAAACGAAAAAATGAGCCCTAAATATACTGCTCTTTTATGAAAATCAGGATGGTTTATTCAACTTGGAGAAAATGGTAATTCAATTTGAAAGAGTAGGGTCCTTGAAACTGCTGATCTAGAAACTTTCCGTAGAGCAGGTGTGTCTCATCTCTCGTCTGGGGAAGACCGCATATTAACCAGTGACTTTCTACGACTTCCTCCTGACACCACCAGTCTGCATCAGTTTAACAAATCGTACATAATGAAACACTAAAATATCGACATTATAGTTGGACAAGAGGAGCACTCAAGAGGATACATTGAGGAGATGGATGGAATGCAGGACGGTGAGACTTTTGGGTGGCAGAATTTGTGAAAAAATGCAGTAACCACAAAATACGAGCCACACCAAACCAATATTAATTTTGTATAAATTCCACCAATATTTCCCCAGCAACCCGTTTTATATTTGGTCCATACCTTATTTGATGATAGGGTACTTATAGATTTTGCCGTATGCAGTGTACAAATTATACTTAAAACTGTATCTTTTACAGTTCTCCTATGTGCCATACAGTTTCTATACGTGTAGTCTCCATACCTATGCTTCCATACACTCTGGAGTCAATTGTTCTAATACTAAGTTTGACTCTCCTTATAAAGTACGCATAAGGAATATCCCCACCAAGACATTAGAGTTGAATATATTTTCCTCATCAAGGACATTTATTATTCTACCAAGTAGTGCAAAAGATAAATTAATCATTTTTTGATAAATCCGTCATAAATCAATCAAAAAAATGAAGATTTTTATAAAACTGTGAGAAAAATTTTTTCAATCAAATAAATCACCTTCTTCATGTGTTTTATTTCTTCATGTTCACATCTGAAAAGTATAGTTACTGTGTAAAAAATACCTACAACTTGTAAGTATTTAATACTTTTATATATTGTAGTTATTCTCTTTTTAACTCATTTCGCGCTTTATTTATATGGCTAAAATTATCTCAGTTGCAATGCAAGAAGATCGTTGATAAGTTGGTAATTCCATCCAAAGATTAATTTTTCTTTATATTATCATGTCTGAAATAACTCTCGTATTCTAAGTTTTATTTTATGCTCGTAAAAGTATTGTAGTGAATAATAGTGTGATAGTAAATATATCTATATTAATGGGGAACGGTTATGTATGTACAACAGCAAGATCTCGCGAAATTTTCGTTCAGTTTATCAAAATTCTCGCAATTTGGAATCAAAAGAAATCATTCAAGGCTAAACCAAGAATGTTTATTCAATATCCTCTCTTTTGGCACTTAACCCCATTTTTTAGGACCATTACTTCCAATTTAATTCTGCTAAAGAATAATGTCTGCAATCGATCAAAATGAACTTTACGTGCACTTCTTAGGAGAGCATTTTCGAGTCGTCCAGAGTCGAACCAATTACACTATTGGTAGAAAAATATCGATACGAATTAGGTCACTGATCATCTAATGAATATTTAAATTTCTATTTCGTCGGAAGGTGTGCGAAATTAATGTTACAATATTTCTCCCATTATTTACGCGAGTTACTGACATCGTATGGATAAATATACACACATCGGTGATTATTATATAAGATGCATTCATTAAAAGTAGATGCGTTGCACATCGGTTTCTGTTAAAGGATGCAAGCTGAAAGATACTTTACATAATGACGGAATGTATAAGGAACTCTCTTTGCCTTTGGCGTACAAGACTATCGGGGAGCAACAGGAGGAATTTCCGCACTTTCGGAAACGTTTTAGCGGATGAAGAGGATCACGTTTGTAGTCAACCTCAAATTTACTCTAGATTGGAGATCTTTCCCTTCCCCCCACCTGCCATCTGCTGTGGCACGCTCCTTACCCGCCCCCGCTTTCTCGATCTCCTCTCACTTTCTCCGGCCGAAAAAAGCGCTCCCCATGTGAAGCTCGATCACCGGGCTCATCCAAAGGGTGCCCGGTTTCACTTTCACGCTTTGTCTTCTCTCTCCGGAAGAAGAAAATCTAAAAAATGTTCCCCGTCTGAGGACAAAGCCGTGAAAGCAGGAAATTGCGCGCTGCCCAATCGCTCTCCAGGTCTTCCGTTAGTTCGATTGTCCTCGGACTCAACTGAAGATGGTATCGGCGGTCATCGAGATCACGATCAGAAGGGTTAAAGGGTACCATTGGTGAAGTTGATGGATAGGATTCAATTCGAGTGATAAATCGTCACGGAGGCTGCAGATGTTTTCTTCCTCACCTATTCATGTACCCTGAGTAGCCGCCTTTCGGCTTGTGGCAGGGTGTGGTAGTAAAATATCTGCGGCGTGAACTAGGCTGTTTGCATGATTTTTTAAATATCTGTCGCTGTCGAAACCTGTAATCTGCTACAGTTGCTAATAAAATGAATGAATCATATACATTTAGACTTGAAACAGTGGGAGTGTATTTTCCATACTTTATAATAAAACTAACAAACTAAAAACGTCAAAATTTCTCATTTTACTCTACCTTCCTCTTATCAGGGACTTGCTTCCGCATCTATTATCTTCTTGCAGTATCTAATCAGTCGATGTGATTGGCCGTACAAATAATATCTACGGCGTCGTTCGAAAACGATATTTTCATTTTAGTGATTGACTAAACTCAAACATCCTATCGTCAAACGATAGAAATCCCATGTCAAGGAGTATCTTTGTAACCCTTCTGACTTGTTGTAGCACTGTTTTAAGCTTTTATATTTAACGGATTAAGTATCAAATGCAACGTCTGAGTACAACTATAAATGATGCCTAAGAAATGGAAAGTGGCATCATTCAGGGACTTAATTCTTCGTGCTTAGTATTCTCTTGAGGACGCCGTGTTTTGTTATTGCCCATCCATATGAGTTACGGTTAATGGAATCCAAAATTTTCAATTTTATTGAAGATGCAGGAAGTTTTCATTGGAAAGCATGTTAGTGATAATCATCTAAACCGAAGACTTTCATTGCAAGGAAGAGGAAATATCGGGAAATGTCAATCAAGGTGTTAAACAGTCCCCTTGGGCCGATTGTTCCGTTCGCGAGCCATTAGATCAATCAATAGTTCCGTATCCGTAAAGTTTTATGATCCAACTTTCTGAAATTTCTCGTCACGCTGCTTTAGCAATCGCTTTCCGTCGCATTTCTTCTTAACTGTCAAGGATACGGGAGAAAGTTAATAACTGTTCGATGGCATTTTGGTCGTCTTGTGAGAATTTGACGATCCTCCCATCCTCTGGAAGGTTTCAGTTAGTGGCTTTGAATTTCTTCAGCTGTTACATTTTGTTCAGAAAAACATATAAGAAATGATCGTCGATTCCCTCTAGTTGTTCGGTGAGAGGTAATTTGATTCCCGTTCAATCACGGGTGTTTCTCTGATGAGTACAATTATTATACACTTATGAAAAATAATCAAGGAATCGTAAAAGATATTTTTTGATGCAGACATTGATTTGTGCTTGAAATTCATAAAATGTGTTCATTGTTATCAAGAAGATGAAAACAGGTGTATAAAAATGGTGTTACAGTTTAAAATCATTGATTTTGGTATCACAGATGGTTATTATTGGCGGATGATTTCGAATTAACAAATATAATTGTTGTGTAAGCATAAAGAATAATCGACAAACTAAAATTCTCAATCATTATTATGCCAGGACTTATAAAATAATTTCTCTCTGATGAAAAATTTTTGTCAATGTTTGTCATTATTGAAGTGTAGTAAAAATATCCGATACAATTCAAAGCATATTCTGAAGCCAACATGAAATTCCGCTTTTAATCTTCTAAAAAAAATTCGTACACTTTCTGACATTGGGTGAAAGCCCGCGAAACTCTGTGCCGCATGACGATAATCCGAAAAAACGGTAAATCAGAAATTTCTAGCATCTCCTATAATTTAATATTTCTCGGCCGTAACGGAAAAAGTATCCATTTTTCATCGGAGCCATTCGAGCTTTAGAACCAGAAAGGAAACCGTTAAACGCTAAGGAAGAGGCGTCGAGGAAGCGATAGCTCATCAAGGAAATAGTAAAAAATGCAGGAGTGGGAGGGACGGAAGGGAGGATGAATTCAATTCCATTTGAAACGAATTGTACGAGAAAACGAAATAGCGCGAGCGTAAGCGATATGCTCATTTCTAGAAATGAAGTAATGACGATTGCGGTTACATGTGCCAGATGTCATAGTAACCACAAATCAGAACATTGGCACTGTTAAATATATAATGGTAATAAGTGTGCCAATGCCGATTCACAGTTTTGAAGAATCGTATGATTACTTAACAAATATGTTTTTATGCCAATCTAATTAATCTACTTCTCGCGACTTGCTTCCAACGGGGTTCGATTTCTGCGGTTTCCTTTTGATTCTCGAAACCGACTAATTGGAGAAGAAAGTTATGGATTGTCTGCAAAGGCACGAACGAACTAAGAAATAAAAGACGACATGAATCTCAAACGATATCTCTTAAATCAATACGGGAGGTTTAGAGAAAGTACTTAAGGCAGTTTAAGAACATGAACTTTCAAATTACTAGAGATTTGAATCGATTTACAGCAAGTCCATAGTAATTGCTGTAGGCATATTATTTAGACAAGAAAACATCATACTCAAACGATCTCTAGAAGTAAGAGAGGAAATACGTTTTTCCATGTATTTTCTGAGTCCATTCCTATCGAAAATGCCATGGAAAAATAATTCATTCGGAAATTTACTAATTGAAAAGTTTAAATTTACTCATTTGATGGCATAAAAATAACCATGTCGCGTAAGAAGAGGATGTTTAAAATTGTTCGACCTTAACCTTGATGATAATTTGAGCCATAAGGAAAAACCAGATTTTTCACCCGTATGAGAACGATTTCACCATAATTTCACCATAGCCCGAGGAATCTATCCTTAAGCATTTATTTCAAAAGATGCTTAACCGTGTCTTAGAACTACGGTAATAGTAACAGATATGACATAGGCAGTGTAAGTTACTTCTCCAAGTAATTAGTAATGCGTACACTATTGATTTTGTGGCGATTAGTCGCTCTTTCAGCTGTATTCATGACAATAATACATGGGAATAAAGATGAAGCTCTTGGTCATACGTACCATTAAAAATACTCTCCCTGAAAATTTTCAATTTATTTACATCGTCATAGATAAGACATTCCAAGGTTTTTTGCAAAATCGCTTGAAAATTAATAATACGTATGCTTATGTAGATTTTACCCTCTCGATGACATTTGAAATCAGCATAACTTAAAATATTCAAAGAACTATAGACACTATAAACATTATATAATACTGAGCGTTTAAATTGATTAATCGTTACTGGATTAAGCAATGTTTTAGGAACTATGGGGCTGAAAGGCGATGGATAAGTTCTTCGAAGCTTTTTTTCATATGTATATCTATGTTTACTCAATGTAGATATTATCTGAGAAGTAATGTCAATTAAGATGATTATAATCTTAACAGTGATAATTAATTAACCAATGAGTAATTTGCATGAATGTTTTTGCTAGGGCATAAGTTAATCTATTGGAGGCCCAAAAGAGGTATTCTTTAAACGGGGCGCATTAGAAGCCAAAGTATTTTTTCCAATGTTCCAATGGTATTCATGTTTACTCTCCTGAGTAATAACTCAGTACACCTTATTTAAGCTGAAAATGTTCAAGCAATAGGATATCATCAAAATTTCCTTTGTTGGGACACATGAATTTTATTAGCAAAGCTCTTAAAAGTGAAAAACAGATCTTTCAGTGGTTATCACAGTATATTTGGCCAACTCATGCATACCGAGTCATAGATTCGTTTAAGTGAGCTGGAATCGCCCTTAAAAATTTATCACTCTCTTCAGCGAGACTAGCTAAGGAGAGGGACCCTCGCCGTTTCTGCGGGGGCGACTCGTTTCGTCAGGGGCGTGACCACCCTTAATTGCGGCGTGGAATCCTCTATGGGGCACGCCCCCTCCCCATCCGACCTTTGCCTCCCCATCGTGACCCCGCCCTCCGACACGCCATTCCTGATTCGGCTCGGGAGGTGAAATTTCGGAGCGAAAGAGAAAACGGATTAAGAAGAGAGCCGACGTGAAACGCGAATTAATTTCCTCGGAGTGCTAATTTCACGCGGGTTGAGGAAAATGGAGCTTTGAAGTGAAAGTACCACCAAAGCCAGTCCGTCAGCGGGGAGCTTAGCTCCATCCACATCTATGGACCAGGGCCGGTTTCAGACTTTTAGCCGTCTTGAAGAAAGAGATTTCTGGCTGTCCCACGTCATGCAGTCTGTAAGGGTCAGAGTTACAGTTTTCTGAGATATTGAAACTTAGAAAGATAGATGTTAATAATACAAATATAATCAATGTGCTCTAGCTTTACTTGGTGGAACGCTATAATGAAAGAGTAAGTAACACTTCTAACTACCTTGAAGATGACTCGCGAGAGTCGAAACCGGTCGTGAGTAAAATCTTTCCTGTAGAAACTACGAGTTGTTACTTACTCTTTCATTATCAATACAATGTTATTAATTTTGTCTGGAGATACAAAAGTTATTAGATTTCTTTTTGGGGAAAACCGGTGGGATGAATGGGGAATCACGATGTCTCAAATTGTGGGATGTGGCTCAACAGAGTGCCACATCTAGAAAGAAAACAACCTTTTAATGTAGTTTGAAGAAATGATAAGATTATTTTCCACCTGGGTATCGATTGTTTCGACTAATCTGTGAAACCTTGCTCTTCCATTCATTGTGGTTGAAAATGTTCTGTCTGTATTACTGTTTCCAAAAACGACTTCATCAACATTGTTTTAACCAAATCAGTGTGAAAACGATAATGCATTTTCTATCCTGACGAATGAAATCTATTTTTTCCTTTGCTTCAGTGACAATCCTGAAAAAGACTTTGTTGCCTTCCAGGATATAATCTATGTATTTTGGGATGATATACGCTTCCAGTTCTTTAAACATATATCTGAAATTAATTTAAGATTTCAATTTTTGAGAAAGAGGTTCTCCATTCTTAATACCGACAGCATTCGCCTGCTCGTCTATAGCGCCCTGAGGCTGCTTTCTCCTTTTCATGCAATATGAATCATCCCTGCTCAGGACCAGGGTCTGGAAGAGTGGAAGGCAGCCGGACCAAATACCGGAGCTTATATATATACCGGATTGATACAGACTCTAAAATGCTTCTTGATTAGGGCAGGACATCGAACCGAAAACGAAAACCGAAAGAAAGTTATTATAGAGAAAAGCGGGCCCAAACCGAAAGTGATGACACTCATGAACCCGAGCCAAAACCGATATCCATTATCCATTCCTCTCCGTTTTGCGGTGTCCACTGATGTACAGTTTACCAAGGTGTGACTGGAGGAAGGATTACTGAATATGAGTACCTAAGACTTGCAACTAATTATTACTAAGTTTTATTCCAAAATCAAGTTTAATGACATTGAAATGATATCAGCTAAAATAATACAAACGAATAATCAAAAGGATATTCTGCTCCAATAATGGTCGGAGTTCGCAAAAGAAAAACGGTTCGAGTCAGTTCGTCGTAGGCAGGAGCGAAACCGGAAATGAACCAAAGATTTGTACATTTAGCGAAAACCGGATTAAAACATGTAACGGTTGGATCGACTATAGTTGGAGGATACGCCAGACATAGGAAATAGTGAAAATATAAACACTATGGCCCTGAATTTCTCTTTCAGGCCCTGCTTAGGGCCCCATTCGCGGATCCCGGAACACTAAAAATGCACGAAGGCTGCTTGACTCTCCCCTGAACACGATCGGAAATAATTAAGCTGTCTCTTGCGTTTTTGGGCGGGAGTTTCGCAAACAAATGGTGCAGTCTCGGTCATTAGTTAAGTCCCCGAAGACAGGTCCGTGATTATGCGCCCAAGTGGGCACGGCCAGCCTCTTTCTCCTCATACGTGCGTAAAAATTTCCGCGAGGGTGTAATTAAAATTTCGCGTGCCATTCTTTACTCTTAACCACCCTTGGGTCATTTGTTATCGACTTTACGCTAAGAAAAATTGAGTCAAATTAGATGCAAAAACAGCGAGGATGTATATGGCGGTCGGCGAAGGTCATAAATCTCCGCAAATTAAAAGTCTACGTGCAACATTATAAGGGTGAGTGTTTGAAATTCTACGTGCGAATCTGATTTCTCGCCGCCGTATGTATTCAAAATCCAGGGAGAAGACGGGAATATTTTGGTTTCAAGGAGACAAATCTGTGCCAAGTAAACACCTTTGACATGCTGATCGTTCAGCGTCCTCGCGCCGAATATAGCTCTATTGTCCTGCCAAGTGCCGCCTCTATTCACATCATGTCAAGTATGAATGAATTTCTATCTGGAATATATAGGAGAGGGTACGATATTGATTTTAAAGGAAAACTCAATCAGTAATTATGAGAAAATCTCGCATTTTATTTACAAACTTCCGATTTTAGTTTTTGAGCATCTAATTCATTGCTTTTCTATACTATATTATCACATGTATCCGATTTTCTGAGAGTATGTAAGAGAGTATAGGTATAAATATAAAATCCATTCGACATCAAAGGATGGTACTCACTTGAAACTTAGTCGATCAATGTATATATGCTCTTGGTCTGGGATTGTGAACGCAAAGATAAACCATGAAACTGAAATTTTATGGCCAAAAAAAGAAAGCAGTGCTATCTCATTCTCATCTCCACATTTTTATGAGAGTGGAAAAGACGGCTATATTTCTTGAGTCATAAATTACCTTACTTTCTCCAAAAAACATTAATTTCTTCACCAAACTGTACTCTTAATATGTTCGTGGCTGTTTCTTCACTTGTTAAAGCTCCTTTAATTTTACTATTTGCTCAATCAATTGTCTTTATATAACACACAAGTTTGAATTACGGCAACCAAGTTTTCGAATATTTTTGGACATTTGGTCCACTCACCATTAGCACAGTATAAGGCTGTTCGAAAATCATTCTGTATTCCATGTCTTGCATGAATTTCTTTTTTCATCTCCTCTATAGCTTCAAATTAGTTATCCATGGTTACGCCAGTAAACACAGCTGACAGCGAACACAGTGGTGCGAATTTAATTATTTTTAATTTGATGCACATGAAGAGAATCTTCGGTTTAGTGCGACAGGCAGTTACGAAATCATCGTACGACTCAGTGACAAGTGATGATTATTATATGGCCAAACGAAATTTGGACCTTTGTTTGCAGAATTCTAATTGGTTTGAATAGAAACTATAGCGTATGATGAAGTATAAATACGTTTATACTTCAAAGAATCAAGATTAGATAGATTGCTCTTTGAAAAAGTGTGATGAGTTGCATAATTATCATGTCTACGTCTTCTTGTATTGATTATTTAACTGTACCTCCAATACATTAATCTTCGTGTACAAGGGGATGCTTATACTCCTACTTATTTTATAAAAGAGACAGAGATATTTTTACTCTCCTCTAAGAGATTATGTCGGTATAGTTGATGTGTTTACCCTTATGTGAAATATGTGACACTGCGTAAGAGATTCAATAAAATAAATAGAAATACTAATTATTACCAAAAATGTCTAAATCCATCGTGGTAAATAGGCAATTGGAATCTTAAAATAATCGTTTAATCTAAATTATTCCGAGCTTGTGTGGTTCGGAGTAGATTCGGAATAAATCTACTAATACCCGTTGTTTTCCATTCTGAGCATTTTAGTGGGACAGTTGGTAATTTCCAAATTATGAAAAAAATGACGTATCCCAAAGTATTGGGACCAATAACGAGAGCAATTCACGACGTTATTGTCTCCAGTCACTCAAAGAAGAACATTACGTTCCGTTTACATCCCTATGAGACATCACGACTTTATTCACGACCAATCCATTCATTCATATGCAATTCGCTAAGCCTCTTATCGAGAGGAACTTCAACCTCACCGAATCGGCATGGACCCATGGATTTGTCTAATTTCAAGCATAGGCATTTTTAATGGAATTCGGACTATTTCGATGCTTGAGAATCACTATGCCAGAGATTGAGGGAGGCGTAATTTTGCCCATTTATAGGTTGACCGTAAGTGAATGGATGTAGGCGCGTGCGAGTTGAAGAGTGAGAAGCAGGGCCAAGGGTCATGTTCGTGGGCGGAATAGGCGAACGAAACAATGGAAATTCTTTGGAAGAGAGAATGAATTGCTCACCGGACCTGTTTCCATCATGTATGATATAAACACCTGCAATTTCAAACCTGTATTGATAGCTGCTATATATCATGAGGGAAATTCGTTGTAAAAATTCCATAATGTGCAATGAAATTGCAAAATCTTTAGCAAATAAGATTACGAACAGTGATTAGCGTATAAGAACATCTACATATTTTGCACTTTGAAATTTAAGATCAAATATGAAATACATTCCGGTTTTTAGTTATTTATTGAACTCTTGTGAGTGTTTTCTGCAATCTTTTTCCATGGTATTTGACTTCAATTTTTCATAATCTGTACAGAAGTGTCATTGTTCTATTCTCTTTCATTGCTTACTTTTTCTTTACCCTTACTTCCTGAATCGAAAATTGTTAGGAAGTAGATGCGGAGGAGATTCCACTCTCTCGGTCCTGCCCTCAATAATGTCATATTCATTTTTGTATTCTGAATATCAAGGAAGACGAATCTGGTGATATAAATAACGAATAGGTTTATAATAAATAACATTATCGTGTTTTGATTGACGTGATTTTATCACAAACTGATTGAATAACGGTTTTTTTATGTAAAGATTATTATTCATTTAAATACCTCAACCCAAAATTTTTACCCGATCTCCCAAAAAATGAAAACATATTAATGCTGGATAGCATAATTATCTTTTAAACGCGTAAAACGTTCCATGAGATCGCTTTAGAAATTCCACGACTTTTATAACCTCCTTGGATAGGATATCCCTGACTCGGATATGAATGAATCTCATCATTACTAGTGTAGTAAGAGGGTTCATGAGTTATACTAACGGAAAATATCACAATCATATGTTTTGATTCTTCAATACCATAAAATGATTAGATTAGAATGTAAAATGAGTATCAAGACTTATCATAAATTAAATACAAGAGTTCTTTAATTTTCTAGATCATTCTTTATATTTTTATTTTCCAAATACTCTACTCCTGCACCAGGCGTTAAGAGATAAAGATTTTTTCATGGTAGGAATATTTTCGCATACCCGTGTTACAAGTCCGGGGCATCTTGGGGCTTGGTTGAAAAATGCATCCTTTAACGATGCACGTTGCAACAGCACACCTTTGTAATCAATTTTTTATAATCTGCTCAGCCGGATGCCGAAAGCAATGCAACCCGTCGTTCCGCATTGATTAGAATGCGCTACAGGTCTTCATCCGCCCAAAGAGACGTAACCCGGATACGCCATTGCGTCACTGTGTTCTGCGTAATCACATTAGATGTACATTCTCGGAACATAGATCAACTCGCACTAATGGTGATACTAGCAGTCAACTCCCTCTTCATTACTTGCTCTGCATGGCAATGTGGACACGCTCGGCATGATCAAAGAGTTCCCTTGATGAATTTGTGTGTGTTCTGTCAGCAAAGGAAACTAAGATGTTCTCTAGAGCAGTAGATGTCCACATAACCCTAAAAATGGCTAGTATATTACGGCAAATGTTCATTTAGAAATTTAATACCAAGTGAATTCATCAACTGCCTAATGGACAACCTGATCTCACCAATGTCCTTGGCGCGACATCCCTTTGAGAGATATGGCCTAGCCAGGTTCTTGCCAATAAAGATTAGAAAATATATTAGCTTCAGAGAGATTAAATTCATTACTTAGAAGCACTTTCTTAAAAATTAACTACTAAATTAGGCATTAAAGACTGTGGTGAAGCATCACATAAGCATTAACAACTTATAATCATTTTGTTCTTTTTTTGTCTTAAACACAATTAGGCTTCTGAAAAGCTACCTTTGCCGAGAAAGATTATAATTTGCCTTGCAGTAAAAAAACTATTTATTTGATAATTTTATGATATTATGTTGCCAAAATAAATTGATCACTTAATTTATCATTTCTTACTTCATTAATATTAATTAATTTCATACTATGATATAATCCTACCTTGGTGAAGATGCTAAAATTCACGTACAAATTATCACTGGTTTTATAGGAGATGAGTTTGTGAAAGAGATCACATTAATGAAGATTTCGTTACCGAATCACAATAATCACAGGTTGAATGAGAAACTAATCACCGGGTCATCTTCGAAGTGTTTTCGGTTCGTTTAACGAAGGAGCACATATGTATTCTTCGTTTAGGTCAATATTATAAGCATGAATACCGACGTCAGTTATGAGTGTGGAACTCAATCTACTGTGTGCTCGCAGATGGTCGTATGTTCAAATCTATTCACTTGCTAAGAACTTCAGTAAGTAATATCTTCGTATTATATTCTCTTGTACCGTTCTCTTACGCTTATGCATGGTTTCAGGTCAGCAAATCAACAAAATTCAATTTGCAAAACACTCACTAACTGAATCTTTCAGAAATTTACTGCGTTATATGATATTTCCAGTTACATCAGTCTACGTTCCCGTAGGTCAATGAAGTTATTGTTTCATTCCGGAGAACTCTTCATGATCTATACGAGTACATTCGATTTTTTAATTCTTACGTGTTTACTTCATAGTATTCTATTTGATCGTATTTCTCCATCGATGGATCAGATCAGTACTTATTGAATTTGCTATTGAAATGTGACTGCGGATTACTTTACTAGGTCCTTTCCTCTACTTATATATATTTTAATATTTTCATTCATAAATCCGAGTGGAATGATTGCTGGATCTCGATGTTTAAAATCAGTTCAAATTTTCGAAGATGATGTAAATACCATTCTCAATTTATTTACACAATTCCATTAAAATATTTTTATTTACGAAGATTTTTTTTTTCGTAAATTAAAATAAATTCGTAAATTTTGTCTTGTATAATCGGCGTGACTTAGATTTACTCGTTGGAACACCATAGAAAGAAGAATAATTAACTATTTTACTTCGACCGGTTTCGACTCTAACATCGTCATATTCAAGTATATGACTCATTAGAGCTGAAACAAATCGAATAAAAAATTTTGTGGAAACTACGAACTATTTTCTAATAAAATGGGAAATTTTCCAGCGGGTTGAAAATATAAAATATCAGCTGTATTTTTCTAGAAAATACAACAATGCAATGAGACTAATGTTTGAAATCCCAAGTTCTCTAAATAATCAAGTGAGTGGCGCGTTCGCCTTTGGCGACAGTGGTTCCGTGTTCGATTCCCGGTTGGAGCCCGTATGCGTGAGACGACCTAAACTGTCGAAATACATTTAGCAATGTTCTCTAGAAAAGTCGTTACACCCAAGCTTTTGAGGACTCATTGGATCTCCCTAAAACTACTATTTACTAGCTTTGCTATCTCTTCACAATGAAAAATTTAGGTACTCATTATGTACCTGATTGATTCTCATTAATCATAATCCTACAGACTGTGTTCAATCAATAAGAGGGGCAGACCATGAGATCAATTAAAAGTAAAATCATCTAAAATAGTTTTATTAGAACCAATGCGGTTCTATGCGACCGCTATGCTCTATGACTACGATCATGAATGCAAATAGATTATTATAGTTGGATTTCATCAATTTTCGGTGGAGATTTCCGATACGAATTCTGGCCAAACTTTAAATACAGCTCTTTGAAAAGATAAAGAACGGGAATTCTGAAAACTCTCGAGAGATTCTTCGCATTCCTTTTCCCAGCATCACACATACGTGTTATCCAAAACATCCAATGGAAATGAGCAGCTTTCTTTTTAATTCTAGGATATTACCGTTGCGTTTAACCGTTACTTTATTGTGTTTAATTTCTCCTCTAATTAGTATCTAACAACTTAAGAATCAAGATATCATCATAGCTACGATGTTTAGAACCCAAATTAAAGCTATTTCCCTCTCGTCGGGAGAACGTGGATTCAATAGGCCCAAAAGAAGAATCGAAGATTGAAATCAATTAGGCATTTAATTGAAAAAAGAATGGACAAGTATGTTTTTCCTCCCCAGTCTGTGCCCCTCTCCCATTTCAAAGTGCTCCTTCCGCTACTCATTCGAGGTGTCGTTGAGGGAATGAGGCAACGGGGACTCGGAAGAGTCAGAGGTCATGCGTCGTCACAGACGGTAACGGCGATTACGGATTCTTCGCAGAGGATGATGGGAACGTAGGGAAATGGAGTCAAGTGCAGGAAGCCAATAGAATAGCACATTCTCTATTGGTTCCGGAACAATATATTTGCACGAAATAGGGGAAATTTACATTTATTTCTCCTTAAAAGATGCTCGGATACGCAATTTTTACGGCAGTTTTTTTTCATCTAACACTCTGGGGTAACGGACTCGCACGTTTGTTTACGCATGGGGAGCCGTAAAATTCGAAAATATGGGCATTATGTCGCATAATTTATGTATCTCGATTAGATCGCTGGGTAGCTATACCTTATCGAGAGATTATAGTGCCTCTGTATTGCATGAATTCAGTTACAGAAAGAATGTTGATTCAACACTTAAACACTTATACATAAACGATGCTACTCAATAAATGATAAACTATTTTTTTAATAATGAGCTATGTGTTTTGCACATTACGTGGTGAAATTAAAAATACACCAGTTTTTTCAAACCAGTGGTTCTTGTTCTCTTCGTTCCGTAGTTTATCTTGAACACGATGAATGTGTATTCTCTCATTTACTTTCAAAAATTTCCTATCTTTACTATTCTAATCAGCTCTACATAAATATAAATCCAATATATTGATAATGATTTTGAATCTAAACAGTTATGATACCAGACGCAAATCTCTTTTTGCCACGTTACCATTTTAAATAATATATATGTTAATTCTTAACATCCTCCGCCGTTTCTGGCGTAATTAAATTTTCGAATCAGTTAACACATTCTAAAATATTTTTATGAATGTGCGTTATTAATTTACGAAGTTCTTAAAAGATCTTTTATGCGGTTAATTAACCTATTTTAGCCAAAATATTTAACAATTACTGTAATTAAATTTGCCGGAAAAATCTGAGAGACCTAAGAGCTGCACTCGGCACTTAAAATAAGCAAGGAGTCAACCTGCGCGTATTCAGCCTCTATACGTTTCAAAACTAAATTTCCGGCTTTATTTCTCATTCGAATTCGAAATAAAAAGAAGTTTAGAAGTAGATGTTGGAGTTTGTTGTGAAACAGTGGAGTGAACATGTAAACCTTTATATTTATTTGTATATTTGTAAAGGTGACGATTGAGAAATTGGTGAAGTGATATATTGTTAAAAAAAGTTGTGAACGGTAACTATGCGCTAACTGTAATCATTGGATAAGTGTAAATGTAAGTTCTCTAAATGAAGTTTAGTTAGTGTTAAGAATATAGTTCTAATTCTGATTGTAACTATACTGATATTATTTCGGAATGCAATATTTCTTATCCAAAGGGCTGCGGAGTGTGTTCGTGTTTTATTTGTTAATTGGCAATATTTGGGGCAACCGCCTGACGACTGCAAATTAACAGCAAATCTGTTTTAGCTTTAATTTTACGATCTGTAGTCACTGCATATTTTATAATTACTGAAAACAGTATTAATAGCTTCCGTAAGCATCGGAAGCGGTTTCTCGCCATTTAGAAATAAATCTGATGCGGCCTCGGCTTTCCGAAAGAAAGTCATATTAAATAATAATAAAAATGCTTCGAACTTGAAGATGTCTTTCTGAAGACGAATTAAGTCAAAAATAAATAAATTCATAACCCTTTTCGATTTCAACGAGATCTCCCCCGACTGTTTAAAAACTCCGGCCAGTATCTCCGGGGAATATCCACGATAATATTGCCAATGGAAATAACTCATTACGTTGGTATATCTGGCGCGATTCAGTCTGCAATCATCGGTCGTAATCTCGCGGCGACGTATGTCGCGCAATGACCTTTAAAAGGCTGAGAGGTATTACGCGATGACGTGAGTGAGTCACTGCGTCGGGGAAAGAACGAGTCTAGCAGTGCCCTCGTGCTTTGTGTACCCGGAAGGTTCGGGTAATTGAGACAGAGGTCAAGTGAAGGCCTTTTCAGGGAGAAGAGCACGAAATCGGCGTACATTACCGCGGTGTGTCGCATCGTGTTGTCGAACACCCCTTCGGATCACGATCTAGGTCAACGCTTAAAGAGTTGCTTTTACGAATTCCTTTTATCAATCAGGTATGTCGGCGGGTCACCTGGAGCGTGAGAGAGAGGGAATGAGCTATTATATGAAATGGATGTTGCGCATTCTAACGGCTGGATGAAAGTCGAAGCGGCAGAATTTATCAAGATGTTCCTGAGGAGAAACGGCGATACCGTCATCGTATGCATGTAACAAACATCCCACAGCACGGTCGATTTCGTTTATGCAATGGAAGATACTGGAGGATGGGAGGATTTGGCTGTTAAACTATTCTGTTGTTCGTATCAAAGAGAGCGAAAATTACGAAAAATACTCTAGCATTAAATACCATACCGAAAGGAGTTATGAAATTAATATTTATGTCTGACCATAATATTTAATTCCATTATTAAACATTTAATTCCACTATTAGCTTCTTAAAGTTAAAATTCATTTACAGCAACTTAGCTATCAATTAAATACACATTAATATTTGATATCGTAAATATAAACGAGTAATTACCTGTATTTGCAGTACTCAGCCCGGTTGCTGGTGTTAGTCTCATATCTTCCACCATTAACTGGGAATATTAAGTTGAAATTTAATAAAAACTGGGAATATTAAGTTGAAACAATATTTATGCCCTTCGAGAGGTAGTTCTTAAATTCAAAGTAATTTCAGATTAATTTTAGCTGTTAATGAATCTAATTAATATAAATAATGAAATAATCTTGATAGATCTTCTCTCTCAAGTGATTATCTTTTTTTTTGTTCCTACGATATTACGATAATAAAGACGATTATTATGAAAAATCATCTTGTTCAAAAGATTAGGAAAAAATTATGCCTTTTTAACTTTAGTTTAACATACAGGTTCCAGATGCACTAATACGTGCAATCTTGTTAATTAAATGCTATTCAGAAAGCAATAAAATTTTCATCTACCATTGGAGCTCTTTGAAACTTTGTTTTTTGTGCCCAACCTTACTTTATTACCTATTTTTCCATTCTCGTGTAGCAATGTTGATCGCTTGAACCGACCTTCGACAGGATGATATAGGAGCAATCAATGATCTTATCGTCGGATAATAACCGTAGAGCATGGAGTTTGGTGTGCAATTAACGGCACGAAGTAAAAGTTGACTAGGGAAGCACCTCTTATTCCGCGATCACTTACAGAGACGTGACTAAGAACAGTATGAACAGTATGTCGTTCTATTTCAGCGCCTGAAGAACTTGAATATGTATAGCTTTCACATTATGTGTGCGTCTTTAGGGAAAGGTGAGCTGATCCTGATCTCATAACCATTCCATAGCATATAACATTTGTACAATAGCATAATATCAAGCGAGACTCCTCCTGGTCTGTAGATTCAAATTGAATAGTTTACTTAAGAATCTTTTTAATTTGTACTCATTTCAGACATTTAAAGTTTTTGTTCCCCTCTATTTCATACAATTGAATGCAGTGTAATCACCCGGTATTATTGATTCGAGAGAAATGGATTATTTTTATAATCCACAAGTAAATACTAAAATAAATAAGTTTTACATTCCTACAAATTTTGATACTCAACCAAACGAGATTCCTTTCTATTACGCCTGGGCTTATTTAGTTTATTGATCTGCTATATTCGCTAATTATTGACAATCCGTCGTACTTGAGAATGCCTAGTGATCTTTATGGTCTTATCACAAGAATTAACTGCTGAATATACTTCGATGTATTCCTAAATAAGATACCCCTGTAACCATGGCAATTTGGACTTATTTGAACAATATGAACACTCAATTTGTGCAAAGTAACGCTTTAGGCTACTAAAGAATACTATAATTTAAGCATACTATTTATATACTAATTTTGGTCAAGTATATTACAATGTTCACTCTATAAGATTTAAGAAGGATTTACTAATTATAATTATATAATAAAAAATATAATATATTCAACTGAGATGACTGTTATTTTGTGGAAATATCCGGCAAATTATATAATCAGGGTTCTAGTTTTCGCTTGAAAAAGGTTTATCCTTTTCTTAATTTAAAAGATAGAAAATCTATTCCTACTTATCAAATTATATTTTCGGAGCTTTCAAACTAATAAAAATGTATAATATAAATATATACATACTGCAGAAATTAAAATCCAAATGCTACGCAGAAGGTCAAAGAAAAAGCAAGGTTTATATCCATTCATCAGAAAAGGCAAGTAATAGTTCATCATCAAGTTTACTGAATTTTCCGTTCATTAGACGTTGGACCAATCCATCATGCGTCTTAGTAATAAGCAGACATGATTAGAAGAAAGAGGTTTGATGCATTCAGCTTTTAATTACAGTTTCCTATGGTACCTTCGAAGATAACATGAGCGTAAGAATATTTAATCCCTGAAAATAACGAGATTTCAAATTTTGCACGAACGCCTAATAGTTCACTTTCCTATGCGATTTTTAGAGGTATTAACCAAAGTAATGGATTATCCTTCTCTTTACTTACTTGACGTAATGGCTACCTTTATCATGTTCTATTTTAAGAGTAAATTCTTCCGAGAAACCTAGTAATCTCGAGTAAACTGGCCTTTGTGAAATATCTTTTAAACGTAAATCTTAATTCGGACCAGAGCTCACGACAGAACATGAGAGCGTCAACGAAAAATTTTCATTTCAAATAGATTTACGAATTTTCAAAATAGCTGCCGGCGATAAGTTAACGATTACGTAGATTTATGGCTTTTAATGTACCTTTTCATGGCGTAGGCTCCGAACATTCCACTTTTGGTTTATTAAAGATGGGAAAACGCTGAAGTCGGCGATAAATTACCTAAGTCAAGGCTGGCGTGAAATTATAAGAGGATAGCAATTTTTGAGATCATCCTCATAGTTGATGAGAAGCTGCGTCTACGGAGGGACCGAATTCAGACAGACATAACGATAACACGAGCACGTCTCTTCTCATCCGAAAACGTGCTAAAAGCCCGAGAACGTGATAGAAGCGGATCTGTTATCTTTGACGGCATCGGTACGTATCTCTTTACAGGAACTTCCATTGCATCGCGGGTCCATTCTGCTCAACCACTCATCTCCAGCGCCTCGCAGCAATCTTCTGGTTTTTCCATCACCTTCGGATCCGATCTCAGACGCCTACGTGATATCGCAATGGGCTCTCTATCCAGCGTGCGTAATTAAAGCTATTGGTATGGGGTGTGAAATTCATAGCCAATATGAGGGAAACTAAACCTGTGTTTTGGCCGATGATGGCGTAAAGAGACGTATGGAATTACGGAGGCTATCGGGAACGAAAAATCTTCATTCCTCCGGGGGAAAAGGTTGAGGTTAGGACAGCCAGTCTGCCGTAAAATCTGCGATCCGGGATTGCGGTTCGTGTGACCGATGCTACGATAACCTTGAGGGAGCGAGAGAGAAAAAGTAAGTGAATCGGTCGCGGAAATTGTTGGCTTTGAGTAATTGAATAGACTTTTATAACCGGTCGAAATGCAGAATCGTCTCCAGAGTAAGAAATGAAACTAAACAGTATGACTCTCATTTCAGCACAAATGGCGTACCGATTCTACGATACTAGTGTCACGAAGGTAGTGAGACATTATGCGATTCTTTGAAAGGAAAAAGTCGCAATTAGTGAAAAATGTTCCCAGAACTTCAGCGAGTACATGATATCATATATTCTTAAGGCAAATAGTCTCCATGGAGAATGAAGTGGTGCTTATAGTAGTATTATATATCTTATCGTTCAATGAAAATGCATGATGAAGAAATTATGCTGGTTTATTTAAAACATTTCCCCTTCTATGCCTACCTGCATTCTCATCGAATCGTATACTTTAGTACATCGTGGAATTTGAGATAATACATGTAGAAAAGTGTGTCTTGCAGAAAAGTTTTTGCAGCACCTGGCTAAAATAGTGCATGAAACTAATAAACTGAATATTAAAGAGAAAAATATCTAGTTCTAATTCTTTATTAACAACTTTTTCTTTACTATCCATGGTTTTGGGACAGTCAAATTCCCACAAAGAACCAAATACAGTTTCTATTTTCCTCTCTATCTTATTTCTTGAAAGCCTGAAGAAAATACTAAAGATTGCTCACCGAACTCATGCCAAAAGAAACTGTTGGCGAAATTGCTAAACAAATGAATACAAATAAATCACACCAAAATAGAGTTTCCTTTTGGGATTAACTCTCAATTATCCCATTTATCATGATGGCACGCGCCCCGGAAATAGGCTTTGGTGATTTACTCCAAGTTGTCTTTACTCTGCAGTTACACTTTAATGGTTTAATTTCTCAGCCAATACCTTCTTTAATTTATTCATAAATTTATTGAGAAAACCACCGTCAATTTTTTCAAACTAAACGAAGGCTTTTGAAAAAGGACGATTCCGAATCCCAATGTTTACACGTTGTCCAAACTTGTCCCTGGGGTCCATCCCTCATGAGCCCACAAGAGACACTCGGTGAAACCAACAAAAAGGGTTGTCAACTCTCCTGTCAGAAAGTTTCAAAATAAACGTGATACTCGGGCGTGAGAGATTCTCCGACGCCTGACTCTTCCAATTAAGTCCGAAAGCGATCGATCACCACAGCCGTATGTCATTTCGTGCCTTATGGGTGAAGATCCAGACGTGGTGAGTCACCTGGCCATTAACCCCTGCGCTATCCATCAAACAATCTCTGACGGAGATAAATTCCCATCTGTGGATAACTAATTGGCCCTGCTTCTTAGGCATTCAGGAACTTAGGCCCCACTTTGCATCGTTACGTTGCAGGAAGACGGTCACGTGATTGTGGGTCAAGCGGTGAAAGTGAACGCATCGTTTTTTTTATTTGAAAGGTGCGTTGGAATGCGAACGCATCTATTGTCTTCGAACGATCCGTCAATATGCATGAGAAAGTAGAGATCGGAAGATAGGGATTAATTATAGCTTCGGATGGGCGAATTTCATCCCATCACGTTGGGAGATTCAATTTCCACTGAAATCCGTCGAATTGGAACGGCATAGTGAAAGCTGAGATGAGTTTTGGTAATGAATTGATGGAGGAGGTTGAAATTGTTGATAACCTCTCCTCACCGAGATCATCTCTAGTCCGATAGAAGTTAATAATTCCAATCCCGCCTTATGATCTGAGTGCAAGTCTAAAATCTGAGCAAAAATGTAGTCTTTGAAATTCAAGCTCCAAGTTTGCTTTTTAGAACTCTTTGGAGTTGAATCTAATTGCTTAGATATTTGTAATCTATTTTACTTCCCATGCAAACAACCATCATAGGTCTGGAATGAGAAGAAGGCTAAAAATCTTTCAAACAGTATTTTCGAGGTAGAATGAGAATTCGAATTGTCTATGAAGAAACAATTCTTATCAAGTTTGTTGAGTAACTAAATTTTTATCAATTTCTACGTAGCGATTTATTGATTTCTTACGTGTTTAACTGGTCATAATCAAGATTGGTATTTTAAAATTTTAAAGAGTAAGGGCAAGCAAGTAAAAGCAAGGACATAAATCTCTCAGATTTAATTTATTTTAAAGAAGAGGTTTACACCTATTCGTCTTCTCCTACTTGAATCACTGGTGCGTTGTTCTATAATTTAAGCATTTAATTCATATATGCATTGATAGCCATACCAAAGGAATCAAGTAATTTTGACGAGTTAACTTTGATTTAGGGAGGATATAATTATCCTCTTTTCTGCGTATGACTTCACAATTCTGTTTTTGCCCATAGAATCGAACTTATCATTAGACTTTCTATCAATGGACACAAAATAATGAAGTTATGCAGTATTTATATCCCTTGGATGGTGCAACGACTTATATAAACAATAATGTACATTTTACGCTCGAGTATATGAAAACCGTACACCGTCCATGCAAAGACAGCAAGGTTAATCGATTTAGAAACATAGTTTGAATATCAGTAAAGGTTGCGTATTTACCTTGGATTTCCCCAAGGAAACAGAATGAAAAGGAATGATGGCTGCAGGAAAATGTGCAGCAAATGTTGCCCGTATGATGGACTTGTTTTAAGTAGACTTCCAAGGACTGCTCTACTAGTTTATTTCGGATACTCGCTCATTAGCTGGAAATCGGCGACCTTCTTCGGATAACACGTTCAGGAAGGATATGGGACGGGAAACGTGAGAACAGCGAGTTAATGGATCCATTATTTTCTCCGCTTCATTCAACATACGCTATGCTCATTTTAGACGCAAGGAGATCTATGGGAACTGGAAATCAAAGCTGAGGCCGTCATTAACGCAGATTGCTTCCGCGTACCCTTTTGGTGTAAAAATGAATCCTCGTTTTAATTGGCAGACCTGATTGGAAAAGCAAGGCCGTTTAATAGAAACGATCCATAGCAGGGCATACTTTCTTCATTCTTTGCAGAAAAATTCAATTTAGAGGATTAATTCTGATGAATATTGGAGCCCTTTATCCTCTAAAGATCAATGAAATTGATAGAATTTAATCCGATAGGTTGATTAGATCTAAGAGAAGAGAAACATTACTTGAAATATTTTCAAATTACGCTAAATTATAACTTCCAGAGTGGTACCATATTACAGAGAAAGTTGTCACAAAAAGAATTACTATTTCACTTTGAAAATTAACCATAGAATAAGCAATTGACTTTAGAGATAAAAATAAAATTCATATACTACTATCGGACAATATCGTTCACAGCGTAAGACATATTTATTGCATATATAAGTTTTCACTTATGCAAAAGCGATACTAAACAAGGTTTCCTAAGGTAAATCGATATCAGAGAAGTTTCTATTCTTGAATTTTACGAAGTACTTATACTGCATAATGAAGATGTGGAGTACCAAAAAAAAACAATATAGGTTGATTTCATAGCTGCCACAAAATTTTAGAATCAACAGAATCTTCTCCCTTTTATTTTTTTTACATTCCTTCTTTTAAATTGTAAATTATCCAATATGTCTTAGGCACAATTACAATACATCCTTAAAGTTGTTCAGTAGATTTTTATCGCACTGTTTACTGTTCAAGATTTATGGAAGAATTCGTAGCCTTTTTAAGGAGCGTGTCATATTTTCAATCGGACTTTTCAGTATTTTAATGCTCAAATAAAACGGGTCAAAATTTTCCCACCGCCATAGAATGTATTTTCATGACTTTTAATGTTTTATTTTCAGGTACTAGAAATCACTAGATGTACTTTCCTATGTATTAAAATTCAGATAATTCTTTCGGTAGGATTCATAGGTTTTCCGTCATTAACCTTGATTCATTCCTAGAGACTTTTTCCATTAGATATAAGCATTAGACATAGCTTTAAATCCATCTGTAATTCCTTTCTTCTCGTCTATAATTTTAAAACTTTAAACAGTTTTTCCGAAAATAAATGGTTTAAATAAGAACGAAACTTTATAATCTCAGTTAGTTAAATGCGTTATCTAGTTTATTCTAATTAGCTAATGACGGGATTGTGTTTGTATATAACAGTACTCTCCATAAATCCTCTAGGACCTCGTTATTATTTCTTATAAGATTTATAAGGGCTTAGTCAAAATATTAATTTCAATGGATATTTGAACTTAATAAGAGGGGCTACCTCACCTAGAAAATATGATGTATTCTTTTTAGTAGTAGTACTATAAAGTACTTTGACTGTTGAAGTCACATACTGGGAATCGAACCCGGGAACGCTTTCATCTAAAGCGCTATCCACTTAGCTATTAGAGAGTATAATAATGTATTCTTTCTGAGGGTACATTTACCTTTGTTTAGTAACAGCTTCATACCCATCTTGGTGTCCTCAAGGGCGAAGGAAGGTGACATCAGTACCGACACTTTGTCACTGACGACGAAGAGGTCACCCCTGTATTTTTTGTTCCCTCGAAGGCATCTACCAACGCCGCCTAAAGTGGATAGGTCCCAGGGGTGGCCAACAGGATGTTACTCCTCCCATGGTCAGATATTGTTAAGAGTGACGGTTTTTCCACTCCCACTCATTCCACCGAAGCCATTCTGCTCTTTTTTCCGCCGCGTCCCACGGCTAATATGTCGGTGTTCTATGTTTGGAAACAGCGGCGCTGTTTTCATCACTGTATTATAAGAACAGGGAAGAACGTGATGCGAATAATCGATCTATGAACAAATATACTACTATCCCTTAAATATAGCAAAAGTCCCACGTGCATTTTGTCTTAACATTGATGAATGCCTCGCATCGATTAAATTTTATCCAGGTATCTTGACCCATAAGCTAGCAGATTATTGTGGAAGGATTCACTTTCAACGATTTCTTTAACTAATAGTGGATGTTTTGGATTAACTAATCAAGTATTACGATTGCGGGTTCGAATTCCGTATGGCCTATGGATTTCCCAAATGTACCTCATGCCACGCATGTGGCACGTACGCCGAAAGGCGGCTTGGCTATTTACGTAAATGTAGGTGATAATACATAGAAAAATGTAAATACAAGTATCATTTCTACGACTACGCATTCTAAGAGGCCATATACTCGGATAGTTATTATTGCATCACTTCAATGTAGTACCTAAATCTGAAGAATCACCGTTAAAACTAGAAATTATGTAAGGTAGATAACAAGTAATTATCACATTATTTCTTATCTTAGTCTTCAAACCTAAAATTTTAAAATTTACCGAAACTGTTATCACTTAAATACTTCATGAATGGTTGTACTCCGAACATATCTTTCCGGTCGAAAACATGCAACGTGCCGTAAAATTTGTTGAAAAAGCGCCCCTGAAGACGCACCTGTCCGAAAAATAAAGGTATGGCCACAGGAAACAGATGAGACCATGGAGAGCAGAAGGCATCTTGGCTTGAATAGGAGTTGTGAGTTAGGGAGAGGTCATGGCTGTGCTCGCTGAGATAGACTGCGGTAAAAGCAGTTCCGGCTTAGAACGCTGATGGGAAAGCCTTTTTTTCCTCCCGTAAACTTAAACCCCGTAGACAGGATTTCCCACTTCGTTTTAGATGCCTTCGAGAAGTAAGAATTGAACTGGAGATTTCGACGCCCGAGGATTACAGCATCATCAAATCTAGTAAAATATACAGGATAAGCCGGATGTGAGTGATTTCAATGGCTCTTACTTAATAATCCAGTTTATATTTGCTCCTGGGTTCTTCTTCCCACTTACTCGCAACCAAGGGTTGTTGATAAATACCCATGTCATATTAATTTAACTATGCCAATGAAAAGATCGAATTATTGATGGGAGGAAATGATTTCGCAGGATGTTCTTTTAAGTCAGTTCACCAGGTGTTTTGAACGATGAAATAATGGAAAAGTCAATTAAATAAATAACAACGTATAGAATAGCTTTGTGCTATAGTAAGCACTCTCAGATAAAATGTACTTCCTATCATAAAGCTACAATATGTTCCCAGCATCATTGAAATCTTGCTCGATGTCTAGTTTGATAATTATTTGATTGTCTGCCTTTAGACCTTAACCGTAACCCCGTGACTCGCCATTAGTGTATGCCATGGGGTGCAAATACACCATCATCAATGCCCAGCTTACCTGATAGCCTATCTGCTTCTCTAATAACCTTTATTTTTCAGCAATCTCCATTTCAGAAACGTCCTCGTCATCTTAATCTTATTTTTCATGAATGAATATTAACTATTTGAGGAATGCAACAGAAAACCACCCTATTCCACATGTTACCTAGTCACCTCCAAATCTTTAGGGAAATGCAGGAGGGATTGATAATACAACGAGCTTTCTATTTAAGAAAGATATGGCTTTGAAAAAAATGCGAGAAAAATAATTTTATAGTAACGTATTCTAATTAAAAATATTGAAATTTTTGAAAAAAGCCTTTAATAATGTGTGAATTCAATTAGAGGCCTGAATTTTGTGTAAATATTTTGTGCTGATAAGTGATTTTTATAGGATAAAATATGTGTTTCATATTATCTGACGATGGGGATAATGTATTCATTTACAAGCTATTAGGTCTGTCTCATAAAATGTTTCCTGGGTTGCATTTTAAAAATCTCAAGTATCCTCTTTGGAAATCTCACATTAAAAAACTCATTTTATGTTTCCCTCCACGTAGAGACCTTTATCGCGTGACATTCCTTTCATTGGTTACCCTACAGAGTTAGTCCATTAATGCCATTCAAAGACACTCATTTCCCACTCTCTTTCCCGAATTTCTTAATTGGTACTTTTTGATATTTCAGGTTTTAACTGCGTCTTTTTCTTTCACTTCTTGAATTTACGTTCCGTTAAAAAGCTTTCAGGTAAGAATTTATTTCCCATGAAATCAGAAACTGTAGCATTTTTATCTTCCTTTTAATTTTCGGTTTTTCATCCTGAATTAACAGATACTTTATACCCGATTATTAAATATAAAACTTCCTTGTAGAACGACATTAGGAGAAAAAATCAACTTATGGGGCTCGTTTTAGTCAAAAAATGAAGAGATACAAACCATGATGAAATCGTACATTTGAATGTACTCTGTGTTATATGACTCGTTAACATTCTTTTATATTCTCATCTTATCTGTAAATTAATAACTCATGATATTAATATGCATTAAAATAATGGCAGCAGAAATGACTACGATTTGGTGCAACATGTAAAGGTTGGTGCTCGAATAAATGTATTCACAAGAAGTAAGTTTATCAACCAAAGTTAAACTGTAATATAACAGTGAATGCGCAAGAAGAGAAAGAAAAAACAGTAAACACAGGGATTATTAACAATTAATCGAAAACAAGAAAACTATCAAGTATGAAAACTACTACAAACGATAAAATTAATTCGAATTTCTGAGTCGCAGAATTATTTCCACTGATATTCCGTAGAATCTTGATTTCTTATTGGTCTTGAAGATAACATCATTGCTGAATGGGCTAAACGTTGTTTTAACATACTCGCAAAATAATTATGAGAGTTTGAACAAAACTTAACGAGTTTTACTTATAAGTTGAAAGTAGGTAAAAATTCAAACTTAAAAGTGATAATTCGAAGCGAATGTTTGTATTCGCGTCCTTAAATACTATAACAAAAAAGGGAACCTGTATTTTCGATGTAAATCCATGTTTATGAAGACACCAAAATGTGTCCAAAATGCCTCAATAATAAATATGTACTCTTGGAAGTTATGGTAGACCATCAAGCTATGTTTAAATTTAGATCGATTCAAACTTTTTACCTTTATTAATGCTTGGACTGAATATCTAAAAGGAGCAGAAATTCTACTTTTCAAAAGTAGTAACTTTTTCAAGTTTTTCATTAACGAATGCCTATTCTTAGCTATTTATTAAACAGAACTAACAGTACTTGTAATCAATTTATTGGTTGCTTTTAGTTATTTCTATTTTAGATGTTTACGAATTGATATAGATTTTAATTGGATTGAATTAAAGAAAAATTGCACGTAATGAGATCAAATTTCGATATTAATTACGTACTGCTCAGGTATATGAGGAAAATATTGGCTCATTTTATCAAATAAACAATTATGTAAGCTGAAAATACTTTTTCCATTGAATCATCTGCTTGGTAAACGGCGTTAATGTATAAGGAGGGGAAAACGAACGCCCTGATTCTCAATCTGGTAAACAGGAGCAAAATTAGCATTGCTCTCGAATCACCTGTCATCATCTAAGTAGGTGCAGATCGGAAAAGGAAATGTACGCGAACCAGCTGTGCATAATATACAATGAAATGGAGGAAAGGTTATGGGAACAGATGGGATGATATTTCCCCCAAGGAATTCTTTCGGCGGTAATTTTTATTCCGATCAAGGGCAATCAGCTCGCTAAATTATGTAACCTACTTACTTTTACAAATACCTTGATGATCACTTTTAATTGCATATTATTACATAAGATAACAAGGAAATTTATCCTTCCCCACAAAAATGTTCAAGGCGTAGAATTAAACACAACCTTTATTTGTGGAGGAAATTTTCCACTGAATGGGTTCTAATGAGTTTTATTAGAGGAAATTCATATATAACCGCAAGGGAGTAGTAAAGTAGTATATTTTTTTCATAAAAAACTGAAAGATTTTCAATTTATAAATCTATTAGCTGTTTTTAATGTCTTAAAAATATTATTTTCTACTCATACTTTAGGTATGTAATTTCGTTTCGAACTCAATCGAGCATCAGTATGTGTGGTCAACACGTGATTGTATTATTTATTCTGATATCTGACAAAGATGAAAGTTTTCTAACCAGCGAAAAACTTTTTAAGACACCCTAAGATGCTGATGAAAGCTGCTTTGTCATGTCATATTTCTTTTTACATGAAACTCAGTAAGGTTTTCACCCCTTTTTTTCCTTTCGTATGATGCACGTAAAGAAGCGGAAAATGAAGAAACTGAATTTCTTTCTAGAAATAAATCAAAACCGGAAATACATAGGACAATCATATCCGTGAGTTTTTGTTTCAAGATCCAGAGAGATGAACTGACAGGATACGTAAACCTTTTCCGAGAAAGAAATCGCGGAAAAACTTAAACAGATTTAAGCCGAGAATCGGTCGAGTGGAAACGATTGGAAATTCCCGACTTACATCATCCGCGATCCTCCTCACATAATTCAGAGGAGACGTGGGATAGAAATGGCCGTATCATATCATTGCTTTACTCCGGTTGTTTCGCCATTCATAGCCAATTTCATGTGCGCACCTGTTGGTAAGACCGCGCTGAATTTGATCTTCTCCTTAAAGTTAAATGCAGAGGAGGGCGTGGACGGGATCTATGGGTTTAAGAAGGCGGTGCTGCGGAGAAGGATGGCCAATGCTGGGATGGGCAAGAGATGAGTCCTTCAACGCATCCGGAACAGTCGACCTCGGCGGTCAAAAGAAAGGGCAGCTATTTTAAGGATCTTGAAAGGAGCCTGACCAGCAACTCGTATGAATGTACGCGATAAAAAATGTGTGGCCTCCAGCAATGCTTTCTCGATTCGTGGACGGTTTCAGTTTCCTCCAATATTAATTATCCCGTTTAGGACATATCCTGGTGAAGGTGGCTTCAGAAACGAAAGCATATGTAGAAAGGAAAAGAGAATGGTCGCTAGTAATATTATACGTGATTTTTTTATTACGACTGATTCCGGAGAATAAGATCAGCATCAATTAAAATTATTCCACAAATTATATATTTATGTGCAATTTAGTACATCAAAAAACTAGTAAATTAAAGGAAAGGTCTGAATACAATATTTCACTTGGGCTTAAACACAGCGATGGTTTATTCTTACCCTTGATAGAGTTCCCATTGGGTGCCTCGCTATTGGAATTTTTTAAAAATATTACAACTATCATCAATTTCCCAAATGTACTTTAATTCAACCTCTTTTCAAGCGTGCTTGCATCTTCAGGTACAGAAAAAAACGTTTCCAAAATAAATGGATGGTTAAAAAGGGTGATATGTTTATCCTATTAAGTATTTCTATTTGGTTATGTCTTTCCTCGAGGAATCTTCCAACATCGATTTCAATACCAACTATTCATTTTAGGAAAAATAAATAAATACTGGATTGTAATTCCGACCCTCTCGTTCTCTTAGCAGTGCATTTGATGTCATTTCTTATACTTATATAATATCTAGATACGTCCCCTATATTACCCTGCAGATATATCGTATATCTAACTTACTAAAGGGTACTCAGCGGTGGTCCGACGTTGCTCTGAAAAAGCTCTGGTGAAAATCATGTATGTGAAACAGCAAAATATTTTAAACACAAGGCATACTCAAATAGACGAAAGAGTAGCGGATTAGCGCTGGATCTAAATGAAAATTACCGACTACCCTTTCGGCAAAATGGAAAATCTTTAAATTAGATTCTTTGATAAAACTTAGAATCGATTATTCAGATTGGCAAGAAATTCGAGTCAATGAAGAATAATTTAGTTCAGTGCAAACATCATGATCATCCGTAAGTTTGAAGCGTTAGGAGAGGATAAAAATCAGAAATTTTTCGCTTGTTCGTTTCATTTCGCCTCAACCAGAGGACTCCACGGATAATCGGCCGGTTTTCTTTCCCCCACATGACTTGCCAACCACGTCGAAGTGGCGCATCCGATATTATTTCATCTCCTCCGACTTTATATATTTGATTCACCTCTGTTATATTATGTTTCGCTCTTTAACTGAAAGAAAATGAAACTAGCTAAAAATTACTATCTATTATATATTATTATTATTATAAACCTTAAGTCTATACTTGCCGAAACATTTCCATTCTTAAGTGCATTGGTACTTAAATAATAATATTAGCAGGTAATACATTTAGTGGTAACTATACGCAGTATACTAAATTACGAATTTCTCGGTGGAGCTATAATATACATCAGTAATAGAAAGAATATATAATCGATATTTCTTGTGGAACTTTCTGCATAGTCATTTTTATACTTACCTAATAGAAAGAGTGTTCATAGCAATCGTTCATCCATTGTAGTGTTTTAGTTTATCCTCATATTCTCTCGTGAAATAATTATTCCAGGCATATGGCATTAACTCTTTCAACCCTACCTTCCTAATTTCATCAGTGGGATGTAATTTTCATATCCTATTTCCCTATCTCCTTCTCTTGCTAATCTTTCCTCAGTTAATCACTCGTCCTGCGTTTTTGTTTTCATATCTCGTCAGCTGAGTCTCTCCGATTACATCTCCTTCATCTTCCTCCATCTTTCTCTCGCCCACACAGCGATGGACACCGCGTGTTGTACTTCCCACGAAAGCGGGGACCGGTTTTCGCCGCGGAGGAATCGCGGATCGCATTCCAAAAGAGAGGGAAGATGGTGGGTGCGAATGAAGAAAAAATGCTAAAAAAGTGGGGTAAGATGGCCAATTTAGGCGATGGGGAGATGGAAGGAGAAGCTGTCAGGATTCGTATGCGAGGGATATTTCGGGAGAGCTCTGATGGGTGGACGTCCAGAGGTGAAGATGGAGTAAAAGTGAGTTTTGGGAGAAGATGAGTCTAGGACGTGATGAATAGGGGATTTAGGTCGGGGAGAAAATAGATGGAGATAAAAGACGGATTTTTAATCTATCAAAGAACTATCTTTCGTGAAACCAGAAGAAAAGGAGAATGGGAACAGGGAGAGAAACTTTGAACAGGATTTCTTGTTCCCATGGTGATGCTTAAATCTTTCTGAGAAGCTTGCTTTGGATAATACACTGATTGAATGAATGGGTGAAATATTCTTTGCAAATATGAACTGCTGAATAAGCGAACTAGCTATTGTTGGTTTTCTCCTAGAACACCTGAAATTTTATTTGTGTTGGATATGAATGAATTTTTAATGAATCGAAAGTAGATGGAATAAAAGTTAAAAAAATAAGGTTTATGGGATCTATGAATATCCATGTAAGAAAGTGATGTTAAGAAAAGTTTCCCTTAATTTTTCAGAGAGAAGATAAAATGATGAAATGATCAATGTGGATAATATAAGTAGCTGTATGGCACCGAAGTAGTAGCCTTCGTTGGAGAAGAATACAGTTCTTTCTATAGACAAAATTTACTATGAAAATCTTAATTTTCGTTTTTTTAGCTATGACTTTTATTTCGCTGACTAGTTTTTGCATGCGTAGGGAAGCTGTGTGGAATTCCAAATTAAGTCAAACGGAAACAATGAAGTAATTGAAAAGGAATGTGGCGCAAAAATTTTATACAAACAATTTTCCGTTTGGTGACACCTTCTATAATGATTCTGTAACAACAAAAAATTCTATGCAAATGTCGTGGATTATTGCGATCAATATCCAAGAACAATAACTTCAAGGTAATACTATAATGTGCACGATATAATAATCACACGCACGTATTGCTAAAAATCATCGTCGTCGACAGAGTTCGTTCCTCCTAAACGACCTCCAAAAAGTTCCCCACAGCCCCGGTTAAAAAAGTGGGTAAGGTAAACTCACTTTCTCCATAAGGCACCCATATTTTCCTCCGGTAGATAACGCTCTTAAAGTAAATCTGCGGACGAGGGAAAATTTGCCGATCGGTAGGAAAATTGAGCGGAATCGTGTGGAGAATTGGGCGATATGAGTGGGAGGAAGAAGTAGAGGAAGAATGAAAGGGAGTTGTAGATGGTGATATTTGGGTGAGGGGCGTAGGCTTTTTGTGTCGATCGATGGGTGGAGGTGACGTTGATTACATACATAGATATAAACGGAAGAGAGAAGTGGATTTTGGAGAAGAGGGCTGCCTGTAATGGGGCAGTCGTGAGCCCTGTTTTCCCCCGAGTTATCTTTGGCATTTTTGTAATGAATGGAGTGGAACAGATCTAAACATCGCGGCCAGTTTGCAGGCGAAACAAAGGACTAAATTACGTTTAATTTCACAATTTGAAAGCACGGCTCTCAGCTGTGCTACATCGCGGTCTATAGGTTGTTTTAGACTTGTACTATATGTACGATCGTAGTACGCGAAGGAGGGCTCTCAGGTAGCCTGATAACCTATGTGGTCATAATAATTATCCTCGGTTTCTTGTTTTAGCGGTATGTTTTCATATGTGCATGACATTTAATACAATTTAATGTTTACATGAAAACTCCCGGACTCAATAAATGGAGGTTTGCTAGAAAAGGGACAAGGATCGCTATTTTTTAGGCTAGATGGAAGAAGACTTTTCAGTCTCAATTTCGCCTAAATAAAGACCTTTTAGAACTTTTAATTCAGAAGGACTATTCATAGGTGTAATAAGACCGGAAATCACCCTGTGAGATAGATTTTCCTTTACTTTAAAAAGGACTGAGGAAATTTCCTCCATGGGCAAAAGGTTGTCAAACGCAAATCATCCATGTGTTTAACCAATAATAGAGCACTCGAACAAAAAATGAGTTGTTTTCCTTGGTAAGGATCTTTAACCGAGTATTGTAATTCTAATATTATTATTATTATGTTTTATAAAAAGGACAAGACAAGCATAAATGAATGGAAAATTTCAAATTCAACTAAACAAGAGGAGAGGAAATTTTCTATTCTAAGAAAGTTCAAATCATAAATCTAAATAAAGAAATCCAGCTATTTAATCAGTTTAATGATTGGTATTGATTATGATAATTCCTTCAAGATGGCAGTCACGAGGTGGAAGACTATTGAAGGCACATAAGGAATAGTTATATTCTATTTTGCGTTTTTCCTACCTTGAACAAGAAATCACTCTGAAAACCTGCAAAAATGGATATATTTCCACAAATCTCCATCAGCTTTTTTGTACAATAAAAAATTGATAGAACGATGCTATCATCATATATTATAAAATTAGGTGACTTATAGTTACAATGCAACTTTTCTGACTACCAGGTTCTCTTGAAATATCATACGTGGTTTTGTTTACTTTTAAGAAATGTTTTTGAGGGAAGAGATTCAGGATCTCCCCAATGCATTTCAATTCCGTAATTTCCGCAAGAAAAGTCTTCCATCTATTTTCCGTGTAGAAGAGTTTTAGTGTTGTCATTTTCATTGCTCAACCCCAAAAGCAAGAAGTTAATCATTGGTTATGTCACTCTTCCCTGAGCGGTTCAGAGGCACATGGCCGACATTGGCGGACTCGGAAGGAAGCGGGATGACTTCGTTGTGTTCGACTGGAATCTGACAAGGAGCTTGAACAAGAATGAGATGTGTACGTTGTGTAAAGAATTTCTACGACATATATACTCAGATGACGCAAGATAGGAATCTTTCGAAGAAAGAAGAGTCAAATAAAGATTTAATTTATTCCAAAAATTCAGGGAGAGTTCGTAAAGATTTAGCCGACATTACACGCCCTCCCTATAGCATAAGCCGTTCGTAAGTTGCTGCAAGGAAGATCAGAGAATAGTAGATGCTAAAAGCAATCGATTTAAGCATTCATTTTTCCGTGAACTATACATGAAAATGATCAATTATCTATTTCTAAGGTTTCATTTTTGTCTATGACTTTGAGAGATCAAATTGCTTGAAAATACTCCATCTTTAAGATTCTCCCCTGATATCCTATGAGTGCACATCAATCTGCTCTCTCACGTCTCACGTCAAGAGTTTTCTAATACAGCTCCTTTATTCTGGGGGTAACAAAACATCTTAAGGACAAAATCATGATATTAAGACTGACGCCTAACATTCTACATTAAAAATTGAAGTCGGCAAAAAGTCTTTTCTTATAAGAGTTATCGTGTCGCTTGTTATCATGTCTGCTGAACTGCAAATGGTTCTCTTAGGTAGTCTTCGAGCACTCTTTTCAAACCATAGCGTCACAGTAGACATAAAATGCATTGCAAATCCACGCTTTCCTCAACTCTCTCCTATTTTAAGACTTCCCATTAGCGCGCGCTTAGGCGGAAGTATCCAATGGCGACAATTGGGAAACATCGTGACCCTTATCTTACTCATTCTCTCCTCCTGACGCCTTTCCCTTATCCACCGCTGGGGCTATTTGGTTTGTCGTTCTTGAGAGCACCGCACCGGGGGAGTGGACACTTTCTCCTCACTTAAGCTGACGTTTCCTTTTACTTTCAGTGCTCTCATTCGCGCGAAGACTCTTTATCTGAATGAATCGTCGAGACTTCTTCATCTAACGACTAAGATTTCCTCACAGCGGGTCGGATATTCGTCGAGAGACTTGGGCAACGAAGAGGAGGTACACCGATAATCGTTTCTCGTGTGGATATGGTGATTAGGGAAGAATTCCGTCCTTACGTTGATTAGGAAATTATGGATTCCAGAGGTCCGCTAGATGGCTAGGCTAGATTGGGCAATCATTTTGTATTCGGGCCTAATAAAGTATTCTTTTCCCCTCGTGGTTAATCATGGTAAACGGAGGATTTTTATCTTATTGTGATGATGATCGAAGGTAGCGGTGTATTATACGACGGATAAACGGTGACGCGTTTCATGACGCGCTGTCACATTCTACCAATTACACAAAGCTCATAAGTCGAAGGACTCAGTCGAAGGTTCAAGGGCATAATTTAAATTAACACCTGATGATTAATTTGCGCATTCCTTGTTAACTATACATAATTCTGTATTTTTTTATAGTTTGAATGTAAATTTAAGAATAGGAGTAGAACTTTTTGAAATTTTATTTAAATAACGAGTATAGCCACTCTTTTTACGTTTCATAACAAATTAGATCTTATTTTTGAAATAAGTTAACAATATAGTATGAGTGAATAAATTATGGGATCAATTGTGACTATCACTCCACTACTAAAATAGTAACATTCGTAACATTGTAATCGTAAATTTGTAAAATTTTTAAAGTTTAACTTTTCCTAGATGTAAATTTCCACTTAGTGAAAGCTTTCACCATCAATTGTATTATTTCTTCATTATTCTATGTATTCAGTGGTTTTTCAGTCAAAATATTTAAACAAGGGCTTATTTTACTTAATAAATTTGCATAAAGTACGTTCTTAGATGATATTCCCGAAATTATGCGACCTTCTTGTTATATAGGCGATTCCGATACTGCAAGGAAGAGCAGGAACATAAATGATAAAACCAATCGATTTAAGAATTTATTTTTTCCAAAGTAATCGATTAGAGAAGTAGTAGACTCATGCCTCCCTCAACCTTTCATAAATGTGGATTTCCTAACGAAAGCTGCATACATCAATCAAAGTTTAATCTTATGCTTTTAAATTTATTAGTCCATTGAAATGTAGAAAGTACAGAAAATCGATTCTAGCAAGAGATACTAAAATCTAAGAGATGTTCATTACTCATCATTAGAAAGCTCCTTAATCGAATACGAAGGATTCCTGCGGAGCATTGGAATTTTTTCACATTAAATCTACTTAAAGAATATTTTTGAATTGCAAATTGATTTATTTCTACGCCCATCACAAAATTTTAGATGCACTTGAATAGCTCATGACAATCATATATGACCCAATAAGATTGTGACTCTCTAAACTGATCTGAAATCTAAATATGCTATTAAAAGGAACAAAGTCTATTAATTTCGTTTGAATTCGTTCAGAAAATCATAATATATAATTAATTTCCGCTAAGAAATTCAGAAAAATTAGAGGGTAAGATGCTACATATGGAATTTTTCAAGCCTGGGCCAATAAAGGAAGTTGAAAGGGAGTATTTCTCGTAAGTGGAATCCACGGCGTGACATCCCTTTGTGGGAATTCGCCAAGCGGCATTCACAGTTGATAAGAGAACAGCGCATCGACTCCCACGCCGCCGAATTTTGACCCTCTGTGACCGGAATTACTTGTATGTACATGAATATATTTTCCAAGCCTAAGAACGAAAATTTCTCAAGTTAAAAATGCTGTATTTACGATTGAATGAAATAATGTAAAGACAAGGAATATTATTTCCTCGGTCGTTGTATCTACAAGCGATTAAATCACCGAGGGAGATGGAAAGTTATAAAAAACTGAAGCATTTCACAGCCGCTTAAGAAGGATTCACTTAACTTCACGTAAGGAAATATTCTGTGGATACTTTCAGTAAGAAAGATTAATATTGAAATGATTTTTCGCTTTTATTCTAAGGGGTAATTTAAGTCATAAAACCTCGTGTAAATAAAAACTTGTGTACTTGCATAATCTGTATTGTAACAAAATAACTTCATCATGTCGTTGTTACTTCCATCCCTTTCGACCTCTAAGATTAGGTATGAAAGAATTTTTACGATGCGGAGCAGAGAAAAATGGATTTCCTCTCATCGAAGAAGGTGAGAATTCGTAGCGGCCATATGCCCAGGGAAATGGAACCGACTGTTATAAGGGCACAATCTGCCCGACCCTAAAAATGAAAAACCCTTATTTTTCCCTTGTAGCAATGGATAAGATGGGGCTTCAGGTGCTGCTCCTTCATTTCCGGAGGGTCCCTCAAAGAGAGATCACGGTGGTCGTAATCGCTTTGAGGGCGGACCGTCTCAGACCGTGCGTGCTTGAGTGTGACCTCCCCCTCCCACTTCGCCCATAACTTCCCTTCCTTCCCCGCCTCCCAAATCGTTTTTTCCCCAATTCCCACTCCGTCCAGGAATTCCTTAACGACTCCTTTTTTTCACCCATTTTTTTCCGTCGCCCCTGAACGCACTCTTTGAAGTCGTAACGCTCTCGATACGTCATTACAATTCATGCGAGGAGAAGGCTTTAATGGGGGTTGCGGGAGGGAGGAAATGTCTCACTTCATGATCGGACGGTTGGGGAAATCGTTATCAACAAATGCGTTAACTCATTTCAAAGAGAGTCGTAAAAAGTACGTGAAGATTTTTTAGTGCTCCGGTCATTGAGCGGATAACTTAGGCGTCGAGATACATTTATAAATAGGAATTTAACGGGGTAAAATTTTATTGCCGTCGAAATTTCTCGGCCCATGAAATGAGAGTTTCATGAAGCTAGTTTTTCTTAAGGTTCCATTTTTGTCGATGGATTTGGAAGATCGAATTGCTTACAGATATCCTTTACCAGTGCCCGTTGAAGGAGATAAGATAGAAAGAGAAAAAATTACTTATGGAAATTGAAAGACAGACTTTTACGCCTGGAAAGTCTCTTTGGTGGGATGCGTTCAAGTATTGTGACTTCGTTGTTTTTTTATATTACTTAAAGGATTGTTACCAAAGAGAGAACATTGGCTCTGAGGGTGATTTTAGGCAGTCCTGGGTTCGATGCCCTTCGTTCCGTTTGAATTATACGATAAATTATTTTTTTGGAATATTTTCCTAGAAAATGAATTCATCATTAAATAGTAAGAAAATTACACAATCATATCAAGTGAAAATGTAATATTAGAAACGGTAATATAAGAACATTCAGTAAACACCTTTAAAAAAGACTATATCGTCCACATAAAAGCTTGCAGGTATCTAAAAATACTATGAAATTCGGCATTCTATAGTTTTAAATCACATTTTCCCGCATTTAAATCGTTATCAATTCTCTTACATTTTCACATAATTTATTATGTTCTTATAATCTATTATTTAAGATTTATTTCTTGTTCTACGCAATGAATATTATCTTTAGATCGCGGTATTTATAAGTTAATTATCATTTATCATTATTCGATTTAATTTCCAGCACAAATGAGAACGAACTCTTTCCTACATTAACATTTCATCACCTTAAATTCGATAAATTAGAACTTTCTATGAGCCGCCTTCTCAGATCTCGAAACAGGTAGTTGGAACAATGCTGCTGGTCCAGATTTCTCTAAGTGACGTTAAAGCTTTATCTTGGACAATTTGTATCGGAAAAGGTTATCTTTTCGAAATTGTTTTGATAAATATCGAGCTGCGTATAGTGGAAGTCCCGCTGAGCGAATTATAGTTGGTCCGGTTTCGCGGGACGTTATCTATCAATCCTAGTTGTCAGATTGAAAGATAAATGCAATGAGATTTATTTTCCTCGCGCTCCCTTTTTCAGCTTTGATTTTCGTTGGCCAGAACAACGAATAATGGCCCTTTTTTCTTGCACTGTTTCAATCATGTAATTAGCCACCAGTCGATATCGTATACGGTTATCAAATGCTATTAATATTGAGTTTAAAGAAAAGCAGTTTTACGAGTGGGACGTATTTAATTTTTGGTAATTAAACTCTACCAAGATTGATGAGTAAAATTTCGATGCGGGATTTCTTGACCAATAGAGAATTCATAGATTATATATTTAAAAAATACAGGGGCTATTAAATCAGGGTTATCAAAATTAATTAGCGGTGTAAAATTTTTATTCGTAATAATTGTTTTGTGTAACGCATTTCTCCATAACTATAGCTCTTTTAACGGGCCGATTTATGGAAAGAATAAGCAAGAATAGTAAGAAGCTACTTATAGACTATAATGAGAAAAATCTTCGTTATGTATTACTAGGAGCGGAAGTCGTAGCCCAATTGTTAACTCCTTTTTCCTATTTTGGATTCACGTTATGAAAAATACTTTGGTTTTCTTTTTATTAACATCTGGAATTTTTCATTGAAATGTAGAGCGTGATAACGCTTAAAAAGAAATTTCCATCATACGAAGCAGAGAAGCAAGAACGTGAGGCTCCGTGTTTAGAATTTCTCATCGTCGTTCTTTCAATGTATTCACGCATGGTCTCTGATAATTGCTGCTCTACATATCTTTTAGGCTGTGCTGTACTTTCATGCGATGACTTGTAAAAAACTTTCGATCGGTTGATCAACCCTTTATATAACAGACAAAAAATTATCGGATGGTGAAAAACTAGTAGTGAAACGGTCGAGCTACGGATTTAATCTATGATGGCAAATCAGGCTAGCATAACGATTCTATACTCGCTTATTCATGTCATATTAGATTCTCCGATCTCCTGAACAGTCTAGCAAACATTTTTCCAGCCATGTCACCGAACACGATTGAATTGTTCGATTAATTAATGGAATCGGCAAAACGTCTATTAAGCCCTTTGAAGCTGTTGAGTGAAACAATCTGCACGTTCAAATAATTGCCATTCCTTTGACAAAGTATCAGATAGCAATCAATGATAATCCATAATATGCGAAAAAATAATCAAATTTATGGAGAATTCATGACCTGTGTATAAACCTAATAAGAGAACGTATTAAGTCTTGCATTTCAATAATACGAAATTAGGATATCCTCGGAGCAACTTAGCTCTTCTTATACTGTACCCAAGCTCAACTCGAAGTGTATGTTTTAGATTCTCCTCAATTTTGTATAAATTTTTCTATATGGAGTTAAACAACTCACGTAATTTAAGCTACGCCTATCGCATAGCAACTGTGGTGTTAAATGTTGGAACCGACGAAAAGTTGATATTCTAAAAGGGAAAAAGGCAACAATGATTTAGAAATGTTTCCGAAACAAGTATTCAAGATTAGAAAGTGGTTTTTAGATAAATCGACAAAATTTCTTCTATTTCCCTCAAGTTGGGAGGGAGCAATAAAAAATCGGGCATTGCACAATCTTCCAACCTTCTGAGTAACTTCCCCAAATTATGCTCTTAAATTCGAGGGAGAAAGTAATTGTAGGTTTAAAGGAACGGCCGGAGGAGTCGCCGCCGATCAGGCGTTATAGATATTCAAATCCAAACCTCGTAAAAAGCGGGTGTTTTTTCGATGGCCAGGATATGGAGCAACTGCCGGTCGAAAGAGGGGGGGATTGTCGAGACAAAGGATAGTTGAGGCCGAAACGACTACTCGGGATTTTCCGTCGTACGGACGGAATGGGCACTGTAAACGACCGTTGAGGTATACGCAACCAAGGAATTGCTGTTGTTTCCATGGCAATGTTATTAGGAGCTCTATTCACACATTGAAATGAGCTGTGTCAACCGAGAGGATTTTCTAATTGCCGGTGATTTATTCTGAAACAAGTAAATCGATCACTTGAAACAGGGATCAACAACCCGTGGTCCGCATGCAGTCCTTGTAAAATTTCAAATCTTTCAAGTCTTCTACGACTATTTTCATTCGCTTTCGGTAGCTAGAATACGAAAAAAGTATCTTTAATAAAGCTAAAACAGAAAAAGTTAAGTTCTGTGGTTATAAAAATTACTACTGTACAGAGACAACTGAAAAAGCGGCAATTCACCATGGAAAGTTGGTTTTCTTGAAATGAAATTGGCTGCTGATCCTGTAAACTGTATGATTCTGATGGCGTTTGAACTATAAACTTGGATAAACCTCATGTTGATGTCATGAAGTTTATATTTATTTTTCTGCTATTCTTGGATTCTCAAAAGATCATCATTTTGGTGAAATGTCAGAATCAAAAATAAAGGTCTACTTCTAAATACTCCACTGTCTCCTAAATTCAGCTCCAATAGATAAATACCGAAGGTTTCACGGCTTCTTAGTTATGATTCATTCCTCGTCTCACGTTTTTATTTTCTTTTTAAATAATAGTTCCATAAATAAAATCAACAGATTTTTTTTGAAACATCAAACATGAATTATTAGAAATTTAATGGTTCATATAGAATATTTTTATCGTGCATATGTTTTTAATTCAGCATAGAGAGCTTTTAATCAATAGCTAAAATTTTCCTTTTGCTCACTGACGCTTTAAATTAAACAAGTTTATTAAAAATAAGCATTTTTCCACTCAACGAGGTATTGCACTTTAGGATATTTGTGATCTTTGCACTTCTTACAATATTCACCTATGACTGAAGTGTATATAAAAATGAATGGATTGATAGTTATTAATTTTAAATAATTTAAGCAGAGTAAAGATAAAGAATTAATAATAAATTTAAGGAATAATGTAAGTAAATTATAACATAAATATTAAATTTAAGGAATTTAACCAAATGGTTAAGTACTAAAAGCAAATAAACTGATCAGAAGTGTATATCTACATGGACTTCAATAACTCCGCGATTTCTGAGAGGTGAGATACTGAAGCAGAGACCTGATAGCCTTCATAATTTAATCTTTCCTTTACAGATTTGAATGACAACCAATCGATTCTTATCTAATTTTCGAAAGAAAATCAGTGGATTTCGAAGATAGTGATGGTACTTAAGGAAGCAAGTATTTGCAAGCTAGATACTTCTCATGTGCATCATTTAGAACACTTTTATGAGATTTATTAGAGCTAGCAAATAATGCTGAGGAAATCATCATCTGTTTTCAAATCTCTGGTGTTTAATTAACTGGTTGATAACTTTGGTATCTCGCAAAACAACTCTCTCGGACTTTCTGGAAAGTTTTTCAGAGAGAGAAATCTCAAAGGAGAACAAACAAGAATTCAACAGGACAAAATTTTAACCAAGAAACTGCATAGATTCTATAAAATAAAATTATATGCGAAGACATTCAGGTTGGAATTTATCTCTTTCCTAGTCTTATTCCCATCAATTGCGATGTCGGCAGATTATTTATGATCATTAATTGTGATCAGAGCCATTGCTACGGGCCCGCGTTTCTCTTTGTTAGGGACTTTGAGAATCTCCAATGAAATGTCCATCAAAATTAGTTTGAATAAAGTATACCTAATCACAGAAATATCTTACAGAATAATTTTGACAATGCTAGTAACATCGGCCGAAGGGATATTTTCAAATTTTAAATTATTATGAAGTTACTGTAAAGGATGAAAAAATATCCAAGAGATTTTGATAGGCTTTTGTCAATCGAAAATGAGAAATTTGATAAGATGGATTCCGTTATTAATGCTCCGTGCATTAAAACTAGAAACTCCTTTAAATTCCGTGAAATTGTCACTCAATAAATCAATCTAAAGCCAAAGAAATGATTTTAAAATATATTTTACATGCGTTTTAGAAAAATAATTCTAAACTAAAATAAGTTTGAAAAAGTTGCGAGGATATGAGAAATTATATTTTATGCGGGGCTCCACGGTAAACCACTTGCCTAGGGCCCTGTGGATCCAAATATCTGCTCTGGTGATGATCATGAGGGCGAATTCTTGATTTATTACATTAATTTTTTTACTTCGGATTTCCTTCCTGCCACCAGCCCCTTTGGGAAAATAGGGTTCCCATCGGGACCGAACCCAGGACCACTTCCATCTGATCCTGAAAGACTCAGGCAGGATTCAATATGGAACCAAAAGTAGAATATCGCTTGATCAGAAAAAGACTAATTTTAGCATGGTATCGCTTGTTAGAGAGCGATTTAATAGCCGGTAAGAGATACTAAATAATTTGCATTCATTTTCATGGCTCAGCTGCAGGAAAGCAGGCACCAAGATATTCCTCGGGGCAAATCTCTGCATCACGCCGTTTGAGGAGTCCTGCCAGAAAGCAATGGGCACCGTGGGATAGAAGTCTTAATACGACAGAGGAGAAAGTCTACAGCCGTTTAACATACGTTCGATGAGAGCGGCATCCGCTCTGTTTTCGTGCCGATAGCAATTGAATGGAGCGGAATATTAATCATCCCACGAAAGTTGGGTAACCTAAAAGAGACGGATAGTGCGGGCGGATGGGATTTCCTAATCGCACCATTTAAAGTACGCCTGTTTTCTTTATTAAATCGCCGGTTTCTCCAGTCTGACTCATGTGGAAAATACCTCTGCACCGGAGGGCAATGTAGCCAATTGAAGAGGCCGCAATTATTTAAGTAAATTGGGACTGAGAAGGTTTCGAATAATTAAGAGAAGTCGAAAGGAAAACACTAATGAGACGCCAAGAGTCTAGGAATTACAGATCGGCAGCGAAACTTGGTGATGTAGAATGGAAACTAATGGGGGATTTTAATTATGCGTTGCCTGCTGATAGTTTGCTCACGCAATCCGGAGAAAGTCTTTCGGCGCACTGCATATGCTCGCATTTCGAATCCCTTTAATGAATACATCATCACGGATTCCTAGTGAAGCGGAGTTTAACTTTCCATTCTCAGTGAAAATATCGAAGAAATTCTGCGAGATTTTTAGTTGAGCCCTAATTTCTGCAAAACCCAAGGGTGTTTGTAGGCTATGTAGGAGCTTAATCATTGCTAGAAAGTATTGGTTGAATTTATAGGAGTCTCTCACAGATTTTCAGCCAATTACGAGATATTTCTTTTAAATTATAGAAGTATTAGTATGAATATAAATTTCAAATTGATAAGGAAAATAATATGAAATGGATGGAAAATACATGGATAGGAAACGTATTGAGAAGAAAATTTGTGAACCAAAGGTAAGATGTTAGGTAAATTATAAAATGATCATAACAGCAAAAAAAAGAAGTTTTAGACAAAACTTTTATACTGATGTAAAATGAGGAGATTTAATTTTTATTGAGCAAAGGAAAAAGTATGAAGCTGGAAATTTTCTCGTGGATTTAATAGTAAATTTTACTTAAATTTACTACTCCTATTTTTGTTTTGGAATAAAATACCTAAAAACGAAATTTGTTTCCAAAGGCTGCATTTATTGTGGAGGTATCCCCAAACCATACCTTCTTGCGTATTACCATTACGTAAAGGAAGGATTCTTTAATTTTCCAATAAGTACTTCACACCTTACAAACGAAACATAATTCATTTAGTTTGGTATACTTGCCACGACTGTAGATTCTACTCGTAAGTAGAAACTCATAGCAATGTAGCAATCTATTGTTCTATAATGCTGGTTGCTTTCTCGTTAGATATTTTAATAATGGTCTGCTTTTCGGACAAAGAGAGTTTTTCCTATGTTACTTGATTTTGGTCATTTTTCACTCTATAATGTAGTCATTTTAACCTGAAGGACAGTTAGGTATGAATAATATACTACATGAACAGTTTTCGGTCTACCAACTGAGACGGAAGATTATCAGGTTGCGGTGCATTTAGGGACGGAAAAATCTGCACCATAAGCGGATAGCAGAGCTTCTTAAGCGGTAATCTAAGATTTATTTAGTGTGGAAGGGTCCAAGTATGAGAGGAAACCTCGTGGCGGGATTTTAAATCAGTTTTATTTTATACAAAAAGTGAGAGATATCATCGTATAATAAAGCATTTATATCCACGGAAAATAATATTTCAACTGTATTGGTTAAAACATAAACGAAAATTATTCTCAACGTACAAAGATATCGATAAATGTCATCACTTTCCTCACGCTATGAACTATTTCCTTCTTTTATTTCGCCTTTAGATAGTTTAGTACATTTTTAACGTATTTATATCTACGAAATTATCTCCAAAGTGTTTTTCAATTTGTTTTCTTCACATCGAAATCTTTTCCGCCGAAGGCTACGCTTACGTGCCTTCTGGTATAAATTGCTCCTGCGTGTCTTTTGAAATACTGATTTGGGCAAGCGGTGGCATTATGTGACGGGCCACACCAGAAGTTGCAGCCGGAAGGCGTGTTTCTCGGAGTCAACAGAAATATAAATGCGGAAAGAATATGACGCTGCGTGAGATGCGGGATTTATACCAAATTAAAGGAAATGCTCACGGAGAGGCGTAATTTTGATTCCATCGTTTTTTTCAATTTTCTCCAACACGCACGGAAACGAACACTGCCATGTTATCGAAAACCTTTATCAAGATTGAGTGAATGATTTTCATGACTAATTGCTGAGTAAAATTCCAGGAATAGCTAAAGTAATTACTACAATTGGATTACGGAAATCCAAGAAACAATCTTTAATTTCCTTTGATATTGCAGATAGAATATAAAATATGCAGGACATTTTAATTATGATATCTGTATGAAAACTAGTCCTATGCAAATGTAAGCACGATATGATATTATTCAATATGTATTTTCAGTGTGAAATATGAGAAGAAAGTAGTTTGCGACGAGTGGGGAATTTAAATTAGGAATATTGTTGCCCAGGAATAAAAAAATCACCTGCTGACTTTCATTATAGTTAGAAAATATGATAAATAAAAAATTATTACCTGTAAATTTTAATTTTGTTCAAGGGAATGTCATATTAGCAAATAGTCCTGAACGCTTACAAACTGCTGCGACAAATAATGAGACAGAAGGCCTGTATACAGTAGTATTAAAATATGAAAATAAAATTAAATAGCAGGAAAATCGAGCACATCAACCAAAAGGTCATTACGCTACAACTCATTTATAACTGTGTACAATTTATGTTTGAAAATATACGCTAGAATAAAAATTCCAGTATAAGGAAGCTTTGGGGTTCAGGAATGAGTCTTCCAGCAAAGAAGTGCATAAATTCAACATCTAGTGCGGTGTTTTGGAAGAGAAATGTAATTAATCGCAGAGAAGGTACGTTTTATAGAGCGCCTGGAACGGAAAGAGGTCCTAAATATTATTTGGGACAACAATTGATAAATAAGGAAATCAAGAAGAAACAAGCGCATTATTTCATCGCAAATGAGATTTAATCCCCTTTCGTTCACGTCAATCACGAAAAATAATAGTAATCTTGGCTGGATTTCCAATGATGTCTGATACAAATATCCGACGAATTAACTTGAGTTCCTGTTTACCGGTAATCAAAAATATATCAACGGTAGTCCAAATCATGCAATCGTGCGAGAATTAGTTATTCTATTTGGCAGGAGATGAAAATGATCTCTCTTTGATGGAAGGATAATTATTTTCACGGATGTGCATGACAATGCAAACAACCAGGAAGAAGCCGTCTGACGAAAAGGGTTCCCAACACTCACACGTGTGATTGGCGGGCGACACGTGATTTGAGTGGTAGTTGGTACAAAAGAGGTGATAGAGGGGATCGCAAAGTATTGTTTTTTGGGAGAATAGGAGATTAAGAAAGGGCTAGGCCGGAAGAGAGATGAATAACCACGAGTTGGGAAGACGTGGCGTATTGGACTTAGAGACGCGGAGAATTGTGAAAAGGCTGAAATAAAAGGGGAGATCACTCAGGAGCGAGACGTAAGTGTCGGAAACGATTCTTCCCTAATGAAAAGAAGAAAAACTACGTGCGAGCTGGGGAAAATTCTAATAGACGTGAAAGTAAATCGTAGTTCATTAATTAGGGGCGACTCATTTCATGAGGAAAAATAGGAATTTTTTCTGAAAAAAAAAATTGATCGCTTTAAAATGGGCAGAAAAACGAAAGGCATGACTATCTAATGATTAAGAGTACTTATGATTGTTTCCTTAACTGAGGAAAGCCGCTTTCACTCCGACTAATGGTTCTCTTCGGAACAACGAGAGTAATGATGGCACGAGCTGCATCTTAATAAGTAGTATCCCATCTCTGATGGTGAAGGCAGCTTTCTTTTGAGTTATTCCTCGAGATGCTCTTGGAAATATCTGATGAACACAATCCTGATAATGTATGGAATAAACTTTCCTCTATTTTAACCTGAATGATAGAAATACAGAGGGATGAACTTGAATTTCAAATATAAACTTTATGTTTGTTATCTTATAGCCTACAAAATATTTTTAATCAGTTTAAGAAATCGTAAAGGTCTTCAATTGTGCAATATTGAGACTAAAACGCCTTATCTTCCGGTCAAAAATGTCGTCAATCATATTGATAATAGCATAAATAATGAATGTGTAAATAAAAATAGTGCAAAATTTTCGAAGGAGTGAATGTAAGGTATTATCCTAAAGTTTTATTTTAGGAAAAGAGATCTACAACAGGAAATAAGGGTCAAAAACATGATGATAAACTTTCTAATGGTGGAAGCTTAAGTTGTAATGGCGAATTGTGAACTACATTTAAAGCAAAAGAGCAATACATATAAATATTATATAAAATGAAATCAATAACTGCACACATTGCAATAAATCATTAAAGAGCAAATAACAGAATACGCCTTGAAATTGTAATTTTAGACATACTACAATAATATCCAAAGATTAAATTTAGTTTTTTAGTTCAATACCTCGTTGTTATTCTTTTGGGAATATGATTACTGTTTGAAGCATAAATGAAATATAAAATACTACAAAAGTTTATCTATCAGTTAGATAAATATTGGATGGTGTTAAAATAATTTAAATTATTTCCTCCCGTATATGTGTGACTTTAAACCGCGGCAGAAATATTGCTATCTCTTTTAACATTAATTTTATAATCCTCCTATTTTAGTAGTATCAATTACTCCCTATCGCTTTCTGTGATTCTCAAACACAACCCCTTAAAACATTGTAGCTGTTCCGACTGCTTCCGTTTATTCTTCACGACCAAATTTATATCCCTATTTTCCTATCCTATTTTCCCCCATTTCCCTCAGTCGTCGGTTTCCCTTTGTTTTCCAGTAGTGGAATGCTCCGGTAATTGCCTCAGAAATTGTACACTTCTTCTATTATCTATCTTATAGAAGAAAGGGAAATGTTAGAACAATAGGTATACACGAAGGGTAAAATATGGTAAGAATCGATAACTCCATTCTGGAGAACCATTATAGAATGTTGCTGCGCATATGCAGCTTTCCTCTGAACGAAGGTATCTTCTCAGTTTAAGGGAATGCTCTGTATTTATGTTTGAACTCAAATCCTCAATGATCCGGTAGAACAAGTATTTTCGGACTAGTTATAACTAAAAAAATAATATTTTATCTATATGTTTGTCTTTTACTCTATAAATTTCCAGTAAATGATCAGCTCGTTGTTTTCTCGAATTATCACAATTAAATCCTGCGAAAGGAAATGTATTTTTCTCATTACGATACTGAATTTATTTCCTTTCAAACAAAAAGTTATTCGTTCTCTATAAAAACACGGATATTTAAAATAATATTCCAACACGGAGCAACAAGATTGAAAATTATATAACTTAGTCGGTTACTTTCGTTTTCTTGCTTCATTAAGAGATCTTTCTTAGCCTTAGCTTTCACGTAGAAAAGTTAATCCCAAAATTAAGAAGTTCATTAGGTGAAACTTTCTATTAATTCATCCTTTTGATACTAGAAAGTCATTCTAAATGGAAGATGTATTAAAGTGAATTTCCCCTTTACAGACCTTAGGGAATAACTGAACTCGGTCACGAGACTTTTCATATGTATTCCGCAGTATAATAGCTAATTAATGGAAAGCTTTTGGAAGAGAGTCAAAATGAAAGTGAGCATTCTTTCATTGAGGAAATTTAATTCTTGGACAGACTCCGAAGTATTACTCTGTTGAAATCAACGAAGAAAGTATCTATAGTGTATGGTGCGGTTGAATCAATTCTTTCAAAAACTTGCATGAGCTGACTGCACTTAGTGGAACACCACGCAATTAACGTCGTATTTTCCAGAACTTTTAATGATAATTATAATCGCTGAAGATGGTTAAGGTGGCCAAAACCGGCTGCTTTATTATTAAAACTTGGAGAAAATACATATCCCTGTTTGATTTTATTAATCAATATGTAGATAACTCCGCGAAGGGGATAGCGAAATCACACAAGTTGAACATTAGTTAAAATATAGAGAAAGTTTTGCAAGTTCGACAAAGTAACTGCTAAAAACAACTAAAAAATTATTTTCAGCGATGTATGCCTAATTTATTATTCATCTACCCTGCAAGCCACCCTTTCGCGTGTAGTAGGGAGTTATTAAAGGCTTAGTATAATTCTTTGGTTCCAGGAAAGCTAAGAGTTCTATCGCCTTCGATGAAAGTGGTCCCGGGTTCGATTCGGAGTAAGGAAATGATATTGACCCAACGTCATGAAAAAATTGGGAAACTAATTAAACTAACAAAAACTAAATTCGTTGACAGGAGAGTCGATGCAATGCCGGCGGTGAATGCCGCGTGAGTCGGTCATATCCCTCTAAAAGAATGCTGCGCCATAGTCTATGTTGGACTTGAATAAAATTAGCGAATAAGAGAATCTTCTCAATGGGTGGTAGACCTGATTTCATGCTATGAGGATATTTTCTTGCTTCTGTTTCTTTTTGGGTTAAAAGAATTATTTGTGCGACAAAGCCCGAGAGTTCGTAGAAAAAAAACCTAGTGGTTATATGGATGAACTCTGCTAAATGGTCAACAGGAAGAAGGATAGCGGAAATTGTAAGAGGAACCGGTAGAGGTCCTCTTTGGAACATCTCCTTCGACCTCTAACATTTGCAGATTCAGCATCTTAACTCACTCTAACACACCTCGACTCACATGGGTCGTAAGAAGAGCTAGGGTTCCTAAAGTGTTTTGCAGAAGAGGTCCGTTCCCATGATGCCCTTCGGCTTTCCCACGGCGAGAATTCCGTCCACTTAAACCTCACCTTCCGTCTCTTGTCCGCCCACACAACCCCTTCTCCAAACTACCCTTCAAGCAGATGGGCCAACATACGTTGCAGCTTTAGTACGTGCGTATTTGGAAAGTTCACGTCAAAAATTCATTGCAGGTTATTTCTCACCATGAAAACCTGAAATTGGAAAATTTATTGCGGCAAAATTCAATTTCTGAAAGGTCCCTAGATGAAAAGTTATCTGCAGAGCGTTGCTCGCTTGATGGCTGATTTACTGTCTATTAAATTTAGATAGCATTAATGCAATAACGGCTTAAATCCTGAATATATCTGGGAAAAGGGAAGGTATTAAGGTCATAAAGATAACCCTATAATGAAGAATTAGAAACTTTCTCCACCAGATGATAACTATCTTTATCCCTATAAGATCCAATGAAGAAATGAAATGGGTTGAGAGAGAAAATAAAGTTAATGGTATCCGAACAGTTTCCAACGGAAATCTTATTTCTTTAATGAGGATTTTAACCATAAATGCTCGGAATCTGGGAGAAACCGATATCGCCTGATTTCATTAAGATTTAATGCAAAGGTTTATAGCCAAGAATTTTCTTATTTACAAGAGATTTTCTCTAAACTGAACTTCTGAGCTATCACGAATCCGATTTTTCAAATCTGATCAATCATCGGTATTTAATCATATTTTTTCGGCGCCAAACATTTGTTTGAAATCAATGTTTGAAAAATTTCATCTCAAGTTTTCATATACAACTTATTGTGAAAGCTGGGATGGATAAGTTCATTTCTTCCCTTTATATAAATGAAAAGCGTGCATTTATAATTCACTTTCTCCCTTAGAAATCATAGTGCAGCTCATTGATCTAGGCGCCTGTAGCGATCTTCTTTCTATTCGAAATTTAATAAGTGGGAAATATGCCATTGGTGAGTAGCTACCAATTAGGCATCTGCGTGGCTTGCAATTAAATATGGTGACATTTTAACAATAATGTCTAATATTCACCACTAAGAATGCCGTTTCCGGTGCAATATCAGTAATGAAATGGGGGTAAGGCACCAATGTCTCAGTTAACTAGCGAAAGCTCCTTATTGTATGCTGGAGGTCTCCACGGATTAATAAGTGCATATTATATTATTAATGTACATTTTAATTCTATATTTTAGCATATACTTTATTATTATTTATTTCATTATAATGTTCTTAGATCCTAGGGACTCGAGCAGCCAAGTGGTTAACGCGTTAACTTAAATTTGGGTTCGAATCCTGAGGGGAACACCTTCATCGGTGTTCATCTAGAATTGTGATGAAATAGGTAACTGTCTGATTAAAGACGTAGCGGATCGAATCAAATTCGGTCATTAATTACTGCGTTGGAATCGCTGCTCTAACCACGTACCCAAGGATTGATGCTGTCACAGTCCTAGTTTGCCGGAACTAATGGTTTAAGTATTAATAATATTTTATATTATATTGAAATTGTCAGTTATAATTACAAATTGAATTATATTAGGCAATAGTAAAGAATTTTCCTTGAAGGAAACTGTTTGCGAAAAATGCGTATTATTCTTAATGCTAATATATTGTTCGTAAAAATATTCTGCATTAATTTTTTTATGTTTTAAGAGGTCGATTTTAAGCTCCGATCAGCGCGGTATGTGTGTATCAGTGATAATGCTATGTTCCGTAGCAAACTGCTGTAGTTGGGCTATCATGAGCATGTAATATCCCCGCCACGCGTCCGAGACCTCCGCGAAACCTTCCGAAGGAGGAAGTCCCTGGTCACACGTCTTTTCATTCCATCCCCTTCCTTCCCATGCGGAATAGTAAAATGCCCACGAGGCTTCAGCTTCCTGTCGCCGTTTCTATGAGAAGAAATGTTCGCGCCTTCGCTGAGAACCGGATACAAAATAAGAGGATGTAAATACATGCGGGTGCTGACACGCTCCATTGCGTTCAATTTTGAAGTGCGCACCCCGAGGTTTTGATCATGATCAACCCTTTCACTCAAATTATAATTTAAACTCCACTATAAAAAGAAAATAGTAGCAATTACATGAGTCTCTCGAGCTATCGTATTTTATTGAGAAGGTAAAAATTAATAAATTTTCCCTACCTTGCACGCACCTTTTGTCTGATCGTCCGAAGAGAGAGAGGTAAAAAAACCCTCTCTGCTATTTCATTATTCATGTTTAATATCAGTCGTTGTGCATCCTTCAAGATAGAGCTTTTATTCGTAACTAAATATAAACGAATAACTCCATTGAGATTGATTTTTCTACTTGTATTTCATTTCCCAGGCATTGGAGATTAAAAAATTGCTGGTGGATTCCTAGTGGACTATTTATATGCAGTTTCAGCCAAAGAGAAAAGGAATCAAAGTATCACTTTGAATTCTATATCCAAGCCATAAGTAAACCGTAAAATAGCACATAGCAGGACCTACAGTAATAGCTTCTATCCTAATTCAGACATACTTTCTGGAAACGCTAAAAATTATCTCCTGTGCTTAAAAATCCACAAAAAGCGACTCAAGCTGCGTTCCAATAATACTGGCAATAATTTGATTTTCTAGCTATTCTCTAGTACTATATGCCATCCTCACTAATCACAGTCGTACCAGATTCTTTTCTGTGGGGATTCTACTCTTGTATTCCAGGGAATGTTTATTATAAAAAATACTTATTAGGTACATAGGAGAAAAACTCAAATACATAGAAGAAAACTCAAATACATATGAGAAAAACTCAAATCGCATGTAGAGAAAATTATAACGGTTACTGGTAGATGCGTATTTATTCATTACTGTTAGATAGATATATGTAAATAGATTTCGCTAGGAGAGTCTAAATTAAGTCTTTCAAGTCTAATCTTAAAGTATGATAGCTAATTAAAATCATTAAATTTCATTTATAAATAAAATTTCATTCCCATCACTTGCAATTAAAATAAGTATCGATATGGAATAATTTTGAAGCTATTTGGTATAAATTTTTAGAGTAATTATACTCTTAATATACTATACTCTTCCCATGGTATTATTTTTCCTAGCTTATGACAAGAGCATGAAAATGAAAATATCTGCAACATTTATAACCGCGTTCTCAAGTTTTTAATAGCGGGGGAGGGGAGAATCTGGGTGCGAGATTTTCCCCAAGACGAAAGACGTTCGAAATGTAGGATTTAACGGTAACTCGCCAATTGCTCGCATTAGCTGAAACAGAAAGTCACAATGGAAATCCTCGCAGTCCGAATACGAGAGGGCGTAGAGATGTACGGCGCAGGTGTGTAAAAAAGATTAGAATATGTCATTCCCCGGAAGTATCTAATTTTAATAGTAAAACTATTTGGTAAGTTTTATTCTAGCACAACTCGAAAATGATATTGTCCAATCTAAGCCGTGACACAAAGTTGACGTGTAATTTTACGGTGCATGAGTTGAACGTGAGCATACGAACACGCTGTGAGTGGTCGTTATTAAGTTGTGTCCTCTACGCCGTCTTTCATTACAAAAACGGTGTGTTCTTGTTTGTCCTCGGAGAATGTAGAAGATAAGCATAAGAATTTTGAATGGGAGAGCGGATACATTAAGAAGGGGAGGATACCGATTTTCGAAAGAAGATTCAACATCTAGAGTGCGCAAGGCGCGTGGAGGGAAGCTTCCCTCATTTTCATTTACATAATGCGGATATTTTTAATACGCTATCTCGCACATCCGTACGATTTATGTCGGAAGTTTCGATTTCAACGAAGGAAAAGTTATGAAAATTATATGACGATGGTTTTTCCCAAGGTAAGCATTTGATTGAGTTCTGGTGTGCTCATGAAGTAATAATTATGAACGCTTTTAGCCTATTTTGTTCATGCTGCTACCGTTAATGCAAAACCGTTTCACGTTTTATCTAAGATGGAATTCATGAACTCATATTTCAGGTCAAGTTTAACTCTCATAAGCCTAAACTGAGATCGGTCATGCGTGGTCGGAATGAATTATAATTTGGTGAGATACACTTCTTCCTGCTTTTCTGCATTAATTAGAGGAATTTTGAATTCGATTCGAAAACGTTTAATTAAAGCAAGATAAAGATAATAATCGGAAATGGAACTTGAGACGTATACAGGAAGTTCCCTTTTCTAAAATTATTCATGCCTCAAATTTCTTTTTACGTAAAAAAATCTAGCATTACGTTATATATTTCTTGCCTTACCTGCTACATTCATATATTTAATTTAGACATAATTATAATTAAATAGGATTAACTATAAGGTATTGATTTTAGAAGAACATATTAGATTTATATTTAAACACAGTGTACTGATACCTTATCTAAATAACAACTTTCCTAGCAATGTTTTCGGATAACGAAGTGCTCGACTAGGGAAGATTTTTCTCGTTACTTTTAGAGGACACGGCTAATGAATACGGACTACATTCATAAAAGGGCTTTTAAACTTCTTCTGAAACGGTCCAAATAATTAAACGAAAACTTACTCGACGGACCGGATATTCAGAGGAACTTCTGCATTTCCGCGTAATAATTCATGCAGCTACTCTAGAAATAAATAATGAATAAATAATTATTCGTGAGAATAATATTCAAATATACGAAGTATGCGTAGTGATGATTAGAAAGGAGTAATGAAATTGTAAACCTGCGGGGGTCTCCATAGAAAATATGCTGTTCCCTCGAGCCTCATGAAATAGTTAATGCTTATTTTAATGCTTATTTATTATGAAATGTTAATGCTTATATATTATGCGGATACCTTTGCACAAATATGTAAATAATAGCTGACAAAATTCTAACAGCCGATGTTCCCAATACTAGTGAAATAGTGTGGCAGGATTTGGCTCCGTTTGAGATTATTAAAATGAAATCGGGTATCGCAGGTGATTTTAAAACCATTTTCACCCTCTAGCCTAGGTAACACTCTATTCACTAATTCATCTCAAAATTGAGGGAATACGCTTTGCATCCTGAGAAAATAATTTATCGAGTATCCAACTCCAGTATACAATTTTCTAAATGTAAGGTAATGAATAAGGTCTGAATTATCTGACTGCATAATCAGGCGGGTCAGCACTCATTCCGCGAATGGAACTCGTTCATGAATCGTGCAAGTTACAGAAATCTATGGCTATGGCATCGGGTGAATCACGCAAAATTTTCATATTTTCCCATTAAGACAAGCAATTTTCTGGGATATACCTTACCATGTAATTAGAACAACCTGCATCGCATGAATACAGTGCAATTATGAAAGGAACGAAGGCTTAATTGCTCATCGTGCGCCTATCTTTCGAGGGAATAATTAAAATCCTGCTAGACCCCGTTTCGACACGCAAGTCGGCCCATGCAGTTACCGCGTTGCATATGTATTTCCAACGAATCGTATCACTTGCATCCATCATTCTTTCTTTCTTTACTGTCTGTGCCTTTTCTCTTGCGGATTCTCACTTTATCGATTTCTTTCATCTCCCTTTTAGTCACCGAGCCGCCCAACGCCTTATCTCAGTTCGATTATCCTCAGCGATCGAGTTCGAGATTATTTAGATTAAAAAAAGGGAATTGGATTTACAAATATATTCAACGGTGAATTTCCGTATCTCCATCTACAGCTTGCTCTGGGGAAATATAATGGTTATCTTTAATAGACGTGAGTCATACAAATATTTGCTATAGTTAAGGAAGGCTGTCACATAAGTAATTGATTGCTTGTAGACATTGGTTGCATACATTAGCATTCTAATACATTGAGCAAATTGTTTCTAATATACTCACTATAGTTATATGTAAAATAAATTAGACTATGTATTAAAAATATATAACACTGAAAAGAATGGCGTATGAAAATGAAAGATTCCAAGTGATTATATAATGCCTATTCTCTCGTAACTTTTTTCGCGCTTTACAATAGTAAAATTGAGAGATACTGTCGCAAAATACTCGCTTTCATTTTTCAATATTCTGCTGAGCGTTACTCTGTAGCTTCTATGGCTTAAATTGATCAAAGCTGAATTAAGTGATGAGTTTTTTAATCGACCGCTACACTTCATTTCCTTCCCAAAGAAGGTTTACACCAATATTCTCAAGAGGGAGACATACGAAGTGAATTGTATCCAATTTTATATTTTTTTCACTAACAGGAGCTTACTGTTTCATCTTATTGCAATTACGGACGATGCTGTAGGTACACTTTGGGGGTATGGGAATTAAGATGAGCACAGTAATTACAAAGATTGTATGTACTCAATTGATAGTGTTAAAAGTATAGAATAGATTCTATGTTGCAATAAACTGTTATACAACGAATTCATACGCAAATATTATATAAAAGACTTAGCTCAAAACAGAGTGTAATATGTTCATGTTGAATTAATCTTATCCTTTCCCTTTAACTGCGCATAATTCTCTTGAGATCTCTTCTCTTTAAACATCTTAACTGATTTATAAAATATAAAAGGAAATAGTCGAATAAAAACTCGATGTCATATGTCAGCTTGGAGCACTCCTCGCATTTTTATTAATGTGTATTTTGTAATACATATAAGTGTTGTGGTTGAAATTGCTAATTTCGTGGACGGGAGCTTTCTATAAAAACACTGTTTCGTGGACACTTGAGCCAAGCGAAACAAGCAGTCATATCACCAACCGCTGCGGATGTGCTCATAAACAGTCTGGGCAGTGAAGCCTTACAACGTTCCTCATCACTTTCTAATCTCAGAAGCCGATAGACGAAACTAATTTTTTGCATCTCTTACATCAATCTCGATCATACGTCCGCGATAAGGTGCACCATCGGAGCGACTAAAAATCATAAGAGACGTATCTTTCGAAGGAGGGCGGTCACCGCTCTCTGATATTAAGAAGTCACCTTTCAAGAAACGGAGATTCAGAGACACATGCGCGAGATAAGGGTTCACATCTCTTTAACGGGAGTAATGTCACGGGATGTGCGGTGTCAGCTCATGGACCGTTCCATCCGTCCTTCCGGCAGCTGCTTTGACCCCACGGGTCGCCTCGCGTATGTGCGGTGGGGAACAGAGCACGCGTCCCGTAATCATATGGGAAAAGCGGTCTTCTGTTCATACCGATAGCATCTGCACCGTGAATGGCGGGTCTCATTGAGCCACTCTCTCCTTCGTCCTTTTTCTTTGTCTTTCTTGCTCTCCGTCCATTTCTCCCACTCCGTCGTGGAAATTCCTCTGATGATTTGCTATTAAGTTTCGCCGTGTTTGCACAACGTGCATTCTTCCCGGCCTCTGTTCTCCGAGAAATGTAGGCGCTCTGTAGATCTTTTCTCGATTACAGGTGGTCCTCGGATGATGTTTAGAGAGAAGGCTTTGCATGTTAAGCGGCTCAATTCGGCTTTGTGATTATTCCCGCCGGTCACTTGCGCCGGATTTGTGAGTAAACACTTACTAGGAACTGGATGAGAGTCTCTGGTTAAATGCTGTTAACATTTATCATGTATGCATAGAGCAATTATTTGGCGAAATAATAAGTGGAGAGAATTAGATTTATATTTTTCCGTTGAAGAACTATGCGGGCTCAATGGGGTTCCTAATTTAGAAATTACTACAAAACGGTCGTATTTAGTGTGGTATGAATGTCAGAATGTAATGACTGGTTGATCTCTCTCTAATTAAACGAATGTATAACAATTGTAATAATAATTTTAAAAATGCTTCCACAGCTAAGAACATTTCGCATGCGGGCTTCCAGCGAGAATCGAACATTGGGCAGCCTTTATCGAAGTAGAACCTGCTTTGGCTATCCGAGTGCTTGATTATGGTATTAACGCGCATAGATTTCACGTCAAATTAAAATATATGTTGACATCTTTCTGCTCTATATATAATTTATTTATTTGGTATTGTTTGTGTGCATTTTATAATTTGCGCTCCCGTGTAAAATCGTATTCATCCGATGATTCAGAAACGATTTACCGTAGAATTATTTCGATGAGATATCATTTACACTTCCCAAATTTTACGTACACTGTACGCGAATCAACCCTTCCCGCTATTTAGCCTTGCTAAAACATTAGATTATTCTTTTCTGAGCCTAAATAGAAGCTTTCGCTTTAATGTTTCCCATACCACAGCATTTCAGCAGTTTAAAAGTAAAAGGGCCACGTATTCCCCACCATTAGGACGCTTCCATTATTCGTCATCGTCCATTTGGTATTCAAGAAGGGACTTCCCGTAAAACTCCTTGGCCCCGTCAGCAGATCAAGCAAAATGCGCGTAAGCCAAGCCGTTTGGACGTGACCATCCGCTGTAATCTGCGGAGAATCTCAGAAAACGGAGACGTCGACATTCGCATTAAACTGTTAACTTTGCTTCTGTCATGTCGGTGCCTCCGCCGTTTCTTTATGACGCTTAGGAGAGACTCAAGCGGCGCAATGCGGAATTCATTTCCCTTACCTCCGATAAATCTATTTCTCTCGACGCTATTTCTGTCCTCAAAAACTGTGTGGTAACTATTCAAAATATTCAGGCGGTGCTGTGAAAGGAGATGAAGTTCCTATTTGCAGAGGAGAGAGGAATCAACGAATTCGTATATTCATATAATTTGGATGATTGGCTTTTCCATTATTCATCCAAGTCTTCACGAGAGCCTTTATTTTCCCAAAGAGTAAACAATTTACGACATTCATACGTTGAACCGAATAATTTTCTATGTGCATTGATAAATTTCAGAGAACTTGTAGGCATAGAGCCTAAGCAGTACAACGAGTCTCATAGATGTTGAAATGAGTTATTCAACTGGATGTTGTATAGGATTTTTGAAAATTTGATGTAGTACTTTGGGAAATTTATTTACGTCAACTAAGATAAAGTCAAGAGTCCTTAATGTGATGTCTGGGAAGTTGAGTGCTCGAAAAGATATTCCTTAACAATCCCCTTACCCATTGATTATATTAAATATTTTCGAAATAGATTATGTTTTGGCCCTACACGGTATGCAAATAAGCATTGCTGTAATTTGTATGTGCATATATTTCCCAACTGTTCTAGTTTTAAAAATTGTTTATGGAACTTTCAGATCGAATAAGGAAAATATTTCGTGAAATAACTCTAAAATTATATTTTTGTCGTAACGATTTTTGCAGTGCCTCTACAGGAATCCTCAATTAGAGTAATGTAAACTCCAATTAAGAAACCGATTCAACAAACTCGATGAAGAGTATTCTAAGAACCGGTTCGCACGAGCCGGTCAGAATAGGCTGAATCCTACCATTGCCCTTACCCTATCTCAAGGTAGACTGCTAGTTAAATAATGTGTGCGTGTTAGAATCAATAAAATTATTAATCCGTCAATTAAGGTAAAAGGTGAATGAAACGTGAATTGGTTAGGTATAAGCGTACCATAATTATTCCATTTCTAAAATTTAAATTACAATTTTTGGCGAGCAGTTTTAACATCCCACTTTTCCTAAAATCCGTTTTATACGAATTGATCGATGACATTTAATGGTAATATAGTATTTGTTGAAACTCTTCGTTCTTAATTGAATTTGCTGAATCATAGTTCCCCCCGAACATCAGAAATAAGAAAACAATGCGGCCTAAGTCATTTTCATCACATTTACCACGTACAAAATAGAAGGGGAAATTCCCAATCAGAAAACCGAATAATTACTAGAGAGTAAAAACAATTCTATAACAATAAGAATATAGTGTAATTGCGATAATTTTACAAAGAGCACCTTCTTCACTTTCTACAGATTTCACTTTGTTTCACATAGAACACGACCCAGTTTCTCGTAAGAGCACAGTCATTAGAGATGATGATGACTTTGCTATGTTCATAACGAGGTCGATGTGTGGGTATAATTTTAAGTTATAGATGTCGCTTTGTTTGAATTTAAAGAAATGCCTTCAATCCTCTGCTACTTCACTTAGAATTAAAATTTTAGTTAGTCGATCAAAATATATATAAGACAATATGTATCCGAAAACAAGTGACATGTTAAAAGTATCTTTTCAATTGTGTTCACCTATTTACTTATTCAGTAACCTTTCTTATTCATTGTAAAGCTAGTATTATACACTTAATTCAACTCTGTCGTACGCACGCGTGTAAAAATGAGGAACTGTTGGCATATATGTTAGTTGTCATTGACATACAAAAAAATTTCATATTGGGAATACTAATGCTCGTTTTTGCAAAAACACTGGACAATGTATTCATTACGCTTGGCTATATTAGAGGGCCTTGAGGCCAGGGGCGCATTTTATTAATCAGAATCCCTAGGCACATGGACCACCTTGAGGCCCCGCCATGAGATTTTAGGCCTGATTCAATGAAAAACCTCCCTTTTCGCGTCAACTTAACGGTGCGGCCCTCAGCTATCGCGAACTAGTAAATCCGTACCTTCTCATCAAAATATTTAATAAATTACTTATTCGGTCTCCAAATATCCCAGGGCCTCTGGTTAACTTCGGTTCATGCTTGATGTAAGTTAAAGTCTAACTGGAATAAATACATATGGAAAAAGGATTTGTCAGTATTTACAATGCAAATTTCAAAAAGTTGAATTTTCAGATTAAAAAATTTGTAAAAAGATTGAATTTCGCAGATGGTTCAACTTCCTAAGCTACATTTATATGAGAATGAAGTCTGGGACATAAACCTTTGCTTCATTACAGCGATTATGTCTTCACCTTTGTGTTGGTGATGATCGATATTAAAGACTAACAGGTGGCTAAATTCCTTCCTATATTTTTCCGAATATTCTTCGAATTGTTATATTTTCTCAAGACAAACATTGGATGCTATGAGGCAGATTTTGTCTCCAAGAAAGATCGTTTATTGAAAAATATATCCTAATACATCGATTTAAAGAAAACGAAAACTGATTCCCAGTTTTCTTGAAAGTAGCTTTGCCTATCTTTCCTTCAATTATGATGCTCCATTACCTCGATTAAACCAGTGTTTTGTCAGGAATTAACTTTACTCCAAGCTGAATCTCTTCAAAATCAATTTTTGCCAACTTTATTTTCAATGTAAAAGTCGGAATAAAGCTTGCCAATTTCCTGTAAGGAATACGCGAGGCCATATACTGATCGAGGTTTCTACGTGACGCTTGACTATTTGTAGGATAAAAATAGCGTTAAAAGATACAAATTAAATTTTCGTTGTTAATTATAAATACTATGGATAAAGATGTTTAGAAAATTACTTTTAATATTCGCACCAGGATGAATGTGATAGTACTTAAAATATGCTCCGAGGAAAGACTGAATTCGCTTTTACCGAACAATTTCCAGCAAGGTTGCAGCATATGGCAGTGGCTGAAATTCCTAGACTTGATAGCGTATACCTTTGAAATTCCATTCTCCATACCAGCTGAAATGTGTCCTCCAATAAATTCCTTCAATCTCTTCAGAAGAAGAAAACTTTCAATTACCCTGACGGAAACAAACACAGAATCCACGTAAGAGGCATTAGAATCGCTCATTATAGGGCGACGAATGCCCCAAGCGCAAATTTTCGCGTCACTTTCACGTAACTACAAAGAGAATGCGATCAGCGTAGATTCGATCAATTCTCCCAATTTAGCCGTCTCTCCTGCAGATGCCTCGGAACGCTGCGAATTCCTAGGCGTATGAATCTTCGTTCCCATGCACTCTCCTTCTCACGCTCTGCAAAGGAACAATGGCCGAGGGACAATGCAGGCGTAAAATATGTGTCAGTGTGGTGGAGATATTTTAACGACATCTCGGGTCGGAGGATGGGAATGAACTATGAATTCTGCTTCGGGGCATTACAATGGGTAGAAAGTTATATCTGAAATTAAAAGAGAACGCTCAGCACACGCTCGCACGCATTGGGTGAATCGCTCTTGAGTTTCAACGGAAAGGAAATATGAATATTAATCTTATAAGATACCCCATGACCAAATGAAGAAGAGGAATGATTGCGTGACTGGAGCACGAACCCAGGAATTCCACTTTCCAGCTGTGTGCTCTGACCAATCAGCTTAATATACTAAACCATACCAAACTTGTCTGTATCCGTTCGCATTTTCACTTCCGTTTTTTTTTGGATTTTCAGTCGCTCGTCTACATCTTATGTTGGGTTGACAGAAAAGCAGAAGCAATGGTGCTGAGATAGATAGATGGTAATGAGAGAGTTTTAATAGAAGTTATTATCGGTAGAAGAAATGGGTGGAATAAATTTGAGAAGAGAGGGATTACTAATGAAAGCTATCAAAAAGGGAGAATATTAAGGAAATGACAGAGGATAAGTCACAGACAAAATAAGTTAGATTACTTAAAGAGTGTTATAAGTTACGAAGGCTTTGAATAGGGAATAATAAGGCATACGAACCTACTGAAAAGTGGATCACGTACAGTCTTTGTATCAATATTGTATTTATTTTTTCTTATATCATTTAATAATGATAAAATAAAAACGAAGCGCTTGTTGGCCACTTATTGGAGGATAATAATGAGAAGGAATTCCCAAATTAGGACGATAAAGAAATTTATATCAATGAAGAATATCTTGAAGAAATTGATCGTGATTACGTTTCTGAAGAAGTTGAAGACAATATAGAGCGATATCAACTGCTTGAATGTTGCAAAAGATGGAGCAAAGAAAAGAGAAAGAAGCATTGATGAAAAAATAGAAGATTAGAAATGTAATTTGGAGATGTTTCGTGTGGAGCCATCATATTATTAGTTAAAAATGTTGATGGAGTTGCGGACATGCATGATCGGTAGCAATAAAATCAAAGTGTAGCCCTGATATCCTGAACGGGATTACTAAGCATTTTCATCGCATTACTGAATATCGGTTCAATCAACAGCTACAGAAATTACAATCCTTCATACGGTCCACTTCTAAATTTAGATGCTAGATTCGCAGGAAACTAATGTTCCACTAACTGAAACTGTTGATTGAATATATACAAATAGTATTGCTATAAATAGGTATTTTTCGAAAGAGCAGAACTGAAATCCAACAGAGCTAGGTTCTCATGGTGAAATGTAGAGATCTGCAGATAGCATACGATATTAATTTGATTATCATGTCAACTACACACGAATTCTGAAGAAGAATCAGAACAGATAATATTTTTAACGAAAAAGTCTCTTTGCCTTGATTTTTTTAATAATTTTAAGGTCTTTCTTATGCAAAAAGTTTTGACAGATAATATATTTGTGTGTTTGCTCAGCTGTGCCACTAAAAAATTTAAAACGCAATTATATAGAAGTCAGCCTTTTTCCCAACGTGCGGACAACGATGTGAATAGAATAAATGCGTGAGATGGCGGTTTAACTGAGGGAGTTAATGGTCTGGAAAATATTGTGGAATCATATCCTAACATAATTAATCCGCTTCATTATGAGAAAATAACACGAAAGGGTAATGCGTTAGCCAGAAGTACTGGTCTCGTTTACTTTCAATTGTTAATCACAGTAGGATAGGGTTCCGAATTTGAATGACCATTCAACACGTACTTAATAAAAAGATATCGTTAGGCCACCGCACCAAAACAATGAGATTTCAGTGGCAGATGTCCAACCCTGAGAGCGGACGCAGCGACTTCCAGCCGCCGGATCTTCTAGGAGAGGATCTCAAGTAATACGCACGTGGTCCCGTCATGAAGCTCACCGCCAGACGTTCCGGATGACATAAACGATGGAAAAGCACTTTCATGGGCTGTCTTTTTCTTTCTATAATCGTCGATGGCGTTTAACTTCATTCATTCGAGGAACAATCGGATTTCTCTCGATAAAATTTCCATTGTCTCATTCTTCTCTCCATCATAAAAGTCCTCGATTGTTTATTGCTGAAATGGTATTGTTATAATTTTCGCAGATGTGAAAACGAATCAATGCCATAACTTTGGTAAAACATAGAAGATCGACGCAACAGTTACGAAATGGAATTTCATCTTCGGCAAGGGAAAGGAGATACGAATGGCTCCGTTATTATGACTTTGCGGTTGAAACAGTTTCTTTTTTATTCACGTACCGTTTTTCTCGAAATTAATGATCACCTGGCCAATATGTAGAGCAAATATGCTTGTTTTGATTTTCGCGATTTTATTTAATTAATTATGATACTGAGAGATTATACATCCTAACTACAGTTAGGAAGACAATATACGCTCTCTAGTACCACTGAGCCCATTTATTTCTTATGAGGCAACACTATTAGTAGCAGTATTTCTAATAGCGCTTCCATTACTGAGGTTCTTTCGTAAGTTAGCCCCCACTGGGAGTCGTACCCGAGACCGGTCTCATAAAAATTGGACGCATTGGTTATCAGAGCCCTCTTTAGAATATTACTTCACATCATCACGTGCGTATTCGTTGATTAAATCATTAGTTACATAAAATTCGTAAGTCTCACATTATAAAGATCGAAAGAAGACTGGGTCCTAACTATTGTTTTTTGGTATTTCCTAAATAAATAATAGAGGAAGGAATGAATTTTCAATCGATGAAAAATTTAGACCAGGTTTTTATGCACTTTTGGGAAAAATTAGTGTTGAAAAAAAACAAAGAAGATAATTTTTCGATGAGTAACGAAAAGATAAAGTGATAATATGAAAATCCTCTGAGATAAGTATAAAAGAGGTAGAGGATGAAAAGACAAAAGCAGTCTGACAATGACTTTAGCAGCGCACATCGATGATTGAGGAAGTAGCATTTGGATTTGATAATTGAATGAGCACCGGGAGAAGAAAGGAAATCAGCCGATTAATCTTCAGTCAAGGTAAAGCTGAAGGATAAGACAATGAAGGATGGTTCCATATAAAGGAAGGAACAGGACTTGAATAATAGAGTATTAATGATGGAGTTAGAGGGAAGACATATGAAGACGTTATAAGCAAGCGGAAAAGATGAATTGAGAGAGTAATCACTATAACAGGCTTTCATTTAATATTTAACTTGTGCCAAGGCGTAAGAACTGCAAAACCTTCCGTTACAAACCAATGGACAGTTTTTCAACTCTCTTAATATGATTTTTTTCAAAGTTGTATTAATAACAGCCTCTGATTATGAAGTAACGAAATTCAATCTTAGCATTTCACTTCCACATCAGTTTTAATACAGCAAAATGTTGACTGGCGGATTAGCATCATCAGGCTAGTAAGTTAGGGGAATATGTTGCCGTATTAAAACTGCTGTGAAAGTGTTCTAAAAGTTTTAAATCGTTATTATGACCTTTCACGAAATTACACCTCATAAGGAGCATATAATTTTGTTTAATTATTTTTGGAAAACTCAACAGTTTCGATTGTATGGAAAACACACGCAAACATAAAAAATAAAAACATTGAGTTATTGCTTCAAATGAAAGTGAAAGCGTTCAACGTTACGAAAAGAAAGAGTCATCACCAATGAAAAAATAATCTTGAGCTCTAAAAGGGAAGATTCTAAAATAATGTTGGCGCTAAGTAAGTTTTCTTTTCGGCATGGTGTTCTAGGAGGAATGAATGTGTGAAGTAAGGTTCTTAACACATTCGCATTTACGATTCGCTACCTACGCTAATCGCATTTCATTCGCATAAAATTTATATTAACGCTGAGTTGAAGATTTTGATTGTGAATCGCGACCACCCGACGCGAATCTAGTGAATCTCCATAAAATTTCGAGATTCTAAGAATTATTTCAAATTCGCAATTATGTGACTTGAATAATATCTTTCCTGGCACAATAATGGTCACTGGATCTTTTCATTTGTTTCTTGATGAATGATAGAGAAAAAATATCTCCTAAACTATTTTCATTTACTTTTGTCTTAGTCTTTTGTGTCATTCATCTCTCCTTATTGAATGCCGTGTAATGTTTTATTCAAAACATAAGATGTATGGGTGATTGATCTAAATTCTCGTTGGACAGTTCCACTCATAGCATTCTAGCTTAGTGAGAGATACAACTACCTCACTCTTCGAATTGTCTAATAAATCTCAATCCCTCCATACAGCTATCCCTCAACCATTCCCCAGTAAGCTACATTCAGACTCCTGATCTTGCGCAAACAAATTTCAGAGGAATTTTGGTTCAAACCAGTCCTGCGGCTACATACTCCACATATCTAATGAATTATAATAAAGCGATAACGAGGTTTGGGTGACGTGAAAATCCATCCGCATATTTATAAATGTATTTAAAATAGAGGTGACGTTAGCAGATGATTTTTACCCCATGGTAGCGCAAAACTTCTTAAAAAAGCCTATTTCCCTGGTAAGCTAATCACTGTGAATTAGGGAAAGGCTCTCCGGTGGGAAGATTCAGAAGGATGAGAGACAGGAGAGGTAGGATCGTTTTGTGGGAGAAGGGAAAAGTCATAGGCAAACTTAAAACGAGAGTGAATTCGAGAGAAAAATAATTTTTTCTATGTATACCTTTTGAAGTAGCATAAAGAGAAGGGCCACGCAAAGCCTCTAAGGGTGAATGTATTTCCAATGCCTCGGCTTTCCAACCTGTAGAACGCGCATTCTACAGCAGTGTTTCCAACCGGCAGGACGCGTCCTACCAGTGAGAAATTAAAGCAGGTTAAAGCCCTTCTATTTCAATCTTTTCGCCTTTTATTTTTCTAACAATTTGGTTTAATTACAAATCAATCTTCCAATAGTTTGATTGATATTCATCAGCAAATTAAGTATTTGTAAAATAATAAATTACACCAATTAGTAAAACGAACTCTTCGTATAGTGGTGGGACTAGGTTTTCTATGTGACACTATAAGTGGGACTTCATACCATGAAGGTTGGGATACACAGGGAATAAACGCTTAAGGCCAAGGTGGGGAATCATTGCAATCTCCAAGAATAGTGCAACCTTTTCTTCACTTCTAGAAGCAAACTCAACATTCTAAGCAATTTTACATTTGTCTCCTTTGTAGAATAAAGTGACATTCAATGAAAATCCGGCTTAAGTCTGTCAAAGCAAGTTAAATATTTTCGGAAACATATTATTTTCAATTACATCTCTTATTTGTTCAATAATTTGGTCATCTAACATGTTGCTATCATTTTACAGTTTTAAAATAACTGAAGATATTTATATTCTAAACATTTTATATTTGATAGGACGATAATTACTGACGGCAGTACGTATAGTTTATTGCGAGATCACAAGAGGTTAGAAAATGCTGTAAAAATCATCAAAGTAATATCAATTCGACTAAACGGCGTGCGATTACATAATACTTAAGGATATATTACTAGTTTCACCGCAAAAATTTTGATGCAGACTTATACCATTTGACATCATTTCCGACGAGGATCTCTTCCGTAGATTTTATCAGAAATAGCTTACACGCTGTCTTTACATGGTTTCAGAGCTATCACGACCATCGCCAGATGTTTACCTAGCAAATAATCCGCAAATACCCCCAAATAGCTGCTAGCATGAATGCGCGTTTTGCCAACCTCCTACGGCTCAGAATCACTAGCGGCATGACGCGCAGCAATCGCACTATTAAAAATGACACGCGGAGTTTTTTGCTTGAGCTATATTTCCGCGTCCACATTTAGACCCGCTTTAATTCGCCGAAAGGCCGCCGCGGCGAGCGCGAGGGGTAAAAACGAATTCGGCGAAAGTATTCGTAACAAGCGGCCGAGACATCCGCTCCGTCGCACGCTGTTTTTCTCCGAATCACAGGCCGTGTCGCGCCGTGAATACGCACGCCGAGATTAAGGGGTTTTGTGTTCGTGTATGCTCACCTGGAGGATGCAATCACTTTTGCGTGGGAGGCTTTTGGGGAAGCAAGCGGCAGGTGGGCGCGAGGGATGCTGAGGGGGAGTGGGGCTCGAGTGGGGAGAAGCACGGCTTGACGGACGAGTAGGAATCTGCTCAATGGCCCCACCTACTCCCATCCTTTCTCACGGAACAGCTTCGGCGGATTCCTTCTCTCCCCAGCCTCCTTGTTCTTCCTCCACTTCTGCTCCCTCAACATTTTCTCTTTTGCGCCAGAAAAGCGATATTATCACCCCCACTTTCATTCTCCTTCTCTTCTGCGTTCATCATCATCAATCCGTTTCCATCTCCGGCTTTCTTGCGTTTATCTGCGTCCTGTTGCGCCTTGTTTACTTTCTCGTGCCTTCCTTCGGCTCCAAACTTCTCTCTCTGGGAACTCGAAGTTTTCTGACCCTACAGACGGTGGCATCTCCGTATTTTAGTGAGCATGTCAAAATTTATATCCGTAAAAGTGAGAGTTTGAATGTGAGTTGGAGGAATGATTTGCGAAGAACGAGGGAATATTTATTAAGATGCATGGGACACGGAACAGGATCTTCTAGATGCGTAAAATAAACATCAAAGAAGATGAGAGACGATGCTTTTCCCTGCGACCATATCTACTGTCCGAGGGGTTCATTAAATATTGCAGCGGCTAGTGCGTCATACGGTTCTGACCTCACGATAAACCTAGGACTTCCCTATTGTCTATGCCCGAGTAGCCGATTCTTCGTTCTAACCCTCTTAGCTTCCATTCAAATAAAAATCGATTCAAATGGAAATACGCTGCTCGATAGGATACGCTAAACAAGACATACCAGCTTTGAAAGGGAAAGGAATAGTTCTCAAGATTTGGCTTTGTATTGGATAGATCACCCAAACACACCCTCACGAGTCAAATTATTAGGATGCTCTATTTTCCGATTTCTTTTTTCTCCATTCGTCATTATTGTGGGAAGATATGTTGTAGAATTGTTTACGAACGAGGCAAATAACGTTCTTATTCTGAGAAGGAATGCTTGGATTAATTTGTACGTAATTTCTATCATCTCGTTTTTTAAAGCATTTCTCTTGGTGGACAGAAACAAGTAGGTTATTTGAAATGGTTAAGCAAAAATAAAGGCATTGAAGACGCACAATGTTTTGAGGGAAGGTTCTTGTAATAAGACCGTCCAAGAGTAGAAATGATGAATGACTGAAGCAAATTTTACTGAAATTAATTTCATCGTCACCCATCCTCGAGAGGTTGTATAAAAGTTCACAATTCTTTTGCCTTACTATTATATACGTCAATATGAATAACTCTACAATACAAATCAATTTCATGATGCTTGGGTTGCAATACAGACTTTTTAAACCACAATCAATTCCTTATAATCGATTTATAAAGTTATAAAATCGCTAAGTCTGTATTTTCATGTGTGTTAGAGTTCCATTAATATTCAATATCAAGAAGAAAAACGGAAATTTCAGCTGAAGGTTCTTAGGTTCCTTTACTTTTAAATCATCTCCACTACAATATTTTCCTATTCTTGTGTTTATCTTCAATTTGAGGTTCTTTTTTATATACGTGTTTTCCTTGAAGTTTCTTACATTATTCACTTCAGTATCTCACTCACTACGAACACAGAATTAATTTAGCAAAATGTTGAATTATTGAAGTTTTTGTAATTATGAACAATTTATTTAATTGAAAAGACAAGAATTGACTCCCACCCTACGTTGTACCTGTATCTTCGACAGAGCAAATCAAAGATGCTTTCCAATAGATCTCGCTCCAGTTGATTCGAGAAGTATATTCAACTTGGATAAGGGTGATGAAATTTGTTTAATAAAACATGTCTCCTCTATATGCTCCCATTTCTTTCTCTTGTTTGTCTTTCTCCACACCATTCTATGAAAACAGAAATCTCCATCTTTTATTCTGAATCGCCCTGCTGGAGTTCTGCATCTGCTCTCCTTTCATTCAGAGGAAGATAAAAGAGATCCAGGAAATGGAAGGCGATGGATGAAAGGAGGAAGAGAGAATTTCGAGGGGCTTTGCTTGAGGTGAGAGTGGAAGCATTTGGCGTGGGGAAAAAGACGAAGGTGGGGATCCGCGCATGTTCAGAATATCGCAGTTTTATTTTCCTCTCCTGGGAGCATATACATAAACCGTGAGTCTGCATGAAATTCGATGTTCCAGAGATATTCCTAATCTTGAATGTGATCTCTGGAGCCTTGATCTTCATCATTTCCACCTTGCGGGGCGTTTCAAAGTCGATCGCAGCGAGAGATGCTCTTCATTCTTGGAAGGAGCGAGAAAGAATGGTTTTAGTCTCGGAGGAACAGTGCTCCCTAGCCGGTGTGCCGCGGCACACGGATGAGCCATGAATGATTTATAATGCCGATGTTTGAAAGAGCGGTATTTTTGCTTCTGATTACAGTGCTATGATTTTCTTCTCGCCAAAAGCAATTTTACTTTTATTGTACTTGTTTCAGCATATAGAATATATTGTTAGAAATAAATAATAAAATTGTAACAAGGAATAAGGATACGCACTCAATCTGTCCAGAAAGTGGGAGTTACAGGTTCGAGTCCTTGTATTTTCGATTCCTTTAACACTTATCCTTCATGGGTATTTATTATAAATAAAATAGTATTTCACCTCGAAAACTTTTAATGTTAAAAGGAAGTCTCCTGCGTTTACACTGTTCTAAAGATTTATTCCAATCATGCACTCCTAACCTTTACTTCGAAAATTCCAATTACTACTGAAATTTCCTTTTCCTAAATTCCTAATCGCTGGTATTAGGGCTATTGGAGTTTAATTTAAAGATTATTAATATCCTTTCGGCGATGATAGAGGGAGCAGCAGAAAATTGCTCAAGACCCCCGATGCGTCGTAAATGGATACCACGTTTTGGATGAATTCCAGTGCATCGTCTTGGAAAGATTTCTATTGCTATTTCGGTGTAATCTACGTCAATTCGCCCACAAGTATGAAAATACTTTCAAGACTTAGTCCAAAAGAGGTATTCTAGAATGATAATTAAATGAGCTCATTCCTGATATTCACGGATTTTATGTAAAATATGATTCATACTCTATCGGAAATAGAATCACGGTTAGTGATTCAATTGAAATTATAGAATTATTAGAGAATCGTAGAGTTATTTTGAAAAAGATAGCGAATGGTTAAGCTTCATAAGAGGAGTAATTAGCAGTCATTAGCTAAACAAGTGTCCTTTCATGACACGCCCAAGTGCATCCTGTTGATGCTTTTTCTTCTTTTTGTGACGGACAATTTCTTTGGATTCGTGCTGGCTATTAGTATTCTCAGTCACCGCTTCCTATCTCTCCTGTATTCTCATTGAATTTTTGATGTCTCCTCACCTTTACCTGTTCGGTATTTTCACACTTTTAATTATCCAAGGCAATCCTATGAAGGCCCTCCCATCTTTAAAATTGCAGTCAACGAGCCTCGATAAGTTCAAGAGGACCAAGGAGCATATTCATGTAACTAAGATATTCCCAGAGTTGGCTTCTACGTCTTCCCTTTCATCAATAACTAGCTGCTCAAGTTCTAAATAGCCCTCTTATGAGTTTATGTAGTTTCCATTATTTTCTAGGGCGGTTCTGCCTACTTATTCTTCCCTTGCTATTTTTATCAATATACCCTCTTTTACTCTTCTAGTATAGTATACAATTTTATGGTGTTCTACTATGGTCTTCTTAGGCAAGCTGCTTATATACAGGAGTTGTTTCTGGGTGTAAATTAAAGTATTTCATTCTCTGATTTAGATCAATTTTTTAATTTATTGATATAAAGGTTCGCAATATAAATATATACGAAGAAAGAAAATTGATTATCCCGAGTTTGGACTTGGAGATATAAGCTATGGATCGGTTGGATCGTCATCATTATCAACTGTCATTCGCTCGCATTATTTTCTCAGAAAATCTAAAAAATTAAAGTCAGTTTTAATATGATTGATTTGGTTGGAATACCTTGTGTCAGACTTGGTTCGACGACGAGTAAAATGGCATGCCACGAATAAGCATTTCAATACATTCTTAAAGGCATGTTATTAGCTAAAAACCGGAAAAATTATTTCGCATGTCAAATAGTGGTTTTTAGAATGCACAATTTTCAATACATTTTGAAAGTTGCCGTTCCATAATTCGGAGATGCGAGATAAAGGCAATGACTACAGTTAACTTACTGATCTCTGGGACTGATTGATGTCCCAGCATCATTAAATCAATGTTTATATCTCGAATTACGGTGTCTTCCTTAAGTAGAGCATGAATGTCCTTGTGTTACCATAATTTAATGTTGATCTATAATTACAAGCCTCACTGTAATTTCTCAATGAATAGATGAATGTGAAACCATTGTGATATACGCTCAATACATGCTTAGTTAAGTATAAAATATAAAAGAAAGAAATGTACACACAAGTTACAGGGAGAATATGAAGAAATGTTCCTTATATTGATTATCAATTCCTTACACACAACAGAAATTTTGGTGTAGAAGTGAAGTAACCCCACTGTTACGCCTATTCTTTCCAAGCTTGTTATCATTAATGAGAGACCACTATGGAGACCTTTCTATTTAATAGTCTTTATCCAGACTTGGGTAGATTCAGTGGTCGTAAGCGTCGTTCCACTTAGAGTACGATAATTTTTAAATAATAACTTATCGATGGTTCAATTAATAAAAAATGCGATGCGTTGCAACTGAAAGAGGGGATGACTTTTTCTACATTTAGAATATCTTAAACGCGTATGCAGATCATGCACATATTAATTAATGTCCCTTTTTCCGATATACTTATCCTTTCCAGAAGCATTCGACTACTTATTGATTCTAATAATCTAGAATTGCATTATTATTCCGAAATTGTTCGAAATTCCAAAAACAGCATACAAAGAAATCGAATAAAGTCAAAAACATGATGAGATTTCATAAAATTAAATTGCATAGTCATCTGTAAAATGAGTACTTAGGATTTTAAATTATTATATTAAAAAGCCAACCAAATTAAATATAATTAATTTATTACCAATTAAAAATGATGCTAATAAATCGTTAAATCATAAGTAATCCATAAGTCCGCACTTACATATATTTATCTGTAAATATATTACATTCGCTTGTTTAAATATACGAGTACTTCTTTTTAAAGATAAGGAAATGAAAGACCGAGAGTTTATTTCATATGGCTTAAACGTCTCATAGGAGACTTATCAAATACATGAGAGAAATATAAGGATAATATTAATATATTATATGTATTTTACGTGATACGTACTTTATTATATGTTAATTAGTATTTAATAATGAGAATTTTGTTATATCTTACATTTAAGCGAATTTTATCAATTTACATTTCCAGAAATAATCTCCATCGATCATTGCCAAGACTAAATTTCAGTTACTCAAATAATTTTAAAAGATTAATTGTTAAAATGATCAGTTATGATTGTTATTTAATTCAAGGTTAAAATAGGGACCCATGCCGTCGATGCGATAAGAAATATAAGCACCCAATATTAAAAAGGGTTAAAAATAGTGACTTTCTACACTTTACCACAGATTTTTGTTTCCACATATATTTTGACCACCGATCTTTTTTTGGAGGGTAATTCTTAAAACCAATCGGAAAACAACACTCTGTGGTAAGGTGTCGAATTCGCTGTTTTTATTTCTCCTGATGGCATTCCACCAAGGAGTCAAAGCGCTCTGAATTATGTCTGAAATTTAATCTCGCGTAAAACTCATCCGGAGGTTTTCACGATTATTACGTATTCTAATATAAATATTTTGGGGAGAAATATGTACTTGTGTTTATCTATCACCGAATATATTTCAATAGTTTTACCATTATGAGCTGATCTAGAACATTCTTGAAACTAGTCAGGTTTTTCAGTCATAGTAAATCGCAACAAATACATTTGGCCTGGCCTACATAACTATCCTAACAGTATTTAATAATACTGGATACTTTATGTCGGTTCGATGAAAATCTGAATTCCTAAAGAGTGATACTTTTTGTCGTGATAGATATCAAACTTTGATATTAAATTCCATTCGAAGTCGGAAGATTAGTACCAAAGTCAATCACAGCAGAAGATTAGTTGTTCAACATTAAATTTATTGGTAAATTCCCCGAAGTAACCCTCTATGATGTATTCTCGAGATTAATAATTTTAACTTAAAAGAATTATATACCTTTGGGCAGCTCCAAAGATTTTTCTATTAATATAATAAAGATTAATATATATATATATATATATACGAGTAAAAGTTGCTTGCATACTGCAAGCTAATTGGTGAAAAATTTAAATAAGTTTCCCTTACGGGTATCATTTTCGAAGCTTATCCAGCAAAATTCTTAAAAATTGCCGCAATGCATTTCGAACGTGAGAATTTTTCATCCATCTGGCATCGAACTCACGGTCATATGTAGCCTTTCTTCCACTGGTGTTATAGAAAACTACTTCAAACGGAAACGCTGTGATTTTGAATAGTCTCCTGCATTGAGAAAGGCCTCAAAACAATTTTTTAAAATTTGCGTAAATGACCGCCTGGCGTCGAACACGGGACCCATTTGTGAGAGACAATGGCATACGAATAATAGATAAGCGCCACTCTGAAGTGTTTCAAAGTTTCAATTCAGTATCTTATCGGGAAGGACATAAAATAAGTTTCCGTTATTCCCGTTTGAAATGCATGGTGGAATCAGAATGACCCTCTTGCATCGAACCAAGGACCACAGGAGAAATGTTGACCCTTATGAAAGAATGTTCTCAAACGCCTCTGTCACCATTCCGGGATTTATCTTTCCAGCTTATCGGGAAGGATTTAAAAAAAATCATCCAAGATTTCACCAATGCATTTCTTACGGAAGCATTTCGAACCCACCTGGCGTCGAACACACGGTCATTTGCTAACATTTCTTCCTTTGATACTATGGAAGACCATCTCATCTGCAAACACCGTCATTTTGATTGCTCTATCGCATCAAGAACGGCCTCAAAAGAGATTGCAAAAATTCGCGCAAATGACCGCCTAGCGTCGAACTCAGGACCCTTCTGTTAGAGAAAATAGCGAATTAATATTAGGTAAGTGCTATTATGACTTATTCCAAAGTTACGATTCAATATCTTATCGGGAACGTCCCAAAATAAGATTCCGTTTTCCCCGTTTGAAATGCATGGTGGAATCGGAATGACCCTCTTACATCGAACCAAGGACCACTAGACGAACTGTGAAATTCATGAAAGAATGTTTTCAAACGCCTCCGTCGGCACACGGAGTTTGATCTCTCCAGGTTATCGGGAAGGCATTGAAAAAAAATGACAAAAATTGTAGCAATGCATTTCTTATGGAAGAATTTCGGACCCACCTGGAGTCGAAGTCATGGTCATTTGGCAACATTTCTACCATAAGAACCATAGAAGAGTAACACAGCTTCAACGTCCGAGATTTTGGTTCCACTATCTTACCGATAAGTGCCTCAAAATAATTTTCAAAAATCCACGCAATGCATTCTTATGGGAAAATTGCTATTTTTGGGACATTCTAGTATCGAACCCATGACACCTAGCGTCGATGTCTGAATTACTCTGGCATCTACAGAGTGGGGCCAGTACGTCGTAAAAATCTGACGTCAATGGCGCTGGTGGAACATGGTCAGAATTCGTATCCCCTATATATATATAGGTATATCCGGAGAGTTAGCTATATATAATAGATACGAGTAAAAGTTGCTTGCATACTGCAAGCCATCCGTTGAATACAGTATCATACCAAGTACTGCCTCAGTTCAAATTTAAAACTTCGCGCCAAAAACCGCCTGGCGACGAACTAAGAACCCGATCGTGAGAGAAGACAGCAAAATAATATTAGATAAGTGCCATCCTTACTTGTTCCAAAGTTTCGATTCAATATCTTATCGGGAAGGTCCCACGCCATTGTCACCATTCCGGGTTTTATCTTTCCAGCTTATCGGGAAGCCATTTAAAAAATCGTCCAATGCATTTCTTATGGAAGAATTTTGCATCCACCTGGCGTCGCACTCACTGTCATTTGGCTACATTTTTTCCATGAGAAGCATAGAAGACTACCTCAACTTCAACCTCCGAAATTTTGGTTACTCTATCTTAACGATAAGTGCCTCAAAATAATTTTCAAAAATCCGCGCAATGCATTCTTATGGGAAAATTGCGATTTTTGGGAATTTCTGGCATCGAACCCATGATAGCTAGCGTCGATCTCTGCATTATTCTGGCATCTAGAGTGTAGGGCCAGTACGTCGAAAAAATCTGACGTCGATGGCGCTTGTGGAACATGGTCAGAATTCGTATCCCCTATATCTATATCTATTATATATAGCTAACTCTCCGGATATACCTATATATATAGATATATATATATAGGGGATACGAATTCTGACCATGTTCCACAAGCGCCATCGACGTCAGATTTTTTCGACGTACTGGCCCTACACTCTAGATGCCAGAATAATGCAGACTTCGACGCTAGCTATCATGGGTTCGATGCCAGAAATTCCCAAAAATCGCAATTTTCCCATAAGAATGCATTGCGCGGATTTTTGAAAATTATTTTGAGGCACTTATCGTTAAGATAGAGTAACCAAAATTTCGGAGGTTGAAGTTGAGGTAGTCTTCTATGCTTCTCATGGAAAAAATGTAGCCAAATGACAGTGAGTTCGACGCCAGGTGGATGCAAAATCCTTCCATAAGAAATGCATTGCGGAAATCTTTTTAAATGTCCTCCCGATAAGCTGGAAAGATAAGACCCGGAATGGTGACAGAGGCGTGGGACCTTCCCGATAAGATATTGAATCGAATATTAGAACTTATCTAATATTATTTTGCTGTCTTCTCTCACGATCGGGTTCTTAGTTCGTCGCCAGGCGGTCTTTGGCGCGAAGTTTTAAATTTGAACTGAGGCAGTACTTGGTATGATACTGTATTCAACGGATAGCTTGCAGTAGGCAAGCAACTTTTACTCGTATATATATAGATATATAGGTACGAGTAAAAGTTGCTTGCATACTGCAAGCTATCCGTTGAATACAGTATCATACCAAGTACTGCCTCAGTTCAAATTTAAAACTTCGCGCCAAAAACCGCCTGGCGACGAACTAAGAACCCGATCGTGAGAGAAGACAGCAAAATAATATTAGATAAGTGCCATCCTTACTTGTTCCAAAGTTTCGATTCAATATCTTATCGGGAAGGTCCCAACGCCTCTGTCACCATTCCGGGTCTTATCTTTCCAACTTATCGGGAGGCATTTAAAAAGATTTCCGCAATGCATTTCTTATGGAAGAATTTTGCATCCACCTGGCGTCGAACTCACTGTCATTTGGCTACATTTTTTCCATGAGAAGCATAGAAGACTACCTCAGCTTCAGCCTCCGAAATTTTGGTTACTCTATCTTAACGATAAGTGCATCAAAATAATTTTCAAAAATCCGCGCAATGCATTCTTATGGGAAAATTGCGATTTTTGGGAATTTCTGGCATCGAACCCATGATAGCTAGCGTCGAAGTCTGCATTATTCTGACATCTAGTGTGTGGGGCCAGTACGTCGTAAAAATCTGACGTGGACGGCGCTTGTGGAACATGGTCAGAATTCGTATCCCCTATATCTATATATATATATACGAGTAAAAGTTGCTTGCATACTGCAAGCTAATTGGTACAAATTTAACAATAAGTTCCCCTTACGGGTGTCATCTTCGAAGCTAATCCAGCAAAATTCTTAACAATTGCCGCAATACATTTCTTACGTGAGAAATTTTCATCCATGTGGCATCGAACTCACGGTCATATGCAACCTTTCTTCCACTGGTTCTATAGAATACTACTTCAAACGCAAACGCTGTGATTTTGAATAGTCTCCTGCATTGAGAAAGGCCTCAAAACAATTTTTTAAAATTTGCGTAAATGACCGCCTGGTGACGAACACAGGACCCATTTGTGAGAGACAATGGCATACGAATAATAGATAAGCGCCACTCTGACGTGTTTCAAAGTTTCAATTCAGTATCTTATCGGGAAGGTCATAAAATAAGATTCCGTTATTCCCGTTTGAAATGCATGGTAGAATCGGAATGACACTCTTGCATCGAACCAAGGACCACTGCAGAAACGGCGAATAACATGAAAGAATGTTCTCAAACGCCTCTGTCACCATTCCGGGTTTTATCTTTCCAGCTTATCGGGAAGGATTTTAAAAAAATCATCCAAGATTTCACCAATGCATTTCTTACGGAAGCATTTCGAACCCACCTGGCGTCGAACACACGGTCATTTGCTAACATTTCTTCCTTTGATACTATGGAAGACCATCTCATCTGCAAACGCCGTAATTTTGATTGCTCTATCGCATCGAGAACGGTCTCAAAACAGATTGCAAATATTCGCGCTAATGACCGCCTAGCGTCGAACTCAGGACCCTTCTGTTAGAGAAAATAGCGAATTAATATTAGGTAAGTGCCATTATGACTTATTCCAAAGTTTCGATTCAATATCTTATCGGGAAGGTCCTAAAATAAGATTCCGTTTTCCCCGTTTGAAATGCATGGTGGAATCGGAATGACCCTCTTGCATCGAACCAAGGACCACTAGACGAACTGTGAAATTCATGAAAGAATGTGTTTAAACGCCTCCGTCGCCACACGGAGTTTGATCTTTCCAGCTTATCGGGAAGGCATTGAAAAAAATTTTCAAAAATTACAGCAATGCATTTCTTATGGAAGAATTTCGGACCCACCTGGAGTCGAAGTCACGGTCATTTGGCAACATTTCTTCCATAAGAACCATAGAAGACTACCTCAGCTTCAACCTCCGAGATTTTGGTTCCTCTATCTTACCGATAAGTGCCTCAAAATAATTTTTAAAAATCCATGCAATGCATTCTTATGGGAAAATTGCGATTTTTGGGAATTTCTGGCATCGAACTCATGATAGCTAGCGTCGATGTCTGCATTATTCTGGCATCTAGAGTGTGGGGCCAGTACGTCGAAAAAATCTGACCTCGAGGGCGCTCGTGGAACATGGTCAGAATTCGTATCCCCTATAAATATATATATATATATAGGTATATCCGGAGAGTTAGATATATATATCTATTATATATAGCTAACTCTCCGGATATACCTATATATATATATATTTATAGGGGATACGAATTCTGACCATGTTCCACGAGCGCCCTCGATATATATATATATATATATATCTATATAGGTATATCCGGAGAGTTAGCTATATATAATAGATATCCGGAGAGTTAGCTATATATAATAGATATATAAAGATAAGTGAATCTGGCCAAGTGTAGGTGTATAATTACTTAAAGTATAGATATGGGGAAGTTCCACCAAGTATTGCCCAATATGTTGAGTTTAATTATTTAAAATTTTGAATAATATTTAATTTAATGTTTTAATTTCTGCTTTTTGTTAAAATTAAAATTTCTTCACTAGATAAGATTTTTTCACTGCTAAATCAAATTCGTGTAAAAAGCCGAATTTAGTTTCTAATCGTCCTATAAATTTCGTTCTTCCTCCTATCTAATGCGTCTCTTTTATATTTCTCCACGTTTTCCCATAACTTTGGGTTTAGTCACTCGTCGTACGTGATGCTAACCCCTTTCCAAGACAGACCTCTTTCTCCCCCTTTTATTCTCTCTGGGAACGACGTCTCCGCTCTGTCCCAAACGCTTTGTCTCCCAACTCACGCCGGAAGACTAACGGGAGGAACGGTAGGCCACCCGAAGAAAAGATCTCTTTCCTTTTACTCCACTTCTTTTAGTTCCCCTTTCTTTTTATCCGCTCTATCTGGATTCCTTCCCTCCTTTTCCCACTATGTATATATTCAAGCTCGTTTTCTCCTCCTTTTTCCGTTTTCTTTCGCCTCAAAACGTGCACATTCACCATTTGAGAGCTCCCCCTTCAAATCCCCACATTTCAAAACGCTGCGAGTCGCTGAATTATGTGCTTTAAAATGAAATTTCATTCTTCGTGAGCGCCGCTCTTTACGGTATAATGACCCATTTAACGTAATCAATCACGGCCGTGGATATAAAAGACCAACAGACGCTGGATGAACGCGTTTTATTGGCATATGTTTCTCCTCCGACGTAGAATGGGTTCTATTTTTTCTTTCTGCAAACACCGACCGCATTACTAACTGGATGATCCCTCTAGGCCTCGCAAAATAATGGCTGTTTTTGCTCTTAATCCTGTGACTTTGTCGCGGTAAATTGGATGGTCGTGAACATATGTCGTGATTCGTACGTCATTGCCTTTGTTATCGGTGATATATGACGCAAGCAACGGAAGCTTCTCTTTTCCACTACTGAGAGCGATTATATATATATCTAAGCTCTCAATAAATGGGCTTGCCCATATTGTATTAGCTTGAAATATATGCGATAGGTGATTATAGAATATTTTTATCATGAATATCTTTCACGGGCCAGTAATTCCAAATGTCAATGGTAAATAGTCCTCTTTTTTAGCGCGACTGCGACTAAAATGTCTCCTTATCCATATAAATGTAAATGATGTAAATAAAATTATAGTAAATATAAAAGATAAATATAACGTAAAAATACATAAGAATTTGATTAATAAAATATATAAAAATAAAAATATCATAGAGTATCAGTAAATTTACTGTCATTGGTATATATGAACGAAAGTTTTCTCTTATAAGAGACAAGATGTAGCGTTGGGTGCTTTTCAATTTTCGTGATAATTCATACAAGTATTTACATAGTGTGAAGCCAAGGGATTCAGAAGATACGTATAATGTTGAATACGATTACTATTACTCGCATTGGAAGAATAAGTAATACGTAATGCTAAAAGAAATACATCTACAATATCTGAAATATTACTGAATATATTTGAGAAATAATTAAATTAATTAATAATTTAATGCAATTATATTTCTTAAGAGTACTTAATCAATGCTAATCTGATTACGGAGATAACTAAATAGTACTCTACGAAAAAAAATAATTCTGAAATTCGCGGCAAGAAGCCGACTTTCTTTTAAGAGGATTTTACGTGCCAGACACAAAGTGAGCACACAAGAGGTTTACAAAAACTGAAGAGGGAGAGAGAGTTTCTGTGTTTGATAAAATGACGATTGGGAGTATTATTATTAATTACAGCTCTCAATGAGGTGATTTCACTTTCTAATCCCTTTGTCCTGTTTTCTCCATCCTCTGTTTCTTGCCTCTCTTTTTCATTTCCTTTTACGACTTTGACGTGGAATGGAGGAATCAATTTGAAGTGACTCACCGCTAAAGGAATAATCAAAGCGCTTACTAATATTTACTCACTTACTTCTAACTCGTAGCATGAGCGACGTTAACAGCATCTGTGCCTTTATTTTTTATGAAATCTTTGCATAAGAACTTGAATAACCAAAACAATGAGCAGCGATGAATAAGATATGGGTAAATCATTAGTTGATAACATTCCGAATTGAATTTTGCAAGGAAAAGATTATATTCATTTAATTCATTCAAAAGCAATTTTAAGCGTTATATTTTAATATAATTTTATTAGGAGAACCGACTCAAATTCTAACCATTTTTATTAAATTTTACAGGAAATTTTATATATTATTGAGTGGAATGAAACTGAAAAGTGCTAGTTGGCATTTGAATTCCTATCGGCTTATTGGCGAGTGAATAGTTTAAATTCTAAGTGATTGCTTAAATGATTTGTAAAAATAAAGTAAGAATTTCTGCACGGGCTAGAATAAAGCCATATCTTTCTGAATAAATACGGTGAATTCCAAATTTTAATTTCGCAAAATTATAGTGACTGATCCTGATAAATACTAAGAATTACACTTTTCTCGAATATTCAGAAGTTTATCGGAAAAATAATCTTTGTTTCCATATATGTCTATCGATGTTACTATGTGATTTTGATTGTGAAAACGTAGCTCTAGAGTTTTGCGATATATTTTTTATCTGAGGGCATGAAAATAATGAACTGATTCAAAATCAGACGAAACAACTTTCTTTGCAAAACAGAAATGAAATTGCATGGCGTTTCCGATGAAGAAGATAATCACTCGTTAGCAATAAAAAAGATTTACCCATTTTCATGTGATTTCTAATTGCCTGTATCCGCTGAAACGGCAAGGCATGATGATCCAGACGACTTTATATCCTTAAATAGAGCTATTCAGTGTTCTTGAATGTGGCCTAAGATGCAACTCAGACCGCTTTCATGTCTCCGATACCGACCGTGAAATAGCGGAAATTCTCATTGACGTAGCGGTATTTACATAATGAAATTGATAGAACCGGCTTACGCCATTACAACAGCAGTAATACCTCTATAATCTATAAACAGGTGATTTGTGCTCTTTGAGAGAAATGATAATTGCAATTGCCGTAATTCAGAAGCTCACTGAGGAAAGGATCCTCGTAAAGCCGCAATACGAGCAATTAGGTCGTCACGCTTGTCTTTGTGATTCACATCGTGTTTTTCAATCCATGATATAACGCGGGTAAATTTAATTTCCCATCGAAAGGCAATGAAAAGGTTTTTGTTGACTCTGGTATCAAGGAAGTGTAGAGGGATTTCACAGGCAAGTTCTCTTGTTAAAAGGACTACTGTTTTCTCCTATTTTAGTTCCGAAAATCTGAAAGGATTTCTCGCAACAATAAAGCAATGAGGAAAAAGCAAGATGAATTGGAGGAAATGTTTTCTGGTGGGTTGCAAAAGCACATGAAGGGGTGACTTTCGGATGATTTCGTCAAAAAAGTTTTAAGTTAATTTTCCAATCAAGAGAGAGGCACTTATCAAATGGGGTTTTTATAAAGATAAAAACTTATGCATTTTGCAAATAGGTACCTTATTTTAAAAGAGGATTCAGTTGCTACATTTAGGAATCTGCCGTCCAATTTAAAATTAGTGGTTTTCTCTGGTAAGGTTTCCCAAAATTGCTTCTGAATAAGAAACAAGGATAACATTTTTAAACTAAAACAATATTAATTTACGTGTTGCTTTAGAGCCACCAGGTTAATCGCAATTTTCTTGACCATATCCACAATAACGAGATTTTTATCCATAGATAATTTGACTGATCAGAGTCAAACAATATTTTAATGAATTATTACTGTGTGAGTATTTAGTGTGTGAGTATTCGTTCGATTACTGAATCTAGAAGGCATAGTGAATGTGAACGTGGGGTGAGGTTTAATTCAAGATATTCAGTTATTATGTATTTTTCAATCGATATAAAAAAGTATGTACCAAAATATATATGATCCACAGAATATCTCATTCAAAGTTCATAAAACATCAATCCTTAATGAAGCTACTGAAAGGTTTTCTTGACAATCGGACATAATTTCTACTATATCCAGTTATTCTCGCTATTCTATAATATATTGTACAATATACAGTAAATATTGATGACAGTTTGCTTTTTTCTCTCCGAGTAAATCCGGTACGAGTTTGATATCTACCAAATGATATCTATTCTAAACACAGGGAGGGTTAGAATTTCATTCCACTAAAACTCGACAAATCACGATACGGTATGTAAATAAGTAAAAGCGACATAAAGGCATGGATACAGAAGATGGCATTATGGTAAAGAGAAATGGAGAGGGAAAGTGAAAGATCGGGTAATATTGTGGTCCAGCAAGCTGCAGAACGCCATCTGGTACGCGCGAAGGAGATCAGATGGTTGGGTTCGATGCATTCTTGATAAACCGGTGATCGCTTTAGTCACACTGGCTCTACAGCGAGGAACCGATAAAAAAGCGCTTCGAGAAGTGTCTAGAAATTGTCGATTAACTTTCTTTCTTCGAACGCGGCAGGGAAATGTTTTTAGTTAGGTGATTTTCTGAATGTTGTCTCGACACAATACACTAAATTTAAACAAAGGAGAAAAAGAGTTGGATCAACATGAGACCAATTCAAATAAGGAAGTGAAGTACATGGTTCGCTGGCCCCTTCTTAATATGGAATGATTTTTGGGTCTTTTCAGTGAGAGGGAAATTATAATTTCACGAGTTGCGCGCACCGGTAATTCTATGACCTCCTTTCACTTTCATTCATTATCAGCCTTTCGATTAGGTTCAACAATTTTAATGAAAGGAGTTTCCGTCAACAAGTGTGTGAACATACTTGCATGTTTTGCTAGGCAAATTTTTCTTAGGTGTTTTTATACGCTTCCTGTCAGCCTGTGCGTGCTTCAAGCTTCCTTATCTTACAGTTACTTTATCTGTTCTTAATTTATGTTTGCGTTTGGATGTAAACTTCGCGGAAATAAAATTACATTTTTGTATACTTGAAAGGTATATCGTATGTCAAAACAAAGATCGGTAGAATGTTTCTGGAGTGATGGAAATTTTACAGGAGTATATGAGTGTAATCTATTCGAGACGATAATTCGAGATGTTAATATTTTCTGTGAAGGGAATTTTTTGCTGTGGATTCTCTCCGTGAAGGTTCAATGCAGTATTTAAAATAAACATGTAATATGATGTAGTCTAATTTACATTTTTCATCCTTTTTCTATGCATTTCGTTTATGAGTGTAGTTTACTAAGTGCAGTTTGCCAGTTATTGAAGTTATACTTCATTTATTTCATGGTGTGCGATAGGGGAAAATCGGAAGGAATCTTTCACTAACTTCTATCCAAGACATGTTCATGTCTGAGATAGAATAAAACCTTCAGAGGTATAAATCACTGCGAAGAATTAGTTTCATTTACGTCTCTCCTTATTGAAGGCTCTGACAAGCGTTATTCATAAGGTCATTGTGCTGCACTAAGCTAGACTAGATCTAGACACTCTTAGAATTCCGGCTCGGTGAGTAAAACACAAACTAAACTACCTCACTCAACCACTTGCTAGTATCATTTCCTCTCTTTATGGTTTTTGATAGCGATAAAAGGTTGAAGGAACTAAGTTGAACAATTTATCATCCGTATCTCGACTTTAGAGTGATATTTGTTTTGATGAAAAAGTAAGCTCAAAGGAACATTTATCGCCATTACGAGAGTAAATTATCAGTTTGTGATATTAATTAATTAATTAACCCTAATTATACTGAAGAAGGTACCAGAAGACTTCAGCATATAATATTATAGCTTCAAGAAAAATCCCTCAGCTTCCATGTAGTGCTTTCTGTAATTCCTATAGTCCGAGTAAGTAATAAGGCTCTATAAATCGTTTTATCTCTTAACCGTAAACTGACGTCAATAGTTTACCTCCCGTTTCCTCATTTCTTAGTCTCCAAATTTAACTTTCTCACCCCACATTCTACCAACACCGCTCAATTAAACGAGCAGAGAAAAAACTCCGCCGACAGGCCTCATTATTTTAAGAGAACTCAGCTCCACATGTGGAGCATATTTGATGGAAAATGCGGAGAAAATCACGAGGAAGGGGAGAGTTGTCACCGCTGAAAGTTCCGTTAAAGAATGCCGAGGAAAAAATGACCCCTCGTTGAAATCTCTTTGAATCGGAGATGTCTTTTGCCCGAAACGTAACGGCATCGGATTCCCGTATTTACCGAGATATCGGAGAGAAGAGCGTGGTAAATGAGGGGAAAAATAATGAAGGAATGAGAATGGGAGAATCAGGTGGACGAAGGAGAAAGGGAGTGATTTCCTTTTTCTTATAAAAGCGTTTGATTGACGTGACGGTTCTTTTTACGCGTGCGAGGCCTCGAGAGCGGAACGTATGCTTTCTTCCCCTTGTCCAAACCATTTTCCCATTGCAATGCCGCTGCATTGAATCTCTCTCTCCTTTGTTCCTGCGTGTGCCTGTGCGGACATAAAGGCGCGACTCTCCCTCTGCAGAGGGATCTCACGGCCAGAGGAAATGTTGTTTCGGATACGGACATGCATGGCTAAACGGCGCTTAGCGGTTCGACCATTGAAGCGGCGCCTTCGACCTCATATACTCAATTCTATCTGCCTTTTCTTCTCCCACTTGTATTCTCCCATAAAAAACATTGGGAGTTACGATTCTGAACTGCTTCGAGGAACAGACTCAGGAATCGAGTATAGTATTCAGATTATAGCAGTATATGGTAAAATCTCTTTAGTTCTCACTGAAAATCATTAACTGAGTGTTTTACAATTAACAAAAACCTGAAAAAGTTATGTTTTAGAAGGGATTAGAAGGGATGATAAATGGAGACATTACTAATCGTTTTTATAAAATTTAAGTACTCGTCTGATATTTGGTGGAATTCCATCATAAAAAAATAAGTTATGGTATTGATTTTATGAAAAATGATTTTATATACCTACTTAAATTCTTCGATTTATTTTGACTTTCTTTTCGTTAATTTATTTTCGGTGTTGATAGGTCTCCATTCGCTAAAATAGAGACATCTATTTATGCATTATTAAATTAAATCTTTCCTGGTTATCTGTTTCTATCACCAGATCTATTTGTACAGTTTCTTTCTACTGTGACACCCTATTTTTCTAACGAGCTTAACATCCTACGTTTCATCAAGAGATATCTCACCCACACTGCTTGTTTACTTAACTTTCCTTATTTTCGTAAATACTCCGCATTATTCTCCATCTATTTTTATATAGGAAGATATTGGTAAATCTCTCACAAGCAGCATTTAATAAATGGAATGTCACAGGGAGACCTTCCATTACCTCAGGTCGGATTAGCTACTAAATTGAGTTCTTTTAAAGATATTGGGGGAAGAAAATCACTTATTTACGCTCAAACCATTCAAGTCACTTCGATGTCACCTACAGTTAGGACACGCATAATTACATTAGCTACGTTTAAACGCACTTCAAACTCATCAATGCACTTAGGTCAAAACAGTTCACAGCATCGTTTCGTTTCTAGCCGGGGTTAAGGTTTCCCTTTTCTTCCGTCACGTTCAAAACCCATATTCTCCATGTTTTACGCGAGACTAAAGGTTGTACTCGCGATAAGAATGAGGAAGCGAGATCACTTACTGAGAGTATATGTGCAAGACAAAGGCACACTTTGGATGGATGGCAAAGAAGAGGTTTATGCATTTGCGGAAAAGGAAGGAAGAATGCGGATGGCCGAAAGAAGTCTCGTTCCGTACCTATTGCTCTATTCGATGTTTTCCGGACCGATTGAGCGAGACTGTTTGAGTTGTGGGTAAAGAGGAATGAATGCGACTGGAATTCTGTTGTTGCACAGATCGATATTTTTCCCATGTAGTTTCAGACGTTACTCACATTCGAGTTATCCCTGAGCTTTCCTTTATTTTTTAAGATTTAAATTTTTTGACTCATACGAAACATTGATGACAAAAATAAAAGATAACCATAAATAAAGTTTCCATTATACGATCCCTCTTTCTTTGTGTTTTTATAAAACAAGCTATTTACTTCCGGGCATGAAAAGAGACTAAAACTAAAATTAGCTGCACATTATGATTGTAAAATAATTGAAAATCACTAGTATTTAAGCCACAATATGAAATTTTCATTAAGGAAACTTTAAGGCACCAATATTTCTGTTACTTTAACATATGATTGTACAACAAAACCAACGACACCCAACCTACAGAACCTTCCAACACAATGCTAAATATCTAGATCTTTCCCTGGCGTAGGATAAGGTTAGAAATAGAGTATTGTTATTTAAACAAAAATTTCCTTTCAATTTTTCCAAAATATTTTCATTTTTTCTGACAGAAGTACCTCCCTAAGCGGAAGCCGGCAAAAGTATTTTGGAAGATTATTTTCAACAATCGATGGCGCTCCACTAAGAACGGATACTTCATTGTTGATATTTGTACCAGAATAATAAAACCCAAAGAGAACCTTGATAGTTTAAATTTATAGGTAATCGCATATGAAGCTTTATATCTATTTGCTGTTATAAATCATGATAATTGAAGCATTCCAAATTATTTCACCTATTTCCAATTGTATCATGTCACTACCAATTTATTTTTCTAGTAAACTACCAGTAGTATCTCCTCAGGGCAATAAGTCTATGCCATGAACATTTTCGCAGAAGTACATAAACTGATGATCTCGTGTACTCACTTGAAAACAGCTGAATATTTCCCTTTTATTTGAAATCTTTAAGACTAACAAATAGTTCCCCCCTTCTTTAACCATTGATTAACTTTCTTATCTTTCAACATAGTTTCCAGTATTTTTTTCTAATATTACCAAATCTACGTCTATGGTTTAAGAAATTATCGTCACATTTTTTAATATGGCAGAGATTGGTCGGAATAATCAGAGATTAACCCGTTATGCGACCTCTCATCTTTAGGTATGCATTGAGATTTAATGAGCGATTAAGTAACACACAAATTATAAAACACACCTAAAGTGGCCACTGAATTATAATTAATTTATCTTCAGTTTATCTTTGAGATGGTGACTTATTTATAGTTGCAATTGTATACTAATTAACTTATCTCATTCTTTGGAAGAGAGCACCGATTAACAAGGAGCCAAAATTTCCTGAATCCATTCCCATAATGAACCAAGTGGCCTAAATATCAAGAAATCTGAATCAAAACCCATAAATATTCATGCTATTCAGAGGTAATGCTCGGTATGTGACAGTAATGGCCTTGAAAGCGCGGAGAGATAAACATTACGAAATAGCTGACTTGAATGAAAAGTTGCATGACCCGGCATTAATATATTATCTTCCGCAAGGATCGTTGGGACCTTCGTCGTAACTCCTCAGAGCGAGTTTCCGGCGCATGCATTTATTATTACTGCCTTAACTTCCCTTGGGAGAGGAAGTTGTCCTTTGGCATAGAGCCATCGACACAACTGTCCCCAAGGTTGTCCTTTTCACAATGAACTGCAGTTGAAGAGACGATCTCCTATAATAATTGCGATAGTGTTAAGTTATTGCTGCTACCGTACACTCCGTGAGTATTCTGGCTTTTATTACGCAAACCTTTTAAGCGGGGTATAGATATGCTGTTTTATAACAATTAATGTCACAGAGGTGAAAACGTAAGAGTCGTCAGTTACTTCCTGAATACCGCGAATATCTTAATACCTGTCTTTCCTCCGCAAATACAAATGTCAGGAATAACTTCTGTTATTTAGGACAAAAACTCATCTACATAGCTGAGAAAATCTTAGAAGAAAATACTGGAATATTTATAAATATTTTAACCTTTATGATAATAATATTTATTCACCATGAAGAGCATATTATTTGGATTTATAGTGTTAGAGATGATTTTAAAACTAGCTAGTAAAAATACATTAGGATCTAACAAACCATTAGTCCTCCATATAGCGAACTATATATTTTTAGTTTGCACACATATTGACATATTTTGCTTATTGAAATAATTTGTATCAAAACAAAAATTTATGCTTTTACACACAAAACAAAATTCCAGAATTATAATTTCATTTTTTTCCCAGAAAAATCTATCCATTCCTCCGAATTTTACTTTTTTATAATTACTCGCAGATAAATTCCAGAAATGGATCGAGGCAGTACTCAGACTCTAAACTAAGTATTCAAAAACTTGGAGATAATAATTTCATCGAAAAATAATTACCCAATTAAATTCAATTTCCATTAAGAAGATCATTTCGAAGATATTATATGAAAAATTATGTAAAACCTTATTTCGAAGAGAACTTTTAATAAAAAGACATTCTTGTGAAAAAAAATAATAGCGAAAGCATCATTTGCATAAAACTACTACTTCTTGCTATACCTTCTTCTTCAAATATTACCCCCTTATCTTGATCTTTTTGGAGACGAATGATTGTAATGCAATGATATTTTAAAAAATTTCGTTAGGAAATTTCCAAACACCAGAAACTCCTGAGATTTCAGGGATGGAAAACAACTTGGCGATATAACCCTTAAGAATGATGAAGAGCAAAATATTGTGATGATCAAGCTGACTCAATCGTCTCTCTTGAGTGAATCCATTTCTGTATAATAGCTATTATCGATTAAATCAAAATATTTCTCAATTCCTTCTTGTATGGAAATCTTAAAAGTAGGATCGGCAAGGCCGTGTGCACCAAAAAAGGCAATGCAGCGAGAGAAGGCATCCAAGAGAGAATGGCATTCAAAATTCCCATTCTTTAGGTGAGGTTATCGCGGAGGAAAACACATTTTCATGCGTCGTAGCAAAAGCATAAGAATAGGCGTATTCTTGGCAGAGAGTCGAGGGCAACGGAGAAAGAGGGTCAAGGGATTTAGATGAGTCCTTTTTAGGCACTTCACAATGGAAAAGAGCGGAAATCTTTGCTAGTGCCAGCTTGTTTCCAAGGCATCATCAGTCAAATCAAGGCGTTCGGAAGAGAGAGTGATTAGTGAGTGTGAGGAAGTTAATGGAGCGAGGGAGGAAAAGCCTCGATTGACACATTTATCAAAGCTAAGAGGAAATAGTAATTGCTGCAGCATCTTCGTGATTGCATTAAAGCACTTAATATGATAACTTTATTAAGTTTTATTTATCAAGACCGCGATCGTGACACGAGTTATTAGGAGAGGCGTAAGCTTGCTTCCATTCTCTTTCGATCTCCGGAGAAATTATGGGAGAAAGTTGCACATCTTCTCTGAGTATGAAATATGTATATTAACTATACCAAATATGCGCGAATCTAAGGAGAGCTCAGTCACGACGTGATTCCCTTTCTTTGGGACTATACAAGGGAAACGAATTTAATCTTGAATTATAATCCATGAATAAAATTAACGGATAAAATATACCAATCAATAAAAAATACACTAAGTTCTTCATCGTGTATGATATTTTAAGGATAAATGTAGAAAATCGACAAAAATTACTGTACGCGAACATATTAAAATACATCAAAAATTCGTTACCAACTTATATAGCTATGGAAAAATCAAGGTTTTAAATGATGAGTTTTCAATGAAAATGTATTTCATAAATGACTTTTTTATATTCTCAAGGCAGTTAAATAAAAATAGAGCTTGACCGAAAACGTTATCGCGATTACGCAATGAAATTGATACTAAGGATTTTGCTCGTTTGGAAGATAATATTTTTCAGAAATCCGAAAGATAAAAAACAACGTTTAAGATTTGTGAGATTGCTGAACGTATAGCATGGAAATATATCCAATCTATTGTCATTTTAATTTTTCTTGGATAGGCGTTTCTCTCGCAGAAAATTAACGACTTATCATTTAACGATATTAAAAATTACGAGATTCATTCATGAGAAGGAAAATAAAGATTAGTCGACGAAAAGATGGGCATTTAGCAATGCCCACCTTGCTTAAAAGCGTTCAATTAGAAATCCTAATGTACATACATGCGTTTTTTGGTTCTATGAGAAATTTGCAATATACGCTTCTCGGCATACTGTAAGCGTAAACTCCAGTAAATTTTCAGCTATCATTTTTTCCATACATTATTCCTTTTATTAATCAAAGTACTAAACTAAAATGAATCATTTTTTGATATTAATCTAAATAGTGTTTTAAGCCAGTAAAGCTCCATGTAAAGGTATTTGTCGACTTTCATAATATGTTGCTATGTTATGTCAACATTATATTAAATATGATATGGAATTATATATAACAAACTAGTGGAGAAATTTCAAGATCTGTTTCAATAACTAAGCAGCCATTGACTCCTTTTATGAACCATCCAGAAATGATCGCCTCGAGAAAAAACAACTTTAATTTCTCAGATAATTTATTTCAATAGAAATCTCACTTAAAAATTAAACTATCGATTATTACCAAACTCAAATTACAATACGAGAATCATATAACCACATAAGATAACAATATTAATATACGGTCCTCACAAAAGAATTACTAGCGGTAATTAAGGTAATTACTTTGAAGCTCTCAATCATCATCAACTCCTACGATACACTGTTTGTTCAAAATTAAAAACCAATAGCACACATCGAATCTTTCCAATTAGGAAAATTAGCTTTTACGATCCCTTGAATTCATCCATCGAATCACTTCGACTTTCAATTCATCCTTAGGAAATAGCAATATCAAATCACCTGAATGATTACTTGTAAAGAGGATGTTATCTTGCATTCCTGTTTGGCTTAATGAAAAAATCAAAGCTCTGTCCAGCTTTCCTGACACTTCCCGCTCATTCGTTATCAAGCATATGTGTGTATATACTAACGGGATAACGCTCTGCAAATTTGCGAGATCCTTCAAAGAGCCTCTTGACGTCAGTGTACCGCAAAAAGATAAAAAGCTATGAGCTTGAGTAAGATCATGGTTCGATAAAGAGGAATAAGATGTTGAATCTGTTGGCAAATCAACGGGACGATTACATACCTGAATTTGGATTGGTATTTGCGTCTAAATCGCTCAGTAAGTCACTGTTTGCTGTTCGCCTTGCACTCGTTTACGCAAATCGTCCAATCCCTTAATGGGACGACAAGAATAGAAAGACAAGGTCGGACACCGAATTGGTTCATCTCCTTGTTCCCGTTTTCATCCGAACGCTTTGTCGTTCTCAACGTCCGATGTAATAAAGAGAAAGTGTTTGATGTTTTAAACGGGCTCGTAAGAGGTGATAAACTTGAGAATTGATCATTGAAAGAGTGAAACATAAATATCAACCAAGAAGGTCAAACCAATTGATCCATATTTCAGTCTGCTATTTGCTTGGGAAAATAATCTCACTAATCGGTTTAGTGGGATGTATCCGTATACTTATTTGTAAAATTAAATGCCTAAATTGAATAATTGTATTCGATGTATACAATAGCTGGTAGAACTCAAATTTCAAATAACAGGCTCTAAAGATAAATAAAAATTTCAGCGTTCATGTAAAAGGAAAATCGTAAATATTATAATCGATATCCAATATACACGTACTCCAAATACGCTATCCTAATGCAGATGTTAACGAGACAGGGTCGATTTCTGCTTTCCTGTCTCACAATCAGTGTCGATTATGACTTCTAGCTTCTGAAAACACAGGCTATCAAAAACCAATCATCATATGGAATACGGAAATATTTAAAATTTTTCTTTAAAAAATTATTTTGATCTTAAAGACTCGGCGATCTTAAAGGTTTTTCAATCTGTGAAGTCTTCAACCAGAAGCCAGGCAAACCGAGTGCCTTGGAGAGTGAATATGACTTTATAGGTAAGATGAGGAATTTGGTTTTTTCCCACCTTTCCAGAATGCCTAAAGCGCTAAAAGACGGTAAGTACCCAAGGAATAACACTTTTCATAGCACTCAATGAGGAGAAACTTAAATTAATGCCATTATTCAGCATCAATCAAACCTAGTAATTTTCACACTGTCACAACCATGAACAAGACTGGCGTAAAAGTAAATATATGTATTATTACGGAGAAAAAACCTAAAATACATTTCTCTACATCACATACCAAAATTCAGAAGAAAAAATCATGCACACGTTATGGCTTAACCTATCGGTAATGAAATCAAATTTAAAATCAAAACCAAAGAAGTATATGGACTTTCGCTTTTCTTTGGTGTTTGCTGGCAGGTGATTTAACAGCATAATAGAAAGTAGTTTACGGATGCTTCCCATATATCCCATGTAGACCCCTATCGAGCCATCCCGCAAAGCGAATTAATCACCGAAACTAATCAACGAAGAGGCAATAGAGACATTTGGCAAAATAATGTACTGAAACGACCGAGGCTAGGTATAAAATTATTTTACGTTGAGTGTTAAAAAGTAGTAGGTTCTTTTAGAGGAATCATTGTCTCGTTTTCTAGGAAGATGTTTTGAGCCCTTCTTTGGAGAAAAGCATGGAAATCCGCACATCTGCGGTCGAATCGGCCGACCGAATCGACCTTGTTACGGCAACGTTGGCGACGCTCTGTCGATCACTAAGATTCGAACAAATTTGATCGACGCAAAAAATATCTTTTTCTTCCATCGAAAGACGTCTGTTACAAAATTCGAGTCCTAGATGCTTACACCTCCAAATTCCGGTGCTCGCTTCAATTCCAAAATTGTTGAAGATGCTAGGAGGTTGAGGATGTGAGGAAGTAGTCGATTTGAACTCGGGATGAAAAATCTTGAACTTAAGACGTTGATTCCGTAAAGTTTATAACATTTCTTACAACGTTGCACCGATTTCGAATACTTGTATATCATTAAGATTGAGATACTCTTAACTACCTCATAGTTATCGTTATTTTGATTCAACTTAAAATTTTGCGCAGGGATTTACTCCTCCGTAGCATTATGATGGTTTTCTCAATCTTAAAGTATCTCTAAGGATTAAATAATTATTATAATAATATCTTAGGAAAAGGATCCACAGCAGGAAAACAGCCACAAAGAAGGGGATGTGAAAAACTAGCGCAAAACTTCTGATAGAAGAAGCTAGAGATTGTTATGGAGTTTAATTAAAATAGCTTCAGTGCCGAATTTCGAGATATGATCTTCGGCAATTTCTCTTATGTAGATCAGTATTGTATATTATACTGTATGTATATTATATGTATTGTACATTAATTATTTTCATGAATATGCATGTACATGTATTTTTTTGGTGTTATATCGCCATCATGTCGAACTTATCACAGAAACTTAAGCTTTACATAGGAGGAATTTCATGTTCTTTTCTATTAACTTTATCATACCATATTTTAAATTTCTGAATCTATCAACACCAACTACCATTCTCATATGATTCAGCAGCAACGTTAAAGCATTACCTTTCCGAATGTTTCTTACTAAATTTATAAGAAGCCTTATTAAATTATTAAATATATTCTGGCCACCAAATGAAATTTATGAATTGGCGTGGTATTTTAACAACCACAAATCTCGAATAATCTCTTAATCTTGATTGCCAATCCTATATCTCAATTTTTAAACATTACTCTTATTATTTTCCTCATTTCCCATAGAATAGTAGCTGGATCTCTCTCACTCTGCAGTACACAACAAATAATCATGAAAATTGAGATGTTTTGAAAACATTTTATCATAATGAATACCTGCGATGAATTATTTTATTCATTCGAATATAACTTGGGGAATGGAGTGTTGGATTATTACGAAATTAAGAGAGGTTTTTATGCCTCAGCCAAATCTGAAATATTTTTTGGCAGTTCATCAAAGCCTTTGATATCACCTTTCATAAAAGTAACGGATTACTCTTTGATACCTGTCTGAAGTCCTTCGAGTCTTATTTCCTCTTATGATTTGAAGTACGCTTTTCCATTATCTTTAGTTAAAGTCATTAAATTGAGGTGAATTATCCTCGAAGAGAATGATCGTAATTTTTAGGTCACCAAATGAAGGACTTCAAAATTGTACATAAAATAAGTTTGCCAGATATCGGTTTTTATTAATAATAGAATTAGTTTTTCTTTTTAAACATTAGAGACTGAACTATAATGAGAAATAAATAACGCGCAGAAAAACAGAATGACTGGCGTTTAGCTAAAAGATTTCTAATCGTCGTGATGAATATAGACATTAACAACATATAGAGGTCACGGATAAATTTACCAGTCGTAATCAAAGAAATTTCACTGACCCAGATAAGTTAGATTTTAGATATTATGATATATTAATACATATTTTTCAAGAATAAACTTAAAAAGATCATTGCTTTAGGAAGAATCACATTATATATGTATTTGAAATGCTGAATTTTCATTTTTAATAGATTAAATATACGGTAATGAAGAGAATGAAGAAGTCGAAATGCAACCCTGAAGAAATAAGATTTTTCAGACGTCTTTGTAATACTAACAAGTAATATGAATTTCGTGTTGCTTCCACTTGCATATAGCCTAGATTTGATGCTGCAGAGCCTTGATATTTTCGTTACTTGGCCGACAAATTCTATTTCCGACACAATTCCATCAATAAATTTTCTATGAGCAATTCTACGATGCATACCCTTGACCAGACTTCGCAGCCTTCTTTAATTCGTCCCTTATTCATTTCCTTCTCAATAGTGTAGTTTCCAATCAATGGAGCATCACTGATCTCGCTATTGTTTTTGGAGTCTTCGTTTTCCTCATCCTTGGCATCATTTTCACTCATTCAACTCGAAAGAATACCAGTCGTCCATAGTCCGTTCATTCCCAAATTTCCTTTTTTGAGACTTTATATTAGTTAGATGTTATGTTTTTAGACTGAATCCCTCTGTTGTCCTCATAGCTTCTAATCTACCGACGCACTTCAGTTACAGAACCATGACCATTCCTTCCTTCTGTTCCATACTTTCTTTGAGGATTTTATGCAGTGCTATCGAAAATGATTGTTACATTTCTTACATTCGATCAATGGACAAAGAAAATCGACTAGGGGCTCCCGGATAGCCAAGTGAGCAAGGCGTTCTATATTATGTCGACCTTAAAAGAAATAATACGAAAAACGACTGCCCTAGACACAGAGAAAATATTTAGTTAGCAATTGTTTTAGTGGATGCTCCTGATACGCGAAGCAATAAGACTCGATGATATCCAAAACGATGAATATTGTCTAACCCTGCAAGTTTATAAACGCGGGTGGAAGTTTTTGCAGTGTTTAAGCTTAATTAAGGATTTGAGACATAAGGAGAAATGGTATTTGGGTTAATTCGTGATTCATGAACAAATTACCTTTCGTTAGCCAAGGTATCATTATAAATTACCAGCTGCATATGTCTACGAATATCGCGGAAACCTCTCGGATCGCAAAACTCGTATTTACCCAAAGAAGTATAGCAAAACGAACATTTTTTAATACAATTATTTCTGCAAGCAAGCATAACTTATTTACCTTTAGTAAATGAGACTATTTACTGAACTCTAATCCATGGTTATGTGTAGTTGGCTTCTCTATGCTTCATAACTACATAAAGTATTTTAGATGATGATAAATATACGAAGAAATCCAAATTATTATCTATTTCTGTCAATGTATATTTATCTTACATTCGAATATGCTTATAAAATTTTAATATTGATTAGGGATAACTTTAAAGATTGAAATCCAAATTATCATGAAGGAAAAACACGAAGTATGCGTGGATTCCGTATAGCCATGTGGGTATTACCATCGCCTTTGGTAGCAATGCTCCCAGGGGCTATTATGTGCGTAGTTACCTGAGCTGTCGAAGCACTTTTAAAGTACTGCTACTACGAAGTATGAAGTTTAAAGACCCCTCCTAATCCAATATACCATCAGATATATTGCTGTTCTTTGCAACATAAGGAAGCTATTTGTGGGGAAGTACTAAATTTTCACTAAAAATTCTCACTGGAAAATTTCTTAGTATATAAATCACAATAAATGGTAAAATACTACGGGAGAAAAACCGATCGTGTTACGGTGCACTGGTGCACGCAATATAAATCACCCCTTGTCTATCGTTCGGTCCTTGTTATCCTTTGGAGAATCTCCAAATGAACACGCTGAAATAACGCCTCCGGAGAGGAGTCTATTATCTCAGCGTTCACATATCATAGCGAAGAACGTTGTAATGTAGCAAGAGGTCGTTCTGTTTACCAGATCACTAAGAGAAGAAGAACATACGAGGGCACAACGCTGATTTTCTGCCTCCACTTCCTTATTACGGTCAAGGTTTGTGCATTCAAATGCACTTCCGAGTAAACTCCTCTCGTCGTTTGCTGAGAGAGGCGAGTTTCGAGGTGACCGTTCTCTCACGAAAGGAATGCTAGTTTCGCTGCCAATCGTCATGAAGCATTTGTGCGTTACATTTTCCTTATTACCGAATAAAATTTACGGCGATAGTAAATTGCTCTCATGTAATTAGAGAGGATATGTTTAAGTGACGCATCCACGAAATTTTGAGGAACACGAGTGAATTCCACTCTTACGAAAGAAACTAATGGAACACTTAGTTGCAAACCAAAAAGAAGATCCAAAGGCAATTTCAAATATTTCCGCTAACCTATCCTTATCCGAATTTTAAAGGTTCTATTCCTGACGCTACAGAATTGAATTATATTAGCGTCATGAAATGTTTGATCGGATCAAGTGTAGCAGAAGTGTTTTTAAAAGTTGGACAACTAGTAGTTTCGCACGTGTCCCCCGACAGGAATCGAACCCAGGACCGCTTTCATCACAGACAAACGCGTGGCCTACTAAGCTATCCGCTAGCTCTAAGGCCAATTCGAAGAAAAAGAAAGTCGATTTCTCATCAATGGTTTACTATATGATATGGGAACCCCACAAAAATCATACTGTTGCTCATGGGGCTCCGTAATATTGGGGGCCTCTATGAGATATTGCGGGTCCTAAAACTACAACCTCGTTTCTTTCGATACATTTTTACATTCCATTTACCTATTTTCCTTGAAATCTTTATATTAGTAGCATTGCAGTTTGTTATTAGGCTTCACATAAATTATTTACATACATTCCTATATTTTTATTCATCAGAGTACCCTTTGAATATTTTCTGCGAAGTTCTAAATGCAGCTGTAAAATTACAGCTATGAGTGTTTGCGCATTTCATTCTCATTTCGTCGAAAGAGAATAGAATGAGGAAAATTTCGGTTTCATCTTCATTAGCGCACGTGCTCCATGATTCCTCATCATGGAGAGTGAAGGTTATATTCCCATAGGCTCGCAGAAGAACAAAATGAAAAAGTTCATCATTTCCCTAGTCAATTATTTATAATGACCACGCATTCCACTCAAGGCGGGCGTATCAATTTTTCTTGGAAGTCGCGCTGTAATTGAGATGGCTTTACCCTCGCAAAAGGCGATATTCGAAATTGAAATTTCTTATTAAGCTCAACGCGTCATTTACTCTGATTCCCAATTCTCCCTCCAAATAAATTTCGAGCGAGCTCTTCCGCGGGATTACCCAATCAATTACTCCGAGAGTTTCTCTACATTGGCGTCCACAAAATACGCAGTCATTTGTCATTAATGGTTTCTCTCCATTTTCGAATTTCTCCGCCTCGGTAAGCAATCCTTCAAAAAATTCGTCTTTAATTTCTTCGTAATTATCGTTACTCCGTACCAAGGCGATCCTTATGGGTTTTACTTTTGCAAAGACGATCCTCATTTGGACTCCATACGCTTTCTTCTCTTCCCAAAGGCCGTCTACCTCGACCTTTGCTCTCATCATAAGCCGACCTCCATCACATCCTTCCTCCTAGCTTCGACCTTTCATACGTATCCTTCCCAAGATTACGCCTCCTTTTTTCTCTTTCCCGTCTCGTGAACGTACTCTCTCCGTCCGTACCTTTCTCTTTTTAAAATCCCTGATAGCCTACGTGGAATAGCATCGCATTCGCCACTTTTTAATTGATTGCTTCTTTCAACGATGTTAACAGAGGGATACCTCGGCTCCGCAGGGGACTATGGTTTTCAAGATTGGATACAGTCAAATGAGTCTATAAGTAATAAACGCGATGACCTTTTCTCGTGAGCGTAATTACTTGGGACGGAGTGAGTTTATATAACTTCATGAAGCGATCTAATGCTGCAATCAGTTTTTGGTGACTCAAACGTTCGTAAAATGTGGCTGGAAAGGGTGACTTTCACAGACGATTGCCTCTGTATTAGGAAAGTGTATATCTTTTCGTTACCCTTTTATTCATTAGATGTCTTGACCTGATGTATTTTCGGTATTTCCAAGGAAAAACGAACTTGAAAAAGGTCTCACTGGACCGAGAATGGAAACCGGGATCTTCTTCTATTCTGGAGGTTGCTTTAACCCTCCCATTTGGCCAAAACATTTCCCCAGAACGTTTTTGGAAACTCAGTAGGCAAAGGAAATTGTATTTTCGTCAGGCTGTGCGGCATCGTCCACTGTAACCACAAGTAGGCACCAGACAAACAATATAGTGTTAAGAAAACTTCTAATGCAGCTTTCAGGATAGAGGAAGATCCCGGCTCTATTCCAGGTTCCATCGGACTATTTTCAAGTCCGTCTTTCCTGGGGATTGTTGTGTACATGCCCTTAGGTGCTAAGCTGCCCTAGTCCATTTTCGGTATTGTCAAACGTTCCCTTTGGCAATGTTGATTTTTACTCTGAGTAAATGAAGTTACTTTTAGGGTTAATTTGCTGAGTTATTGAAACAACTGCATGTATACTGCACTCCGACTATCCTATCAGGTTACTTTCGCATCCCGCCATTAAAATTCCCCAGCCATCTTATTTTTTACTGAATTTTCTATTTCAATTTTCCATGTTCATTTTAGAAGTGACAAAGACCTTAATAAGGAACCCTTATTTTATTGTATTGTCCGTGAGCAGAAGTCGTGATTCAATTTAGATTAAGCTCGTAATGGATTAAGAACTTTCATGTTGATTTTTGCAGATATGCAGGTTTAAAAATATGCCAATACTTAAATTGATATAGAACTAGTTATTGGTACAGCATCGAATTTCCCTCGCCTTGATATCCTCGAGAAACACCTGGCAACGGCGAGTTTTCAAATAGAAGCAGTCGAGTTTCTTACTCACTTTTGAAATGTAATATTTATTCTTTTAGATTCGTGTTACATTACAAGAGAATTTGAATACTCAAGGCAACTGAAAGGTATCAGATTGCCTTGGGCTGTTCCTAGGTATTCGCGGCGGAATAAAATTGGAACATCTCAGAGAGTGTAAAGGTTTACTCCGTTTTGGTGACGCGGAACGCAATCCCGACAGCTCTTTCACCGGAGTTCGAACCGAGAGAAGAAGCTCAGAAAGCGACCTCGTTACCACTTGGACCTGACGAGAAAGTCGGAAGATTACGGCGACGCGCCACATAATCGTTCCGACTAACTCATCGGCGGAGAACGCATGTTGGCAGGAGGGACTGAGAGACACGGATTCGAACACACGATCTCCGAGGCAGAGTATCAAAGGGAAGCCGCTTCAGACCGGTGGTGGAGGAAAGGTGAAACCGATCCCGAGTAGAATTGGCCTAAATTGAAATTCGCCCGGTGACCTCTTTTTTGCGCGGAGAAATCCTCGTCTGGGCCCACGGGGGATGATCCATCATTGATGAGGCCATCGGAGGGGCGGAGGGAGAGACCGTACGCCGGGTTTCCGCGAGGTTTGCTTCGTCCGCGGTAGCGAATATCTCAAGCACTAACATAAATGCATCGGTTTACAAAGCGCAAGCGTAGGAAATTCAAGGCCAGTATAGTTAAACGAAAAATGTTTTAAGCCTTGCGTGAAAGGCCGTTTTGGAGTGAAAGATGCCAAAAAAAGCGAAATATGAAGAAAAAGAGAGAAGAAACCACGTGAATGGAAGGCGAAGATGGAAAATTGGATTTGAGAATAGAAATTAACAGTTCTGCGTAAATAAACTGCGCTTGCCTAGATTTAGCAGCAATTAAATTTAAACTTTAACTTAATTATTTATATACTTTATTATTATTATTATTATTATTACAAATTTACTGCAGATAGGCTATTAGCCAGGTGGCAGTGTCCCTTGCAATACAATACTTTAATATAAACTTTATATAAACTTTATATTCATTATTTATATAAGTTAGTTTTACCGCTACAAATATATGCCTCATCTGTTATCATTGAATTCCCTTTCAGAAGTAATGATTTACAATTGGATTTGGATAGAGTCAAAAAAAATGAACATAATGCTAAATATTCCATAGAATAAATTACACATTCATGCATGAGTGACAGAAAGAGGAAATTAAATAAGAGTAGAAAAATAATTTTGATTAAATTCTTGTGATGATATAATTTATATTAATAACTGTTAGCATTAATCATTGTTTCAAAAAAAAACTTTTAATAAAACATCTGTTCGTCTGCCAACCATGTCGCATCCCCACGCGTGTTCGCGATTATTTGTTAGATGTAAAATGCTCTTGATTGAAGAGAATTTCTTGATAATTGCTTTCACACCCTGGAAGCATTGGCGATATCATCCGACAAGCAGAATTGTATCTTGTCAAACTAGCGATACAAACGAGAACGACCGCGACAAAGAACACAAAGGGGTCGAGAGGGGTAGGGAGGGTAAGCGGAGGATGAGGGTTTCACAGATAACCAACTCTGCAACCTACATGTGGGTCATTTGCCCTGCCTTTCAATTTGTTTCTCCTCCACCCTACTTACTCCTTTCCTTGTCTTTCTTTTTCGATTCTGCCTTGCTTTACCTACTTTTCCTGCCTTTTACTTCTAGGGGCAGCACCTTTTTATTTCTATTGATTTTAAAATCACTCAATAAATCCTTTGCCATTATAATGAAAAAAACTGTGTCTAATCAGTAGAGGGAGAAATGTCTATATATGGGTAATTTCATGTAAAATTTATTTACCCGCAATCATGCTCATAATGCCGATCATAAGAATGGAATTAAAGTGAAATTAATCTTATCCACTTAATTCTAGAAATAATACAATGATTACCTCCAGAGTTAAATATATCATCCAAAAATTATTTTAAAGTACCTTTATCAGTTTTACATGAATTTAAAGTATAATATAATAGAAGATTATTTTGTATCAGAAAAGAATTTCGTCCTAGAGTACTCAATGCGATACGCCACATGACTAATTTTTCCTCAAAATATTCCGTACGTCGTTAGTCGATTGCCCTTTTCCAATTCTTATCGATCACGAAAGAACTGAATTTGGATTTCGGATCAACAGAATCAGGACTTAAATTCAGCAGATTAACTAACTAACGAGATGATGATAATTAGTGAAGTCACTAATTATCACCATCTTTTTAGTTAATTAAGTTAGTTGTGGTAGTTTTGAACAAACCGAATTGGATAGTATGAACGACAAAATAAAGTAACCCATGAGGGTAAAATATTATACTACGATAATCAACTGATGTAATGCTAATTTACGTTGATTCAGTGAAAAGAAGTGAGAACATCAACATATTTTGGACTTCTGACCCAGGAAGAAACTGAGAATTAGTGGGACGTAAAAATTAATAAAGAGAAGTTTATTCTCTTTCTATGACATTCTCATTGCATCAAGATTAAGGATGATTAAAGGTGAATTTAATGGTCAATTGAATTACGCTGAATTGACATTTCGAAAGAATTTTCCGTCACATTTCTACATTTAGCTTAACGCCAAACGGATAATTTTGAGGAAAGCCTTGAAAGGATTTATACGATGATGTTCTTAAGGTATATCACAAAACGAAAATATACTATTTATTCCTTTGCGTAGCATTAATACGCAAAGAAATCACACAAGATTTATTTTAGGGCAACCAAAACTCATTGAAGTATTATTTATGTGGAGAATGACCTTAGAAAAATTTGGTTGTGCAGCCAGAAATATATGAGAGGTCAAAAATGTTTCTGTTTCTTGGGTGTCAAAGACTTTGTTGCAAAAGTAACTGAGTAAAACATTGAAATTTTTATTTACCGCTTCCTTCTGGATGATATCTTGAAAATAACTTTAGTTTTTGAATTGTATATGCGAGGGCGTTATTCGCTGTGGCCGCTACGAATCACGACGGAACGAAACCAAAAAAAGCCGGATAAAATTGATTGTAGATTCTCGAGAAGTTTTTATGCCCAAGAATTTTATTTCCACTAACTCCGACAACGTATGCATGCAAGTAATAATCAGCTGAATGACAGTAGTTTAGCTATGCGTTTAATCACAGATTATAGACGGCGAAGGGCATGAATGGCACATCTTTTATCCGAAGAGACTATTTTTCAATCTGAAGGAATTTTGTGCCACTCCATGATGTGAAATGGGAATGATTTATCCATAATATAATTAAAGGGGATTAAAGATTGTTATCGATGAAAATCGGGGAAATTTAACTATTTCATACTCAATAGATAATGAGTTATTGCAGATAAGTTCCATAATTTATTTTTAAAAGAATAAATTTCGACTTGGGATCATTACAGTTTTAAAGAGATTAAAGAGATGAAGTAATATAAGTTAACACTAGAGGTTGCCATAGATAGAAAAAGAGGTCTTCTTTCAAAGAAAGTTCTTAAAAAAGATAAAGATGTAAATTTACAACAATGTATTTGTTTTTTTTTTCAAGTAAATTTAAAGTTGATCTTAACTAAAGATGAGATCAAATATTTGGGAGAAGATGGAAAGCTATGATGAATGAGGCAAATACACAAAATATTGGCAATCGTATCAATATCACACATTCTTCATCATAGTGCTGCACTTTAATGTGAAAAATCCAACGTAATTACGTTGATATGGAGTGATTCCGTCAATTGACTTTGATTGTATCGATTCTACTTTAAGTCAACGTGAAATTTACATTCTAAACTTCGTCTTACGATGAGCATGGCTTATGCAGAACACATAGCCTTCGCCGACATTTGGATTTGGTTGATTATTTGTGAGGGTATGTTTGCTTTTGCAGTAATTAAGAATCAATTCGAAGCAATTTTTAATTAATAATACTCTACACCAAGTATGTTAAAAAAATACCGATCCATATATTAGCTTGAAAAGTCACCTCACTAGTTACCTTAAAGGTGAGGATGTACTGTTCACGTTTGCATGGGCAATCTTGGTTTCTAGTTTTTTGCCGTGTGTTGCAAACAGCGATAATACTATATTTCCAAGTGTACTTCTTACTAATGAAAACAATCTCAAAAATCCATCGCAGAGAGGTCTAAATGTTGTGATCAGCGTGCAAAGTATATAAATGGGTGAGCGATATTCTTCTAGAAAAACGTTCACAATTTTCGAGGTTGATAGGTGAATCTGTGGGCGTTCCTTAGAGGTGTATCACGAAAAGTTCTGAAAATGTTCTCAATATAAGACTTCCCCTACAGAACAAGTGGTTAATACATTTATTGTGCACTTCTTAAGAAGAATGCTGCCTATTGATGACAACCTTACTGCAGCATTTAATTTCGATCTCGCTGAAATATTCCAGCCTTCATGTTGAGAGTTTAAGAAGTTATTGAAAAGTTATTTGTTAAATTGATCATTAAATCCCTGCATATATATCAAATGCTGAGGATAAACATGCAGAAATAGCGCTAATGTGTGAGGTTAAAAAAGATAACTACTATTGATAGGAGCGCTGATTCCAGTGAATTCCCTCTTAAATAAAGATCTGCTAGATGAACTATCATTGATATTAATGGAAAGGAAACATAGTACTTACATATGATTCAGGAAATGATGATGCTGAATTGTCCTGAAAGAAAAGAGAACGAATTCATTAATAGATAGTTCCCCTTATACACGCACGAATCCATTTAAATTTATCTGCGCTTGTAAAAGTGTGATAAGTTTTAACTGTTAATATCAATCAGTAATAAACAGAGCATATGCGATTATTTTGTGAGCATCTCCTCAGGTAGCAAAGATTCTCAACCGTGGTGCGCGATTGTTTGAGTTGAACACTTCCTTTCTCTCAGAATTCGACAGATCGCAAAGCTTCCTTAATATCGCTATTTATACCAAATCAACATCGGCATTCAAATGAAACACTAATTTAAGTGTCGGAGTTTCGCGTAAGAAATTGCGCTTTTTTGTTTCGTTATCGAATTTTTTACATTCGATAACGACCGAGTTTTTTCCTTTCGATTTCTTTAATTTATTTATATTTAATATAACACAAATTAATGGGAATTTATCCTGTATCTGTTCAATAAATTATTATTATTATTATCTAACTTGATGCTAGAATATTGCTGTCGAAAATAAAAATTGAATTTTAGTATTCTTACTGTGGAGTATCGAAGAAATGTTCTTATAATTACAACATGAATTCCTGTTCTTCCTGCCCAAGGTATATCTACACACATCGCCTTAACACATGCAATACATTTTCTAGCCTAACTTATTTTCTCAGAAATATGAACTGAATGAAAGCAGTGTAACATTAAAGGTGACTCATAATTGACAATACATTATTACTAAATAAATATTTTGCTCCGAAATTTGTTGATGTTCAATTTTGCGAAAAATATTCTGGAGACTTAACAATAGTATGCTGTCAATCTAATTTTGTGTCATAACGAAAGATGTTTGAAATAATAATGAAATTTGTATGGCACATTTAATGTAATAACGTTACAAATTAAAATTCGTTTACTTACAATGATTACAGCAATCATGAAACTTTTTAATCTACTCATTGAATGAAATAAAGAATAACTTGGTAATTACCTTATTTCATTCAATGAAATGGCTTTCCACCGAGTAAGGCCAAAAACGATTGGTTACATTTTAATCTAGATATTTTCGTCATTCCAAATATGAAAATATAAATAGCGAAGTCAATGATAAGGAAGAGTGGAAGAAAAAGCAAACTCCTGTTACAAGTTGTATATGGACAGACCGAGCGTGTATAAGTAGATTCGAATATTAATTAGTCCATTCGATTCGAATTCAACCCGAAATGAAAAGTCAGGTTAAGAAAGCCGGTGTAAACCAGGCACATATACGTGTAGAACACCTGTTCAGCCATACGCCTTGCAATATGAGAAATTGTGTTAAAACCTAACTAATGGTTTAGGAGGAATATTCCGTAAATATTGATTAGTAGACTCACAGCATTATTCGTAAGGGTGTTTTAAATGATAAGTTAGCGAAATTAGGTTAGATCCATATGAATGGTCTACGGTTAGACTGAAAGAGAAACAAGAATAATAATAAATGTGTTTGTGTTTGTATACAAAAATGAGAAGGAACTTGAACTTCGTCATAGATTGAAGGTCAAAGACAAGAAGGTAGTTTCATTTGCTAATATGTTATCAGTGAAAGCGAAGGATAGCCATCTGTCCTTGGGATAAAAACGAAGACGTTTTCCTAAAATATCAATGTTTCCTTATTATCCTCTCATTTTCATGAAATGTAATCAAAGGCAAAAAGGAAAGTCTAAGTGGAAGTGAATAGGAGGGTTAATGAGGAGGAGATACAAAAAGCGAGCAAAAGAAAGTCCAAATGACAACGAAACACTTGTCACGTCTAAAGAACCTAATTCGGAATAAGCGGAAATTAGCAATTATCGAATATCTTATGCATTTGAAAATGAATAAATTTATCCCTCTCATGTCTTTATTTTCCAAGGGATGATTGATTCAAAATAGCACATATTTCGTATCGTTGCAGACTCATTTTTCACATAATTAAATTTCAGTTTAAGGTTGAGTGGAAGCAATAGACGATCGATTAGAGCGAGTCATCTCTATTAAATCCTGATTCATGTCGTTGAGTGTTATTTTAGATCAAAAGATTGAAACCAAAAAATGGATAAAAGTTACAGTTTTTCAGGAAATTACACGAGCCGAATGTTTTAGGGTTTATTTACACAATGTACAGAATCAGTGGCTACAATAACTCTCTACGAAGGATTATCACACACGGTTTTGGAAATTGGATATCGCGCAATCTTATGGACCAACTTAAAAGATAACGGAAACGGAATTTTGTATTCAGCGAATAATTTGATAACGCGATTTGAGTGCTGGAAGTAGGTTTTAACATATGCATTAATGAAGGGAATCTTGAGTTGACATTCATTATTCTCGTTTGAAAACTGAACTCATAAATTGTCATCAACCTGATAAATGTAATACTATCGGGAAATGTCGAAAAGAAATGAACGCTAATTAGACTCTTCAAATATGAGGTGATAGTTTATTTTTTCATTAACATCCCACCTATCTTGTTCTATAGAGAAATCAGTATAAACTGATATATTTTAGTAAATAAAATAACTTAGGAATATTTCTTCGTTATCTGGAAACTATTATCAGGTTAACGATCTGCCCGCCATAATAATTTCACCCTCTAAAAATTAATATCCGTTGAAAGTAATACAAGATAGAAGAGGCCAATGCAGAGCTTTGTAATATCCCATTAAGGCTTCATCCACCGTACTCATAAATTCTGAATTCTATTCAAGTTACAGAGAATGGACATTGTTAGTCGTTAAATTAATTTTTATTAATTGTTTTCGAGCAACTTACCAACAAGTATTCTCCCACTATCCTTCACCTCTTCAGTGCTCTTCACACAGGAGAAATTCGCAGATAAATTTGCGTTGAGAAGGGAAGTCAGTCAATCTGGAAAGATAGAAACATGAAATTAATTCATCAGTGAATAGCGAATATAATGTGGGATGATATTGTTTTGTTCATATACAAGTGCGAGAAGTAGCCAATGATGATGATTCAAATCAGCCTTTGGTTACGTTTATATTCAACAGTATCTTATTTTATATCGTAAAAATTGCAATAGGTTTCTTCATATTTTATTCAGTTGATTTAATTCAAAACGAAGGGAACAAAAATTGGGTTTTGCTTTCAATGCACACCTTATCTAACAAGCACATAAAATAAAAAGATACAGGCTGCAATAATAGTAACAAAAAGTAAAATAAGAACTGAAATTGCTTAGAAAAATGAATGTTTATTTCACTAAAGAGAAATTTGGTCTAAAATTCATTGAAATTCATTTTCCGATTTCTACAAATTTTGATGACAATTAAATAATTTCTTGAATTTATTCATAATTCAATTCAACACAGCTGGCGCTATTGTTAAGAGGAACATTCGACGATTGTTTATTGAATGCCAACCTTTGGGAGAGAGATGAAGAAAATCATGGTTGCAAATTAACAGGAACCTCAAATTTACGAATCAGATGTATGTTATACTTGATTTGATATTCAAAATTAATTGAAAAGTGATTGAGAAGGTAAATAGTCACGAAGTTAATTCTTAGAATTTAAAATCAATTTCTCTAAAATTTTCCGTTTCTACTATTTGCTTATGAACTCGAAAATCATCCCGAAATTGTTTTTGTGTAGGCAAATTTACAGGAAAAGTGAATTTATTTAGAGTGGAGTTCACTTTAAATTTAACTTAGAGTCAAGTATACATTGTCACTAGAAATAAATAGATAAATTGTAATGTGATAAAAAATATTACATAAATACATGCAAAGGATGTAAACGTAAGATTTCAAATGATGAAAAGAAACTCAAAATAGTGTATCTCACTAATTCTTTGCCTGATTCTGTTATGTTTAAAAAAACCCAAAATCTAGTTGTATTTACCGTAGACCAATACCACTGAAACATATTAGATGCGTTAAGTTATAGGATTACATAACTTTAATTTAATACAAAAACTTTTATCGTGAAATATTACATCCTAATTGGTAGTCATTGATTAATGTTAAGAGTTGAAGTTCAAACGGGTCGTAAATGGTCACTACAATGCTGAATATAATATAATCGTGAAATGATGAAAAAATTAAATGTTATCTAGTGATATTGTATTTGTTTTTATTAATATTACTCCATAATTGTGGTAGTATTCTTTTTCTAGAGAGAAATCACCAAAAAATAAGTAATTTTAGTAAATAAATAATTTATGAATATTTTTCCTGTTTGTCAAGAAACCATTTCCAGATCAACAACACTTAAACTTTAATCATTTCGCCCTTTACGAGTTGACGTACGTTTAATTTTATACTAGACAGAAGAGACCAATGCAAAGCTTAGTTTACTCCGATTTAAAGTTATCCTTTATTCAACGTACTCAGATTTTCTGAATTTGACAAAAGGAACTCAGAATAGAGATTAGTAATGGTTGAATCATATATTATTGTTTTTGGAGAACTCACCACTTGCTCTTATCAGGCCGTCCTTCACCTCTTCAATGCCCTTTGACGAACATACAAGAGAAACTCAAGGGTGAAAAAGGTCTGGGAAGGAAACGAAGTCACAATCTGGAAAGATACCAAAATAAATTCATTATTGGATAGTGAATTTAATCTGGTGTAATATTTTATTTACATACATGTTATAGCAGTTGCTTATGATATTGATTAACATTAGTATTTCGCTTACGATTGTATGAAAGATAACCTTATTCCACATCGTTAATATTTCAGTAAGGTTTTTCATAGTTTATTCGTTTGATTAATAATCACGAAAGACATAATGAAAGAAAGGTAATATTTGTAATAATTGCTAAAAATAGCTGAAATTTTTAACTGAAACGAGTATGAGAATTCGATCCAATAATGTATGAAAAATAAATAGGGGCCTATTAGTAAATCAGGAAAGGAATTAACTTGAAAAATAATAAATATTTTATTAAACTTTGAAATTTAAAAATGAATTTCAGTTGAGATTAACGTTAATTACTGAATTATACGGTGAATCAGTACCTGGAAAGGAAATTTAAAATGGATTTACCATAAATATCAGTGATGAGAAGCTTCTTATTTACTCAACCAAGTAAATTATTATAATAATAAAGCAAGTAAATTATTATTATAATATAAATTAGTATTTAACAAGTCATCCGTTGAAAGTAAAACGCACTTTAGTGAGAATAGAAATGAGTGATTACCAAAATTACAAAAATCAGATGCACCTTATTTGTGAGTCGATTATTATAAATGGATTATGATTCTCATTTCAATTAACAAATTTACATGCGAAATCCATATTAGATTTGGTTTAAGAATAAACTCAATCTCAAAAAAGTTGCTGAAATATTCCTCACGAAATAAGTTCCATTGGAGAATAATTTTAATTTTTCCAATTTATGGCGCAACTTAATCGATATATTATGTTTTGAGGAACACTTCCGAATTAATAAGTGATAGTTCTGTTTCACCGCGAATAAAAGGACGTAGTCAATAAATTTGATTCCTCTATCGAAACTAAATCAAATATTCAGGTACAGCTGGAATCGGAATCTTATTTCAGACGAAGAAATAATAAAATCATTAAATGAATATGAAGTTACAAGTATACAAGTATTAAAATATAACGGAACTAATATGGATCTGAAGATCATACCAACCAATCCGAAGATTAGTAGCATTGTGATCGTTTCGAAGGATTATTTTTGACTTTCTTCGGATGGCGTCCTCAAAATGTGAGATACAAAGCTTCATAACTCAAATATCAGCATAAATCAGATATAGGACAGCATTAGACGTACGTAAATGGAATTCATTGCTCAATAATAAGATATTTGATTATCACATAAATGATGAGTGACCCGGAAGTATGATTCGCAAATACTCAGAAATTTATCTTATATCACGAATAAATATATTCACTATGATAACACACGGACAATATTTACATATAAAAGAAAAAACGATACTTATTATTGTGTTGAAGCGCTGAATTGTTGCGAGTAAATAAGTTAAACTTGTGTTACTCACCGAAACCAAAAAAATCCTCAACAAGTCCTACGTCATGAAACGTCTTTCCATCCCATAATTTAATTTTAAAATCAAAGTATGTGTTTAAAAATTTCAACTTTATTAGGTTACACTGAGATTATACTTACGGATTACGGCATCCCGAATCCACTCAATGGCAAGAAATTCAAATTTTTAACGGTTTTCTGGAAAATTCTTCATAGAGACATCGCAAGGCGACGTTTTGAAATCAACTAAAGACTTAGCCTAAAAATTTTCCGTTCAACAAAACGGTGAGATCTGATTGGTCGCTGCCGTTACATTTTCGGTCACCCCCCCCTCTTATCCCCCTACCGTTGAAAATTGTTATTATTTTGTATTTGTTAATTTGAATTTAAATTATATTTTTGTTAATATAAACATAATTTGAATTTAATGTTAAACTCTTTGAAAAAATTACATTCTTCTACAATTTCGTACTTAAAATCGACGTGAAATAGACGATAGTTATTGTATATGCCGAGTGTGACGTAAGCATGACGTACGTTCAAAGAATTAAATGTGAAAATAAAAGAATCTTTATTATTCAATTCCAAAATAACGCCATAGGATTTACAAATAAGTAGCTAAGTTTAACTAACTTATGAAAATTGTTGCGCACTAGTATATTGTATTGTTTTCCAACTCATTTGTTAAAAATTTTTATAATGAGATTTTACAATTTCAAAATCAATTATTAAAAATTCATCGGGTATTACGAAAAGTCTAATAAAAGTATTGCAATCGGTCGAGAGATCTAAATTGACAGCATAATCGGAAACGGCGGAATATTGATAAATGAGTAAATGAAGTGGCCACAGAGGAAAATGGATATGATGCAATTTCTTTCGAGATGATCCAGAGAAATCCTTTTGGGGTTAACACTACTGCATTGCTCTGCATATTGATCATTAAACTTATGTTTAAGTTTGCAAATAAAGCGAATTACTAAACACCATTTAATTCCCTAAATATTACGATCAATGCTATTCGTCATGTTCCTATTAACACATTATACGATAGTCCTTCAACGAATATTTCCAGGAATATTGACATTAATTTACGACAATTGGAAATTCTACTGATTTTTCTCACTATCTTTGGAGTATTGCGTATATAGACACAAATACTTTCTAACCCACCTTCAGATGCTCGGAAGACTGCCGCCATAAGTCAAACTGCGAAGATATTCCTTTTTAAAGCTTCTCCATACCTTCACAATGCCTTTCCAGACATTTATTTCTCCCGTACAAACGATTTCAGTGGTAGAGAAGAACAGTTCCTGTCAATGTCGCCATTGGAAATGCTCCATACTTGGGAATAGTAATGCACTGCAGACACTGTGATTCTTCCATTCCCACCCACGTATTTTTTCGAAGAAATCATGGAATATAACTTTGCAATGACACCACTTAAACTCAATTTCACTCTTGGTTATGTTCGAAATCCGCAGGTAAATGTAAATGGCACCATTTCGAACACATTCCTCTTAGCGAGGCAAAGGACTGAGACATATGCACGAAGGTCATCTGTCGTGAGGCATTAGTTTCGTTTGTCAGGATTTTCTATACCATGATTCTCTTTAAAAAGGCGGAAATGTGAAGAGCTCGTGGCAGCTTTGAGAAGACCATGCCCATGCTTCTATTCTTCATTACTTGTCATCAGTAAGTTGTTTCCGAAGTCTTATGTCATTATGATCTGGTGGAAATCAATCGCTATATGTTTAGTATATACTGTGAGTGTTTGTGAAATAACATGATAAAGATATTGAGAATTAAAAACTCATCTCTACGATCGGTGATTTTTCAAAGAGTGCATCTAAGTGTAACAGTGAGAACAGTCATCGATTCAATACTTATTCTTTTATTGAGTGTCCTTCGGCAGGTGCTGACTCGAATCTACAACAGTTCTGCGAAATTCTAAGTCTGTAACTCAACAGCGTTAACAACCATCGAGACCAAAATGGACGGATTTCTGGTTGGAGATTAATGGATACGGGGTTCTTCGTGTACTTTCACATACTAAGTCGGCATTATATAGCATAGGAAGGCCAGTATGATTATTCTAATAGTATTGTGATTTATTTCACTTGAAATCTAAGTTCGGTAATGTAAGGTTATGGAGAGAGTGTATCGATATAAATTTAATTGTGAACAACTTGATTTATTTTGTAATGTCGTTCAGCTTGGAAATCGTTATTTACGTAATAGTAAGCAAATTTGAAAGGCACAAAAGAATAAATGGTAATTTATAAATCTTTTGATTTAACATCTCTATCACATCATTGATAAATGAATAACATTCAGGTCCTTTTGTCACTTCATTTGTTTAAAGGCTGGAAGGAACTTCCTACTCTAGCTTCATAATTACTTGAAGAGAAAATGAGGCTTTCTAGGCAAGATGAGATAGTATTCTGTTTCTTTTATCACTAAGTCAGAATGCTATTAATGTCCTGGAAAGTGTACCTTAAGATAAAAGTTTCCTTAACATCCATGAAAAATAATTGAGATTAATTTAATGATCAAGAATCACTCACACCTCAGTACATATAATATTGTCACTACTATGAACATAAGTGTGGGTTATAATAAGAATATTATTTCATAAAAGATAACTTACGAAACCTTAATTCCTCCATGTATGGAGGAATTAAGGTTTCAAGAATATCACATAGTTACTTTTTCAATTATATTGAATTTCCATGATAAAGCATGCCATTTTCATAGTACGTTTGTATGCATATTTGCCCACATAATTCGGAAACTGGTATTACTCAATGGGATTTATTTCCTAAAACAATGATGCAAGTTCTTTGTCCTAACTTTTGCAAAGGTGCTTTGGAATTTTACAAAGAAAATGCATCCCCTTTTATTATTGAATATTACTCGTCTAGAGCAGGCTGTGATAAAATGAAATCTTTTGGGGTATGAGTGATGTTGAATCCATTGCCTCTTTTTTCGATATGAATGGTGGGTTTTATCGTTTAATTGCTCTACTTTATGTGGACACTCATAGCATTCTGGCTCAGTGAAGAGAGCAAAGGATCTTCCTCATCTTCTATGGAAAGTCTCATTCCGTCCAACAATTCATACAAAGCTCTATTTATTAATATTTAAGCCTATCTATGTTACATTTGTTATATACTACTTCGGTATATTCATGTAATATTTAAATCCTTTTTTATTTATCATTACTTATCACAAAATAGTTGATGCATTATGTATTTTTCTCTTTGTATTCTAAATGGGCAATTTGCCTGTGAATAAAATCAAACGTTGCGTATATTCTCTACCGAACATTGAAAGGCGGCTTCAAGTTTATTTTTGAAGACATATTTCATAAGGTGGACGAAAGCAAAATATCTCCCATTTTATCTTGCTTTGTAAGCCTCATTCTATTTTCAAATAGTCCTTTCTCTGACTACTCAAAAGAAAGATGTAAAAAGGGATAAGAATAATCTACGTAGAAAAGTAATTTTTGGTCTCCTCATACAAGGCGTTTGCATTATTAAATATGAGGGTTTTATTTTCGTTTCCATCGTTTAAAATATATAAAGTAAATAATATACATTTACATTTTGTGGTATTGAATAGGGAAAAGTTTTATGCCATTTTTTTAGTCTTGTGGAAAATGATTCGTTTGCTACATTCCTGACATTGGATGAATTTTCTAGTTTCGGATAATAGATTAACTAAAATTTCTAAAATAAAGTTAAAGTCGTTGCACATCTCTAATATAATTAGATATTCAGTGTAATTTGTTTAACAAATTTAACGATGCTTAATTCTTTGATTTAATATTTAAGGCTACTATATAACTCATAACCTTTAAACCTAAACCCTTATTTAAATTCTTACATAATGAATAGTTTATACTAACTGAAAAAATTTCTACGTACATAACATTACTTATTTCATATATTTTATTCTGCATTAGCTTTCTTTGATAAAACATTAATAGTTAATTCAAGGTATAACGTTATGCTTTTATTAAATAGATAATAATTGATCAAGAGTCTTGCCGTGAAACATACCGTATTTAGGGATCCGCGAAATGTTAGTGTAATAAAAGCAATAAATTCATTCATTTTTCCATTCAAGTTTGTTAAATTTTATTTTAATTACTTTATGGAAGTAAAATTTTTGGTTTAATGCTAATTAATAATTACGAAAGAAGTTGCATATTTCTCAGGTAGGGGAAATAGAGGGAGGGGTGAAAATAATAACAGCGGCGACCAATCAGATCTCACGGTATTAGTCAGGTGGCAACAATTGCGAAGTCGACTTGGGGAGGCACCTTTCACTCAGTGCTTTCTAAGCTGCATTTCCCGTGTCATCTCGAATATACATCTCAACCGACTTTCTTTTTCATTTTAATTCGGGAAAGATTCCGTGCGACGAGTGGTGGATTCGCGACCAGTTGACTCCCACAGAACAACCCTTCAATTCTGGATTCAAGGAAATCCTTTTTGCTCACTTCGGGAGGAACGGCGGAAGGGGAGAGGAAGTCGTGTATTGCGCACCCTAAGACGCAAATGGGGATCGAAAGCTGATTGGAGGGTGGCTGGAATATCCGAGGGAACGGGAGAAAATTTAATTTATGAGGAATATAAATGGGAGGATTGTAGTGCATAATCGGCAGGTGGGAATAAAAGTCTGGTTTTTCAATCTTGAATTACTTTTTTAACTCATGATTTACAGCCTCTGTCTTTTCTCATCTTTTATCTCCAATTTGTTTCCACATTCACGCGAAACGTAAAATTTATGCAGGATTTATTGTCTATTTATAATGATCTCGAGACATACGTACGACGCTATCCGATGAAATTCAATTTTATATGTCTATTTTGCTTGCCTGTACGAATATTACATTTTAAACAACATCATAGATTATGCCTTGCTCATTAAATTAGCAAATCCCAACTCCGTGATCATCTAAATGCTTCTGTTAACCCCATTCAGCACCAATTGTAATATTCCGGTAATTGAGAATATTGAGTTATGTTTTACTCGAGTCTTTTCCTTAGTATCTCTCTGCCAATAGCAAGTCAACACGTATCATTAAATATTATTCAAGTCTTGTGAAAACTGAGATCGACAGTCTTAGAATCTATAAGGATCTTTTAGATACTGAATAAAGACTAATTACAATATCAAAAAAATTGCAATAAAAGTAAATAATCGTCTCAAACTAATCCTTCTATCTCGAAAAGAAATCATATCGAAAGATATAAAACAGATGGTAGGTATTATGTAACTTGAAGCTGATATTCTGTTTTCTTGACTACAACTCTTCACATTAAAGCTGATATTACGGGCAAGTAACGTTTAATAATCCTTTCTCGCTGATTTTATGAGCCTGCTGACAATAATTAAGAAGTAATATAGAAAATTACAGAAAAATGTAGAAAATGCATAATTATGTATGTAAGGCAATGATTCAAAGGGATCAATATACGAGTATATACACGTATAATGGTAACTTATTATGGCGAGAGGAACAGTGGGATTTCATCGGGTTGACCGAATGCATAGGATTTATGGTTGATTAAATTGACATTCTAACTAAGTACAGACTAATTCTTCGAATAATTCGGGAAATTAATAGTGTCATGTTAATTTTTTCAGGATAGTGAGAATTAAGGATTCCTTAATTAAACTGTATGCTTATCAGCGTATTTCCGAAAATTTCCTTAGCAGCTCGAGTTAATATATATCCCATTATAAATTTAGTGACATTAATTATCTTTCGGATTTATTTCATGTGTAGTGAACAATAATTCTATTTTTGTGGTTGATTTTATAAAATTGTACCAATTTGACAGATGCGCTTTACGTTTGCCTACGTAATCCAGAAGATTTTGGAATAAATTTAAACTAAACAACAAAATAATTTGAACTAAACAACAAAATGGTAGCGAAAGAATGAAAGACATCGTAATGATCGTTGGATATAGTGCTTTCTCCAGTATATGCAAGATCAATTTGCGGGCGACATGATGAAACTATGACATTTTAGTTAAATTAATCCTTTCAAGGGAGATCCACCAGTAATTTATCATTACACTCATATTATGCAGTAACTTCCCAAACTTACTCATCTACCGTTTCGATTCGAGTTCAATCTCATTTATCCGTAGCCACTTTTGTCCGATGTAAACACCGACATACAACTCTAAAGGCTCTAATGTCAGATTTATACGCCTTCTCCACAACTTTCTTTCTCTAATCGTCTTATTTTCCTACGTCTTTCTTATGAGCGCGTTTTCCAGATTAAACATCGGTCTTTACTTGCAATGTGCTTGTCATCGGGGGGTTTCCGCGCGAGTACATTTATTACCGCGACATAACTTCAAGGTGACAGCCTTTAAGACTCACTCAGTGTCAGGTATGTGATGGTGAGATGTCTTCAAATTGAATATTCTCTGCGTCTATCCGCGGAAAAATCACATGTCACATCCAGCGCATTAAAATACGAGAGTTATTTCGGCAGTATACATTCCAGCCGAGAGACTTCCGACTCGACGGGCACGTTCCGAACATCTGCGGTAGTTCGTTACCAGCGTAACTTCTTCACATCCCCTATCATGTCATCGTGGGTCTTGGATTGAATACATTAGAATCACTGCAAAAGGAACGTCAGATTAATTGTATCGCAAATAAATCGAAGAATACACAGCGAGTCATTCGATCTCTTTTAATAGTTTCATTTGCAGAATCACAAATGACAAAATTGCCCATCTCTAAGCCAATTCAGCTGAAATTTATGTAATGCTAAAACCAGTCAAATTTCAAAGGATTGTAAAGCTAGCTCTCAATTTTCTGGAACGATCGTTCAAAGCCTTCACTTATATTGTAAAAGTCAAATCCTCTCTAAATGGGACAAAATAATGATCAACTAAAAATTAAAAATTATGATCAAATAAAAATATAGGTATATTTTTACGATGCAAATTATGTCACAAAATATGAAAAATAATAGCCTAAGATTCGCGATATCGAGGCAATGCATGGATCGTTGAGATTGATTTATTGATTATGCATTCGAAGATGCATGAAAAATTTAGTTAATTTTCTTGCTCAAAAATCACATCATTGTTTTCAAAATGGAAAAAATCATATTTTCCACCAAAACAAATCATATTACTCGATTATACACGCGTAAGAAAAAGCTCATACCAGGTTGTTCACATTAAGAAATACCCAGTCTTCGTAAGATAAAATGCACAATGTGCATTTATGTATTGCACATATATATATTTTTTAGCTGAAACATTCTTCCATGAATATCGGCATGGTTAACTTTTAGTTAGAGTTTTGTATTCAGTTTCACGGATGAATGCCCTATGTTCACATTAGAGAGCATCCTCATCGAAGATAAAACTTAATTTAACTTACGTTCAAAGGAAGTTCGAAGCGGATACCATGCCACTGCGCCAAGTCAAAGTGAATATTTTGGTACAGATTTGATCCTTCTAATCTAGATCAACTGTTGTATGATCTTGTATGTAATTTCGTGAAAGAACTGAAGTCTGCAAGAGATAAGAACACCCTTTACGTGCTTTCCTTATGGGAGTAATTTCTAGCCATCCTGAGTCCAGTTTAGGATAATTTTGTAAAAATAACAACTGAGTGACTTAGCCAATTAGGCTGTCTTATGAATCTTGCAAGTTAGTACCTCTTTCAGGGAAGTTTAGTAAATATTTTTTAATTCGTTTCTCGATGCTGTTCTTATTTAATTTATTTTATTCACACTTGTAATTTTGTGCACAGAATCCGCTTTCAGAATTCGAAGTAGTTATCTGCACCACAAGAAATATCCGCACCATGTCAAATTTACGTAGTTTATTCTGATAATTATGCGATATAAATTCTGATATTATAGAAGAATCAAGATCAGACTTTGGATATGTATATTTTCAAATGGTAAGGCATGATCTACAGAAAAGGGGAGCAAGAAGGAAAAACACATCAAGAGTATGGAATTCGGTAAGATTGGTATAATACGTACGACTACAATTGCAATAGGCGAGATAAACTCGTTGTAGATATTATAAAAAGGAAATGTTCATCAATCAAATTCTCACAGGTGTATTGCAGGAAAACGTATGTACATAGAATGATCAGCAATCTCGCGGGACCACTTTTCAACCTCATGGACCGAAATTCCAGGTATTATGTCTTTTTAAACGAATTCCCAAGTACAGGCTTCAGAAGAATTCGACCACTATGAGAGTCGTTTACGAAAATAAAAATGTATTCAGCGACCCAAATTCGCCTGAAATACCAGTTGAAATGTAGAGAACTTCGATCTGCAAAACAAGAGTAAATAAAATATGGTATTTAAAAGCGGTTCTTTCCCCAAGGCTTCGGCAATTTTTTGCTATACATTGTTTCGAAAGTATGCAGTTTTATGAGTTTCCTTGTCGGCCTGGAAATGGAGCATTAGGTTATTTCTCTTTAATTAATACTGACCAGATTTTCGACATTACTTGCCGGTTTATCTCAATAACTAGAAAGTGTACACTACTTTAGAAATCTTCTGCAAAGGAATACACCCTCAACTCTAATTTGCGTGGGTTTTGATAATAAATATCTTTTTATTTCCTCCTGGAGAAACTTTAGTTAATTTAATCATATATAACCAATATTTACACACTTGCTGATTATAAACAAGTGCCTAAAGAAGGTAATAATGCGGAAAGCGATTCCTGCATTTTGTGGCTCCTAATCACAAATGAGCTGAAATATGTTCAGGATTTGACCTAGGAAAATATTTTCCCAAAACAGAGAGAATGAAAGAAAAAAATATATAATGGAATGGTAGAGAGACTTTACTATTTCCCAGCGAATATTATTCCTCGTAGTCTTTATCGATAATGGTATATATATATTTTTTAGTAAGATATAAATTCTATTTACGCACATTTGTATTTTTCTCGTATATTGCAAGACATTGATTTGTATAACCATTTTCAGAAAACAGGCTATTGAAGTATTTTCGGCTATCAAGAAAATAACATTTCTGCAAAATTTGAACATTTCAAACGGTCTATTTTAATATACCTTCATTCCCAAGAAGACTATTTTTCATCATAAAGTGCGTCTGTTTGTACCATAATGCGGTACAATTTTATCTTGAATACAATCAGCAGGGGTTGTCACCCGGGTGAGTTCACGGCTTAAATACCTCAAAATGTTTATGCAAATCAATGTTTCTTTCAAAATATGAGTGAAAAATATGTCTAAATAGGATTTATATCTTTCCTGTGTATTGATCTAATTCATTTTCTGTAACAGCTGTGTGATAAAGGTATTTAATTGGTCTGTTTATTTTTCAATACTCTTTATAACTAATTGGTGGTGTTCGAATTTTTTATAGTTGCTCCAAATGTTTCTGCATTAAACTAAGTTTTCCGGATAAGATATTTTATCGCTCAATACGGGCTCGGCCGTTAGTAATTGACACGCGCTGTGTCCAATTTCTTTTTCGTTTAAGACAGGTTTCCGCTTTACACAAGTTCCATTTAAGACAGGTTTCGCTGTGTGTGTATATCAAGTTGTACTACTGAGAAGAAATTATGAGTAATAAAAATAAACCTTCAGCAAATTTGAGCAAATATGAAAAAAGAGAATTTCAGAATTTTTATCGGCTCTCTAAAGTCCCTCATTAACATATTAATTCATTCACGGGTAAAACAGGTGGTTCCACCTTGTCCATCAACGTCACCCCGAAAGTTCCGCAGGGTCTCCGGAAGAAACAGCTTTCTCCCGTCATATCATCCCACGCCCAACCATTCTTAGAGTTTAAGGTTAAGGACAATAGTCTCCTTTGGCGACCCGAGTCCTTTGAAGTGAATATCACCCAAAGACTTTCTCCCTCTTCTGCATCGGAGAAAGGAGCATTTGGATGAAGAGAAGGGATGTGCGAAATGTCCGGAAAAGGTTAAGAGAGAGTGGGATGGAACGGGAGGGCATGACTGTTGGTTGCAGATATTAGTGGGCGGGGAAGGAAAAAGTAAGGTGGATGATCCACTGCAGATTACATCGCCTCCCGTTCCACATGCTTCCCTCAGAAGAAAGCGACGGCTGCACTTTCTTCGCGGATTATGCATTTTCAATGCCGAGGGCTCTTTTCATTCTCTGATTTACCGCCAACGTCGCCGCAAAAATTACTTTCATACAGTTCATGAAAAAGAAAATTTGCGGCTTTTTACTAGCGAAAATTTTTTTGGTTATGATTGTATGGTAAGGATTAGCTGCGATTTCTTCGCATTTTTCTTTAAAAGATTTTCGTACCCTATTGAGGTATTCTGGGTTTTAATCTCAAAAGAGAAGTTTAATAAGAGAGAAATAGGATTCCTTCTAATCTTTGGGTTTAGGTTTCAGCAGCACGGGAAAAGATTGTTCTTACGAAGTTATTTCTTCCATCCTGATACTTTCCTATGCAGTTAATGATTTTAAAATACAAATTCGCTAATGACGATGTCCCGCACAGGTATGAAACACGTTCCTTTTTGACGCGGAAGTATTTTTAGAAATTGGTTACATTTAAATGGAAACAATTTCAGAAAAACATAAAAATCACTTTCGGATGTTAAACAAAATGCATCCCATAACATCCTTTGATCAGGATAAATGTCTTGAATATTTTCTATTCCGTGTGCTCAAAAAGCGTACGCATTGCTTTGAAACCACTGAAATTTCATCAAAGAATTAAATTTATTAGCCATTAATTTTTTACTTGGCTACATATTTATTTCAATTATAATTCTGAGATTACTTATACCTTACCCAACATTCCTAAACTTTCATCCTAGAACCTTTCGCGAGAAGATTTGTTATCACCCTTTACACCATCTACTTCGGCATTTTTTTCTCCCAAGTCCCATTCTCAGATCCATGACTCGACCGTTATAGATTAAAAGGCACTTATTTGGCTAATTTACTCATAAATTACTCCGGGAATGAGTTTTACATCCGACGCAGCGGATTCGAGTTGAAATCTATTCTTCGTCCTACGTAAGTTTTTCTCTTTTCGCTATTCCGTTTCGAATAACTGATAATTCATAAAAAATACGCGTAATTCAGCGTAGCGGATGTTTCCTTGAGGTAGTCCCCGGGAAGGGATGGCGCCAAGCAATGGGATCGTTAAACTCCTTCAAAACAAAGCAATAACGGAATTCCATGGTCACGGCTCGGCTGCACTTTTTGAATGCTATACGCAGTCGGCGCAGATGGCAGGTTGCAAGGTCACACCCGAGTGAGCAAAGGGCTGTTGCAGGTGGTGCAGAGGAGGGCCTGCGTGTGAGATGCATCGAAGAAAAAAAGATCATCTCTCACAAAGAGGAATCTCCATGGATGGGGAGGCAGTCAAGACGGTGGAACTGAAGCAAATGGAAATTACTTCAATCAAAAGAATCATTGTCTACGCGGGTGTTTTAATTGAAAACATGGATTGCAGGTATCATCTTGCGCGAATCAATTTTACTTACGCCGCCTTTGGAATTGATTCCCGAGTCGTCCCTTTTTATAGGGAGGAATATTTTAAATGGTTGCTTCCGCCAGATTACCAGTCAGTAGGGAAGTAGTGAGAGATTAATCCTCTACGTGAATAAAATGGAATATTGAGTAATTTTTCACGGTAGGAAATACAGCAAGAAATTGAAACGCAAACAAGTTCGGGTGACTGCATTTAAATAAGTTATATATGTCGTGGCCAGTGTGCATAATTTTGATTAAAAGTATTGGTTTGATCCTTCTGACATTGAATCTTCAAAGACACGGTAAAACGAAAGATTATTTTTAGTAGTTAGAGCTTTCTTGTCTCCAAATCTCCTTCATCTGTAAGAATTTCAAATTCATGGCTTTCCAGATCTAATTCAGCTCCAGAAATTTGTTTCTAAATACCGTTGAAAATTGTAATTGAAAACAGGAAATATCATATCAGAGACCGCGGGAGCATACTTTTTTTGCGCTACCTTTCTCACGTATTTTCTCCCGTAGCAATGACATCTTGTAAATACATATAATCACCCAAAATATTGAGTTTTCTTAAATGGATACGCGGACTTCAAGATTTTTCCTTGGCAACTCCAAAAACCTTTAATAATGGAATGTGTCTCTAATAAAAATTAATGGTAACATTAGAAACAGAGCGGACAAAATCTATAGGACTCTAGTTACTGTATGAAAAATGAACTTTCATAAAAAAATAGCCTTTCGCTATGAACGTATTTCTTGTTTTTTTTACCTTTGCAATACCGGAAGACATGGAGTAGGGTAATACAAGAGAACAGACCATAGAGATGGGATTGTAGCGATTTAGAACACAAATGTATGCAATTGTCATACGGCATAGTTACCATGAAAATATATAATCTAAGAATTTATGTTGGAAATTTCACTGGAAATAATACTAGTCCTTCGTAGTTTAATCATTTGCTATTTTCATTAAGCAGTTATTCCCACTGGTATAGAAGTAGATATATAACACCAAAGGAGCAGTTGTCTATGAACCTTTGCTGAGTTAAAGCTATGAAGAGAATATTCAGTCTGAGGGTTTCACAAAGGAAGTCTTTCATAAATGACAATATATAATATACCTTCTGAAAGATGCCAATAATTTTTAATGACTCAGAATTGTTCGCAATATTTTGTATGGAACAAAATTTTCAATATCATTTTCATGAAAGCAACATAAGCAAACTTATTTAACTTCACAATACTAGAAACAAGTTGTTACTTATATATTAAGTTACAAAAAGCGTCAATTTATAAGTATATAGTAATAGTGAATTATAATTATCTATCTATGTAAATGATATCTACGTCATAGTCACAAAAATACACTAAACCACAAACGACTAAAATGTAGCTTAATTTAATGGAAATTTTGGAAAACATTAAAACAATAATTAATGAACTTATTTCGTTTATTGCCAATCGAATCACAACAATTGGTGGTTATATGTACAAATCAATTCAAATACAATGATACATAAGGATATTCACATGTTTTGCAAAGTAAATTCTGCATTGAATAATGCTTTGATGGATCACATTTAAAATTCGTTCCAAGCGTAATTACCAAAATCAAGTTCAAGTTTTCAGTTTTCATTTTTAGAAAAATATTTCCCCTGTTTGAACAATTTATAGATCATAACTGACAGCTACGCTTGGACTCATTATAAATCTCTTGTATTCGTTGTACAGGATTAGAGATTTCTGTAACGTTATATTTTTAATCATGCTCATTAAATCAAAAATTGCTAATTACAACCAAAAATCGGTAATCCGTTTCGCAGTCGAGTGAGCACGACTGCGATAGTCGTGTCTAACAAGCCGCCTGAGGAACTCACTTAGGCGCCGTAGCTCTGGAAGCAATTTTCCAACAGAAGTCGAAAATTGCTTTCGGATGCGGCCAATGCTTCGAATATTGCGGAAGTTTTATTTCGAGAACTCCGCGGGTGGGAACCTCTTTCTCGATTATTTTCAAATTCCTCTAACTTTTTGAACGCGCGTTCTAGCACGAAATCCAATCTGAAACTGTGAGCCTCTGCTTTTGAATGGTTTTCTACAGATATAACGGAGTACTGGGCAGTGGTTCACTGTGAAAGAATCAGGAGATGAGATTCCTAGGTATACTCTTTAAGGTGGCTATGGTTAACGTAAAACGTTAATCATCAGCAAACTATTGGTCGCACAGGGTTTTCGGATCACCTGGGTATTTAGAATTAAAAGTAACTGTAACTAGCGGAAATTTTCATGTTCATGATAATTCAGAGAACTTTTGCGATATTTCATGCAGGATTAAATTTAAGACCAAACCATTCAAAGATATTCAAAAACCTTTAGTTCTCATGTATCAGGATTCCCTTCGTAACTGACTCAGGTGGCTTGTATTCAATTGATATCAGCCACAATCATATGATACAACATTGAAACAGGTTCTTATCGCCCAACACGCACCTACGGTTCATCACAACCTTTATGGCACCATTCTTAGCATTCAGACTTTAAATTTTAGTTTAAAGTACGTATGGCAGGAGGACTACGCAAATACGCTAATCGCCAGGTATGGTAATTAGGGATGACTCTTTCCTGTAGTTATCATGCCAAATTATATTCAGATGTTTACCGGTCGTAGCACAATAAGCGTAAAGATCGGAAAAATGATTTCTAGTATCAAAGTTAGCATTTCAGGTTATCTATTGCGTTATATTTCAGCTACAGAAAAATACATTAATTCGGATAATTGTATACTGAATCCATTTGAAAGTTCAACTCACATAGTGAAGTAGTTTGAGCAAATCATTCATAAGTACGTATAATTTGAGGCCGGATACCATTTATACAATCATTAGGCTCTGATACATAGGTATAATATGCGATAACAAACAGAGAACAGAAGTGTAAGATTTATATTTTCATCAGGATACAGCGGTTGCATAGGGGCGAAATCAGCATAACACATTCCATTCATTACGTTATCAGTTGAACAACACAGCTCTCATTAAATTCTGGTGAAATGAGAGTCCATTTATTTAACAATATTTTTAGCACGCACAGGCTTCAGTCGACGACTTGAACGGTAGCAAAGGCACTAAAGGTAACCTTCTTGGGTTCGGAACATTCTCCAAATCTCTTATTCTTCTTGATGACTGACTTTAAGCAAGAAGTGTTTGATGAAGGCGCCACCGACAGCCTATGGTGATCATCATCGTTGACGAAGGACAGAGTTCCACTGCTTCCCCAAACCTTTCCCCCATATTCGCTACCCCATTTCTTAGACTGCCCTCCCAACCTTAGCGATGATGATGCCACATCGATGTATCTGTGAGCCATTGGCCTCGTTCTCGGAGGACTTTTACTTCTGCTCCTTCTCCTTCTCGCGGCTTCGTCCCATTGCTGCTGCTGTGCAAAGGTAGTGGTCATCGAAAGAGGTCCAGTGACTCGATCCCTACTCATGCTTCTCTGTTTGTGTTTGTTACCGGACCACGTTGCAGCGGAGAACACCGAAGCAGTCGCATTAGCTAAGCTACTACTCGGATTACTATTATTATTGTAGTCTCCTATGTTCACTAACACCCAGTTGTACTGGGAGGGAAGAGGGGAAGGGGGTGACTGGGCTAGGGGGATAGTTACAGCAGGGTGATCCACAGACACCCTTATATATTGTCCTCTAACCACTCGCCCCGTTGTGTCCGAAATACCACTCTTGGGCACATGATAACTTCCCTTTTTATCACCTAACTGTTGCACTTCTAAGTCATCTGACGTGCCGGTTTTGTTCTTACGAAGGTATCGCCGCCTCTCTGGTCGCTGGGGTGGACTATCTGTTTGACTCAACCCGTCGTTTGAGGCGTCGCTTCTCCATATCTTTCGCAGCTCCCCATCTTTGCTCCCAGGACCTGCCTTGCTGGTGTCTACCGGCGCAGCGACTAGAATTGCCGGCTGCCGCTGCCTGGATGTTGGTTCCTTGCGTGCGGTGCCATTTTGTTCGATAGGGTCGGATCGGATGATTAGACCTTCGATCTCTCGCAGTAGTCGTGACTTAGTGTTAGGGGCGTTGGAGTGGGAGTTTAATATGTCTCCAACATCAGGAGTACTTATACTAATGATACTAGAGGGTTCGGATTCAGATGATGATGAAGGAGGTGCACCTTTCCTCGTCAGCCCCGCCACCTCTATATGGGTAACCCCATCACCATCGACACGCTGCACGAGATTGTATTTTCCCAAACGTGCTGAGGGATCCGCGTTAGCCTCTGGTCGCCTTCCAAGTGTAAACGTCCCCCTAGATGTTGGATTGTTCGTCTCTTTCCTCCTCAGGTTCTTGAACTGCTCCAACTTAACTCTACGACTCAGTTCGGTGTAAGAATCTACCAACTTCCTGGTACTCTCCTCATTCTTGCATTCGAAGACAAGAGCTTCCAGACCTGAGGATGAAGCGGCAGTAGTCTTCCTTCCCTGTCCGTTTACTTGTTGCTGTTGCTTTTGACCGCGTTTCACAACCCATACTGCCACCTTGGGGAACGCTGGGTCGGCATGGCAGAATGCAACGTCCGACACTGTATATAGCTCCCCTAGTTCATCATCACAGCCACCCACTCGCTCTTCTTCCTCGAATTCCTCTGGAGTCCCTGAGTCTGTCGAATCCTCCTTTCTTCTCCTCCGCCGCTGACGATAAGGAAAGGTACCAACGGTGGGGGACTCAGGGTCTTCAGCGTCCGAAGATGCACTGCTGTTAGCACTACTTGATGCCTCGTCGCCAGCCGGACTACCCGCACCTCCGGATCCAAGTCTTTCCTCTCCCCCAGAACGGGTAGAATCGGTGTCGGACTCAAATCCTTCGTCCCGGTGCTTGCTGGAGTGTACATGAAGACCTCTGGAACCAATGCGGAGGAGGTAGGATGGCGTCGCTGAAGGTGTCTGAGGGCCTTTCTGGTGTGTTGGCAAGGATGATGCGGCTCCTTGCACAGGCCTCAGCATCAAAAGGGTCCTCACCAACGCGGCAAGAGTGGAGGCATCCACGACACCGGAGACTGGACTTCTGCCCAATAGCAATGCCTCGGTGAAGTTGGAGTTTCCAGCGGTGCCGGATGGAGGGCAGCTGGGGCGGCCAACTGGCGAATCCTTCGAGGACTCCCTCATATTGAATGGCTCGTCTCTGCTCTCGTGAAGTTCGAATGGCTCGGAATTCTCTGTAGATCCCGGAAGGAAGGGGTCTATGGGAGAACTAGGAGGGCTGGATAGGAACTGTAGAAGGCGGTTCCGTTCTTCCTCTTCTTGATCTTTTTCTGCGTGATTGGTGCAATTGAGGTAAAGCTGTCGCCACGGAACTCGTTGGAACTTCTCTTCATTGTAAGAATTCCTTCTCGCCTCCCGTCTTCTTCGACGCCTTCTCCGTTGGATGAGGCTTGGCTGCCGACCCAAAGGATCACTGAAAAACAAGAATGGATCTTTTGAGTGACGAAGCATATTTAAAGTAAAATTTTAAATTCTAAATACTCTTACGATTACTTATCTAGATTTTTCATTTAATCAACTTGTCAGTTCTTCCGAAAATGGTTATTTCTCAAGACGTCGTATCATACAACGCATTATCATCTTGAGGTTTTCTTCAAGTTTAATGTAATTACTTTCGACGAAAATTTTTATCTTTAAAATATCTTTTCTCTATCTTAAAATATTCAATTTATAGTTTTCAAACATTCCTAGAGTCATATCGTTCAACTTGATTCTGAATAACATAAGGAATAATGAATCAGTAATCTTGTTGGTAATAGTAAGGAAATTAAATACGTAATATACGCTAAAACAATATAATATTCAATGTCGTATATAGGATACAATCGAAAAAGAACATTGAATTTGAACTGTTATCCGTTTCCATATCATGTCATGAAATTAACTAATTATTAAGAGAAAAATCTATCCATTTATGAAGTATCTTTTCGCAAATGTTGAGATATTTTTTTGTGTGTAATGACACTCATAGAAATATTCTCAATGTTATATATTTAAGGAAATATAAAACACCGACATTTTAATCGGTAATTCAGGAAAAGGAATTTATCCACATTATTTAATCAACGATTAGATTAGCTGGCTAACGCCTTACGCTTAAATTCCAATCGGTTAGATTAAAAAATTAGCTTCAAAGTATAGCCCCTAATCATCTTGGCCGTTAATGGTTCAAGGATACAGACTCTTAAATAAAGCCTTGTTAAAAAGTCTGGATATTTCTCACGCCCCGTAGTCAAACGGCATTACTTTACGTTCTAACCGTTTATTCTCGTCATAGTGTGGCGTTGACCCAACATCAAGGCTCATAGCACTTGTAGGTTTTTCTTCAAAACCGGAAGTGTCTCGGTAGTGTTGCTCCATCGACTACCTCACAATGTTTACCAAGGCCTTTCCTATGTTCCGAATCACAAACACGTTTACGTATATACACACGAGAAGTGTGGAAAATGGTATCGTCACGTCTCGCGGATCTCGCTCTCCTTCCCCCATATTTCAGCGGTGCCTTCTCCTTTATTTTTCTGATTCCATCCTCAACTGCCTCATTCCAATGGCCATTCCCTTCACCTGCCGCTTTCTTTCTCCAATCCCATGATTCCCAGTCAGTCGCATGCTAAGATTCACATGAAATTCGAATCACAGAAACCGTCCAAGCGAGGACTGATGGGAGCAAGGTGACCCCACTCAGCGAGGGCGTCATTTTTTCCTCTTCGGCCTATCGCCTTCGCGTATCGTTTGACTCGACCACGCCCAAAACATATGAGGTATTAGTGGTCGATCTACCACTGCTGTGAATCCTTCCGTTTCTTAATCTAACGCCACCTCGCTTCAGCTACCACTGCCGTTAATCTTCAACATCTTCCGGACACAGTAACGTAGGTGCCGCAGATGTTGTTCGAATAGTTTCGCTGTTTTTACAATAAGAGCTGCCACACGTGTTATTAGTCAGAAATGAAGCAATCGACGATAGTCACTGATCAATGAAAATTATGAACCGATGAAATTTAATAATCGATCAATCGTCATTACATCATTAAGAGAAGAAAAACTTAACTCGAGGATTTACTCCATTTCAATACCTAAGTTCAAGCGATGCGATATTTATGTTGTTGAAGTCCACCATCATAAAATAAAAAAGACTTTACATCTGTTAAAAGAAATTTTATGCAAGCGACAGGATTTAAGATCTGCCTTTGCAAAGGGTGCCTCTCTCTTTCAAAGACGTCAATTTTAAGTCATCGTGTAAAATGAATCTCTACATATTTCACAGTTAATCCTAGTTCAAGCCTCAGTAGGAATGTAGGAATGTCTTTTGAATGTTTTCACATTGAAAGTAGGACTACATGTATATGGATAAACTGCGAATTTCTCAACTTAAACAATATTTGTATACTTAACCAGATAAATTTTTCTCTTTATTTTTTACTAGAGGAATTAGTTAATGTCTTTATAATATTTGATTCATAGCAATCACATCAGAGGCCTGGTTTCTCTATCTCCGATGTTAGTTCACAATACATATCTATGTAGGGTGTCCAAAAACTTCTTGGGAGGTGTAGGATATGATGTAAAAGTAGTGCTTTATTTACAGCTAAGCAATATGCTAATTTATAGTCAAAAATCATATTGTGACGATCTCATTTACAAATTATGAACGGTTTCCCGTTTCGATATTTTCAAATATGGGAACTTCCGTATAGCCTAATGAGCTACGTTTTGCCTTTAGTACCCTTAGTTCGATTTCCCGTGGATGTTATTTCAGAGAAATGACCTCAGGTATCGAAGCACTTAAAAATTTCAAACTGCTAACATGATAAATTTGCGTTACTCATGACTTTCTTCCAACTCTAAGTCAGTCCTAAATCAGTAAATGATTATTTTAGGACCTTTTTACATTTCATATTTTGATGAATGTCTTTACATAGACTTTTTCTCCATATCTTTATGATCATATCTACAAACACAAAAGTCACTCTCAAGGAAATAAAATTTTCCTCGTGACTCTCTTCCCTTCCTTGAGATAACGCGATGTTGAATAATTGGAACCAAGTTTACTTGGAAATTAAAGAAGTCACATAGCTGGAGACAGTGTTATTCAGCTGCAGGGGGATGGTACGGGGCATGAGTCTTTGTGGGAGGGGATCGGGAAAAGATACGGAGGTTCAAGAGTTTCGGTAGCCGAAAAGAGAGGAAAGTCAGAGCACCGTGGAGCATTGTGGGAAGATGTCGGCAGTTTTCATTCGTGAGAAGGTTTCGTGCATGAAATAAGAATCCGTCAGATAGCAGGGTCCCCACCCACACTCGTCTCCAATTTCCACAGAGGACACGACACCCAAAAGACAAGCGGTAGAGAGCAGATACAACATTCAGCTTCCGAAATTCCTTACGTCGTGTTTAAAAGGACAAAAAAGTGGGCGAATCCAAGGACCACCGACAGTGTACTGAAAAAGCCGGTGCTAAAAATCAACCGACGATCGTGAGACACTCCTTCATCGCGAGATTGAAAAAAATATGATCTCTCTTCCATGTGTCCTCACATTCTGTTACATCCATAGAAATTTAATAATTTCTTTATAAATTTATTTTTTGTTATAAAATGTTATAAATATTATGTAAAAAGGTATTACGCGTGAATAACCAATCCACTATGACAGATTTCTTTAGCCAGTGGTTAAAGCCCATTGGTAAACCGCAAAAACCATTCAGAGGGCCATACTATTTTCGGTGGCTCTTAATTTTTGTGACGCTATAATATACGTGTGACTAAATTCAAATGTATTCATTTTTTCAATGGGATATATAATACCATGAAATCAAAGGTTTTCATTGCATCTTCAACATTTTCATCGTATACACTTATATCTAAATGAAAACATGCAAATAGGAGTATAGGTGAAATAATGCGTGTGAAGAGAACAAAGAGTAAGAAACCTAGCGCAATTTTATATAATTAAGATCAGGAAAAAAGTGTACCAGAAGAAAAAAGCCAGCTGAGAAGCACTGGACAAATGTTAACGGAACCAAAATAATCAGCGAATTTATATTTTTCCCTCGGTATCATATCGTTACTAACTACACGCAGGTATTGATCAGCTAAAATATGATACTCCAGTTAAAATCTCCATAGACTTACATTTTTTGACGGTCCCTTTCCTCCATGATCGCACTGTTACCCGTACATATCTCTCTCGGAACGCACAACAGAGTCTTGTCTTTTTCCCGTATTCCCTCCGTTTCTCTCTTTTATCTCCTCTTCCCTTTGGTCACACACTTAGCACGCGCTGTAGGTTCAATTCCTCTGATCTCGTATCCACAACTCCCTCTGAACTTTTTTTCCTACTCAGAAGAGCGTGCGAAATAGGCTGAGAGAAACGGCCACGTGGGAATAGTAACACAGCCGCAAGCGCACTGATACTACCCTACAAACAGCAGCAGATGCTATTACTTGCAGATCGCTTGACCGGCGTCGCAGACTTCGTCCGGAAGGAAGGACAACAGTGAAGAATTACAGGAAGTGAGAGATGTACTTCCTCTAAGTCACCTCTTGGTATGTGCGAGATCGGTGACTTCAACGAAGGAAATAAAAGGAGCGCTCTCAACGAATGAATTCCGGAGATTTCAACGCCCGAATGCGAAAATATGATTTCAGCAAATTCGGTTAACTGTTGTCTCTCAATGATGAATAGCGGTACTCTTAGCGATACAGTTTTTGTTTCAAATACTAGAAGAATCTCTCATATGCTTCACACGCGTTTTTTTGGAATCAATCTTTCGGTGGATTCCAACGAACATTCAAAGCTACCATTCGGTCTTACGGACAGATTGTAATGTTAACCACGGCGTTTTATCAGAGCATATATAGGTGTTTGCGAGTGAAATCGTGATCAACTACGGCGAGAACCCACGTGATCGAAGCGATAGCCAATCAGAGCGCTTGATGTCGAAGATGTACCACCTTTTCCCTAAACCTCCCCTTTTTGGCAGCTACCTCTTCATAAATTTTTACTAGCGAAGAGTAGGTGGTAATGCAGAGCGTAAACTAGGCGTGTGGGATTATAAGTGGAAAAGTATTCTAGATGCGTGAATAGAGGTAAGCAGCTGAGGAAAGGATTCAATGTTCCCCCATATGACCAGAATCGTGATCAGAGAGTTAGCAAATAGATGAGCGTATGAAAATATAAGCTAATTTTCAACGTCCAATGCAAGCGCTTATATGGTTCACGCCCATGCTGAACGGCCAGTGGCTGATTTGTCGCTATGGAAACCGAAAGGGTGTTAAGAAGCAAAGCGGAGGGTTTTCCCGCCTCAATAGTTCATGAATATACCTAGAAGATAGATATAGATTTTAGAGAGGTAAGAGGAATTTCCCAAGAATTTATTTACGTTTGTTTGCGCTATTATCCGGAACTACGTCGCGTAAGTTGAATTTCTTAGAGTTTAAAGAGTAAATTCTCGGATATCTTACTTATTAAATGATTGAATCTTGATTAATTGAAAGATACAGGTGGAAATTAAGACGAAATCAATGCGAAAAAATGTATTTCGCACATATCACGCGATCTGCAACCTACTTAGCAAGGTAATCTCCTTTTATAGTTAGTTTTGGTTCGCTAAACGTATTCTATTGGGACAACGGTGTGATATTTGAGAAGTTAATTGCCTGGGCACGTTAGAAAAATAGGTGGTGTTAGTGATCCGAATCGACCGTTTTGTATGCCTTTGTAGGGAAATAATCAATTAATGTGCTAAGAAAGGCTATTTTTTCTTGCTTGTCTAGAAGTGTGTTTTTATCTAATTTCGCGATGAACAAAAGGATTCAAATTCTTCATAAAATCAAACTTTAGAACTCTAAGTTAATCTTGGGGGCGGTCACGTTCTGATTACTGTATGCAAGATATAATTCATCCTCTAACTGAATGATTGTATCACCAATGAATTACGAATTTCTTCAACGATTAATTGTATTTGAGCTTACAAACCAATTATTTAATTTGATGTGAAATTTTTAATTGTAATTCAATGTGACACTTATTTTCTCCTCGTAAAGTTAACTGTTTCATAAGCATGAAATATCATATTTCTTTATTAAATGAATATCTCTTATAAACTCGTAGAAGCAACAAAGAATCGATGACGGAAAACCTACAAATATATTTCCTTGCCTAAGATTTGACTGAAATTTCGCAGGAATAAATCTCATTTCTTTCAATTAATCCACTATATTATTTTTAAATAAATGAGAGAGAATTTTATAACTGTACCGATTATTATAACAAGATGAAAAGTAGTTTTTTAAGCGTTATAGAAAGTGTTTGCTTCTTCATTTACGTATCCCACAACTTAGAGAGTATTTCTTATAGGAGTTTACATGTCTTTTCATCGAAATAAATATTAAATTATATTGTCATGAGACAAATCAACTACTCTATCTGAATGCAACATAGCAGCTCTTAAATAAAATGTAAGTGAAAATACCCACGACCTTGGAAATACAAACAAGGTGCCTTGGGTTCGTCGCGATTTAATCGGCATTTAAGCATTGCCAGAAAATAATCAGAAATAGATAGTAATGTTATGCAAAATTCCGGTATTAATGCCTGCAGCAGGTATCCTTGGCCTTTTCAGCTTTTCCTCGACCGGCAGGATCAGAGGCCAGTTTACCTTGAACTCGACAAAAATACCAGCCAAAGCAAATCAGACAGATTTAGCCACGTCTTTTAGATTATAATATCTTAGGATCTTCTTCATAAATACACTCAACCGTCATGAACCATGGATCAGGAAGCTTTCTTCCCATAAATTGAAGGAGTTATTCTAGTTGTGCACTTATTTACGACATCTTAACTTACAGCCCTGCCAAAACGAAATTCCAAAATAAAAAGAGAACATTCTGATCGACCTTCAGGAATGCACGGTCCAATCGGTCGTTTTCATGTTAATCCAAGTCCTGCATAAGGATATAAATCAAGAGCAATTGTTCACTCACAATGTCAAGCTAGGTATTTTAACGCTTTGCATGTAACTTCCGATTTACAAGTTGTTTTGGGAAAAAATGAACGAACGGTATCTTTTTGAAAAAAATTATCGGTGAAACTGCTTAGTATTTCAGAGCGATCATTTAATAAATGCAATTATATTATAACCAAATTCTTCCATTCCATCAGAATGTAAGAACTCCATTCCGTAGAGGTCCAATGGATACTAACTCATCTGTGACACGAGTATCCTTCCCCTCCTTCTCTCCTTTCTTCTCTTATCCTTCCCTTTCCCTGTCCTCCTATTATTCCAACACTCCCACTCTTTACGATTCCTGAGTCAGCGCTTTGCGAATCGCGCAGATTCGCTTCGTTAATTAGCGAGTTTTGTTTCTTTATGGCATTCGCATCTCACTTGGCACGCCTGCGGAGAGATGAGCGCTCTTATAAATACACGTTTGAATTCCAAAGAACGCATCGCTTGTGCTTGGATAATCCTAAAATATATTTCGCCTCTTTGGTTCTACATTATCATATCATCCATTATCTTATCATCAACTGCTATTTTAAGAAATTGTAAGTAATTCTAATAATAATAACTTTGTACTTAATGCGTAAGTACAATGTTTGTGTTTTATGCTGTTATTATCAAGGCAAAGGTGTGCGTTTGCATATCTGATAAATAAAGAAAGTGATATTTATTTTCAGATATGCACATTTTACATACATCCCACGCCTTAAATTCTATCGATATTAAGTAGAGAAGAATGGGAGTTAGTAAAATTTGAGCTATATTCACGTAATTTCCTTAATTCTGAGTTAATTTTATTTCTCTATTCCCGTTATTCAATTGTATAATTGCCAAAAGAATGGAAACATACATTATTTTGGCAATGACAGGAGGGCGTACAGAGTACGAACACAAGCAGCCATTCTCTGACCAGGAAGGACCAGTTGAGCCGGGACTCGAACCCAGGATCTTAGCGTTGGTAGGCTATCAATCGAACCATCGGAGGTCGGTTAAATTTATAGCTAAGAATGATTTTAGGACATATTAATAAATACGTAAAGTTATTATTCGGCCTCCGCTATTTCGGCTTGAATCATCGTGCAAAGTGAGACAGATGTAAGCGGAAATAGTTTTCTCAAAAGATTCATAATTTGCTCAAACGACAGCAATAAACAAAAGATAATTATTGATTGCTTGGTGTTTACAACTTATGCAACAAGGTTTTAAGCAGCCTGCGTGGTATCTACGTGGTTTCTGATTATTTCAGTTCACGTACACACATATAGGAGTTAATCTGTAATTCAATTGCTAAACATGAATGTCTAATAGAGCTTTTTCTGTCTCATAGAATCAACATCGTGCCATTAAATGTATTTCTATGTAAATTTGAATCATAAACAAAATATCAACAATTTGTCGATTTTTAAAACTAATTATGGTTAAAATAATAAACTAAAAAACCGAGTCCATTAACAGCCTAAAAAATTTTTTTTAGTGATGATTTAGATAGAACGAGTCTATGTTATCCTTCTTCGGTTTATTATTGTGCGATATGTTTTCTCGAGCGAACGAAAAGGTCTTTGCGTTAACGAAGAATGAATCACTTCATCTCTAAGTGGTCCAATTTCGGAAGAGGAGAAAAACGGCAACTTTCCAAAGCGCGAGTAATCTTCAGAGGTCTCCGACGCGGAACAATCGTCGGAACCGTTTTGCGTAGCGCTAATCGTAAATACCCTGAAGCGCCCTTCTCTCCAATTCATCGGACCGCTATCTTCTCAGGGCTACACTTATTGAGCTCCAATTCAAACTTATTCGAGCAGAAAAGAGAATGTTTCCCCACCTTTGACAGATTTATGAGAAAGTGATAAGAATGGTGATCGACAGGTGATACTCCTTGCTGCATGACTTGGGTTTGAAAGGGGGAAATCGAGTGAGCAAAAGAGATACAAAGTAATCGCATGAACTGCCTTTCTAAATGAATAACGCTGTTTCCAAATTTAATGTTTCGCCGAAGGGGATCTACTCTATGAGTATGATGACTATTCCATACCCGAAGGAATAAACTCATTTAACATCTAAATTAGCTCATTGAAGGATCCAGAGGGTGGAGACTCGATAGCCCCTCCTTTAGTAACCTTATAGTATGTACCAGCAATTTGCCTAAGAGCTGACGAGGGGATTCCATCAAAATCAGAACGAACGTTTTTCGTGATCACTGTACATCAACTACCTTAAATTGAAAAACTCATCGTAACTCCCACAGTATGAGTAACCAAGTGTTTTCTTTTTCAAATGGTGGGGCTGTGAAATTCCCCGAAGTCAAGATTGAACATATTGATACCATCACTGTCCATCTAATACATTCATAACGACAAAATAGGATTTTAAATGTTAATTGGAAAAAATTCTCATGAATATTTTCTTAAATCGCCCCTTGGTAAGTTTCTATATACATCTTTGTATAAGGAATCAAAGAAAGAAATTTATCCAATACAACGACATTATTAGCTTTAATCAAGAATGAGATCCAGTATTATCATTGCAATTACTGTAGGTCAAGGTTATGACTGGAGTAAGTCATTTTATGGAGCAAAGAAAGTGTATAAGTTTAATATAAAATCTCAGGAGATGATGAAGGAAAGTTAAATATAACTGTAATACTATATTGTCGAGTAACGTGAAGTATTTATCAGGCATTCCACATCAAGATTATATATCAGGACTCGTTTCTAAACATGTGGAAGTGTCCCACGATCGGCTATCCGGAAGACCGATAGCCATTTCCAATATTAATTTTAAGAACAATGCAAGTCATTTTAAGCGCAATAATGCACTCTTGGATTAAAAAAAGAGCAGATAGTCATTCATTAATACTTCATGAACGGGTGGGTGGAGTTGTGAATTTTTGTGGATCTGAATCTGAGAGTAAAATATCTCGTGTATGAAATGCCTAAAGATACAGAATTTACAGGCACAGTCTGAAATTCTGCTCATCCTGATCGCATGACGGTACGACTCTTTGCCTCGTGTGTATCCATAAGGTGGTATCGGTTGGGAACATCTGAGGAAGTGAGGTGGTCAAGCCCGAGTGACCTCCTGAGCCCCAACGAAAGCCCTCGCAGGAGTGGGTGGAAGATACCCTCGCATTCCATTCGCTCGGTTTCTCTTTCGAGATGACCGCCTTACTGCTCTTTATCTCGGTGCGAGAAAGCGCTTCGACTCTCTCATCTGGACTCGAAAATACGCCTCCCGAGGCCCTTCGACCGTTTCGATGGACGAGAGATACGCCGGATGCCCTAATAACAAAAGACGTGCGCTTCAGTAGATTTCAGGCGGATGGGAATTCCTTGGTGTCAAGGTGGCACACTTAACTTTGCATTTAACCCTAACAGGTCGCGGAGGGAACGGGTTTTCAGCGTAAAAGATCCAACGGTATCGTCATTTCTTACGTTTCCTGCTCTTACGAGAAGGTATTTAGTATCTGGGGTACTCAGTGTTGATGTCTAGGATAATTTTAAGATATTTTAAGATTATTCCCTCAAATGCTATAGCAGCGATATAACAACGTTCCTTACGTTATGGTGAAAAATATCGATCCAAGATCATTTCACCAGAGTATAATTCTTCATTAAATCATAGAACATGGGGTATATGTGGGATAAGCAATTTTATTATGTGAAAAATTCGGACCGTAATGTATGGTTTACCGTTTACCCTAAGGATAGACCATCAAGTTGACTAATTAAAATTTCATTATTTTTGAATAAATTCGAATAAAGATTCGCGTATGAAATGGAGTTAATATGCTATAATCCGCTCTAAGGGAAACATTGATGTAAACATTTCTTTAATTTAACTTACTCATAATCCAATCATCTGTCACTTGTCTTGCAATACATCTTACATTTGACTAACGCTTCATGAGCGTAAATATACCTCTTTATCTGAATCATCTTTTCGAAGTCTTTTTATAAATGACATTGGAAGGAAAGGCCGTGGTTGCTGAAAGTTAATCCACGAGGTCTATTTATAATGCTGCAAGTATAGAAAAAAGAGAGATTCTCTGTAAAAAAGAAAGCGGCTTAAATTTATGAGTCAAATCATTATCAAGAACAAAGAGATGAGGAATAGATGGAGTGACATAGAGGGGCGGTGGGGGTCGAAACAAGCTGTTGATAAAGCGATTCAATGGCATATTCCCGCGACAAATTCTCTTTGTTTTCTTAAAGCCCTATTGTATCCGCCACTCGGGAGCACAATAGTCTCACGGCATCCTTCCTTTCTCACGCATTAGGTCACACACACGCACTTCAGGTGATCTTCTTTCCGACCTTTCTTCCTTCCATCAACATTGGCACGCGGCCACTAAATTCCCGCCATTCACAAAAGCCAGAACGTCTGTTGGCACCTGATTATATCAGAAGCTGTAAGGCAGTCGTGTAAGATCCTCTGCTATTCCTGCTAAAGATGTCATACGCAAAGAATATTGCGATAAAGACACGTAATAAAATATTCCATTTATATTTAAGCTGAACGGAAATGAAATTACAAGGATGCATCGCAATCTTGGAATGTCCGTCTGTGAAGTATTCATCCAGAGGACTGGTTTCACCTCATCCTCTTCACCATTGGCTACCAATAGCTTTGAAGACTGAATGAAGCTTTGTAGGCAAGATGAGAATTGAAATAGTATCTATTCCTTTGATTTCCCCACCTTTGAGCGTCCACTTATAAGAAGATTATTTTATTCGTAAACTGCAATTTTGAGAACCGTCTTACAAAAAGCCCACGGATTCACTAACATACTGAATGTGTAAGATTGATGACCCTAATCCAATATTTTACTCGCTAATTATCGCTGAATTCTCTAGTTTTTCGGTCTAGCTTCTCCGACCGATGCATATTATAGGTATTAGAAATGACGTACAGAAGCTTTAATCATGTTTGTTCATCTCTTATATTTATTCTGTTAATATATTCTAGAATTAATTAACAGCGGTTTCTGTCTTCCTTTATTACAACTTCACTGATATATATTTGAAATACTTCTCCTATGTCATATTTTTGAATTTAGATTACATATAATAGTTGATGCTTATATACTCGTATTAAAAATATTTCCCTCTTCACACAGTAATAAGAATCATTAGATACTAATTCGCAGATCCAATTTCTCAGTTTAGTCTTCAACACAGATATGTATAGCCATACTATGGCTATATAATTGGACTATACAATCCAAGTTTCCGCGGTTGAGTTAACTCGAGCGTGACTTCGATTAATTTCGAGTCAACGAGAATGACACAGTTTCTGAAATATTAACGAATATCTCATAGGAAAAACAAACTGATCCAATTAATTCGTACTCACACGAGGGAATTCTTCACCTTCTCATAGCACACCGAGCAAAGCCAAAACTCAATACCAGATCTTACTCAAAAAAATCTTTCATACTCTCGAAAAAACGGACGCACTTAATTGGATTAACTGTATAGCTTCCCTTCAATTACCGCGAGCGCAACCCGATGCGCTTTTTCTTGCGACTTCTCATTCTTACGGCAACGAATGCGTAGAAAAATATCGCCCGTACGGCCTGAATTGTATTTTTTTCCAAATTGTCTCACGCTTACTCCCTTTGTAAGCGGCCGCATAAATCTCAGAGCGCTCCAGTTCGGCGTTCGCATCACAGCAGTGCCCCACTTCCCAAAGCCTTTTAACCTCTCTCAGCTGCTGTTAAAGGCCATGGCTGTGCTCAGAGCTTCATTTCGCATCAAATTCAAAGCAGCTAATGCTTCTAAATGGGAGCCCAACTGCGGGAAGTTTTCTCTATACATTACAATTTTGGTTTAAAAAACGGTGAAACTGTTTCGATCAAAATTAGATACAAATACTTATTAATTAACTACTCCTCACCGAAAGTCTTCTCAGCAGGTGAAAAGTAACTAAAAATAAATAAGCTGTGAACTTGGGAGATTCAAGGAAATTGAAACAAAAAGTCTGACAGGAGCGGGACCCGATCCTGATTCTTCCGCTCTCCTGCCGAATGCTTCATTAAAAACTGCGTGTCTGAATGATCAAGCTAGTTAGCTTACTTAGCTGAAGCCTCCGCCTAGAATAAGGAATATCCAGGTTTGAGTCTTTGTCAGTAGTAAGTTAAAGTAAAGCTAACAGTAAAGGTAACATTTGAACGATTGTTTTATAGCTAAATACAATAAAATAATATATACAAAATAAAATAGCTACTCAAGATCTAATACCAATTAGCAAAGGCTGACGAATCATCATCATTTGAATGTTAGGACTTACTCGCAGTTTTTGCCATAATCAAATATTCCTCATCCGAAATGAACACTTGAAATAATACACAAAGAAGTATATCAATGAAAATGCAATAGAATTAAAGAATTATTTATCAGTAAGCAGGAATCGTATAAACTACTTTGCTAATGGTAGGAGATAGTTCGAATCACTTTATGCTCATAAACCTATCATTGTGGACAGCCAAGGTGTAAACTGATTTTGTTTATCTGATGCCGATGGGCCGAAGGTGCATCTCTATTTGGATACTCCTGAAGTCACGTGATGCTTCGCCCGCATTCCTCCTACGATTGGCCAATTAACGGCCGCTTCAGAAAGAGACAGTTTCCATTGATTTGGGCACAATCTAACACTTTGGAATGCACGATTGTTTTGTGCACGATAAAGATGTTGTGAGGCACGATATGTTCGGCGCTTCGTTTTCGTTTTTAGGATGAATAAATACAGGTTCGCTGAACTCTCATCCATTTGGAATGTGGAAAGAGGTTCGTTTAATGGCGAACGCAAACTGCCTTTGATTATAAGCTTTAACGGCCGCGATAAAGTTCGTTCACCAGTTCGAAAGCCGACTTTATGACGAAGCTGCAAAATACGGTTTCAGCAGATTTTAGCAAAATGGATTTAATTCATACTACGATTTAATAAACTGGATCATTGGCATGAAAAAAGTAACAATTGATGAAATTGTGCGCTAATCAATATGTTAAGCTGCTTTAATAGAAATGTTTCTTTGGATTAAGTAGGCTCTTATTTAGTGGCTAGGATTAGGAATCCCCCTAATGCGAATTTAATTCAACCATCAAAGAGATAAGTTCACTATCAGCCGAGTAAATATAAAATTATCTTCCTGCCAATAGACTAAAGGTGTTTCGAGATGAATGATGCGTGACATTTCGATCAAAGATAAGTCACGCCGTGCTCTCAGCGACCTTTCCGAAGCGTGACACCTTATTAGCTTCCTATATTGCAAAATCCGAGTTCAAACAATGCTCCAGAAAATCCAGGTGGTTTTAATTTAAGTATGTCCTAAGATTCTACTGAATTAAATCGCGTTGAAATGTTAGATACGTTAGGATTTGAAGCTATGACCGATGATATGCTAGATTGTGTATTAATAGATAGAGCTCTGATAGAGTTACTTTGAAGTTGTTAGTACCTTGCAAGAAAAAATAATTTTCATGCCTGAGAAATTTAAGACCATAATAAATTTATATTTTACTTATGTTAATATGAGTAAGCAATTGTCGGATCTTGGATATATGTATGAATTTATCTAGTTATTTTCCACGCCAAAGAAAAATGGCGAAACAAAAATAATAAATTCTCAATGTTGACTGATAACAATCATAACGGTTGTCTCGTTAAGCTACTCTATGTATTTACTTATTACCAACTCCTTTTCTGCAAATGATGAGCTCGTCTGAGTGAAAAAACAAAAATTAAATGCAGATTGCATGGTAATTTCACGACAAACAGAGAGGCAAGGTTGATGTAGACTAAATTGGTTCCTCACGATCAAGCGATTGAACAAATTAGTGCAATAAAAATTTGGTTTGCTTCTTCAATGAGCTTTACTATGAAAAGCACATATTTTCAGCGCAGGCCTCCTGCAATGATTCTTGGATACATGCTCTAAAAATACGGAGAGACTTAGCATGGATATTACTGGGCAAACAGTCATCGTAATTAGCCTTAGGATTCTCAACGAGGTTTGTTTTCATATATCGCACAAACAGTCTTGTTTTGAAACGAGACTCCCCAACTTCTCCTTGGAAGGCTTACTGAATCAATTAGTAATGGACATAGACAATAGACAAAGCAATAGATAGAGAAATATAACAATCAATCAACCATAAGTTTATAAACAAAAATGTATTTCCATTGTTTCGTAGTCGCTCGTATTCTCGTAATCCGCAATAACGGAACCGTGCGTTTATTTACTTTTTTAAATGCAATCCCATCGAACTCGTGATGTAAGACGAAGAAAACAAGAGAAAGAGCATTGGTAAATAGCCTTCGAGATCTCTCCGAGCATACATGTGTAATGAAATCGAAGAACCGTTATAGATCCGCGCATAACATGGCTAGGCGCCGAGCTGCTCTACGTGTCCTTCCTGCTGCTCGTAATCGACAAACTTTGACCGGTGGCCATGACTTCAATGTCAAGCGGCTCTAAAGCAAAGGTTACGGATGCTGAGGTAATGTTATTCGAGCGAGTGAATACTTCTCTGTGGCAAGACCTTCCGAGAATTGGGTCAGGCAGCAGGTACATATTGCGACCAAGTGAGGGGAACCCATTACATCTCTAACAAGAAGGAAACATGCTGAATTCCGCCTGGCATCCTCTACGTATCCTTGGCAGGAATCAACTCAAAGAGTAGCGCGTAGCATATTATACGCATACATTATTATCTATTTACTAAAATTATTCTCAGCCGGCGATACTTCCTTCATTTCATTAAACTCGCTCACGACAGACCGATGTACTTTCAAGGATGCATTCTCCTATTAGATATACGGAACATCTAAGAAGAGTACTTCATGAAAACAATGTAAAATAGACTTACAACACCTAATTTAACCTCGTGAAATTTATTATGGATATTTCATTCCAACCAGCTGCTACTTAATGATGACATCTCGTAATTACAAAATTGCGAAAATGTTGCAAATGATTTTATACAAAAGATTTCGCAAAAATGAAATAAGCTGTATACAGCATTTTGATTAGGTCGAATATTACAAAGATTCAACTCCTAATAGGTTAAAGAAAATATTATGAGAAATTTGGTTTGAAATCCAATTGATCCAAGAAATTATTCATCTTAGCAAATCAATTAAATATAAAAATGTTTATTTACGCTTGACACTTTCAATTGCGCTTATTGCTTATGAATATCAATATATCATGGCAGAATAACCTCAGAATTAATGCGTAAATTAGCGACATGAATGATTTTTCAAGCAATAGAGGAAAAACCTTTGAATTCATATGCCTACAAGCATTACATGCGCGTTCTCCTTTGGGCATGGGTTCGATTCCGGGTCGGAGCTCACGTATGAGCAAAGACCTCAACTGTCAAAATAATTTTAACATTATTACAACTTGTACTTGCTATGAGTACCACTAAATATCGCTGAAGAAGCTTGATTTTCAAAAAGCATCCATTCCATAACAATCGTCTTCCTCAGTTTTGACTATATTGAACTGCATTCTTTGAGAATTTTCGAACATAAAAGAAGCTTAAAATTGAAGTAAAGAACAAAGACTAGCGGTCTATAACTCTTAGAGCTTAAATAGCTAGAACTAATGCAAGGCATTTTCCCTCATCATTCATAGAATCATACGCATCTTCATTGCAATACCCAATCTCCAGCCGTATTCATACAGGACCTTCGGTTAATACTCGCGTAAAGATCACCTTCGGCATATCCCTGGTAATTACGCCGCTCACCTTTTTATCGACGTACCTCCACCTTGAAGTGTGCAGCCATCAAAATGGCAAATCTACCCGTTGCGACGCCTTAGGGCAAGTGCGCGTTACGACAACCGTTTTGGAAGCTATAATTTCCGAACGTCGTAAAATCCTCCGATCCAACTTCGATGACTCTCTCGCAAGACGATTAAATTGTTTTATCCTCCCGACTCATGAGAGGATTTTTCCTTTGTTCCATCCTTAAGATAGACGTCCACTTCCCCCCTCAAACAAATCTATGTCAATATTTTCTCATTTACTCTTCTAAGAATTGTGAGAGGGGCGCATCGCGGCAGAGCACCGATGTAAACAAAGGAAGTTCCTAGGTTTCTCAGGGCTTTCTTCCTTTTGTTTTATCATTGTGCGTCTCCATGGGAAAAGCGTGAGTGCACATTCATAACCTCCGTTCGCGAGGTTAGCGGCATTAGGGAACAAGAGCGGTTTGGGGGCAATGTCAGAGATGAAAGTCAAAGCGCCGTAAGGTTTGTAGGAATTAAAAGTAAAATACGATATCTTTCTTTGTTTATTTCTATCCATCTCTTTCCGTACTCCTATTTTCCTCATTCAAGCCAATAAAAATCAACGGATACCAACTAAATACTCTGTCATATAGCAATTGTGTATTATATGAACCTTCCAACACATTATGTCCTTTTCTGCAATGAAATATCAAGATTATTTATTCATTTCTTTTGCCAAAATCATTTTCACACACCTGCATAACCTAACTTGCACGATACAGGTTAAAAAAAGGCGACGTAAACAAATTAGTAAAGAAAATTTTGTGACCTCATATTTTTACAATTTCAAATTTTTTTATCATTAATTCCTACTCTGTATAAAAACCACTTTTCTATGGTATTCAGGCACTGTAGTACAGGAGGTAGCCAATTAAGCACGAATCAAAATTGCGACACTGGTGTATCACGAGAATGTTCTTACATTTATGAGTGAAGAACTATTAACTGAAAGACTGTTGCTAAGAATTCTTAATAAGGGCAATGAAATTTTGAATATGCTCATAAAGGTTCGAAACATTGCATCATTTAATGTTTGCATAAAGTTGCTATAAAGAGACAAATAATATATTGCAGATTGAGTCGATGGATTCGAATAAATAAAATCACGTACATAAGGAGCATTCTGGAATTGCTTTTTGTCTTGCAAAAATGCGTCGTTGCGGCCTTCGGTATACAAATAACGACGACCTTCCCGAAGACCTAGGTAGTGCTGACTGAACACTTGACTGAGAATTAAGAAACCAAAAGGAAGACGCTGTTTCTTTTTTGCGATGTCAGCGAAAAATACCGGCGAGCTAAAAAAGGAAAAACGGATTCAGAAATGGTCAGGTGTGTTTTATTAAACTTCTATTCTCGAAAGGTGCGATGATAATTCAAATTTACTGCTCTGAGGATATTTCACGTATGTTTTCCGTTAGCATAACTAGAAAAATTAGGAAATGAAAGAGTAATTCGTACATTTTCCGCATAAATTTATTTGAACAACTAGTTTCAACGGAGGGTCGTCATCTTCAGGTATTAGTTATGGATATCAAGCAAACATACGTACGAATTACTCTTTAATTTCCTACGACGGATTTCCACTACATATCGCCGGACTCTGTGAATTTTATAGAAAAATTAGGCAATGTATAGACTACATCGCGGGTTACTTGAGAGTTTTGAAACGTGACCAATTTATATTGCCGTAAATGTCAAATATTAACTCACGTTATTTTTAATTAATTTTTAATTATTTGCTTCTTCTATCATAAATTCACGAATGAAGTGTTTTTCATTTGCCACTTGATACAGGATAGAAAAATAGTCATCTCTGAATATCTACGTGTATTTCTTTTTCATGATTGTGGTATAAATATTAAGAGTCTATCATAAACGTGGCTAACATCAGAACGTACTCAAACTCAACCAAGCAAAACCATTGACGACTGATGGCCACATTCAATGAATCCACGTGTCAATCATGAAGGCCGTTGATTTTCCCTCAGCCAAAAAGTAAACGTATCCGGATTTTGGCAGGGGATAAAGGACGCACCAGGAGACTCGTGAGGCGACAGAGTGGAGCGTGACATACTCGACCATAACAACCCCGATTTTCGAAGGCTAACCTCCATCGCATCAGCGCGCCCAGCATGAAGATTCATCGGCAAAAAACAAGCAGGCGAGGTTTTATAAGGAGATGTAGAGAAGGGGACAATAAAAAGTGAGCGTCCATCCCTTGCCAAAAATGAAGAAAGACCTCGGCTACCAATGGATTCGAAGGGAATCGTAAAATCTGAGATCTGGGGAGAGCTGAGGAGGACGGCGGAGAGCATTGAGATGAATTTGCGAGACATAATGAAAGAAATCGAGACCTTAAAGGAAGGTTATAGTTGAAATTCTTAGTATGCTCATTATACTGTTATAGTACCAGAAGAATATAATAGGATACCAAAAGAGCTACGTAACTTTAGGAATCTACATTTCATAAAAATTAATCTAAAGTATTAGTTGAACAAAAAACATAATACAATTTCGTCTTTAAATATTCTAATGTTCAATAAAAATTATAATTATTTAATCTTATGTTACAAAGTAATGTTAGGTAAAGAAAATGAAATTGCAATTATGAATGAAAAAGTCTTGTATAAATGAAACCTCATGACTGGTAAAGTTTTGCTTTACACGACTTTGATGGAGATTAATCTGTAAATTTTAAGGCGTAAGAATGTACACGATATAAGCCAAAATATACAATGGTTTGATTACTCTACTTGTGCCATAAATGAGATTTTTTCTATTATGGTGTAAATTTTGTATAGGGTGATATAATTATATATGTATACACCACTCAGATCTAGAAATGGATCCTAAAGGCGGACGAGCTACATGGTTGGCCAACGGCAGAGGGTGCGGAAGGCAAAAGGGAAACCACCGCACTAATGAACCATATGGTTTCCCTAGTTGTACGAATTTATGTTTTTGCAGCATGACGAGTTCTATAATGAAATATTCCGGAGGTAAAAATTACCCACAATCGGATCTCCGGGTGGGTAACACTATGGGACAGTTGTGGAGCAAGGAGAAGAAAAGCAAGAGGATGAATAATAAAAATTCAATGAGAATAGGAACCTGGAATGTAAGGACAATGAATAGAAAAGGTAAATTAGAAAACTTAAAAGTAGAAATGGAAAGGAATAAAATAGATCTAATGGGAATTAGCGAAGTTAGGTGGGAAGGAGAGGGAGAAATCATGTATGAGGGATTCAAAATGATTTACAAGGGTGGAAGCAACAAGAATAGAGGAGTTGGATTCATCATGAAAAAGAAAATTGCGGATAGGATAAGCAAGGTAACAGCATGTTCTGAAAGAGTAATTGCTTTAAAAATAAGGAGTGAACCAGTAGATACCTTGGTAGTTCAAGTGTATATGCCTACGACAACAGCAGAAGACGAGGAGGTTGAAGAGGTATATGAACAAATCTTGCAAGTGTATGAAGAGAATGGAAAAGGGCAGGTGAGAACGGTGATAATGGGTGATTGGAATAGTGTAGTAGGAAATGGAAGGAAAGGAAAAAGTGTGGGAGCATACGGCCTTGGAACACGTAACGAAAGAGGTGAGAAATTGGTAGAATTCTGTGAACAACAACAGTTTTGGATAGCCAATACGTGGTTCCAGAATCATAAGAGAAGGCTGTACACGTGGAAAGCCCCAGGTGATAACAAGCGTTATCAAATCGATTACATAATAATAAACCAAAGGTTTAAAAATAGTGTTATTAACGCAAAGACACTACCTGGAGCAGATGCAGACACAGACCATAATCTGCTGATAATTGACATACTCACTAGGCTTAAGCATGTGAAGAGGAAAAGTCATCCAGCAAAGAAGTGGAACATGATGAAGTTAAAAGATGATAAAAAGAAAATTGCTGAAATTCTAGAAGAGAAGCTGAAGAATGGAGAAGAGCAGAAAAGTATTCAGGAAGAATGGACAGATCTGAAGAAATGCATATTAACAGTGCTTGAACAGGAGGTTGGAACCACAAACAAGAAAGAAGCTAGAAAAAGCTGGATAAATCTAGATATTTTGGAAAAAATGGAAGAAAGGCGGAAGTGGAAGGGAGTCAGCTCGGAAGAAGGAAGGAGGCAATATAGAAAGATTAATAATGAATTGAGGAGAACGACTGACAAGGCTCGAGAAGAGTGGATGAAGGAACAGTGCCAGATAATCGAAAAACTGGAAAAAGAAGGAAAATTAGAGGAAATGTACAATACCGTGAAAAGGCTGACTATGAGAAAAATAAGAGCTATATCAAAGAAAGGTATGAAAGATGAGCAGAGAAGGATTAGAACAGAGGACGAAGACATAAAGGAAATATGGGAGAAATATATAAAGGATCTATACTGTACAAATGACAGAGGAGGAGAAATAGAGCTAGAATTGAGGAATTATGAGGAAAGAGAGAGGGACAATGAAGGTCCAAAAGTAATGAAAGAGGAGATAGAGATGGCAATTAAAAGAATGAAGAATGGGAAGGCAGTTGGAGGAGATCAAATACCAGTGGAAATTCTGAAGTCCTTGGGGAAGAATGGTATTGATCGGCTTACTAATCTAATTAATAAAATCTATGATACGGGGGAGTGGCCAGAAGATTTACTTAAAACGATAATGGTGCCGATACCAAAGAAAGGTAATGCACAGGAATGTAAAGACTACAGAACTATAAGTCTTATTTCACACGTGGGAAAACTTATTACCAACGTTATACTAGACAGAATGAGAAGGAAAATAGAAGAAAACTTGAAGGATGACCAGTTCGGTTTCCGCAAGGGTAGAGGAACGAGAGATGCGATTGGATGTATGAGGATGTTATCGGAGAGGGTGCTAGAGTTGAACCGCGAGATGTGTGTCTGCTTTATTGACTATGAAAAAGCTTTTGATAGGGTAAGATGGGATGTCTTGTTAAGAATCTTGAGAGAAATAGGCATAGACTGGAAAGACAGAAGATTAATTAAGCAAATGTACGTAAACCAGAAAATAGTTGTAAGAATAGGGGACAAGGAAACAAAGGAAACTACCATAGGAAGAGGAGTCAGGCAAGGATGCTGTCTGTCACCATGTTTGTTCAACTTATATGCAGACAAATTACTGTCAGAAGCTCTGGAAGACACAGGTGGGGTAAAAGTTGGAGGAGAGAGAATAAAATCCATCAAATACGCGGATGATCAGGCTATCATAGCAACCAATCAAGAAGAACTTCAAAATATGATGGAAAGGATATGGAATAAGAGCGAAGAATATGGAATGAGGATAAATATAAGGAAAACAAAAGTAATGAGGATATCCAAGTCAGAAGGACCCTTAAATATATGGTTAGCAGAAGAAAAGCTAACACAAGTAAGTTCATTCCAGTATTTAGGAAGTTTAATTGAACAAAATGGTAGTTGCACAGCAGAAATAAAAAGCAGAATTGGGCAAGGAAAAGTAGCATTCAATAAAATTAAAAAACTGCTAACAGCAAAGAAAATCAATGTGGCCACTAGGAAAAGATTTGCGAAATGCTTCATATGGAGCATTGTACTGTATGGAGCCGAAACGTGGACCTTGAAAAAGAGAGAAGAAAAGTACATAGAAAGCTTTGAAACATGGCTTTGGCGAAGACTGGAAAAGATTAGTTGGAAAGATAAAATTAGTAATGAAGAGGTACTGAGGAGGATTGGGGAAGAAAGAAATATTCTGAAAGAAATTAGGAAAAGGAAGGCAAATTGGATAGGACATATTTTAAGGAGGAACGGAATACAGAAAGTGATAATAGAAGGGAAAATAGAAGGGAAGAGAGGAAGAGGACGGAGGAAGTATGGAATGCTAACAGACATCAAAGAAGGAAGGACATATGTCGAGATGAAGAGAGATACGCAAAACCGAATGCTGTGGAGACACAAATTTCGCTGAAACCTGTCCTAGGACAGAAAGAACAAAGAAGAAGAACACCACTCAGAATTCACAATTCTCAAAGACTGAAAAATCAAATATTACAACAAAACTTAAGATGTTCGAATGATCTTATTTAATAAATGCTCAACTTCCAACCCCAGGAGAGCTTCCAGTTAGAAAAAAATGAAGCATGAAATAAGAAGCAATAGTAATGATTCAGAATAAAAACTCGGATAGACACAATATCTATGAGATAAGACTTAACTAAGAAATAATAAGACAAATCCCACAGAAAATAAACTCATTCCGACTGAATCATGCACAATGGCAAAATACAATTTTCATAAGGATACTGGAAAAAGAACAAAAAATTGTTTATAATAGGCCGAGACGTTTTTATTGACAGTTCCCACGCTGTAAGGGCAAAGTTGGGTAAATGCAGGATCTGAATGAACTGAACTAAACAAGGCTTGATGTTACTGAAATGAACGGAGGAAGAGATATGAAACCTGTCAGAATATAACTGGCCAAGAGAAATATGAGTGAAGTGGACAGCGAAAACTTCACCATCGGCACTCCTGACATCCAGCATGGCTTTATAAACTGAGCGCCGTAAATTGAAAATGTTTTGTCATTTCTTTTTCCAAGTTTCCTTTTAAGGAGCAAGGCGTCTGAAGTGATTTTGAGAACGTAATACACGTGCCATGAGTGCTGGTGTCCGCGGTTCCTTTGCGTTATATTGGGTCATTTGTTAACGGATGACCTGACAGACAAGCTGTTAGTTTTAATTGAGTGCTGAAGCAATTAAGGAGAAAATCCGGTTACTTTCTAGCAGCCTCTGAATCTAACGTTTTCTTCAGCCGAAATGTATTCCGAAAATATTCGCTGTGCTCGATTCATTAGCTTCGACCAATGCCGTTTGTTATGGTGCAATCGAATTCAATTTCTTGATGTTCATTTTCTGACTGATTTGGGACTCGATTTCTCCATCGTTCAAAAAATCCACTTTCGGAATGATGCTAAAACGTTGCGAGTACGAATGGTTTGTATCATAATAGGGTTATTTGTAAAAAACACTAACATTGCTGAATGTCATTCTCGGGAACTTGAAAGCCGTTAAGGTTCGATCCCCTTCTAAATCTAACATTTGTTTGATTTATGTGATGGAGACTGTTTTGAATAAATTTATAATTGAAAAACTGGTCCTTCTCTGCACTAAATACCTTTGCTGCTCGTTTTTGCGTGATTAATAACTTTCCAAACATTAAATATCGATTTATATAAGAGGAGGAGAAAATGAACTGCAAGTATATTGAAGCTGTCTTACATTTTTAAAATTACTTAAATCAATTATATTTATTATAATATAAAAAGATGAAAGTAAACTTATTAGTGAAGTATAACTAGGAAAAGTGATATTTTAAGACTATTCTGACTAAAATAGCTTAAAGTTTATTTAAAAAAATCTTAAATATTCCGAAGAAGAGCTTAAAGTTTCATCTTATTATAAAATTTTAATAAATCATTTAATCATTGCAAAATGTTATTACAAACAGGTATGGGTTACTTTTTATAATTTCCCGTAAAATTAGTATACGTAATGCAAATAAAAATCAGGAGTTTGGTAAGAATCAAAGGCAAATATAAATCGTATGATTTAATGATTTTGATTACAGCGTTTACTGCGAGATTGGAGATTATATTCACCTCGTAATAAATTAACATTTTTTAACTAATCATGTCAATTTCCACGGTTTACATTTTGTATTCGGTTTTATTATTAAAATAAACCGAAATAACGACATACAATAGACGACAGAGATCTCTCAAGGAGTTGGAGCAATTTTAAACATTAATAATACAAGGGATGATTTGTACAATACCACAGAATAACAACAAACAAAAATGTACAAAACATACATTGCTTGTTTCATTAAAATTCAAAATGAATTGCCACCAGATGTCGCTTGAGGTGATTCATTTTTTAAAATAGACTTTAACTGAACATTCACTTCTCTTTCTCTCTCGTATGAATCGATGTGCTTCTATCGGAACAAGGCAATCTCACGAAAGGTCATAATAGCAGCTGTTACAATCACACTCATCTCTTCTTCCTCTCGTGCAACTACTCTCCAACATTGTTTTTATTTTTGCTACCTCCATTTTCCTTCCCAGCATGTTCTTTTGCTCATATCATCGATGTGCTTAAATATACAATTAAACTCTAACGATGTTCTTCAAATAGCATAAAGACTTTGATTTTCTTTTTGACAAATGTAGAAAAGAATAGAATCCCTGGTAACCAATTCAGGGAATATGTCCAAGACTATATCTTTAGTGCTCTCTGTGATTTTTTTTAGTTCTCTACAGTATCGAAGAGTGCACCTCCTAGCTAAACAATAGTCGACGTTGTACGAAAAAATGAAAAATCTTTGCGTTATTTTTTCGAAGAAAAATTCAGGCCAAAAAAAATCCGAGGTGCTCGCGAAATGGAAATCTAACACGAGTGCCGTATTTAGACCCTCATTACTTTTAACAGCTGAGAAAATTATAAATAGTCTGCAAGTGCTATTTTTCCATTTTGAACGTTATGAAGTACTTTTTCACTGTATCTTAAGATTAAGTGATTTATTTCATTCACTTAATTGTAAAATATACTCTTTATAAATATCTTTGGTACTACGTGCTCTGTAATTAAAATGGACTGCAAACGCCCGCATGAGACGCAATTCTCTGAACAACTTGAAAAAGACAAGGTTGGAAGGCAGTTAAGAGTATACGTAATGACAATAGAGCGATTGATGGTCATCTAGATTTGTTCTTACGTTAAAAAATACTCCTCTTTCTTTGGAAACTCTCCGACAGCAATGTTGGTTCACCAACCTGAGCCTATCGCTTTTACCACAAATTTGGTTATTATCTCTCTCTTATACCTGTTCCACTTGTTTATACTGGCAAATTTCCACCCCTCTCCACATCCTGATTCGTGCGTTAGTTCTTAAGCACGCTAAACTTGCCGATTTTATTTGAATTACAGATTACCAGAATAGGTGATTATTCTCTTCGGAGAATAATGTAGAGGCTGCGAAGAAATTATTGCCTTTCGCTCAAAAATAACACCTGATGCCTCAAACGATTTATGGCAGTTAACCGATTCGCATAGTATTTACGGACTGATTTTTCGTTTTCGTAGTGAAATTCTTGAAGCAGCGATCGCTCGGCGTATCCACTTCTAGAATCTTTCAGACTGTTATGCTAAAATTCCAAAAATTGGATCAAATTACTGCTTTAGAGCTTTGGAGAAAATTAAGCTTTTTTCTCCTTGACTCGGAGTTGGGTAACTGCTGTTGCTGAACGAGGTACGTACTTAAATGAATATGATCAATCGTGACTTCGTGGAAATTTGCAGCAATCATTTTGGAAGGGAAACACTTTATAACTTCCATCGCATATTTTTAATTTGACATGTTTCGTTCACGTGAAAAAAGTGTCAAAATCTTAAGATGACAACACGTTGAAGAAAAATGTCAAATGAAAATTATCATCGGTAGTTAAGAAGCGTTTTTCTTTGCTAGTGAGTACGAACCAAAGATAACCGTTTCCTTGACAGTTGCTAAAATTTAAACACACAGCAAGGTAATGTCTTCAATATTCTGTATAATGTCCATTAGAATTCTCAGATTTATTAGCCGCGATGGAATACCATGAAAATAAACTTAGAACTAAAGCCTTGCTAATAAAACTAATATAAAGCAATAACATCTAGTATACATACATTAAGTAATATTTTTAAAATTTCAACATAATATAAATATTGCATCAGATGTAAAGTCCCGCTACGTAACCAAGCAGAAATCTCATATTTTTCTGAAGAATTAAGAATGTGTTAATCCTCGAAAAAGATGCTAAACATTGTTATTAAAACGTTAATAATGTTTTGCTTAAACAATAAACTCGAATTTCAATCTTAAAAAATCGGTACTTGAGGGAAGCAGGATTATTTATCTCACCGCCAGTAATGCCGTAATCTTTCCCTAGGTCTCATTTCGTTGGTTTCGGCAAGCGTTATAGGGAAATCGATTGGCACTCTTGAGTTCTTGTCCAATGCAGCAAATTTGCGCACATGTTTATTCTTATCGCTCGAGCATGATCGCATTGGTTTGCTGTCAACTCCTTCAGTACTTTCAAGATTGTCTTTTTATTCATAATCCCTCTCGATTTTCTCACTCCTCCCTCGAAAACTCTAAATCGGAGAATAAAAACCTAATCCAGGAGAACGGGTTCTCTCACCAACTGATGCCTGCACTCAATCCTCCCTTTGTCTCCCTATTTGATCTCCAAAATTGCCAATCTCCGCCTCGAACGAGATCACTTTCCGCGAAGATTGGTATTGTTGAACGGCCACGTGCCCGCGGGTGCGGGTGGGGGCTCTTGACCCTCCAGCGCCCCACTTTCATCGCAGAAAAGTGCGTTCCCCTCTTCCCTTTCGCCCACGCACTACAGCTTTCCTCCTAATCGCTTAGCCGATCGAACGAAAGTTGTTTTTCTCTTGCCTAAAAGACAGGACCGAATAAGTGGCGAATGGTCGTTGCACTCACCAAGACGAATGTGAACCGAAGATAAAGGGAAACTATATCCGTCCAAAGCGCCCGCGGCAATCCAATTCTTAGCGAAAACCATCTGTTCGCTGTTCATCCTATTTGAGACTGTATCCTCATAGCAAGAGCGCTCATTAATCCACTTATGTTTGGTTTTTAGAGCGATCTGCAATAATCGGATTTTATGTTAAATTTTGAGTGAATTTTTGCTTGATTTGACCCTCTGGGCAGTAATTAGCTCAGGTCTTGCATTCTCCGCGGGAAGTAGTCGTCGTATCCATTTTCGGTGTAAGATCCTAGAGCATACCCACGTTTCATCCGTCTTTCTAGTACTTTTAGTCGCTTTGGTTTATACTCATGTAATCTGTTTTGTATCCTTTTATTTTTAAACTTGTTTGGCGTTAGCAGAAAGTAAGAAGTTGTAAATATGAACGTAGATTTCTGAAAAGCTCTATGGTTTATGCGAGCAAAATATGCATGAAAAAAAGTTGAAATACGTGCACTCATTTTTAAGCCACATATTAGAATATTAGAAGATTGCATCCTGTGCAATTCCGAAAGAAATTATCAATTCGATTCCAAAACGTTGGTGTAACTTATATCTAAAGGAAAAATGCGATTTAATTGAGGAAATTTGCGATAAAGCACAATCTTATACTTTCACAATCAAAATTAAACAAGCATTATTGTGATGTTGAAAACCCTACCCAAGTAACATTCACTGTTTTTGAATGTTACTAAGGTAAGTTCTTTCGGAGTAAGTATTTTTTATGCATATATAAATGGTTTACTAAGGAAAGAAATTTCCGCCATTTAATTATTGTTTCCAAGAAAAGGAGATCTTGATTTCTCACATGAGTATCTACTTTCTCTCTATAATTTCCCATTTTTTCAATCACCCTCATTACCTCACTTTTTACATATAGTAAGAACAATGTTACCAAAAATGTAGTGCGCTTAATTTTAACGACTTCTGGGCAACTTTCTTAGAATTTTCCCAGTTAAAAATGAAAAGCATGAAGAGAATCTGCTAGAGAAAGTCTTCAGAAACGGTGAAGATTTTTATCAACGCATTCTTTGAACGCTCAAATGAGTAAGCATTTCACAAAGAGAAATTCATGCTTGCTTGGATTGAAAAATTTGCAGCAGAAATCAGAGAGCACTGAACATCCCGTTAAATTTATGCAACACACTTATTACCATTAATTTAAATACATATTATATTCTCACGGGCTGAAATGATAGCACCGATGAATTAGTTTTTGCCTTTAGAGATGATTTTGAAAATTAAGTTCGGCGTTTATAATTTGTTTTATTTCCTGTGTCTCCGAAAACTCACGTGAATCGCAATGGCAGATGGGTGCTATCGTTGAAGATATTTAAATACAGCTGGTGGTTTCAATCCGGAAATATAACGGTTAGATTCTTTTACTAGCTCTCTGTATTTTATTATTTCGTTAATATACTACTGCATCTTCAGCGCAGCTCTATATTTAAGGAATTTAAACATAAAAATAGAATAAAATAATAAAATATAGTACATGAATAAACAACTGGAATTTAATACATTCTTTTACGCATTTTTCCTAACTCCTTCGAATCATAATGGATATATACAGAGTCTTTCATTTATGACTCCTAATTCATCAACCATGTATAATTATATTCCCATGTCTCAAAAAAATATTAATTTTTTTGGGTTTTTTATCAAAATGTAATTATTAAAAGACTCGCGTATTTTCCTTGCAATAGTTTATTTTTGAAAATAAATGACCCCCTCTTGCGACGGAATGCGGCAAGAATCTTAAAAAGTGAAAGGGAACCAGTTTCTCAGCAATATAGATCATTAAAAGTCATAAAAGTAATATATAATTATTCAGTTAAAAGAAATGTTATTTTCAGTTGAAGCTCTACCTGGAGACCTTTCTTTTGCTGAGAAAAACTTCAATTTGGGCCAACTTTTTGCACCGTCGTGATCAACGTCGGGAAACTACTCTCAAACGTGCATGCGTGCATACGAGCATTTATGCATTCATGTGCAGTAAAATCAAGAGAGAAACTCGGTTTAAATCGAAAAAAATCGTTGGAAGAGTAATTAAAATATTGAATTCGTCGGGTTTACTTTCCTTGTGTTGCACGACTCCTTTTCATACTTTTCCCTTTATTTTTTTTCCCGATTCAGAAAGGACTGGAAACCGCGGATATACCCCAGTCTGGGTTTAGTAGGACTTTCATTTTCCGTCATCGAAAGAGCATACTAATTTTTACTACCTCCAAAGTAGGTGGGTATTAAAAGTTTCCCGATAGTGAAAACTGAGACAGTCCCATCGTCAGAGATGACCTTAAATAAAAATGGATCGGAAATCGTAAAAATGATTTTCACCGCAGTTAAGAATCAGAGTTCGCCCGTGAAAATATTTCATCACACGAACCGGAATGTCTGACCCAAAATTGGAGAGGGCGGTTGCCGGAAGATGAAAATGGAAGAAATGTAACGCTTCAAAACCTCAAGAGTAACTCATTGCGTAAAGTGTTTTCAGCTGAGAACATAACTAATTCGAACAAGGCTCACTAGTGAGGCATGCTTCCTCCATCGGCCGCAATAAGATTGCTGCGCTGCCATCGGGAACCAGGAAACCGCAAAGCCTTAGGTGGGTTTGGGAGAATTCTTTTCCTAGTTGTGTGGACGGAAGAGTGATGAAAAAAGCGGCCGACTGTGAAACGAGGAGGGGAAAGGCTACGATGAATTTCATAGTGGCCACCGGAATATTTCGTACACGGGACCGGAAATGGGCGAGAGTTGTTCAAGGGGTTTAATTTTCAACTCGGCAAGGTTGTTAGGGGATGTTTCAGTGGTCACATTTCAATTCCAACGAGGACATGCGCTCAGATTCACCTTCGATTATGACCTTTAGTTGATGTCAAAGTTATAATACTGACACATGAATTTCTTCTGATAACTGTCTCATTCTGCGGGTACCTGAAAGCACACCTAGATAAGAGCGAGGATTTTCCGCAAAATATTTTCCAGAACACCAATGCTAGATAGGCTGCTTAAGTTATCTGGCGTACATAACCTCGACTAATGTTTTAGATAAAACGGCAATTTCTTCTCCAAGGATTGCCCACCAGCATATCGCTTCTTTTCCACGAAACGTAGCCTACTTTCCTCTATCTTGGGGTCAAAAAGGTGCACAACTATGAGTCATTTCCTCGTGGGAAACCACCGTGGAAGAGCGACGCTCGCGTTTCGCGTGTGTATCATAGAACCTTGGAATTCCTTTTGTATTCTCCGTCTACGTCACTTCTCAGCCTCCCAGAACGTCGCTGAATCATCAAAGACATCTAATATGGGTAGAATAATGGCAAAGTTCGCGGAACTTTGGAAAAATGATGAAACAGGTGCAATTAAGGTGGTTAGAGTGCCTCATAGTAACATGACGCATGTGATGACAGTATGAATTATATTTCCAAAAATTTTCAAATCGGTATAAAATCGAGAAAAGTTAATTATTCTCATCATCACGCATCTATCCTTCATGCGAGGTTAAAATGCAATTCCAATTTGAAATGCTATCCCAAGGATTAAAAGACAATCCATCCCAAGGATTAACAAAACATCGACGTGAATGATATGTGGGTTCCTAGAGAGCCTAGTTGATAGCACGTTCACCCACGGGGAAAGCGGTTCCGGGTTCGATTCCTGGTTGGAATGAACGAAATTTCCAAAGTTGCTGAAGAACTTTTTACAGTAAATTTATTGAATGGTACACTAACCGAGGTTCTAACCACTAAAATAATGCCTTATTACCTGACATTACATGAGTTCGAGTCCCAATTAAATCGAGATTTTTCCCTTGTGCTGATCCTTGGAATATGATCCTTCAAAAACCTATTCTCAATCTAAAGCAAACGAAAAAATACGTGCAATAAACAAAATGAATGAAAACTGGGATGAAATTTCAATCTCTCATTGAGATGAGAAAATTAGCTCACATTTCCAAGCTCCGCAATAAGCGGCACTTAAATATCGTGATTTGGGCGAAGTCGGTTCTTCTGATGACGTTCAGAGTAAATTGTCGGTTGAAAAACTGGTGTGTACCGTCGCCACTCTGAAAACCCTTGACCCGACGAGATCGGAAGAGCAAAACAAGTGCCCAAATGTCTTTCAAGGACGGCTACCGGAGAGGGCGGTGCCTTGCAAAACATACTTTCAAGTGATAGCATTTGTCGTCGAAGGTTGGCATTCAAGGGAGTTGAATTTGGGCTATCCGAAAAATGGAATATAGAGCGGTACAAATATGGATGTACGTATCTCACCAAGGAAGAATAAAACTTGCGAGACTGATAAACACACCCTACACAAGGTGAGCGAGAACGATCGATAATTTTTTTCGGTCATATTTTGTTCGGTAAGCCATTTGCGAAGGGCAGAAAAACAACATTTTTCTTAGTGCATTATTTTTAAAGATTGAGCCCCCATTATGATTGACGCTATATATTGCTTAAAACTAATAATACAACCTGTTTTATTCAAAATCTAATTTAGAACTTTAAAGCGAAATATTTTTGGTCTTATTTATATAATAATACATACGAAAAGCAAATTCAATACGACTCAGGAGGAAATTATATTTACACACTTCAATATTTTAATGATCTAATGAAGTTTGTGAGTAGCTACACCCTTCAATCTTCTCTCCCTTCAATTTATCTATTAAAGGGCGTAATTTTGTATGATAAGATATTATTCCGTATAAACCGGCTAACATTTGGGTGTAAGAAGCTACTGCGATAATATGTACTTATGACATTTCACTACACGGATTTTTAAAACATTGGTTATAATATGCAGAACTTATACATTCATATTATTATATGATAATTGTAATTTTCACATAATCTCTATCATGTCAAGGATTTTTGACATAAGCCGATATGATTCCCCATAGAATTTCTAGCTTAAGGCAATTCCTCGATTTTTTATTGAAATTACTTGACATTCTCTCTAAATGCGCTTCAACACACAAAATTAAAAATTATTAAAATAATTAATTGAAAAAAACGACTAAATGTATACCATGGAATTGTATACTTAATTTATGTTGGAGAATTGATTAATATATTTGTTACCAATTAGTAGAGAAAGTCTATGATTTCAATACTATAACAGCTAAATTTCTTACGTAATATTTATATGGGTACTGTTTTGTGTACAATTTCTCGCTCTCCAGATTCTAAAATATTCCGTGTAAATAAAAATATAATTCTGCAGCTCCCTCATGTTACCTCCGCCAATAGCGAATCTCACACGTCAACCGCGTGCTCTTGCTTCCGTGATCTGCGATGCATCAGATTCAACTTCGTGCTTCAAGAAGTTAACCCGCTACACGTCTTTCCGAGAAATAGGGATATCATTTTCGTCTAGGTGATCTCAACTGCCAATCCCATCGTTACGTAAATTATTGCTTTCCAGAGTCTTTCTCGGAAAAGCACTCATCCGTCGAAAACTATGTAGCTTTGTTTGTCGGCAATATTTGTATTCGAGGGCGTGAATCAGCGTGCGTGCTCCATCTGCTCTTCTTCCGCGACCCCCAAATCGCCATCATTTTTTCTCTCACTAAATCCCTTTCCTCAATCACACATCCGCAACCACTTTTAACTCTCCGCACACCTACCGCCGTACCCACAACCGTAATTCAACCCGAACCTTCCTGATTATAGGGTCGCGCGCAGCACTTCCCTCTCCCATAAACACAAACACAAGCGTAATCTCGCGAATGTAATGTAGTTCACCAGCCATTTCCACACTCCGGAATCGCTCCAACGGTCTTTTCCGGATCGGAATACGAGCGGTCGGTGTGATTCCGCATGCCATCACGTCGTCTCTCGAGCGTTAATGTCTCTCGCGGTGGTTACCGGAGACCCTGCCTATTGTCTTTTGGCCATGGAGGATATTTGAAGGGCCACGTGCAGTGAGATAGGTCGTGCCTCTACGGCTGGGCGTTGCAACGGTGGTGATACTCATAGTCGGGGCAAGCACGTGTGCCGGAGCGTTGATCCTCTCAAGCGGAGAGTTACTTAATTTTCAGGTAGCGGAAATAATGTCCGTTACGAATGATGTGTTGCATCGCAGGATTTTTGACCGGTCTCGTGTTATTAGATGGCTTATAATCTCTTCTGTAGAACTGAAAAAAATCTAGACATTTCTTCTATTTCCTATACTCTCATGTCCAACTTCCTGATGTAAGATTATCCTCCACATAATACTAGATCGTCTAATGCGCGCTGCCGTAACTACCGTCTTTCCAATTTCACTATTGCTCATTTACCCTCACTTTGCTCATTTGCCCTTTCGCTTTTCGTATTTTCTTTGGTCTTCCATATTTATCTTAGAGATAGAGGATCTTAAATTTATGTTTAAAATTAGCGTTATTAACTGTCATCCTGAGTCAGCTGTGTAATTACAAAGCAACCGTTAGTAATACAAGTATGAGCAAAATCAATGTTATATCATGGTTTTTAAATTGCTCATTAGTTCAGAATAATATACAAAGGAACATAATATATAGCCGTATTACATAAATCGCGTCACATTTCTAGGATTTGATTCACTTTCCTTATTAACCTAATGTTGCGGTCTGGTTGGACTTAGCCAATGATTAATTGCAATACACAATGATTACCCGGCTTTTTTCCTTCTCTATTTTCTTCAGAATGGATGTTTCTCCCCAAAACAGGCATTAAGTTTCTCGTTTGCCATAAACCTGGATTGAACAGTATCTTACGCTAGTTTTTTAATTATTTTTTATAGTATATATTTTCCGAATAATGTGGTAATGAACTTGTATTGAATGTATAATAATACCACAAGTTTTCGACCTCGTGATTATACTGGATCTCCGGAAACGCTAGATATTATCCGAATATATTGTTTTCCGATCCCGACTCCGATTTCAACTTTGCTTGAAAACTTAAGCAAGAAATAAAAGGGTTTCATCCCGTTTTCTTGGCGTCAAAATTACATCAAATCCATAAAAAAATAAAGCATGAACACCTCAGTAATCACAGAAGAATTTCACTTAAAATATAACTTTGAGAGTAATTTCTTCATCTTGAGCCTTAAATCCGTCTTGCTTCCTTATACTTTTCTCCCATCCTACATTCGCTCGATCTATCTATTCTGCGAGATCCGCCGTCCGTTGTTTCGGAACGGGCGCTGCAATGGGTGAGCGCGGGTTGCATAACGGCACCGGCGACCGCACATCGCGTGCCAAATACCCGCAATAGCGTGGCGGCCGCGTCGAACCATACCGATGAGTTATTGCCATTCGACATGACCCCAAGATGCGCTGCGTAGGGAAAAACGCAAAACGTAGGTTTGGTGGGGTGTGTAGGAGGTGATGAGGCGAGAGAAATGCGGGGGGAAAAAACCTCGGCTAATGGAGCATCAGAAATGCGCGATGATATACTGCGACGGGATTAGGAATGCAACGGCAAAGCGTGGGTTTGGTGGGCGGGAAAGGTCTTAATGGCGGGCAGAAGGCCCCAACAAGGGAGGTTCTTGGTTTTATAATGTGAACGTAACTGTATTTCATCGATATGGTTCGTTTCCATCATCCTAAACCCAATTAATATGAACAAAAGTATGATATTTAAGGCAAGATTATAAGATTTTGAGACATAATGGTGTTTATCCTTTGATATGAACTATGTACAATTATATACCATTTACATACAATTTACTATTTTTGATATATGCTCTCTTAAGTCATATACTGGCATCTATTTCCTCAATTTCTCTTTCAGAATCCTAGCGGGCTAGAATAATCAAGTAGGCAGCGCGTTAGACTCCGTCGAAAGCTGTCCTGGGTTCGATTTCAGGTTGAAGCTCAGTATGAAATGACAACTGCTGTCGAAGTAATTTAAAATTATTATTACTAAACCTATACGGCACTAACTACAGCCTTTGTAACGGGTCGATGGCATGATGTCTACCACGTCTTCCGAGAACTAATCATCTCTGAATTCATATAGTAAACTCAAACTTTAATCTCTTTAATTCCAAACATAAGAAGTAGCATCTTGATAACTCTTATCAACATAACGTAGAAATTCTTTATAAAATGCACGGATATACGCTGGACCGTTTCTGATTCACGATTGCAAACCTGTCTATAGGACCTCATATGCTGAATTTAGATGTGTTCTAACTAGCACCAAATGCCATCACTAACGAACATTTTCATCGAAAACTTAGCTTCGTGAAATAATTTGTACAAAAAACCGGGAGTAAAAAAATGTTTCGTGACGTCTCTATAACAGGCATTTTGAAATATGCGAATTATAAGCACAAATACCTGAAATAAAATTATTTGCGACCATAATAAAGAATTACGTATCTGGGAGGTATCAAGCATATCAGACTTATTAGCGCATATTCCGCAAGCATCTCCACACGCGAGCTTAGGAGCAAATATTTCGACACCGTAATTAACGAGAATAAGGCAAGCTATGAGGAAGTGAAAAGAACGGTAGCAGGCTAATGATGGAATGCGTCCAGCCATTTATCTTGTTTATCGGACGTTGAAATGCATGACAGCTGTCCTCTTCAATTCCTCGAGTCATCCATTTAAACCTTCTCCTTTGAGCCTCCAAAACAAATCCAAAATATAGCAATTGCTAATGAATTATACTGTTTAATACCGTTTGGAAATTATTACAACTAGTTTCATAGAGGCAGTTTGTTTCTTAGAGAATGGCGAGCTAACTTTGTAATGTATCATAGTTTTATTTGAATCCTTGCAATAGATATTGCGGTTTGATTGATGACGAATAATTACATTTATTTAGGCATTTCCTTAAGAATGATAAGTCATTGTGATACACTTGTGTAAATTTGTTCCGCATAGAACATTTTAGTTCAGCAGTGAAAATATGGGAAATACCATACTCCTTTTAATTATAAGTTGCCTCATCCCTTCCCCAAAGCTATTTTTGCATATGGCTGAGGGGTTGAGGATCCAACCAGTCTTAAACCTGATGATTTAACAAACACACAAAGATTTTGAAGCTTTAAGAATGTTAGATTTCGTTCATCAGACTTATTTCTTTCACAGTCACATCAGGTGATTCTTCATATATCTATCATAATATAACTCAATAACTCCCTATTAGACTCACCGCATGCTTTAATAATGGCTATAAAATCTCTCAGGGTTATTTTTGAAACAGTGAGAAAGGCAAAGGTATACTTGATGTCTAAATTGGTAAACTACGCAGGATTTTTTACAAGGACAAATTAAAACTTCGTGCAATGTGAAAACATTCAATGAAAATCTAAATTAAGAAAAATGAGGACCAGTGTTATATTTGCAAGAACGATAAAGCGTGTTGATTGTGTACAAAGAAAATAATGCCAGCCGTGAATTTGTAAACATATTTTAATAAACATACTTCTCGAACGCTATCGCATGAAAAAGGAATGAAATACCATTTGCTTTCGTTTTAATGCGTATTTGTGTTAAGTATGCCAACACAGGGAAAATTTAGACAAGATTCAGCTCATTGTAGAAAAAGCCAAGTTTTCTTAGAAATCAGACTAAAAATTCATTTCTCCATTTCTGGGATGGAGACTTCTCATGTCTCAGGAACGACAAACATGAAAAATCGGTACCTCCGTTTCACCTACAATATAAATTCAGATGATGGTGAAAGGGAAATATAAGCTCTCAACTACGTGGGGGCGAGAATAAGTCGCGGATCCCACTCGTTCTTTGCGTCGCAAATATTATTCCAACCTTCCACCAAAGGAAGTACATATAAACATGGAGCGATATTAAGAAATGAGAAGTAGAGATGCCAACAACCAATGAGTTGATACCAGCGGTTGTTCTTTCGAAGAGTATGAGATTCTGGGTGATAAATTTTAAAGCGTAATAACAACCTCCGTAGAGAATCCTTCCTTGAACAGCTTAGAGGTGCCATTTAATTACAAACGATTTAGATGTATTTCGAGATTCTGAAATTACCAAATATACTAGAAAAACATGATGCAAACTAAATCCGCGGCGTTTAAGTAGTGAACCGCGTATGAAAGATAGTAATTACTTCTGAAGATGTGCTATAACTTGGTCTATATTTTTCACAGACATCAGTGTTGATACTAATAAGAAAATATTTTTCTGTAATCAGTGTTACCTTCTCAAACAATTTGAACTAACCAACGCGCAGTGTACCGAACGAACAAAACAACGGACTAAATTAGTATAGCACGAATGTAATTACTCAACAACACCGTGTAGTGTTGAGTTGTTGAGAAAAGTACTGGTAGAGATGCGACCTGACAGACCTGACTAACTCAAAATATTTCAAGTGCTAGGGGATGAAGTATATTTACGGATTTTTGGGAAAGGAAAGAATAGTAAATAGAAAGATAGATAAATTCATTCTACCAAGAAGCGGTTTTAGTTAGTCTTCTTAAAACCATCAGCTTCCTAAAACTCGGGACTAGTGAAAGGAGTCATTTCTATACCCGTAGAGAATAATTCAGATTCCATGGGTAGTGAAACCAAGAGAAAAACGCATAAATCCAAAGTGTAATAGTAGAGAATTCGGGAAGGTTGGCAACCGTCGGAGGTGGGGAAATGAAGAGAAAGGGTTTGTTGTTGTTGAGTTGTTTTCTCTGCTGCTTTTCCGCCCTCGCGTCTCTGCGTCCTTCAAGAGTCCATTTCAAGGGTACGACCTTGAGATGCTGCACGAGGGCAAGACGGAATTTGCAGCGGAGGGGAAGACTCCCTCCGCCCTCTAAACTAACTTTTCTACACGCTAATCAAGAGCTAATGCATGTTTTCTCTCTCGCACTTCCTTTTGATAGCTTAGAAATCACCTCAAATCGTTTTATTTCGCTCCTTTACGAGACTTGTCGTCACATTTTCGCCCAATTAAGTTTATATTTATTTTTCGAATAGACGCGGTTGCTAATTGGGGGTAATTTTGCAATTTACACATTTCGCAAAAAATTGGAGCGAAACGGGTGTGGTTTTTTGCTAGACAAGGGAAATAATTGTAATTCTAATAATGATATTATATATCAATAAATGATAAATGATGTGGTTCCACTATATGTTATGCAACGGATAAAAATTCTTATCAGTTTTAATGAGAAAGTTTTTTCGATTCCTTTTTTAGTTTTTCTACTAAATTTTGTAGTTGATCTTAATACCAGTTGCTAAAGCGACTGATTTAAATTTATAACTTTACTATATTTTGCCATTAAGAAGTTAATTATAATTCCGGTTTATCCTGTTTCTTTTATTGCTTTGCGTGAATATTCCCTTTTACAGAGCTAGTACCAACTCATAAAGTGCTATGAAACTCAATGCAAAGGATGGAATTTTCAAATCCTATTACGTAATTTTCCCTAAGTTAACCAAAAGTGAACTTCACCTTTATTTTATTCGGAGAAATAAATAATCAAATTTTGAAAGTTACTCGTTAACAATAATTAATGACTTGGAAGTAATATAGAGCTACACGTTTTTATGTTATGTAATATTCTATTTTTTTATATTAAAAAGAGGGGGAAGACTATAGAGGATGTATCGCCTTGATATCTCTCCCTAAACCTTTACTATGACAAAATCCATTCTTGGGAACTAAGTTTTTCCTTTCCAGATGATCGGAATCTGAAAAATTCTTTAAAAAGTTTCTCTCTCGTTCATCGTAAACTAAAAATCCTATTCGATTCGCTACCTGCAGTTTATCGAAACGGAATTCACTTTCTCCTCATTATGGAGGAAAATCGCATCAGAAATCCGCTCTCCCCCACGCCACGACTCAAATCAACAGAACGACATTTTAAAGGTAACGAAATCCGATCCGAGAGACACTTCGCGGTGCTCTTATTCGCTGAAAATATTTTCGGAACGTTATGAAAACAGGTTTGTCGAAACCGGACGATCGAGGGGATTGAAATTTTTGTGGCAGCACCATCCGGGCGGAGCGGAAAAAGATATCCGGAATTTATGAAACTTCGTGACGTCTTTAGGTAAAAAGGGTTCGCGGGCTGTAAAGTGCTGAAAACGCATTATGGCGCGATCTCTTAATACATCCGGTCGCAAATGAGCGGCGATCGCGGAGAAAAACGATGTGCTCGCTAGACTGTTTCTCCATAGAAAAAATCATCTCCGGGGAGTTTTCCCAGACGATCGCATTCCGCAAACCATTGATCGAGTCTGCCCTTTTCGGTTTATGAGTTCCGGATAATAATCACGCCACTCCTTTTTTGTCCTCATGCGCCGGCAGAAAAAACGGGCGCCGCGGAATCGTCGGCGGAGGAGACGCGGGAAAAAGTGGGCAACAGTCGTCAAATTTCTGTTATATTTAGGACTCTCCCGAGGACCCGAACCGTGAAAGAGCCTTCGTTTTTGAAAGGAAAAAACTCGTCTCCCCGCGTTGACCACTTTTTCCACAGCTTATTCTGACTCTTAAAGGCTCGTTGCGCCTTTCAGCGGATATCATTCAAGTCTCCGTGAGAAACTTATTTTTGAGTTAATGCCGAAGAGAAAAGTTCACCTACGAAACGTGATTATGGTTGCTATCCTCTTTTTTTATATTATTTTCTCCTCTGGAGGTCTGGCGATTATTTTTAGTATTGATAGCGAGATAAACAAGGTTAAACTTTCTGATCAATTGCATTTTGTGTTTGTTTAGTTTAAATTACTGAAAGGTTCAGGTGACTAATTTTTTACTGCTCGAAATTTAAATTTAATGCAATATAATAATGACAATTTTTTGTATTATTGGAAATAAATATTTTTCAAATTAATCTGTGGCAAACTATAGGTTTTTATGAGAAATTAATTAAGCGATGTGATGTTAGGATTTTAAAATTACTTCGAATTGAAACTTTTATTATTTCAAAAATGATAACAAATTTAAATTTTTAGACGGTTGCGTCCAATAAAAACTAGTCAGCGGTATACGTAAATAATTCTATTCATGTTTATGGGATTTCTTAAAGTGTTATTGACTCCTTCAAATAATAATTCTGTTATTTGTATCACATTATTCAATTCCAGAGTGATGGAGTATGAATGTTAAGGAGTATCAACGGAATTTTAGTACAATGAAAAGAAATGAAAAGTAGAATTTGACTATATTCTGAAATATTTCCGATATCTGTATCGCATAATTTTATAATGAGCGTTTTTCCTCTTACTAATCGGATTTTTCGTTATTTTCATCAAATTTCCGACATTATCAATATTGTTACAGAGTTTCAACCAAACGGTTTCAAGAACTGCCTCCACAACTTTCTGACCTTCAACTACAAATTTCTCCGAAGCACTTTCTGAGACGCTGGAAAAGATTGCAGGAATTCACGAAACAGGCGCAACAGTCGCTCCTTTGCGTGTTGCATGCCTCCAGGGGGCCGAAAGAAATTATTCTCTGCGTCCGTCCTTGAGAATCTCCGACGCGCCAAGTTAAATCGAAGCGGTGAAAAGACAAAGAAAATGAGGAGGAAAATAAGGATCCCAAACCTCTTACTTTCCCTCGACTCATCTTTGTTTAATATCCATCCATGATTGATAGCTATTTTATCCATCAGCTCATAATTTTAGATATAATTCGGCTAAGGAGTTACCCTGATAGCTAACTCCTCACAATAAAGTTTCTTCTCTTTTTCCGAAGTCGGCAAATAGATTTTAGCAGGCACTTGCTTAGTGTATTAAAAATCAGAATTCACCCGAAAAAGTGGTTCGAGTCCTTACCTCTATCGCTGGTATTCATATGGCCTCCAGATAACCATGTGGGGAATATCTTCGACTTTAGCGAATATGGGTTCGATTCCCGATGGGGTCTCATTTGTGAAAATACATCGGCTGTCAAAGCACTTTAAAATCACGATTGATAATATTACTGTTACCAGCAATAAATGGTTCTTTTCGCAGTTAACGTTTTTTTAAGATCTGGGAATTCGCAGAAACGTAGAAACTTATTTTATCAACTTAACTTTACGGTTAACCAAATTGACTATGGGAAAATTAATATTTGAAATGTATTCTAGATGCCACTGCATTTTGCCTTGTTCATCAATGCAAATCAGGGAAACGTTTAGACTCGTAAAAGTATTGCAGATTATTCGAATATGGAAAAAGTATCGGTTATAGCGGAAGTAAGAATATGGAAAAGGAAAAGTTTAAAGTAATGGTAGCCAACTAAGAAGGCCTAAAATTCGTCAAGGAAGTGAAGATAAAAAACGAAAGGAGTGATGAAGAGACAGCTTCGAATAGAAAGTGCAAGAGAGGAGGAGCGTGAAAGGAAGGGATGGATGATGGATGAGAAGAAAAGAGGGTAATGGGAATGAAGCGCTATTACCTTAAGAGATAAGGAAGGAAAATAGCGAATGATTTGCAAGGACTTCTGAACGGACGACTTCTCATTGGGCAAGGTTATGATCGAGATAACGATGTTCATTTGTTACACTTGAATGTTAACGAGAGGACCCCAGCGCATTCTTTCTTCGGATGAGATGGGAAGGTCATTAATATTTATGTCGTTATCGCAGACGTATGAATTTTCATACGAATCATATTTGACGAATGTCGTTCAGGAAATGCGATTCCCTAAACGCCTCTTCAGATCAGTTAATTGCTTACAATTTCGAAAGAACGCATTTTTTGTCGTCTTTCAGATTATCGTATTACGATCAGTAAATGACTGCCACTCTAACGATATTTGATAACCATCTCTGACTGGAAAGAGTTCATAATAACTGAAATTATGACCTATCTGCTCTCCTGAAATCCTATAGTGGTTAACTGAAGAAATGTGATTTTGAGTTGCACTGTCTACTATAAGAAGTGATTAATGGATGGATAGACGGCTCTGTTCCTTATTCTCTGATCTAATCTAAGTGTTCGAATTTGTTGATTTTTTACTTGAAGAGGACCTAATGTTATGATAAGGAGAAACAATATACATTCCTAAATGAAGAATGTACATTTACATAAAGACCCTGCTAACCGCCACTGGCGCATGGCAGGCGGATGTATATCTCCAAAAGGAAATTATATTCGAAAAAGAAATGAAAACATTGAATTGGAGTCCATCCCTGTGCTTCTTAGCAACTATTACTGTTGAAATATTGGCTACAAAGTAAACCTATAGGGAATTATGCAAAATCAATTCGTTTAGTATATATTTTTATCGATTGAAGCTCCAATTTAGCACCCCTGGATTTTATATTACTTGGAATCGTAGACTGGGATACAACAGTGATAGGAATTGGACAATTGTGAAACTTCAATGTCCAATGAAAACTTCGCGGTGAATGTTATGCGCATGCGAATCACTGGTAAATAGGACTGGTTTTCACGGGGAAGGGGGAAATGGATATTAAAAACCAACGCGAGTTAAATTTTCGAGTAGTGAGCCCACACTTCGCGGAAGGATATCTTAAAGCTTAGGAAAGGAAGCTTGTAGATTCCACGTTTGGAATCTTTGTAGATTCCACGTTTGTATATCTGGATCCACCATTACGTGAATTATCAAGAAGTGGATGGCACATTTATGCAATGGTAGTTTGAGGCGAGGCTGAAGAGATACTTCCTTGGATCTCATAAACGGCCCCTGGAAATGAAACGCTGAATGGTCTTCCGTGAGAATGGCGTCAACACTTTATGATCCTTATGTGTAGGGAAACATCCTCGGGCCTTCGATAGATGCTTAACGAGACGGAATGAAACCTTTAAACACGAAATGCTCTCCCCGTATTCAAACACCGCACGATCTACGCCGCAAAACGGACGTGAGTCGCTCGCGGTTTGTTTTACCTCGAGAATCCCACTTGTTGTCGGATGAGTTGTTTATGCGCGTGGGTGGGCGGTGACGAAGACGGGTATATCGGACGCCTTTGGCGCCATCGGAGGGACATCGAGAGGGAAAGGGACATTGCGGTCGAGAGAAATTGGGACAGGGCTGCGAGACGCCGAAAACTGATTGATTCGAGAGATAAGCCCAAAGGATATCAAACTCTTTTTTCCAAACAAAGGCAGCTAAAAGAATGTCCTCATCTGTCATTCAAGTCTCCATAAATCGTTTTCAACCGTTTTAGAGGGTCAGTTTTTGTTCTAAGTCAACTAAAGCGTTGCTTTCTGGTAAATAACTGTCCTTAAGCTATTAAAATAACACGTCGAGCGTCAGTATAGAATGATAACTGCAAAAGTAAAAGCAAATATATGGATTAAGGATAAAAAGGATTAAGGCGTAATAGGGTATTCAGATTACTAGAAAAATCTCAAAAGAGGAGGAATAAAGAGAAAGATTCTGAGTAAAATGCAAGATATGGAGAGTGGTTAAGCAAGAGAATGAGGGGCTCTAAGATGGAAAGAGAAAAAGAGGAAAGACAAGTCTAAAAACAAAAGCAAAGGGAACGCAAGGAAGGCGGCATGTAGTTTTTATTTCCCCATACCGGACGGCCGCCACAAGCAACTGCTATGCTAATTTCATGAAACGATAGAAGCTGAACGCTTTTAGGAGCCTTGCGTCGGGATTGAGGTCTAACGAGCGGCTTATGTAAGAAAACCAAGGAACTTTTCTACCTTGAGTGGGGGCGAAAGCAGGAATTACTTTTCAATGAAGTTGATTGCCTTTAACACATTCAAGGCTCTGCCCAAGTTTATTTGCGATCAAATAATCTTAAATGCACGTCCAATCTATTTTTAAATTTACTGGCGAGGCAATTTTGAAATCTCACTTGCCAACGTAGAATTAAACTCGTTAAGCTGAATGTCCCTAAAAGTCCTTCGAGAAAATTTCTTTCCGTTTTAAAATTAATTATCGTTTCACAAGTATCGTATCATAAATTCTGTATCGCATCAAGTTGTATGAGTTCACGAATTCTTTTTATGAGTGGGGCTTAAAAGTATAATTAATAAAACTTTACATGTAGCTTTTTAAAATAGGAGTACATTAAGAATAAAAGATTGAATAACTTCCTTCCAGCAAATTTACCTAATAATCACGAAAATGTTTTAAAAGTCAAAAATTAAAATAGTAGAATTTCCAAAAATATATTTAACAATTGAAATTCAACAGTTAAATTTAAAAAAAGAAAATAATAAAATGGATAATCACAAATTTTAATAGCGATTCTTTAAAATTCCACATATTTTGTGGTCAATTTGAAAATAATAAGGAATATCTTCAATTAGGCTGAACAAATTAATTTTCAGCATGTTCCAAAGAAGATGATTCAGTCCCACGCAATTGTTTTGTTTCCTTATTTTTTTCTTAAAATAATCTTCAAAAATAGCACTCGCAATAACATTTTACTCGGATGAGAAAGCAGAATCATAGGTATGATTGCATTCGTATTAAACTTGAAAATATAAATACTCCAATCCTTTTCCTTATTAGCAAGAACATCTCCTCCTCATCGTGTTCGTCCCTATTTCATCGATCTGCGAAAGGCGCTCGGCTACAAATGATTCCTCGCATGATGACATCGGACTCCTTCTCTATCCCTTTAAGGCCGATGAAGAAAAAACCCGGAGTGCGGCCGATGGAAATGTCAGACGGAGTTAAAATCGACATTTTACGCCGTCGGCCGGTGGGTGCGCTTTAATTCCACATTGTCCGTTTATGCCTTTTTAGTCTCTTTGTCTATACTTGCTTCATCCACCTCGCAAAAAGGTCTTCAATTAGCGAATTAGTTCGTTCGCCCGCCGTCCGTGAACGTTGTCGCCACCGTTCGGCTAGAACGCGCATGCTCAGTCACGTTCGAAGTTTTCCTATCGCGATTCTCCTCACGGTTCGCTTTAAACTGGTTTTTGTGGGTTGACAAGAGAACACTCCTGTCTTCATTCCATCCTTCTTCCTCAATGGTAACCGTCGCCCGCGTGGAAAATTGTTAGGACAAGGCGGGTCTTAGAGAAGTGATCTTTTATCGCCTAGTACATGGAGAAAATTTACGCCAAAGACTCTCATAACACGTATACATTCCGAATGTTTCGCTCGAAATAATACACAACAACCACTCTTTTCGTATGCTCACCAATAAGTAAACAAACATGAGAAAACATAAGTATGTTCTAGATGTCTTTAGCTTTGGTATATTTATTCCACATTCCATAAACTTAAAATTCAAATGCCATTGAATTTTGTGATTAAAATTAGGAATTAATAAAAAACTTATGAAAAAAAATAAAATCTAATGAAGTACATCGTAGAAATCGTAATTATATATTGTCATAAGAGCCGTTGATACCAAGGGGGTAATTTTCTCCTATACCGCCAACCGGCTATATTAAGAATTCTTTTGAAGTAAATTCTTCCGTGCATTAATATCTTTCCTTAGATTGTCATAAAGTGTGAATAGTACTTAAATCTCCTTCCCATTAAATAGCATGTTCTGTTCATATTTAAAAAGATAGAATAGTTCAAACAGATCGTATTATCAAAATTGCTAAATAATTTGAACTAATCTCAGTGCATGCAATCAAAAAACTGCTGTACAGTCGTCTCGACTCAACGCAGAGATCACCTTCACTTTCAGCCAATCGCTATTTTTAAACACTGGAAAAAAGCTCCACAAAGATCGATTAGCATTTCATCAACTTACGAATAATAAAAGGGATCATTTGGAAAGCGCGTTACTCCTACACTTTAAAAATAATGAGGGAAAGCGGAAAAGAAGGACCTTGGATACAGCTCGATGCATACTTGATTTATATTTTCGGGTCTTTCATATCGTTCTGGGCGAAATCAATTTTCATTTCTGAAGAGTTTCTCGATCGCTACCTTTAAAACACGGCTCCTCGTCATCAGATAATGAGGAGAACTCTGCTGATCCTTTCCGTCTCTGAAAGTGATCATTTGAGTGTCTTTGGAAGAAGGCAGAGAGATTCGTCTGCAAGAGGAGGAGAATGGATTCTACGTAGTGCAGATTAGGAAGCGAAGAGATGCAAGCGAAGAGCAAGGTTTTGGGTGGGAGTCGCGGAGGGAATCCCACCACCTTCATGGTCTGAGTACGCGTTGCAAGGTTAAGGTTAAGCCCTTCCTCTCTCCTTGCCGCGCTCTCTGCTTTACGCAATCCCTGCCGTTGAATTACCCCGGGATAATCCCAGCGATATATTTGAAGTTTATTGTTTTAAGAATTTCGAAAAATTTGGTTAGGTGACCAGATTTCAGAGAAGTTAGAGCTGGGCGATATGTAAACGCCTGGAGTATAGGCAACTTATAGAAACTCTTGCTGAATAATGCCGCCTTTTACATGCGAGAAAATGCAACATATTCTCAAGACAAATAATATTCAACAGAACGTAAAGAAAATTACGTCTTAAGACATAAGATAAAAATTGCGGATTAAGAATAGCATCATAACAGATTTCTTCAGTATATGAGCTCTTTCTACAAAATTAAGAAAACAGGACGTTTCTGGACGTATGAGAGCAGCAGGATGAACAGTTAAACGTCGGGAAGTTGTTAAAATTGGAACCTATGGTCGCCTCAATCTTACTATTTTGTACGTCATAAAAGAGAGTTGCTCGGAATTTTTAAGTTTAAGCTGAAAATCGTACTTACGGTGCAAAGAAATAAATCTAGGTAGGTAAAAATTCTACGTCATAGCTTCAAAATAAACTTTCCACCAATCGATATCTCTTTCTTTATCAATCGAAATATTCCTTTAGTAGGCTCTCTTGGCTTTATGCAGGTGTTATCAACGAACTTTGAGCAAAGATATAGGACAAATATTTTATCCAAGAAATTGTGAAGTGAATTTTTAGTCTGAAAATTGAAGAAAATATGAGCTACAGAGTAGGCGAATATACTACCGACTCAAGAAAAACGAAACTATCGAGAGTTCTAAGTAACGAGAGAAAGATGATACCTAGAGTTTTTATTGCATAATTTTAATACTTCTGTAAATTTGAAAACATCGGTGAGGTACCGTAATCACCTGTGATGATGGACGAGCAACTACGCATTCAGTACCTGAAACTGATGGCAACCGAAGCGAAATGTTGCAATAAAAATGTTCACGTAATTACAATAAATGAACCACTAAACAAGGTTAACCGAGACAATGGATTAAACTTTTCCTTTTCCTCGACTGTCATTGTACCGAGAAATTATAATATTCCGAAAGAATATGTCTCGTTAAATGGTTTGCCGCTTTTCACCACTCGGTGACGCAGCAACTTCCCCTTGTTGTACGGGCGTAAATAAACCACCGGCGGTAATGGATGGGGAAGAAGATAAAGAGGCAAGAATTCACGCATCCGAACCGCAAAAATCTCTTCACTCATCCCGTCACCCTCAAGAGGAGGTGCGCGCGTACACAAATCGGCGTCCGAATAAAAAGTGTGGGAAGCAAGAGGGCATGAATTCGAATATCGGCACGACCATCCTCATCCTCCTCTTCCTGCTTATCCTTCGCCGAAGGAGATGGCCCGTGTCGAAGCAGTGGGTTTTCGAATCAATTTTATGCTCGGGGTGGTTCTGTAATGGACGGAGCGAAATCGTTTACGTAAAAAATAGCGGCGGAAGTTTTGCGCGTCAAAAATAATTCCGACGGAAAGAAAGAGACGGAGAGAAAGGCCGGAGTAAGGGGAAAGAAGAAAGGATAGTTGTTTGCCTCTCAACAATCCATACCTGATTGCTCAATTTAGAATGGGCCGGAAAGTCGGTTTGTCCGAAAGTTTCCAGAGGTAAAAGGAAACCAATGGAGAGAAAAAACCACGGGGTGTCGATCCCTTTCCGCATAACGATATGAAAATTTGCTGCCCCTGCGTGGACTTTCTCCTCATTCTAACTGAAAACAGTGAAGAAGGCAACGGCGAGCTACCTCATCTCTCATCTTGGCTGCTAAGCCAAATTCATTAGTGAGAGCTTCTGGTCACTAATGTTCGAGAGGTTTGATTCAAACTGGCCGTATATGCTGCGTTCTATTACACTAATAGGAACCAAACCAAATCAATCATTCAAGCTCTCATTTCAAGTAGTATGATATGAAAGAATATCTTTAGAATACAATAGAACACGGCATAGATAAATATTCATATATATTTTGCTTGATGCGAACTTTGGAATTGCTCTCATTTTATTAATCGCAGCCATCTTAAATTGGAAAGCAGCATTCATTGAAAGCATGTATAGAAATTTTTATTCTTAAATTTTAATCTTAAATAAAGTTTGAAACTACTTTTTTAATCTTATTTTAAATGGACGAAAAGAGCTGAATGACCCCATTCACCTCCAGGAATAAGCTGTACACGCTTTTACTTCGGCGATGCAGAAAAATACCTGCATATTTATGTATGCAAATACTCATCCGCCGAGCATATGACCAAAGCAAACAAAAAATAACAGAAACATTCATTCGTAGTGGAATCCTTCAGAGAAAATAACATGATGGGTGATTTCCGGCAATTTTTGTTCCACTTCTCATTTATATCTTTTTCGTTAAAACTGTTTTACATCATAGGACTGAATTGGAACATAAGAAAATATTACAACAATTATTTCGGTATGGCTACTTTCGGCATGAATTACTTAGCCTTAGGACCTAGGGATGAATTAACATATATTCTTAATGGAAGGAGGGGTTTCTTCTGGCTAAGTTACGAGCTGCGGTTTGGAGCAAATCAAGTTCACAAGTCGAATCACGACTGTGCCAAACGAGACATTTTCCCCTTTCTCCGTCCATCTATGAAGTTAGTGCTTCATATTTGCCTAGAAAAATAAACAGGAATCTATATTGGGAGGTACGGCTTCAAAGAGCTGTTGCCGCATTCGATTTACTTTGCCTTGTTTGAAACCACACTTGTATTTATGTCACGCGAGCGATTAGTATATTTTAGCTGTATCTGCGGCATTAATGAGGCTGTTAGTTTTCTTATCCTCAAAACTTACGAGAATCGAGGTGGCTCAGCAAATTTGCAAAGGTCCTTCGCCGCTCTAGGCACCAGATGGCCTGACTTATTTTTTTAAGACCTGCGAGAAAGTTAGGCAATTCTGCGGCTCTCGGAGAGGCAAACAGCTCTGCTCATCTCTCTACCGGGGTCATGGACATCAAATAATAACTCCAAGAGTTCGTCACTTTATTTGTTGATTCGTCTTAATGGTTTCTCTCACCGTTGCTTAACTTTTTCATCGCTGGCCCTCGACTGCGCGAAATATTACCTCATTTCAGAGAGGCTCGGGAGCGAAAAATATATTGGGTTGACATTTACGGGAGAAAAATTAAATATGATGATATCATTAGTTCGGCCGAAACTTTCCAATAATAAGGAGGTTAAAATGGCAAATTTTAGGTATTGAAGGTAGGAGCTACTTATTGAGTACAGTCTGCCAGTAAAGTATTCAATCAGGGTCCGGTTTAATCCTCAAACCTTCCATCATTAGCTACAAGAACCACTAGAGATGGACTTACAGTACTGGGCTTAGAGGCTTACTGGACAAGATGAATAGTGAGGCAGTTTGCTCTTGCTTCTTCACTGGGCTGTAATACTTTAAGATGAAAAACTTCGCGTATGCACAGCATGATGATCATACGAATAACACTTTTCCTAATCTTCAAAAACGTGATTCATGACTTTACTCAACATCGCACATGCATTTCTTTCATACGAGGATAGCCATGAAAAAGACTGAGATAGAAGTAAATCATAGATTTGTTTATCTTTATCCCTCTCCAAAAAGAAAAGTATTCTACATTTCAAGGTTAGGCAATAAGAACTTTCAGGTGCTGTAAGATTCATTTAACAGAACAAATATCATAACCTCTACATTTCTTTGCTCTGATTTAGGCTTTTGCTCGAGTATATTACACGACTTCATCTATTCAATGCAATGCATGGGAAGATTCCAAAACGTTTACTTAAAATATTTCAGGTATAATTTATATTACAAGCTTATATTAACGATAAAAAATAAATTCAATAAAAACTTGATTGCTACTGTTTAATGGAATAGAAAAATTCGTATTTCATTGAATGTAAGCAGCTCTTTTATCTGTCGAAATAAAAGTGCAAATTGATATCAGTTTATGATTTTTTTAATGGCTAATGATTCTGGGAGCGTAATATTACACTTGAAAAGCTTTTCCAAACCATAATTATTTCAAAAAGACGTGAAAAGTAGACTTTTTAGAATTCAAACGTAAGCTGTCCGGACTGTTAATCTCGGGACTGGATTTTCTTCGCTAAAAGCAGTAGACGTCTGAAGGACGCAGGAAAAATAAGAAGTCTGCAAGTAACAGCAAGGAAAGAGATCAGAAGTAAGATTTCCATACGCATTAATTAAAATTTCGATCGCGTTCGCTAAATATAAAAGCGCGGGTGAGACATTTCTCCGCTCCCATTTCATACAGCGCAGGAATGTTATCAAGATTAGATTGTATTGCTACCAGAATATCCAGCTTCAGCGCAAATTTTACGACTTGGCGAGCGCTTCTCAATAAAAATGTCCGACGGCCAATTAAAAGAGTAGACATAACGAAAAGGAAAGCCAGAACGGTACCTAATTGGTGAAAATCGTTTCATGCGGGTGATTTGACATTTTTTGCATAGCTTTAGGTGAAAATGCGGGCGGTGAGTGTCTTTTGATCGAAAAGCAATTTTTTTTACGACGAATACTTGTTCTTTCCGGAAAATATCCTCCCAGATTTTCCTTTATGATCCAGTAAACTCTTCCGCCATGTATCCGACCGCGTTTTATTAGTAAAATTGCTTATTAAGAGTGGAATATTATCCATTATCACCATCACCTTTAAAATAGTAAAAATTTAAGCAGGAATAATTAGATTAACGATATGTTACAACTTATTAATTTTTGTATGTTGACTAATGCAAGTTTCATTTAATGTATCGCATATGTAGATATAAAAACTATACTCCAGCAAATTAAATAGCTGCCATCCCAATACCGTTTCTTATTTGACCTCCAGCTTGCCATTATTCCCTTCGTATTATTCATATATCGGGATTTTCAGATCAGAATCCTCCTTTTGGAAAATATGCAACATATTTCTTCTTCTCGTAGATACGTAATTATAGGGTGGAGAACGAGACGCGGAACTGGGCAAAGGAGAAGTGGAGAGATGAGTTCCAAATGTGGTTCACCAAATCGCTGCCCACAATCATTCAGGAATGCCCCAAGAGTTATTTATTTTCCGGTCCATTCTCTCTCCTCTTCTCCTGCTGACTTTTGCGTCTATCCTTCACATTGTCTTTCGCCCGATGTCGTGCTGAGAGATTTAATTTCACCGACTGCGCAGGACGGAGCGTTTTTTCCGTCCTGAAGTCACAACGAATTAAAGTGGAGAGTTATTTAATTAACGACATCTTTTGTGTCTATTAAAGAATATCCGACAGCGGGTGCGAATTATAAAGATATGCGCGCATCGCCGAGTAGTCTTTTGTTTTCCTTTTGTTGTGCCTCCCAGCGTTAATGGAAAGATTCAATTAAAGATGACGGGATTTTTGAAGAAACCATTCCGTAAACCGGATCTTGTACTTCTTTTGTTTTAGCACTCGCGACAGCTGCAATACTATGCTTCAACTACTTTGAATCATGGAAAAGCGAATCCTCAAGTGGGAATCTTATAGGATTTAGCGGATTTTAATCAGAATAATTACAATCTTTTAATAAATAATTATATGGGGGAAAACGAAAGTCATCTACATTCTTCCTCTGCTAGCCACGTTTCGGTGTCTGGTATGATAATAGAAAACTCTGGAGTAGAATTCATTCAGCGAAAACATTATCCTATGAATAGCTGCTTATTGAAATGAATGGTGATATTAACATTTTGTTTCGGACAAAACAAAGGAATTTATTACAATATTTCAGCAAAGAATAGAACGAGTATGAAGAAAACAAATTTTGTTACTCAAAATTTTCAACTAATGTACTTAAATAACCTGCATAACAATAAAATAAAAAGTACATAAAATTATCAAACTTGGTGAATTTTTAAGAAACGCAATTATTATAATCACCGACTCCTTTTCTTATAATGGAAATCAATAGACGGTTATTACTATATATTCCTTCTTCACAAACTTAGGCGACTTAATTCGAAGTTAAGGTGTCCATTCCGACAACATTAAGAGAAATAAGAATAGTAAATTCTACACCTTACCAAAATGTTTTAACTTTCTGATAAAGGTAAGAGGTAATTATTATTTCTCCTAGAAAATTTGTTTCAGCTAAGCAAAACCAACGGAATGTACCACCATAAAGACCAGACAGGACTTAAACACAAAGAATCAAATTGCGATGAATTAACGTTCCCTCACTTAAAAAATTCATCCGGCTATTGTCACTCGAGGCGATAACACGTCCTCTATGTTCACAGGAAATTTCAATAGTAATCAAAGTTTTCTCACTTTGAACATCGTACCTGATTCTCTCATAAACAAAAAAGTGAAAATATTCTTTAATTATCCTTCTCTCGCAACATGTGAGGATGGAGAAAGTAAGTTTGTTTTACTCATCACACATTACATGCATCCGGCCATGCGACTAACTTTTCGAATCCTTTTCTCCTGCACTTTGCTTTCGCTTTGCGGGTGTGCGGACGGGTTCTTTGTTTTTTGCTCATTCCAAAGGGCAATCTCCCTCACTGCTTGAGTCCCCGCTAACTCTTTTATTCTACTCTCCCACAAACAGACAAATCACGAGAATGGCCTCCGTCCAAATCAAATCCTGAGGAAGACGTCTTCACTCTTACAGGCACATCTATCATCTTCCTCATACCCGACACCCCTATTTTAATGGATACTTAATATCCTTGTTTTCCCTCTCCCTCATTCCTTTCTCTCTTCCCACTGTACCTTTCGCCACTCTCAAAGGAATTGCTTGGAGATGCTGGAGAGGTTTTTTGTTGCATCTTTTTTACTTGCCGCTCCTCCATCTCCTGCGCACTTTCCTTTACGTTTCCAATCCTATTGTTACCAACCGCATTTCAGGTTATAGAAATTTATTTACCGTATCATTTAGCATTTAATGTTCCATGCATTTGATTTTACGTTCGTGAGGTTCATAAAGGAAGAACAGTGAAACATTCTTTTTAGACAACTATTTCCGCTCAGCCTTCAGTAAGAATGCAGCATATCTGATCCGGATATACAGTTTGTGTCCTGAAACATAGTTCTTCTACATAGCAATAACATAACCGACCCATGAGCTTACAATTACTTGAAATGAGAAGCAGATCATAAGAGTAGTTCTATATTCTAGTTCTTCTATAAAGTAATGAATTTGACGCATTCAAGATGTGAAAGGTAGAGTTACGTTTGGAATTCTTTTACGTCAAATTTCCAAATTACAAATTCTTTTTTATGGTGTATAATGGAATTTGTCGATGCTTAAATTACCCAAACTTGTGCCAGTTAATTTTTTGGTGCAATTAAAAATGCGAATAAAAATAATTAATCTCAAAGAACGAGCATCATCATTCAAATCATTTTTCCACTCTATGCAAATCTCGAATATCATTCAAGTTCCTCGTCCTCCTTATATTTAGACAGATCCAATTTTAAAATAGCTGATATCTTGAACAAGCTTTTCACTCTATTTAGAGCACTTAGATTCGGAGATTTCACAATCACTTGCTTAGAGAGGTGTCCCTTTATTTCCACGCTCAAGCAGTGAAGAGAGTTTTATATGGACAAAACGAAATGATAAAAGTTTGGACTTTGGCATATTTACGTATTTTTTAAATATTGGTCGAGTCTAGTAATATTGCCTAAGCTAACTCAAAAATTCGAAAGATCTACTCAATCAAGCGATTCCGAATAAAAATCACGCTTAGTCAACCACCTGAGCTAGACAGAGAAGCGGCGACAACCGATGGCAGGGGAAGATTCCTCAGCATTTCACTGAAAACAGGATTGACGAAGATGTTCGCGAGAAAAAAAAACAAGACCGTAGTAATACCGGCGGAGAGTACAAGCAACTAGCGGAAAAATGACCGCAACGCATTAGGTCACTTCAACGGTCTAATAATGGAGATTCTCAATAAAACGACCACCTGTTCGAGTTCATAACTCCGCGCCTCTCCACGTGCGCTAACAGCGGCCGTTTCGTAATTCTGCTCCGAACCAGAAGGCATCTCTCATTCGCCATTTCATTCCATCTTCTCCTACAGTCGGTTCCACTGGTCTGAATTCCTTTCCCCTCACGTGGGAAACAAGAGAGACGGCAAAATTACTCGCTCACTCCAGTTTTCTCTATTTTTCCCTCCTCGGAAAACTGGAATCGCTCTTTTCCCTCCCTCCTTCCTATCTTTCTCAGCCTCTCAATCTATGTCCTCTGTGATTTTTTACTCGTCTGAGATATCAAATTGACTTTTTTCGCCCATATTTAAGTTTCAACTTCTCTTCGTTCGGCTCCTTCACTATTTCTTTGCTCTCTCCGTTTCGTTTTCCTCTGTTTTCGTCTAGGGCGCCCAATGGCTTTCTGAATATTAGGAGAGGGGATGTAATTGGTTTGTGAAGGATGAGTTGAGAGGATAGATTTGACGGTTTTGGAGTTCATAAGCATAAGTGTCCTCCAAGAATATTCTCCTTCTGATCAACACCATATGTGTAAACCATTCTTCTAATTTACAGCGCATCTCCGAAGATATTACCTTTTCACCCGTTATGTTTTGAGAAAATTGAAATCATTACCAATGCCGTTCCATGGGGCAATCAATGGAACATCAAACTAGTAGAATAGAAATGACCGAGATTAATTTATATGGAAGGTAAAAAAATATCGGGATATGAGGTCAAATAAACTAAAGAAATTCTTTTAGAGAAAATTTATTCAAGGTGTTCTCCTTTCACAGAGCTCAAACTCTTCAAATGTGTTACGTAAAGAGAAGAGTAAGGTGATTTTGATGACGAGAATGTCCAATCGGTTTTCGTCATACGCTGTATTTCTTTACACTTGGCGCTTATTCTGAAATAATAAACACTTCGATTGCTACCTAAAAATTTTCAAGAGAAACATCAATAAAATCTTGGGAAATCAAATAATTCTAAAATATCGACTTTTCAAGTATTATTAACCTCAATGATATAGCAAAATGATGCGCTTCATAAGAAGCCAAAAAATGTGTCCATAATATATATACTGTATGACGAAGTAGAATGAAATAGTTATTAGCAATATACAATTATAAGAATGTTGGTATAAACACCGGACGACTGTGATATTTAGTTTTTCTTTCTCAAACAAAAGTCTACATTAGGGAAATTTATAAGTCCTTTAGCCGAATGTTTACCAAAGAAAAATATTGGTTTATATTCTTACGGTAATAGAATTTTAAAAGGATGGAAAGAATTACCTAAAGATTAGGTTAGGTACCTTTGGACTAGCTACAATTTTATGAAACTTGTTAGTACTGCAAATTTGAAGATAATCACCGGTTAATTGGTAACATTTATTGTATAGTTTTACAGTGAGAATGACAGTAGAATGTGACAGACAACTTTTAATGTTGCGAAATTATTCATTTCTTTGTCAAAGTGATTTTCAAGGGATTTCTCTCCGTTCGGCGAATGCCGGGCAGAATTACTCAATGTTTAGTCCCATCAGAATTCTATTATGCATAGCGGTTGCCTTCAGATTGGATTTCAGTAAATAACTTGCGTTAATTGTCGAGGAACCAGATCCATCATTAACGTTGTGTGCTCCTTTGTTTAGGCATGATGGGAGCTATGAATTTACGCATACGGATTGAATATATTCATATTTTTCGCATATTGCACGTTGCCCCCCGATACTTATCCATTTGCTAAGAGTGTATTTCAGAAGGAGTTAGTTATAAGGCTAATTTAACAATCTAGAGATAGATAAGCTCGCTTCCTGGCCGGCATTTATCAAACAGAAGAGAAATAATATCTGGCTCAGTGCATACCTGGTAGTTGGCAGAGCTGAAGGAGAGAAGGGCACGAGATATCCACGCCTTTTTCAACGTGCATAGCTTGATTGGAGGCAGATTCCGTGAGCAAACAGTCGGCCAAACGAGATATGCTTCCAATTCTCAGTTCTTCCTTCTTTCTTTCATTCCATCCACATAGTCATCTTCCTTTCCCTTTTCTGTTCTCAAAACGGAAAAAGCTTCAATGAAAAACGGGATTTTTTCCTTCTCAGGTACGCGTTTTTGGAGCCAAGTCCAGCTCTCACAAAAATCGAAATATTTCGGGGTAATTATAAGCGGCCCTTCAAATATTTCTCCGAGAAATTCGACTTCTTTTTCCTCCAAAGAGAGCCGCGACACAAATGGTAGTTTTATTGCGTTACTTTGTATCATTCCGATACTTTGCGGAGTTTTTTTCCCACCCGTCCAAAAATCCCTTTACTAAATTGGTTTCTTTGTTCTTCAATTTTGGTGGTCTTCCAGATTGGGAAGCGGTGCCGTATCTCTTTGCTGCGTTCCTAAAGCTCAATTACGTTTCATTAAGGAAACTGGGTTCGATTTTGTACCTAGAATTCTATTGTCCCGTTTCGTTGGCATGTCGCTTATGGTTACTGGCTAATGAATCGCATATAACTCAACAATGTGCTTTTAAAAAGTGGTACATTAATACCCCCAAGTATTACCTTACATGATATATAATAATGATATAATTACTCTGCCTCAGCTTTATTTAGTATACAAGAAATGTTATAGAGAAACAGAATATAAGTTGTTATTCCTTATGATCTGACTTTGAAATTCTCATGTCTTTGAAGACAACAAAGACCAATTGAGCACTCCAGATGCTAAGCAACTTGGTTGACTTTATAATTGCTAACGCTTAATGATTACATTAGCTGGTTTAAAAGTCGAAGAGAGATAAAATTATCTATTTTTTCGCTTATTTCTTTATTTTATCTGAATCCTTGGTTGATTCCTAAGTTGAATCCATTTTGTGGAATTGTCCGTAAATACTTCTTAATGTTTCAAAAGTAACTAGCATTCCCTTCAAGTGAATTAATTTCATTGCCTCAATGATCCCTAATTTACATTGATTTCTAGATCAATTTCAGAAGTTGATATTCGGAGATGTAATTGTAAATTAGTAAACCTTTCATTCAATTTACATAGCTGTGATATTTACGTTGGCATTCAAATTCATCCTTAAATTTCGCGATCTCCATCTTCCGAGAAAAGTTCTCATCGCTAATCAGAGACAAGATTCCTCGGGAGGAGAGGATATATAAAGTCATAAAAATATCAGGCGGAGAGAAATAAGAATGACGATCCCGCGAAATGCATCACACCACATCACATCACGCAATTCCACGTATTTCGACCGTGCCAAACCCGTGGGAGGATTCCCGAAACGACTCATGGAGACCCACGCAGTGTTCGCGGGAACGATAAAAAAACATCGACCACGCAAAAGAATCCGACGGCGGCGGAGGAAAGGGACAACCCTATCAACAACCACCGCGGAACCAGTTGGATGTAAGCACTCTTCCGGTCGCGCGGAGGATGGAGCGGATCCTTCCACATCTTTCCCCTCCCCGACTCCACTACATATTGGCGCCGCGCTCCTCTTACGACACCCGCGGTAATGGTACCATTGGAAGGCTGATCGCGCACCGAGGCAGCCGTGAGACAAATTGGAAATCGACGTCGCCGAAGAAGAGGGTGTTGGGAAGGTGGGCACAGGCGGAGGAATGGGCAATATCTCCTTCCCTCTTCGCCCCCTTTTGGAATTGTATGGCTCCCAGGAAAGCGGCGACGGAATCCGAGAAAATGTCTCGTCGCACCGATGGGGGCGTGGGTGGGGATTATCGTGCGGATGAGGAGGGAAAGGGAGGAGGCAGCTATCTTGGTCGAAGAGGCAAGAAGTATGACGGGGAGAAGGATGGGAGTCGCACTGGTTGACATAGCCCAGTTTCCGTCGAGAACTAACGGAAAGTCTGTTTTGAAATAGAGGCATGAACACATGTTAATGACGTACGCGAAGACTTGAAGGAGGATGTTTTTTCCCTGGAGATTCGAGGAAATCCCCCGTTTTTTCCTCCTTGCCTCAACTTAATTCCCGTAATTGCTTTAAATCGCGTTCCGTAACGACGGTTGTGCGCGAACAGCGGGTAGAGCACGGACTTTAAATACATTTCAAAGTGATTTTGAAGTCGTTAACAAACTGAGTTTTATGTTTACCTTCAGATATAGTTAGTATGTATATATATTATCGTTGTGTCGCAGTACGGAGAAGGTCCTTGGCCAACATAAGATTAAAATATTTGTATAAATAAGGATAATGTATCAGAGGGGACCATTATTTCTGTACAGGAGCAATGAATGCCACTACAATCATTCAATCGAATTTCAAACGACATTACCAAATGGCAAAATCATCGTAGACAACAACAATCGCAGCGAGCAGATGGGTTAGGATAAACAGATTTCTGCTTTGTATTCGCGATAATCAAGATTTCTTCAAGTTAAGAAACCTTCCGATCATAACCACTGTTCGTTTCTGTAATTAATTCGTTGATGAATCGTTAGTGGGAGGGTCACTAATGAAAATTAGACGAGGCGATAATAGAAAATACCTAAAGGATAATCTTTTACGAGCAGAATAAATTTTGTTTATTCATCTGTATCTTTCGTCTTTATGCATTCGTAATAAATTCCTCCGCCTTCCCAAAACATCTGATAAGGATTCATCCTCTTCCCGAAGAAATGAAGATTTCCCGAAATTTTATAGCTTCTGGAGGAAAGTGAGCTCTATCTGAAGTCGATAAGAGATCGCTTTAATAAGTTGGGATTCCATTTGCCTGTTTCGGATTGTGAAAGGACACTTGGTTGTGTTCCACAAATCGCTACGTGACATGGCAATAGAATGGTAGGGAAGAGGCTCCATATAAAAGGGGTGTGGCGAATTGGGTGTGGAGTCGGATGAAGCGGTAAATCCTCACCTTCCTCACTCTCTCCCTTTCCCCATCTCCTTCTTCTCATATCACGAAACTAAGTAAGAGAGAAATCAATCCTAGTCACTCTCTCTATTCTCGCCTTATTCCTAATTTTCCTCTTATGAAACCCTTTTCCAGTCGTTACCCTCTCTGTCTTGTATCCCGCTGAATGCATCGTTTCACCAAATATCGCTGCAGGTAATTCAAGAAATGTTGAAGTTTTCCGCGAAAATTCAAACGATAGATATGCGAGATATTTCTCAATTACAGTCAGCGAGGAAGTGTGGAGATTTCTTTACGTTACCCAATTTTAATATAATATAATCGGCTACCCTTGATGTGATAGTGAAAGTAATGTCCTAATGTTAAAGCAAGAATATAAATAAGGGCTCGCCAAATTTTTCAGCTACATAAATGAGTCGGGAATATATTTTTCAGGAATTCTAACTGGAAGCATAATTCAACTGAATTAACGACGACCTATCATAATATTGAAGTATCTAAATTATTTTCTGTAGTGAAATTCGATTTTAAAGTAGCTTAAATGTCATGATTTTAAGGTAAGGGGTAAAAAAGTTACCCTCGATAATGTAAAACTTGAGTGGGAAAAGTGCTCGAGAAACGGGACCGTTCTACTTTATATTCATTCCCTTTCTCACATTCCCAGCCAAAATTAACCCTGCCATTCGTAGTGCGTCGTATTCTCTCTCTTTCTTGAAGCACATCACTACCGTTAGCACTCTACCTTCACTCTTCGGAATTCAAAAGTCGCGCCAACGCTCGGAAATACGATTCATCCCTCGTCTGGAGTCGCCACGTTATGTCTGTCTCTTGTCTTCCCTAGCGGTTATGGTAAAAGGAAAGCGAAAATTAAGTCCATGCGTAACTCTTATTTTACTATCCTTTCCTCTTCCCCTCCTCAATTCCCTACAGTAGATGAGTTCAGGTATTCTTAGAGTCCCGAGTTTATATGAGGTCAAAATTCTTGGAATATAATTATGGGTCTTTACTTTGAAGGCGAGAAAATATGAACTAAACATTCATTGCTAAATGATAGAAAACATTTTCCGATTATTCCCGGTAGATCCATTACTTCAAGGAATTGAGCCGTGAGCGGGATACCAAACTTTAAGGGAAATTAGTACAATGTTTTTAGGTTTATTTAGATAACATGAGATGGAGATGAAGCGATCAGCCTTAAGAGAAAATTCACACAACTGAAGACAGCTTCAATCTTATACAATTCTTTCTCACAAGAATAAATGTTTAACAGAGACAGAGAGCCTGTCTGAAAAAGTTCAAAAAAGCAAATCTAAAAGAGCAAGTCTAAAAGAATAGTTATTGGAGCTGCTTGCAATTATTAATTTAATATATTAAGAAGTATATATTTATTACATAGCATATTTTAATCGGGATAACTTGGATTTTGGGAATGAAGACATAGGAAATAGTTCGTGCTTTATGCTTCGCGTTGTTGTTTTGATAATTATCGCTTTAAGACGCTTTCCGTTGCGTAACCTCGGCTGGAACCTTTAATAACTACGTGTGCAGTCATCAGATGAGCTAAACGTCACATAAATCAAGAAGGTGACAAAAAATGAAAGAACGGTGTACAAACATCGGAAGTGCGTGAGTAAGGAAGAGCGGAAGAGGTTGGGAAAGTAGGGGAAGATGAGTTGGAGAACCACTTGCAGGAAGAGGGTAAGTTAATGGAGGATGAGAGAGTTGAGGGATAGTTTTCAAGAAAGAGGGAAGTTGCGACCGTTAGCGTAGGAAGACGTGGTTGAGGGGAAGGAGTCTCTGTGATGAACATATGTCACATAAGAGTGTTACAGTTGTTATCTCGAATTCACATATGATACCAATTGATACCAATTATGCGTCGACAGAATTTCTGCCCAGCAGATGCATTTGTATTTACACCTGCAAAACAAAAGTCATTGTCAACCAAACAGATTTATTTAAATTTTCATGATCAGCTTACGCAAGTATTGTTAGAATATGTGTGACATCTCATATGCTTTCAGCTAAATTTTATGATGGCATCACATATTTTCTCATCCCATTTTATCAGACCCGCAATTAAAAAGAAAAGCTGGAAGTTATGAAGAGCTGCAGGAGAAACAAATTTCAGTTGTTAACCGTTAACTGCTAAGCAAGAGCATATTGTTCGATTATTGTGAAAAATATCAAATTCCACCGAATAGACTTCATATATCTGATATAGGGGAAGAACTGAAAAAATTCTCATATCCACTAATACGAATATTTGATCTCGGTTTTGAATCATTAATTTCATTGAATTATAATTTACTATTTGTGTTTCCTAAGTTGTACGCGTTGTGATAGCCTATCAATTACAGTCGATTCTAGTTCATAGCATTTTTTCACTATTCTTCATTTACTTAATGAATGTTAAAATTTATAGTATTTGGTTATTCCAGCGAATAAGGAATTTGTTGCATATATTTAAAATATTGAAAAAGGTATCGAACCTCTGTAATTTAGCAAAATTTATTCTGAGACAAATGCTAAGCTCTACGACAAAGACCTATTGTTGAGGTGAGAAACATGGAAGGAATTTCAAGGATATTTTTAGAAGGATTAAAAAAAGGAACTTCAAATGCTTCAGAACAATATCTCAAGAAAGTGTCTATCTTACAAATTCATTCACTTTCCCTTTATTACTCGTTTTCTTTTGCATAATATTCATAAAACGAATATAAAATCTTGGAGTTGCTGCAAACATTTTAAAGTCTGAATCTATCTACAATATCAAATTCTATGGAGCTACATGTCCTTGTATGGCGAAAATTAATTCGTGTCAAATTGGTGAATATATTAAATCCCCGAATGTATTATTTGATCGTTGAAATTTCTATACAGGTTCTGACATTTCTGTTGACGCGAGAAAATTTCTCTTGCAGGGAAAGCATGCGATCGTGGATGATTTAAACCTTCGTAACATTTCCATCCGAGATGAAGGAAATCGAGATGGAAAGTTTCACGATACCCAAGCAAAAAGCCAAAGAAAGTTCCAAGGAGGAATTCGTATCGCTTTACAGGGATGTAGGAAGTGATCTCCTTCGAAATCATTAGCCGATGAAGAAAGATCAGATCCATGAGGAAGATTATTACGTTTGAGCAATCTTGAGTTACAGAAAGCTCTGCGTAATATAATTCATGCAAGAAGGTTTTTCGGATTGAATATTTTGAGCTGCCAATGGTCAACACAAGCTTGAATCCCACCTAGCTGAAACAAAGAAGCATAAAAAGTCTAAAATAGATGCTCGTACTTTGATATACGTCCGTAAGAAGTGGAAATTCATTCTACGGAAACCTAATTCCAGATTACTGCATATTCTCTGTAAACAGCGAATATTTCCGTTTTTAGGCAAAAATATGCTGAAAGAAGTAAAATGACAGTCATAATAATTCATCTGTGCCTTACCAGTGATGAGATATGCAATTCTATTTTTTTTATAAATTTACAACTTCGTTGCTCATTTTCGTCAAATATACAAGTGTACCATTGCAGCGGCTACTTCAAATTAGGAAGTTATACAATTTACAAAAATTTTGTTGACAATTTTTTGTTTTTGAAAAGTTGACTACTCTAGCTATTTAGCCTATCTCGCCTTTTAACGTGTAGCAATTCGATGTAATATACGCTATATTAAAACTATATACTCTAAAATCCATAATACAGTGACTGATGATTATTATATTTCTGCAAACGCGAGGAATCTGAGATTATTTGCGTCATAGACTATTTTAATATGTTTCATTGGATTTTCATGAAAAACTTAGATTAGATACCGTAACCATAGCATTTTTGTAAGTACGAATCAGATAGGATGAGAGGCAATGAGAAACGGAAAGGAAAAGGGTAAGTGAGAGGATAGGAAAAGCGAGTATTAGCCGCAATGTAGAGGGAAAGAGAGAGTCCGTTGGAAAGACTCAAGTTCATCTTCAACGGTGCAGTGCAGAGAAGAGTGGGGAGTTGGTTTGGGCTGAGAGCGCGTGCTGACCGATGAAGAAGAGGGCGAGGCAAGAGGATGAATAGCGGACACTGGAAGTCCACCGTTGACCAGCAGAAAGGAGGTCTTTCACCGAGAAATTTAACCAATGTTCGGTTAAATTTACGGCGAAACAGTCCTCAATCCTCTACTATGACATTCCCGAATGACATCATACGATAGTAGATGATACGGGTCGGTAGTTCATTGAAATTAGGAAAAGATCGTTTGAATATGAAATGTGAAATATGAAACCTAAGTACTATTTTGGGTAATTGAGCTGTCCAGCATTTTCTTCCATCTCTAAACATGAGACGATAACCCCAAAATCAAATTCCGTACCCCAACCTTTTGGTATTCTCCATTTCTTCTTGATTAACGTAAATAACATCTGTCATCTCGGTCTATACGACCAAATTATTTGGCAAAAACGATTTACAAATACGTATGTAGTTAATGATACGCAACCATAAATTATAGGTGTAAATCCTGAGTTGTATTTCATCGTTGAGAATTGAAATTTCGTTTCATGCACATTATTTCTTCGATATTAAATTATAACTTCAAAATATATGGAGTAATCAATAAAGAATTGTTTAAGATAAGATACTACGATATGATAATAGGTTTTGATTAGGGCTCTGGTCTTCATAACATCTTCACTCGCAAATAACAAATATAATCCTTGGCTTTCAAACTGAATTTGGAGGTAAACTGAATTCTCCGTAATAACATAATCCCTGGTTTACTTGAATTATTTATCGGTACTAATATAACGAGCTTGAATAAATCGCTTTGTAAAAAATCAATGCAGTGTTTCCTTCAACATATTTCAATATTTGCTTTTCAATCATACATTATAAAAAATACTTCAAGCGATTCATTAATCATGCTTTATATGAAAATCATAAATTAAACATCGAAAACTACGTATTTGAGATATAATAACAGTTTTTTTCCTACCAAAGAACAAGCCTGAAAGTGACTTTATCATCAACCAATAGTAAATATTTTTCTAGGAGTTCCGAGGTTATCTATATCCATTAAATCTCTTATTGGTTTGATCTTTCAAAGAAATCACAAGTTTTACATGCACTATTCAACGAAATTATAGCACCAACTTACACCAAGTTTAAATCTTAGCGAGCCTTGAGAAGTTGCAAGACTCCTCATGTCCGTTTAATCAAACAATTCCCAGCCCAATAATGAAAGGCGTCGGTATGAATGGGAGGAAGAGAGCTATAAATTGAGTGGGGGAGTGCAAAGGAGAGTGATTTAAGTGGGGAGGCGGAGGAGAGACACGAGGGAGCTGAGAGTGGACGTTCTTCACTGGACCATAAACCCATTCCAGCATTAGATTGGAAGAGAAAGGAATCTTTGCACGCACTTCCAAATGCCTCCTTGTTTTGTACCTTTTCTTGTCACAAGCTCCTGGGAACGGAATTTCAATCTCGGGATTTGATCTATTAGGGAATGGCTATCATATTTTCACGATTTTCAAATCAACACAAAGATCCTTCATATGACTTGGAGAAGTAGATTCTTGTGAGATATACGTACAAGTTCCACCTCTACGTCGTAAATTAAATTTTCACTATTATCTCATTGAACATCTATAAACATCTAGTAAGTTTAAAAATTAGTGAAGGATGGCCTAATTACCAGTACACTAGAACAGATCTAAATGTAGCGTATTGAAATTTACATATATATCTAAGGTTTATAAGTAAATAGAGGCTTTTTAATCTCGCCTAAATAAGAAGTTTTATTATTATTAGTACTCACCAAAATAAAATTCTTTGATCGAAAATAAATGATCCAGAAGAAATTAAACGAAGCCTTTCAAAATATATTCTGGATTAGGAATAGTAAACAAGTGGTAAATTTATGGTAGAAATTTTAGCGAGCTAACAAGCAAACTAAACCATATTTTGTTATGTATGGGATGTTACTAAATCGGTTGGTCATATTTGATTCGAGTTATGTTTATAATTCCGCAATCAGCAGAGCGGGTGAAAATCGAAGGTTATTTCATTGTCATCCTTGTTTTTGATTTTCTGCTAAATTGCCGACTCATTATTTCTTCTCAACACGCCACCTGTTTCTGTTCTTATTTCTGTTATTTCAAAACAAAAGCCATTTCGTGTTTTTTCGTCCTTTCACTCGCGTGAAATCAAAGGGCTTCTTTCAATGCTGTCCGTCTTATTGCGATTCAACACGCACTTGTACCAGCGAATTCAAACTCAAGAGCCAAAATTGCGATAAAAAGTCAAAGAAATAATACGGTGCTGATACGATATACCCGTCGAATAACTCTATGAGTTCTTTTCTATCTTAACTTCATTTGTAGCAGAACTTTTTCTGCTTGAATTTGAGGTTGTAATAGTGATATAGTACCTTATTCCTCGTTTTAACGCTAAATTACATCAAATTAAATAAAATCGCAAAGATAAATTATATAAGATCAAAGGACGAGGTCATCGATTATAAGTGATGTATTAGCATAAATTTTCAAGTAAAGGTGTTGTCGTTTATCGCAAAAACTTAATCAAAATAACATGGTTCTTTTAACTCACTCTGTTCAATTTCCACTTTTTTGTTTAGTTTGCTGAAACATTTAATTATCGCTTGTATATCATAAGTCATCCATCCAAATATCAGTAACTGTAGTTACTGATATTTCGATTGATAGAAAGTCCTTTTTGGTAATTCCAGAAATGGAATTTTCATTTAGTATGACTGATATGGTATCCATATTTAAACCTTAAGTTCGATTTAACATGAATATCATACCAACTCTGACTTTTAATTGGACTAACACGGGAGCGCGACGGAGGAAAACACGCTTACTTCGCAACGGCTAGTCTCGGGTCTAAAAAATAAACCGACCAGCTGGCAATTTCTAATATAAAAACGAATCACACATCATAAACATACTTGTAGTTAGCAATTCTTTTTTCCGTATTCGAATGCGGATCAACTATTTTTCGCGCTCTAAAGTCGGCTATTTAAAAATTCATTCATCACGCGAAATCTCAGATCTCCAGATATTGCGTAATTGCTTCGGTCTATCGCTTGTCGAGGCCGGTGAATGGATGTGGTCCGTTTGCAGAATCACAAGAGAAATTTTATCGGCCATCGGAGAAAGGAAAGGCAGCGGATGCCCGCTTTGGCACCGGACCGCGAGGCGTGATTCTTATTTTGGATCTTTTGCGTAAAGGGTAGGTGCACTGAATAAGCGACATCACGAAACACTTGCTAAATATACTCAAGCGCCAGATTTGAGATCGTGAGAGGAGTATCGACTCTCCCAAATTAGACTATTCCATATATGTACCCAGAGATCCTGTTGATATTTTGGGTAGATTCAGATAAGGCTTCATCGATATTCTTGGAGGATATTTCAATTTGGCTCTAATCCGTATACTTTCCCCTTAAAAAGTGTACGCACGTTAGAGCTCTTACTAAAATTTAGCTCAAAACTGAGGAGATCTTTCAGCGTTACTTGTTTAACAATAAATCAGTAACGTGTAGTTTGATTATTATATATTTCATTCTAACTAAAACAATAGAGCTAATTTACGGAATATGAACTTGTCAAAAGCTAACATTTCATACAAATCCGTTCAACTATATCTCCAGCTCTATCGGCAAACACGACTATTAGTAATAAAACCCATTCCAAACAAAAACAGGGAAATTAAACATTCAGGAAAACAGAAAAAGGGACCAAAGAAGCTTGTTAGTGTTGGATATTCTTGCAATCATTAAAAAACACAAGCTCCAAGACTATGCAGAAAGCAATTGCAATCACATAGGAAGATTTCTTTGATTTATCGTTTTGCTTGCATCATTTTCTATAGTAAGATAATTTTTAGCATCGTTTTTTATTTCATTCGATTCTTCTATCTCTGTGGTTCAAAAACGGAACCACCTAACTATTCTATGAAACCTTTTTTCGTGAGCTACGGATCCACAGATATTCAATAGAAATAGATCGCAGATAATGCAATCGCAGGGAATACATTCAGCGATAGTACGGAGTTTTTAGTGATGGAAAAAAGTTAGTATTGAGAAAATATACGGCAGCCGTAGAAAATCAGAAGCAATCGATTCTCACTACATTATGTTGAGTCAATATTTATACATATGTTCTCAAAGAATTGAAATCACAATCGTCTGACATGAAGAAAAAGCATTGCCGGAAAGAATTTTCGGGAATTCTATTTTCCTTCCGAACGAAGCATTCAGTCAAAAATAACCAAGGTCTCCGTATTATTCATTTAATCTCAAATTTCATCTCCTTGCTGCTAAATGGCCTTTCCGAGAATGCAGTCCGGATATCACGTGCGCGAGTTCTGCAAGTGTACATGTGAGTGGCCAAGGCGACCCCAGATTTATTTCTCGAATCAAGGGCACACTTGCCCCAACCATTGAAGGCTGAGGTGTAGTATACCCGCTTCCTATGAAAAGCTTTCCAAGTTCATTTCCCTAAGACCAAAACTAAGCTCAGCGCGAAAGATTCTAAAAATAAAGACCGAGGATTTTGCGATGAGCTAAGCATCTTACGAAATCAAACGGAATGGAAAACTAGCCTTCGTGAGCAAATTCCCGTTAAAATCTATAAGTAAACAATTTATCGACTCTCATAATTCAAAGTATATAAAATTGCAATACAAGCATTTCATGGTTTGATGGCGATCGCAAATACAGACAGGTGTTTTTATTATTTATATCGATATAAATAATCGAATTTATTCGAATTAAGAATAACATTTTTTCGTTATCGTACCTTTTTTGAGGATAGCTAACAGAAGTAAACTAAAATTTATTATTATAAACGCTAATTACAACCTGGAAGAAGCCTCTTGATATATAGATCTGCGCTATTGCTTTATTTACTGAGCTTATAAGAATTGTCTAATGTTAACCAATATTCCACACAAACCTTAACTATATATATTTTGTAAGGATCTAATTTATTGAGCTCAACTTTGCGAAAACGAATATTCTTATTTAGTATTAATTTCCCCTTTTAAATATTTAATAATCATGCCTTTCTAAACCCTTTTTGACGTCTCCGTTACATAGATTTATTGAATGTCACCCATTTACGATAAGTTTATAAGGAAATGTATGCCATTAATAAAGATCAAAATAGGGAAAAACGCTGTCTTGAGATGATGGCAAGTGCAAGCACTTTGCAGGAATTCCGCATCAGGTTATTGAGGCCACGGGCTAACTCCAGCGCCTTCTTCAACGAGAGCACATCCCGGATGTTCAGATCTCGATTTAAATGGAGAAAACTCTTTAACTTAAAAAAACTTGCGATGTTTCGACTATTTCCTCCTAATAGTTATACGTTAGAACGGAAACTACAACGCTTGACTAAATTTTCTTTTTCCTAAGGAAGTTTCCTCGCTTGAATGTTGACATCTGAAGATGAATATGAAACTTAAATCGTATTCTATTGTAAAATACTTCACTCTTTACTAACAATTTATTATTGATGCCTTTGCCGTAAGCACTTAAACTTAAGTAATCAACTCATGTGAAACATATTATCGTAAGTAAACACCGTGATCTCTAAGTCAATTTTTAATGTCCCTCATGAAACAATTTGCAAAAATATTAGACAATCCGTGAAAAATAATGCATTTACGTTTGCATATGCGACCACTTCTCGTTCATTCATACGCCAGACCGAAAATAAATCGAGAGATACAGGCTAGCAGGTCTCACCGTTATCCGTTGGTTGAATGTGGGTTCCTCCGGATCTCCACTCCGCGCGGGAAGACTGCACACACAAATGAGTCCTCCTTAGCTTCAGGCTCACAGCTTCACGAAACAGTCGATGAGTAAACTTCGACTCAATCCAAGCTGAACAAAATCGAAAAGATTCTCTTATTCGTAAACAGAGCAGCTATTTTTGTTCTTCCGAAGCAAAAACCACAGCTCCAAAATTCGTAGTCGGTCGTTGAAGTCTCCAATGTTTAATGCCAGCGTCGCACTTAAGAGCGTTAAACGTTTACACTATTTTGTCACCATCGGAAAGTAGATGCAGATTGCTGCAGCCGGCGGCGGGAGTAGGGGAGGTGCGGAAAAAAGGGTGTCGGGGATGGCCCCGCGTTCGGATGTGGGTCGCCGCGGTGGATTCCCTCCGGCTGTCGAGACCGGACAATGCCGCGAGACCGGTCGTCAATAGAGACGCCGGTGGACAAACAAGAACTCCCGAAGAGTGGCCTTTTTGTCAATGGGATCTAGCGATGGCCCCAAAATCGATTTCCTCCACTTTTCCTCGATCTCAAACAGCGATCGTCTTTTGAGGAAACCAACTGAACCGTCCACTGCGGGGACAAATCCTAAGCGATGGAAACCAGTTCGGAAGGGATATAATCAATAAACTGTTCACAAAATAAAAACTGGGGTATTTAATTGTTTCTTCACCCTAAGAACTACAAGAAAACAGTTTGATAAAAATCACACAGCGGCAAAAGCACTGCCGACAAACGCTTCACCGGGCAATGTTTACACGAAGAATCATCCTAATTCGCGGATCAATCGCCCCCGTCACTATTTGTCTCCAGTGACGTTCTGATTAGTAAGTCGTGACAGACTCATGAACGGTGTATAGTCCAAGGGAAGCATCGCGAAATCTTCCGCACCACGAATGTTGCGTGTGTTTTCTCTCTGGCGCTTAGTTCGCCGGTTATACGTCCCTCTCCCGAGTCACTACGGAGCTGACTGAGAGCTGTTGAGGTCCAAAGAAGCGGCTCACCTGTGCGGAGAAGCCGGCGAGAGAGGGGAGGCTGTAGGGAAGGGGGGGCGGAGGGGTTGTTCGAGCAGAATCCGCGTGGAAGGGGGAAAAGTAGGCTAGTGTGGCGTGGGATGGGTACGGAGGAGAGGAAGGAAAGCTGGAGGGAGAGACAGGTGCGGGGGGAGTGGGGAATTTTCTGGAGCCCCCAAAGAAGAGGGTGATAAATACGCTTTTTCTAAACTTTCTCGCTCCCCCGGAGGATTCCTTCCTTCCCTCCTTTTGGGAGACGATACCAAAAGGAGAGACAAGAGAATGGGGCAGCCGATCCCTTTCTTCCCGGATGATGGATGCGAGAGAGGGTGTTCTCTGAATGCATTTCAAGCCATTGGATCCAGAATCGAACCCGCGACATCTTTGGCAGAAGCTACCTCCGTTTAGCCAACTAGGCTGTTTTCTTGCTAGGAGATCAATGGGGCTATGCGAGTTGGTGTGGAGAATACGTGATTACCTAATTATAAAACACGAGAGTTGCGTGTGAGCATGAAATTGTGCTTTTGAAAAATAATCGCGGTCAGTCGAAGATCTCCGCTCAAAGAAGTTTTCAATAAAAATTATGTAAATTAAAACAGGTAGAAAAGCAAATTTTGATACGTTTATACACCACACTCACCGATAGTAATATGTGCGACTTGCATGGTGACTGGATAAATAATGAAAACAGTTCCTAAAATTTCATCGAACCATCGGAAAATAATAATATATTAGCTAATATTTAAAGAAAAGGAAGGAATTGTATTCCTCTTCCGTGACTGTTTAAAGATTTCAAAGATAACAAGGAAAAATTAACTAGCAAGAAGTGAAATTTAGCAGTCAAGCTCGTCTTGTTTGAAACTGTTGATACCTTTATAACCCACGTACAGTCAGGTTCACCGTAATATCTGTATTGAAAATGAAAACCACTAGAATTTTTCTAATTAGGGCATCATTTCAAGGAAATTTAATGGGAGTTTCACATCACCGTCTTGAGTGTTATGATTACTCTTACTAATAATTATTATTACTAATAACTATTTAAATATTGGAATATCTTGCAGTTGTTATTTAAACCAAATGTCCTTGCTTTGTAAAGTATTTTTATAACTCTCTTTAGTTTTCTGAAATAATTATCGCTCTGTGATGGTCTATGGAAGTAAACGTCCTTACGTACTTTATCTTCGCAATTCTTTTCACGACTTTAGATGCATATTTTTTACATACAATATTGTTTAATGATATTTAGATGATTTTTACTCATTAGACTGCAATTAGAAAAATTTTATTACAAGGATGTTAAAAATCATATTTTAATTATATATATAATAAATCATATCTTATAAATATATATGATATATAGGTGTGACGGCGTGATTATTAAATAAATATTATATTACATAAATTTCTTATAACATCGTGAAACTTATTGTGAACTTTATACAGTTTACCTTTACAAACGGAGCTTTGTTAAATCTAATATTGTATTAGAGTCACGAACATTCTAGATGACCATTTCTGTGGAACAGGTTGCTCGATACGTTTGAGCTGAATTAGAGATGCCTTTTGCTATGGCACATGCGGAAGTTATTTCACAGCTAGTATAAACAAACACGCAAAAAGGTACCAGTCTTTGTTTTTAAAACTTGTGTGTACTGATTCCCGCATGAGTATCCCAGCGATCTGTATCCCCACATCTGTATCCAATTACACTATCCTTTTACTTCATATCGATACCTTTCTAAAACATTGTCTTCAAAGTTGCAGTGATACTTCCTTCTAAACATTTCTATAATCAAAATCAAAAAGAGTTGTTATAGTGTATTTAGGATATACTTATAGAATGATTATACTTATAGTAAAGCGTATTTTAATGATTAAGAGTTGTTATTAATAACTTAAGTAACTTCTCTTACTTTTCAAACCTTAACAGGATGGCCCCTTATCTACACAACCTATATTTGGAGCGTACTTCGCCGTTATCAGCAGTATAACCCAGTTTTAAGTCAAGGTTGCCGAAGAAGTAAATCAATTATAATTAGTACTCAAATATGGGTTATGCTCATTACCTAAACAGATAAGCTGGGGATTGTCCTTAAAAAATGTGCCGTACTAATTTAGAGGGATAATGCAAAAAGAGGTCTGAACAATGTCTTCGTGGAAGAGTATTTCTGATACAAATAACCTGTTAAGAAATGGAATAATTGACGTTTACATTGGGGTCGAAGTCAAGTGACAGAACCACCAGCTTTGGAGTTCTGTTACTTTTCATGGCATTACCAATGTGTATCATATTGAAACGGAGGGAAGTCGAATATCAAAATTCAGCCATGGAGAGAGTGAACTTGTGGTGAATAGAGAAAAACTTAAATCCCCTTGACACTAATAATCTAATCAAACTGACACATGCCATTACTTCTGAAAACCTTAAGATGTAGTAACCGAGGAAATTTGTCAAATTCATTAGATTAATAACCACAATATGATGAAATCGTTACCTCTTAAACGTTATGATACAATAAAGGAAAGGAATATCGAACAATAGCAATTATCATCTACACATTATCGATAAAAAATTTCAGATGTTGCTGTGTAATATGCATACTTATTATAGATGTACAGAAAATTCCGGAACAAAAAATGAGATTTATTATTTTTGCCGAGGTTAATATCTCTTCACTGATGCCACTTATCATGGCAAAACTTGTAGAGAGAGCAGTCAATTTTCGTGCCTTCTAATGATATGATCCTGCAATAAAAACTGCGTTGAATTGCGCGCATTTGCAGTATTATTGTCCAATTTTGTGCCAAAAGAATTTCAGTAGTAATTCAATTTATTGTACAAATATGTTACACAGGATAAAAATATTAAAATACCAAGACAGACCTTGACTCCAATAAATGGAAATTTCTTATGGAACTACGGAAAATGAAGATAAAAAGTTCTTAAATATTTCCTTAAAATTAACTTAAACATTCACTTAAAGTCCTTATAAAATTCACTAATCCTGAGTTGAATGAAAAATTACTAAATTTGCATTTTCACTTGTTTTTATAAGAAAATTGCATAATATTTATACTCTTGGACTGATTGGGATTCTTAATACTGTCATGTCATACAGATTTTCGTCTGAATTTTCTTAACATCAGTTGAATAGCCTTTTTAATTAATGTATTGTTCAAAAATTAAAAGGGCGTCTGATGTAAATGCATTAGGACAGAAGAGGGATAGTATAGATGGGAATGGAAAGTCAGACATAACGGAGCAAAATCCGCGCGTATGTTCTGGAAGTTTCGAGAAGTTTCCGGGGAATCCCAATGCCTAAGGCGAAAATTTTTCTAGGATATGCATAACACTATGCCGAATGGTAAATAAAAGGTGAATCAGGAAAATAATTCGGTTAATTCACAACAATAATTTCTCAATGGAAGCTCTAAATACAATGAAAGCAAAATCAGTGCATGGTTACAATATGAACTTCTTAGTCTCTTTCCTTAACAGTCTCTACCTCTAATTTTGCTACAAAAAACTGTCTCTGCATTTTATCAAAAAGAACGTTCATTTATCTCAATTATTTTCCGCTCTTAATTTACAAATAACTCAAGAAACTTGGTGACTTTGCCAAAGACGCCAACAATAAGTGAAATTGTTATTATATTCTGAAAATTCCTTTCCTTCAATGTTTTCAAAGGTACATAATTTCCATGGACCATTTTATTATCCACTATATTAAAAGATTCCAGCGGTTTGCCTTCTTACAGAGAAGAGATTTGTAACTCTTTACTTCCTCCCTAACTGCAGCCTACAGATCTAGCGTTTTTCCGTAAGGTATTCATTTTTAATAAGTGTCAGAACATTCGGAGCATACCCTTCCAGAGATGCATATTTAATCACATCAACCAAAATCATTTTATCCCCTTCTTTCAGTCAGTTACAATTATCACACTTTTGAAACAAGACAATATAAAGAGAATCGCTTATAGATTTGGGAAGATCTCGAGGGGTGCAGGAAAAGTTTCAATTCAACCACGCTAATACATTTTAGAAATTAGTCGCTGAAACCTATTAATGAGGGTAGGAAATGGAATTTGACTCGAATGTTATACTTCACCATTCTTTGATTAATTAATGTTTTACGGCTAAGGGTGGAAGGGAAACGTTAAAACTTGCAGCAGGCGCTTCGAAAAGCTTATGGGTGAACGAAAAGAAGACCATATAAGAGCACATCATCCACTTCCGGGCTGTGCTTTATTCTTTCTCGTTAATCCAGACCATCGAACCGTAATATTTATCGCTCTAGTTTTCGCTCTGGTTGAACCAAAAATAAAAATATCGATTCAGTACCGATTACGCTTCATCTGCCAATGTCGAACATGTTCAAACCATTTTATATACTTATAAATTGTTAAAATTATTTCCACCGTTTTAATTAACACTACATTGCACTAAAGTTAAGATGTGAAAGTTTGTAACAGTTAGTTGAAAGACTTAGTAACTCAAGTGAAAACTTCTCTCAAATTACGTACACTTCTTTTTCTCCCAAATTCGTGTATTACACATAAGTAAAATTTGCATTGTTGGGAACAAAAAATCGAAACGTAATAAATAATGCTTTCCGGTTTTGATTCCAAGAATTTTATTTATTTGCGGTTCGAGTTCCGTTTTCACTCCGGTAAAAATAACGTTTTCTTGGACATCTGTTTTCGGTTCGGTTCCATCTCGATGATTCGATACCATGCGTTAATCTGGTTTGAATTTCCGGCCTTATGAGATGGCTTATCTGCCATTTTTACTCCTGTTTATGCTCAAGAATATGTTTTGATTCACGAATCAACAGTCTTTCCATATGGATGAAAACCTCAATTACCATATAAAATTTCATATAAACATTTCATAAATAAAAATTAAGCACTGATGATTTATCACCTAATATTCCCTTAGTATCTGATACTCACAAGCAAACGTTACCCAAGCGCTACACCAAAAATTCGAAACAATTAATCCTGGGAGATCCCCATGCGGTAAGATGACTGAAATCAGCAGAAGGAAAAAAACGTCATAAAATTTCCTAATAAGGATCGAAAGGGTGTAGGAAGAGGAATCGCAGTGAAAGAAAGGGAAGCGGAGTGCTTTACTTAAGACCACGGCGTAGCGCATAATCTCACGCGGTCGAACCGCCGATCCTTTTTCGTAAAAGGGTTGAGGGAACTCTGGAAATCTACTTCTGGTTTGTTCTTCTTATGTTTGGATCGAAATGGAGGCAAAAGCGAAAGTCTACAAAAAAGGAAACTCTGCTTATGCGCGTGTGCTTGCAATCTTAAACTGCGCATTTCTCCACATTTGGAATCTGAGGATTGAGAGCTGCAACCTCGGGTTCCAAGCTTTTGCCGCTTTTCACTACGCTACCCCCACTCATCCAGGGTCTGATGGACCACGGAGACGTGATCTTTTTATCTTTCTTGCCCATTTCCGAGTAGAAGCCAATAGCTTTATATCATTACTTGCCTGAGTAAACAACCAACCCAACTTTTTCCATTTAAAAATGCAAATTATTTTGTACAGGTAAAAAGTAATTTCATCCATCATCGACTATTGTTTTAATAATAACTGGAGGTTGGAGAGAGAATATTTTTAGAGCATTTGTTAGTTTCAATTATAAGTGGAAACTTGTGAGTAGCGGAAGAAAAAAGCTATTAATATTTTATATTTCCTTTACGCATCTTCAAGAATATTCTGATACATGGGATACTTTTAATTTTTTTATAAGGGCTACAGAAAATGTAAAATTCCCTTAATTTTGTCTCAATCTCGCTCACGACTGTAATCAGTGGTGTATTCCAGGTAGCAAAAAGGGCATGTTCTTCGCTTCAAATAGGTCATCACAATAAGTAATTCTCTCTCCCTTTTAGATATAGAATATATTCCTATAATAACCATACAATTAATATCTTTTATACTCTATCATAATAGGTCGGACTTAGAGAAATCACATCAGAGAGAAGTAAATAACCTACCAGATTCTTCTTCACTTCTTTTTAATTCACATTTTGATCATTGCCTGCATTTCATGCACAGAAAATAATGTTAATATTTTCTATCTCATTATAAGTCTTCGTGATAGTCACTCATGATAAGAAGTTATTATCAAAGATATTGACGATCAATTTTACCAGTATCCTATATTTTAATTGCAAGCAGGCGGAATAATGTATAGTATGGTATTGACTGATACATTCATTCATTCATTGATTATCTCTATAACAGAAACAGAAAACTCCAATTATATCCGTAATACGGAACCATATCCGGGAAACCGGATTTTTCCGATTGCCGGGGATTCGAACCCGGAACGAGGGGTTAAAGCGCTAGTAACGCTAACCACTCCATCACCGCGGTCAAAATAACAAGCTTTATCGTAATTTAAACATAAATAATTATCTACTATTAGAGGATGCAATGCAAGATAACGTAAATAGAATATGGATAAGCAATTACTGATATTGATAAGGAGATATTGATAACTCTGTAAAGTTGTTTGAACTAAAATAATTGAAGTGATGTGTGTGAATTTCAATAATAATTTTTTGGTAGCAGAAGAGGTAACACTCTACTCTCAACTGATGACCATAAAGCAAAAAAAAACACTGTAAATTCCACAGAAATATATTAAAGGCAACGAGTGGAATTCTGTGGAATTTACAAAGTTATTTTTTTCTTTGCATGATGGCACTATTCCACATAGGCTGGAACATGTCAACTTTATATAATAACCTTACCTTTTATCTAAGTTCTTAGTATTTCCTTACAAACTGAACTTTAAATTAATAAAAACATATGACATGTGAAAAATATAAAAATGTATAAGAAAGATCGATCAACGAAGATTACGATCAAACCGTTAAGATTAAATACAACACAACAATTACAAAATAAATATATAGAAGCCGTTAAAATATAAAATTTCAATGAATGAAATAAAACTATTCATTGATCTAAAATATGCAAGAACGCTGCAATGGAATGCATCTTATTTAATGGAACGGCATTTATTATAACACAAAATTCATTTGATCTTACTAAAAACATTATTCTTGATAAATTTCGCGTTTCAGGCTTATGAGTAATGTTCACTATATTAAAAATAGAATTGCTTACTCCTCATGACTTTCATGAGCTTGATTTTCCCAGTTAAGTAAGGATAGGCGTTTGATTCATAAGTTGGAATTTTTTGAAGCACATTTAGAAAAGATGAGTAGTTACAATCTGACTTGATGATATAGAACGTAGCTACTTATATGTATGCATTGGAGATATTGAAGAATGGCTCAGGGTTCGACTCTAGGTAAATAAATGAATATGCTCTTCCATAAGAAATCTATGGGAATTTGAGAATAAGAGAGCCCAGAGACGTGACTTTCATTCATACATTATCTGTAACTAAGACACAATTAGGTTTTAATATGTTAACCTTTAAAGTGCCTCAATGAAATGAAAATTTACCTTGCAAGGTCGCACGGTTCTTGGATTATTTTGAATATAGTTGTAGGCCCTATAGAGATACTATAAATATTCAGTCAGTTTCTAAAACTCAGTTGTTGGGTTCAGACTGGCTTCTGAGGTATGGTAATGATCGTTCATATGTCCAGCGTCCAGCCCGCAGTCTAGCCCATCAATATAATCTTTGAAGTGCATACATGTTAACATTGAGATTCAGGGGATATTATCACCTTCTTAATAACTTTTACTTTACTGTTTATAATATAGGTAACCAACGCAGCTCAGGGCTCATTTTTCTCAACATCAATCGCATATACTTTGAAAAACAGTGAAATATAAATGCTAACTTCGATGGACGTTTAATTATCGTCGCTCGTATAAGCCAGCAGACACTTTACGTGGAACTGAATCCATTTATGAGTGAAAGAGAGGAAATTCTTAACTTTCGGTGTGGAGGAAGGCCTTGTCGCTGTTTTCCGCAAAGCGGCAGTGGGCGGGGCGATGGGCTGAAGAAGGAAAATAAGGAGAAGAGCACGCAACCATCCAGAAGACGTGTACTCTTCCTTCTTTTTGCAGGTGTCCATAAAAGAAAATGGATCTCAGAAACGGGGAAGAAAAAGAAATTGGCTGGGAATGTGTGGAGAGAAGGTAGAAGAGGTCCATCTTCACTTCCATCTTCCGCATGTGCTCTCTTACATTTTTCTGCGCTTAGGATAAAAGGATTTCGAATGTAAAATATCCTCATAATCATTCTGACACGATACGTAAAGGCACATCCGGCATGTATTTCTCCCTCCAATTGTCATTGCAATTTCAGTTTTCACATTACCCAAGTGTTGTAATAGAAGATTAGAGAGGAATCTGGTTATCTCGGTAATCTACATCTAGGGTTCGAAATAGAAGTTTTTAACGCTGAAACTCTTTTGTACATACTTAATCCAGATACTAGCTAAGTAATAACTGGCAGTCCGATTCGTTCTAAAATATCTACTGGACAGACTGGAACCCTCTCATGTCTTATCTGGAGCTCTAATTGGAAGCAGTTCATTAAAAGTCTTAAAATTTTAGGACGATTATGATAATCGACCATCCATATACCCAGAATTTTTTAAAAGTAGTTCGCGATAGAAAATTTAGCCATCAAATTGTTTAATATCCGATAGTGGTTTCTCCTCTTCAAATTTGGTACGTTTTTTCTATATTGATTATTTCAAGCAATAAATTAGTATTAAATTAAAAATCAGAGTTCTATCGAAGTCATTTTTACTGTCAAAGATACAATTGCTTCTGAAAGAATGCTGTAAATTCTGTGAACATAAATGGACACGCATTACTACAAGACTTAAGTCTGAAGAATAATTCTGCCGATCGTAGGAAGGTTATTCCGTAATATTCAAACTGTACAAAGTTATATGCAGAAAAATCATCACGACCTAATATGATATGTTAAATCTCAAAATATACAACACCATAAGAAGTGAAGGGTTCTGGAAGAATATAAAGATGAACGCATTTAGAAAGATCAGTTCGAACTTTACTAAGAAAAATACAGAGTTTCTGTTTTTAACTATTTGAAGGTGTTGAGAGTTAGGCCAATCCTGAAACCTGAAAATGGCCAAATTAAAACATTTTTTAGTTAATTCAACCATACAAATGATGTGATTTCTTTTCAGTACCAAAGAGCATTTCTGATTTCTGAAGTCAACTCCAATTCTTCCCATCGAAGAAAAAAATATCCCTCTGTTCACTAGAGATATGCAAATATTCATCTACACGACTCATGTCCTTTAATCAAAATAACTTTAAACTTCCCTCCTGCCGATTCTCTTCGAAGCAACCGGTCAAACATCCTCAGGTGCTAAGTTTTTCTTAATGAGATTTTTTTATAACATAATATCATCACCTGAATATTAAATATTCAAAAATTAACGGGTTACGCTGTTATTCCAACAATTTTCTGCACAATTAAACATGCGTGTATGCTAATGCTTCTGATAAAAAGATTTATGGTTCAAAACTTCCTGTTCCTTCATGATATCCGCTCGGAATGATTAAAGGCGCCCTTTTCCGAAATTCGGGTGCAAGTTAAATCAGTCGAAGTATTTTTATCTCACATATCAGTAAACAAAAACCTGATCGATGTTCAATCTTCTCCTAGATGAGGAATTCTTTCCCCTTTAATTGCTGGAAATGTCGGGTAATTTAAAATTCTTTGTTTTTCGCATGGACAAGAATGGTGATTATGGGCGATTTCGGAAGGAATATATCAAATTTTAATCGTCATCGATGGGCAGTTTTACGATTTGCATGGAAAACATGTACATCCGCCGTTAAAGCTTCCCCAAAATTATTATTTTTTCCCAACCATCCGATCTTCTCGAATTCTTGTGTTGTAAGTGTATTTGAGGGGAATTGATGAGCTATTGTGACCGAAAATTCATGTGCATGAAATTCATTATTATTGTAGCAAAAAGTAATTGCACAGGTTGGAAAAAGGAAAGTTATGGAGCTTCATTTCGCGGGCGCAAATCATATAGTGAGAACATTTCACAATTTCAGGACTAAAATCTATATTACTTTCTCATTCTTTACAAAATGAAGTAAATCTTCAAAAGCACTTCCTTCTGCAAGAATGCAAGCATAAGATCATCTACGTTTAAAAAATAAAAATTTTAGACTCTGCAATAAATTTACTCCTACAAATAATTTGAAAAATGTGATTTATTTGTTAAGTAAATTTTTAGCCTCATGCAAACTTATACTAGATTATATAGCTCGAAGTGCGTATTCAAATGACACTTTTTCGATCCAAAATTTTATTTACATTTTCGTAAGTGTAGAAGTTCACAGGGAATTGAAATACTTCCGGGGTTTCTTCAATTTGAATTTTGTAATACCACGGAAGATAGTGAATTTCCATGAATATTCTGTAATTACAAGAAGACATACTGTTTTTTATTTTTTAGCCAATAAAGTAACAATTTCATCCAGTTCAGGATAGGTTATAAAATGCGGAAAAGTGACTCTAATAAAAGCCTTAAAGCCTTCAGAAACCTTTTTCAATTGAATTATTTAAAAGAATGAGATCCTTCACACACAGGACGATCAGAATGTAAAGTTGTACTTTTAGGAGAAGGTTTTGGTTATTACTATGAGGCTTCGGCAAGAAGTCCTGGAATAATTCAGCACCTCAGCACAGTATGTTTAATTTCAAATCTATAACCAATAAAATTAAATGGGATTTCCTCAACGGAGCTATTTTTTATGTGGCAAGCAGGTTGACTGCTTTACTATACCATCTTTACGCACTTAGATTTCTATGTGATAATTTCACCGTATAGAGTTTTCTACAGTTTCGTGACACTAGAATGATATTTAATTTATTTAGTTAAACGATGCGGGATTAAGCCTTTGAAATTCAAGCAAATGTATCTATAATCAATTTTTTGGCGAATTACTATGCCAGTGAGCCATATTGAGCATTAATTTCTACCTGGACCAAAAAGAGAATTTGGACAAAAATGGGTGTTGAATTAAGGATATTTTTAGATTTGAAGTCTAACGTATTATGTGTTGAAGTCTTAAAGTTCAAAGGAAACGAGTTCGATTAAAGGCCTGATCCTCTTAGGGATTAACCTTACTAGATCTACGCAACTGGATGAGGGCCATGACATCCTCCGTTTTATGAGTTAACGACAATCCCCTTAATTCTGCTCGAGAGGCGTGCATTCGTGCGTTACGTGGCACGTAACGGCTCTTTAATTCTATCTTAGCAGCACGCGACCACCGATCAAGGTGTCTTTCTACCACTCTACGGATTTCCCTTGCATTCGAAGGCATTCCGAGAAGGAGTAAAAGAAATAAAAAAAATGTACGCGTCCTTTATCAATCAAACATTTTACATGTCTATTTTATAGAAAGAAGAAACGAAATCAGGAAACAGTGAGTATATTCTTAAGAGGAAGATTAAATACAGATTGAATACTGCTAAGACAAGTCAGTCTTTGATTGTCATCCTTGATGTACACAAGCCATATTTTGTGATTCCATATTCAGGGGTTATCAAGGAAAGGCGATGCGAAAAATAATATACGATAGGAATAATAAGGTGGACATTGATCATTATCCTCCGAGGTTGAAGAAACTCCACCCAAAGCTGTCCATACCATTATTTTAATTTTTATTCATTATTTCAATTAGTATTCAAAATAATCGTAAATTTACTACAGGCGCCAATTCATACACTTGCCAAAATCAAATTCTATCGTGGCTTCACGTCGGTGAAAAGGCATTACAATGGATGCATTTATTTCAAAGAAAAAGTGCTTGAGTTCCACAAGCATTCAGTAGACGATCGGTTTCGGCTACTTTAAGCAATCATGAAGTGACACATAGGTGTGTTGGAAGAAAATAATAATGTGGAAACAATAGTCGACAGTACTACATCATGAGTATAAATCGAACATCATAGATTAGATAAGATTACATATTTAAGTTAGATTGAGACCCAAAAGTCTCGTCCTCTTTGTATTATTACATCGGAGAAAAATTATTTATAAGAAAAATTAGAAGATGGAGAAACCTATGATGTGGATTTATAAACATAAAATAAATACTAAAGAGCAGGAATAACCCACGAAAAGAGAATATTAACATCTCTTAAGATTTTCCTAAATTCAAAGGGAAATATTTTAATTGTTATTTTAAGGGAATGTCTTGAGAGGAAAAATATTCCATATCTGAACATGTAAATACAAGTATAGTTGATAGTATAGTTGTATAGTTGATAATAGTCTGGTACTAAGGCAAAAAATCGATTATTTGAAACAGTTACATTTAGGTTTGCAAGAGAACAGTAAGTTGTGGTAGCGCATAGCGAATTGGTAATTTCATACAGATTTATATCAAACTTATTTGGTTATTTGTTGATTATCATCAAGTGCTATTTTATTTGATAATAGTAATAAGTCGCTGAAACAGTTAATTGAATAGAAAGGGAATTTCTCTGGATAAATAAAGTTAGGTTGAATCTTTCGAAATGCATGAAACTCCGTCGCATCCAGACATACCGTTGCTTTTAATTCGACTAAATTGGACTCCTGACTTCCTGGTTGCTGAATTAATGGTTACGAAAAGAATTATCATGTTAAATGAATTCATACGCATCACGGATTGCGTAATTTTTCCTGTAAAACTATTTTCATCTCGTGTAAAATAGATTGGGTGGAACTAATTGAAAAAAAGGAAGTAGCCTTCGAGTGAAAATGAAAGAAATCATAAATTTAACCAATTGAATTAGGGTATGATGACTTATGACGTAACTAATTGTAATCGGAAAAGGTTTAGATTAAAGTAAAATATATCTGGAAAATTTGATATACAAGTTGATGATATGATTGTTATAAGTAGACAGTCATACCTGGGAATAAGAATTCACTTTCGAGCCGTAGCACAACATCCTTAACGAAGTTGCTGTTTTAGGGATATTTACAATGGTATGCATTAATTATCGAAATTGATATTTCCAAGGTTCAAATATGTTTTGTTTTTAAATATCTTCAATTTAAATTCAATAATATTTAAGGTAAGTAATACTGTTCTACTCGTGTATAAGGAATTCTATGATTTAAATAAAAAACAATTAGATTCTTATGGTATTTAATATCTATATCATTGATATCACAATTAAGAGGTAAATTACATAAACAACGTTACTACAACCTGATCTGATTGAAAAATTTTCTCTCCCAAATATTCCCTACTCTAAATACGGCTCTTCTGCAGTGCTGCGGCTGGAACTGAAGTCCGTACCGATTTTCCTATCGTGAATTACGGTCGTGTAGCAACATTCCAGAGCAGCACCAAACACGTCTTCACTCCCGAGTTACAAATCTGCAGCCCTTTCCTTGATGGGATGGAAAGTAAACTTCCTCCCGCACGTCGAAGGCAAGGAACATTACCATAAAACATTCGATCGGTCGCGTGGTTCCACAAATGGCACCCTTCGTTCAAACTCCCTTTCCCTGCCGTCGGCCACCATTCCCTTTCTGCGTGTTTTCGCCATCTACGGCGGCACAGGTGCTGCCCCCGAAGACCCTTTCGGTCCCAATGCGTATTTTGAAGCACGAGTGACCCATTTCAGGAGGTCCATAAGCAGAGGACGAAATGGCTTTTTAAGTTTCTGCGTGGTCAATTTAGCTCGATTTTTTGTGAGTAAGAGGCCTCCACAATATCTCCTCCATCCTTTTCGGTTGTGACCTCTTTTTCGCTTTCTAGGCGCCCGTTCCTCTCTCTCTCTCGCTGGTCAACTCTATCGTCTTCGAACTCGTTTTGCTCTTTTTTGGCTATCTCGGAATTTAAGTTGAGAGGGACTTTTCCGCACCTTAAGTGATATAAATCAATCTGGAGAAACTGATTCGATTTCCTAGGAAAAGTAAAATTTACCGTTGCAAGCGATAGAATTTAAAAATTATTTTTGCCTCCTGAGTCCTCTTGAGCTCAACAGAGCTAATCAGGAGGTACTTCACCAGAATTTGGCAATAGCAGTAGAGGAGGAAATAGCAGCAATGAACATCACACACAACCATTCTCTTACCAGAGAAAATCCGATCAGCCAGGATTCGAACCCGGGACCTTGGGGTTTGTGCAGCTGGTACGCTAACCAATCGGCCACCAAGGCCGGCAACACACATTTTCTTCTTTTGGAGATTTTTATAGTGTTTATTTTAATACAAGAACAATATTTTATTTAATTAAAATATATTAATCTCACAAAAATTAATGTAAACGATAGAATTAGACTGAGAAGCAACTTCTATAATAATTATATTGATTTAAACTTCACGAACACTTAAGGAACACGAACATAAATCAAAATATATCGGTCTTTCCTCAATCAATGAAAAAGGATTGAGAAATCAGACGAGATATTATTATTACTATCATTTTGTATTCTTTTGAAAGGAATATAAATTGGACCTCAAAGTACTCCTTGCACCTCGGGCCTCTGATTAATCAAATTCGCCGCTGAATCGTAAAATTCATAGCATGAATTCAGTAAATGGAAACGCTAAAGAAATTATGATTGTGAGTTATTTCACCGTATAATTTACAGCGATATAATTTTAACTTAGAAACATATATTAGAGCATTCTTTAGTTTATAGGAGAAATTTTGACCTTCAGAGATAACTTAATTTTTAAAAATTAAATATTAAAATAAAACCCTAAGTATGATTAGAAAATCCTGAATTGGTCTATACGCAATATTGATGGATAAAAATTTTGTAATTAAAGTAATTTGGTTTATCTAAATAGGGGAGTTTTCTCAAAATAGTCTTGTTGCTGTGAAGAGAAGCCTTAGCGTTGCATAGCGATTTCTCGTATTAAATTAATTTTCCCAAAATTCAGATGAAATCTAACGTTAGTGCCTATTTTATTATAACTGAAGCCTCTTTCACCACAGGATATCGGAATTTTCTCCCTTCTGAAACATTCATGCTTTACCCCACTTATTAAATTTGGTCTCCCACGCCAAAGTTATTACAAAACCTTCATCGAACCTAATTTCCATCGCTCCCTTCCTATCTTCGATCTGCGCCAAGATAAACACCGATTCTCCATATTCACGTGTTACGCCGTGCCACCCTCATTTCCTCCGTTTTTCACTTTTACCATACAATCTCCGTTACATTTAACATGACCCGTGGAGTAAATTTTATCATGGATCTTCTCCCGAATTAGTTGGTAGTTGATTAGTCGCAGATTAAACCGGATTCTCGAAATATGTAAACGGCTATTGCTTATTGACAATATTCCTATAACGCATTGTGCCTTATGTCATTTATAAATTTGTAATATCGTCAATGAAATTCAAAGATGATTCATTTTCACATAAATACCACAGAAATTTATCCTTTTAACAATGAGTATTTCATAAAGGCTATCTCACTTCTCCATTACGTTATTCTGTGAGGTTGTATTATTATAATTCGCCATCTTACTTTCCTTTAATACGTGAAAAAGAAAAATATCTTTGAAAAAAATATAATTTGAGTTTCATTTTATTCTGTTGTGATTTTTATTAATTGATTCCGATTTTATCAGCAATAACTTTTGCAAATAGTTGATACGTGTATATAAATTCGGGAACATAATATTTGCACAGGAACGCAGCCATACATTTTTTCTAGGGAACCCGGAGGATACTACTGGAATCCAAATAAGAAAAACTAGGATATTGAGGAAATTATGTCCTTTTCCTTGTTGAAGGGCTCAAATCTTCTTCTAACGTCTGAATTTTAGATTAGCCTTCGCCTAGTGTTATCAATTGTTTATTACGATTAAAAACGTTACAGAAAAAATTATTCTGAAAATAATTTTAATTATATTGGAAAGTGAAGGGAAATGGTCAGTGATCATCTTGGATAAAAGGAGCACTAAAAATTCATCTGTGCAGTGCAAGATATGTCATAGCAGTAGTAATGTGACATAATAGCATAATATGTGACATATCCATTCTCAGGAAATAAAATATTGAAAGTTCGAAAAATATAATTTTTACATGAGTAATATTTATTTAAAATTGTAAGGGATAAATTAATTGATAGAATTGCTGACAGGATTCAGAAGATGCAGATATGATAAAATTAAAATCAAATATTAATATCCTCATGATAAAATATATTACAATACAATAAATTCGTATACATTCAGAAATTTGAAGGTTTCAATATCATAGTCTAATTTGGGTCACTATTTTCATTATCTGTTTGAAATTAATAAATCTGTAATCGTATTTCTAAAGGCTATGGTAACCACACTTGAAAAATTAAGCATCTTAATTGGTTTCTCGGATACGTTTTCTTCCATAACTGATGGTTCCACGCCTGCTTAAAACCGATCAGATAGCTGATTCAACATATTGATTTTAAATAATATTTACAGAAAAGAGAATTAGCCATGTAGCTAATTTCAATCGTTGGTTTCTAATGAACCTACAAAGTATAAAAGTTTTATCATGAGGAGGACAATCAGCGAATCAGTTTTAATGAGGTATTTCACGAGATAGAATGGGTTCTAGGCAAATATTGCTCCTTCAGTCAGCCACGTTCCCAAAGGTATTTTTTTCATTACTCGCCAACCAATTTAAACACTCAAGTTCCTCCTTTAACGGTGCATGGAAAGAGCCCTGGCATTAAATGTTGCTTTCCGTTTATCCACCATATATTTGCCTCTCGTTTCGCGCAAGATCTCCGAGTTTACCTCATAATTATCCACCCCCACTTTCGGTGCCAGAAAGGTCGATGGCGGGCGAACCGCTTAATTTATAATTATGAGACGTCAATCAGAGCCGCTTCGGATTATCAACAACCCTTTGAAAAGGTCACGCGCCGACGGGTTAAACGCCGCCGTGCGAAAATCTCACTTCAACTCGTTTTGCGGGGGAAGAGCCGCTCCCGTGGATGGAACGGTTTTCTGCGGAATGTGGGAAAGGAGATAAAAATGCAGCGAGCATTGTTCCTCCGCTTTTCCAACGATTTGCCTGGGAAAAACTCTTCGCGAGAGGCAGAAGTGCAGGGACAGGAAGCGTTTAAAACTCGGGGATTTTCATGCGACCGGAGAAAATTGTGCAGAAGTGAGAAAAGCGGGGGTTAAGGGAGGAAATGTCTCAATAAGAGAGAGGTCGCGACCGTTGTAATTACACGCGGCTGAAGATATTCTCGTAAAAAAGTAAAGGGTTGAGATGGACGAGGTAAGTAAAGGGAAATAGCGGCGTTCGCTGTTTGTGCAAGTATGCGATGAAGACATGGAAGGGAATAATCATAATGAAATGTCCGTATTGGAGGCTCTTATTGAGATTTCTTTCATGTATCTACATGAAAAAACTGCAATTTTTAAAGTCGAACATTTACGTTTTTTGTTATTTTAGTTTTTTATTTGTGTTAACTGCTATTTTACTCGATATGGGTCAAATGTGGATGTTTTTTTAATTCGGAAGCATATATAATATGAATGATGAATAATGAATAATGTAAACAAGGCAATGTGGACCATTAAAATGCCAACGTTGAAAACTGGGCTATCTACGAGATAATTGCTCATAAAAATTCTTCATTAATGTGTTTTTTATAATGTGCTCTTAATTATATATGATTTAAAAGCGTCCCTTTCATTACTCAGTGAACACTGAGGACATTGGAGAGCTCTAGAAGACTGACTAACTAATTTAAATGAAAAAATATTGTTATAATTATCTTCATACCATAACATTGGCTCCAGCGAAATGTTTATCTTCTCATATCAATTTCCACAAGACCCATTGTATGTACTATACTTATAAAAATGCATCAATATAAATCTATTTGAGACTATAGATAATATTGATATCGCGGTAATAAAGATAGAAACATGTCTTTATTCGAGTTACTTATAAAAGACTGACATTTTTACAATATTTATTTATCATAGTAGAGAAAAATTCTGAAACTTTCTGTTACTAATTAATATTTTATGTCTGCTAACCGGCTTCTAGCCTTGTGGATTTCCATCTACATACAGAGTACAATTTATTTGGTATGATATAGGGAACTTCATTTTACGATAAACTTGAATGTGTGATCCGTAGAGGTAGTAAAGAAGGTAAATGGAGAAGCGATAAAAGATAGGAATAACAAATGTGAGAAACTGCGGTGAAGTGAAGAGATAAAAGGGAAGATCCAGTGGTCTCGGATAAAGTGTGCGCTTGGACGACGGATGAGGAAGAGATGAGAACGGACAGAGATGTGGGATAAAAAAAGCTGAAGAAGTGTTTAACAAAGAAACTGGCTTCATTGTTGAAAGAGATTAAAGCGGTTGCAAGGGCAAATTACCCGTGTTCAAATTACCCTTTAAAACATTCTAAGGGAAGTTCAAAGCGATCGCTCGCAGAGACATGGAAATTGTTTCCCCCAAGGGTCAAACGGGAGCAGATAAGTGGAAGTTGGCGGAAATCTTTAAGTTTTCGAGCTGAATCGCTATCTGAAGAGCGGCGTACGCATATGTTTAGAGATTTGGTGAAGTCTCTAAATAAATATGCGGGAGATTTCCATACGGTTAGAATAGAATTTCAATGATTAACATTAATTTCGCTTTTCTACGCTTTAATTTAAACGAATTTCTTATTTGTCTTGGCAAAGGAAATTTATAATTGGAGCAATCACTCTATCAGCGATACGTTTTACGAAAAAGAATTCTTAAATTTAAAAATCTATTATACCAACAGTTTAATGCGAGCATATAGAGTCGTCGGTATTAAATGAAACTTAATACACATGAATAAATTTGACATGGTTAATGTAAACTAAATATGATACTAAAGAATACGAAACGGAAACCGAATAAACTTCAGCCCCCATTACAGTTGCTTCCCAAAATATGTACTATGTAAAATGTACAAATGTAGAGAAAGTGATCGGAATGAGCTGTATTGCTTGCCGAAAAGAATCAATCTCATAAGGAAAAATAAGAACCACCAGCTAAGGGATTACGGAGATACAGCGGGTCCTCCGGGACAGTAATTTTACATCGGTATCATTTATTAAGCATAAATATATAAAAAATAATAAAAAACCCGAAAATAATGTAAAGTTTCATAACGATTAGCTATAGTAAATCAAAGAAAACTTCTGAGTTTGGAAAAATAAGCCAGCTAAATATAATAAGAATAATATTCTCCTCGAAGAAAAAAATTACAAATTTATAAGTATTGCTTTAAAACGCAGTGATAATTCGTGTTTAGTAGGTTATATTTGGGCATGCGTAACAATATATTTATGAAATAATATTTTATTGTTGGATATAAAAAATATTACATTTATTACTGTTTTTCTTTGATTAAAACTTATTGTACAATCAGATTAAAGGTTTTATTCAGTAAATATACATTGATTCTATATATTTAATCACTTGAAACAAAACAATCTTTGGCACCATATGTTAGGATAAGAATAAACATCAAGCCTGAAATCCCGGCATTTTTATTTCGCTAATCCTGGGATTTTAGGAGTTGCTTATTGGACGGGATTTTGGGATTGGTGAGGTAGAGTTTGCACTCTCTACTTATAAATTATCCTCAATAATTGAAGTTGTGATTTCCTAGCTAATGTTGATATCTATTGCATGACTCGGAGTACCGCAGAATACATGATGATGGTTATGGATGATAAGAAGGCCAACAGATTAGATACGGAATCAAACTGGAAGACTACCTCTCACCGTGCGTACAAACTTGGACCGGTTAATTTATTTCGCTCCTCCGAATCTCGACCCACTAAATCGATTTCCCTGTCGAATGGGGAAAATACGATGCAGGATGACAGGGTACGGCTTAAAGAATTCCGTGCTTCAGGATTTCTCCCCCTCCTCGGCCGTGAGAAGGGTATCTTTGGGGCCCAAGGCCCTTTTTCCCTGGAGCACCCGAATTAAGATTGGGTGACCACACACGCAGTTGGAGCGCCAACGTGAGAGCGTCTTCTTTTGATACTCCGTGGCAAATCCACGCGCTCGTTTCCAAAAGAAACCTTTCTTATCATCGTATGCGTGCTTGAATGAGGGGGATGGAGGATTTAAGGTATTCATGAAGGGAACCGATGAAGGGTGAAGGGAGTGAGATACGGGGATTTTGTGAGCCAAGAATGGAATTCTTTATTATCAACGCTTCAACTGCCGTAACTTTCAAAGGTTTAGAAGTTTGGTGTCTCATCATCGGCTACCGAGTTAATCTGCTCGTGTATATCATTTGTATCTATAGATCTCATTAACTTTTATGATGATTAAAATTTTCTTACATTATTATTTGAAGATTTTGACGCTTGAATATGAATGACAGAAGAAGTGAACCATGCAATATATTTTATGCCTATTTTCCTTAAATATTTCCTCTGAGTACCTTTTAAGGTTTCCATGTCCTTTTCTCCTTTTCAAAAGGAAATTTTATGAAAAGCTCCAATGTAAGAACTTTCCTATAATGCGTGCATATAAAATGAAAATTGGATTCATTCGAAATTATTTGCTCAAGCGAAGTATTAAAAAAGACAACCATGAGGAACGGTCGTGTATTATACCTTACTTATATTACGAATTTCATTAAATTTCCTTCAACCAAAGGAATCAGGTTATATTCAAAAGAGATTCGATATCGTCTAATTCAAGTATTTCTTGGCTGAATCAATTCATATCTGTAGAAATAAATGACTTTCTAACCAAACTACAGTGGATGAGTCCAAGTTTTACCTTTAATTTAGAATTTGTAAGTAAATGTAATTTGCTCTTGCTTAGGAAATACGTTCTTACCGTATGCGTTATGCTGGATTTTCAATTGTTAAAGTAGAATTGAGCCTCGAAATAACTCAATATTTCATCAGCCTTGAAATTAATATCCATCCTCATTCGAGAAGAAGCTGTGCACCAGTGAAAAGTCCGGATACGAGTCCTAGTGGAGTCAAACTTCTTTCATGTCCATCTCTCTCGAGGGGTTGCTTGCTGATATATTCATCGTAAATCTTTCATGGAATTACCGAGTAATTATCCCGATGTCATTAGAAAACAAAAATCGCTGCTGTAGAGAGTGCCTACTCACACATTAAGAAGAAAAGACTAATTGGAAGAAGAAAGTACGCAGAATGAATGAGAAAGAGCGTAGGAGAGCGCGTGGGAACAACGGATGCTGGCCAACAACAGGAGAAATCACAAACAAGAGGATTCGCACCTCGCATTTCGGCATTGTATTTCGGTCCGCGACAATTATGGGAATTCGGATAACTTGGGAACTGGAATATCACTTTCGTTTCGGCGATCTCTCCAAGAGACTACTTTCTCCCTTCCGATAAACATTTCCAACCATCTTTCTCCGGAGCATCTCTCTCACAACTCATTTCCACTAATTTCCGAGGATTTGAGCAACTCTAATCTATGAAGCAATTACAGTTTTTACTTCCGAATCGGTAGCCAGTTATTTGGTGCGTTTTTCCCTGAAATGTTAATCGCATCGCCATCAAATTCCAGTGAGAATTTCAAAGCGGTGAAAGTGGCCAAACGTCTCTTCCTCTGCTTTCTTTAAAGGAAACGCTAATGCAATGCTATATATAAAATTAGAGATGGATATTTGTAACGCCAAAATGTATTTTTGCTGCCATTTATATGGCACTCTAAATGCCTTTCAAAGAGTTACTCCCACATCAAACAGAAGAATTTCTCTCACGTCTATTCTGAACGAAAATCTTTTTCAATCAAAGCTACTTCAGAAATATATGAGAGAGTATGGTTTCCTTCATGAGCCTAATATAAGAATGAGCTATTAATATGTAAGTTCCCAAATACTGTTAATAGCAAATATTTTATAAATATACTAGGGGTACTGTCAAATAAAGTGGAATCAGTTGTAGATTTGTTATCACAATATATTAGTAACAAAGGATTCATTTGAAAGTTAAATTTTACGGATTCCAAGAAAATCAAGTTATTTAATTATTAATCAAGTAATTTAGATTTCGATATCATATGTTGACTAACTTAATATCCGACCTCCTGTCTTTCTTATCTCCCTCAAGCAAATATAACATGAGATTAGACGGCGATATTTGAGGTGTCATCCCATTGTCATTTTGAACACATTGAATGAAATCAAGTATTAATATTGTAAGCACATCTAAGAAAGATTTAAGGGGAAATGTAATCCCTTAAGATAGTATAACTATAATGAGATAAACGAAAAATTAAATAGCAAATTTTGAACGTCTTCAACATCATGGTGCCTTCGGTAGTTTCATGTGCGTTAATATTCTATATTCAATTTCCTTTCTTACGTTTCCTGCCGATTTACCCTGAGCTATTTCACTATTAATCAAGCAAACACTTCTAATAAATGATATGTCTTACATAAACGTTTCCAGTTGATATGAACAATAAGATGAGGAAAAAATAACAAGTAAAGAAATCGATTCCGCATACCGCGTCTTTCATGTAGACATTTTCTTCCCAATGTTCTTTTGGATAACACCGAATAAAGAGGAAAGTTTCCATTTCTTTATACCTACGGAGTTGCTATAATTCGGCTTTGTCTATAACACTTTTATTATATTAAGTCCACAATATATATGAAGTGAAATCTATATCCAAAAATTAAGAATAGCCTATTAAAGTAATCATTGCCACAGGAACTCTTCCTTTACTTTTACAAACTTTAAGGATCAGAACTTTATCCCATACTGAAAAATTGAATTACCATTTCGATAGAGTGATTAGTGCAGCACAGATTTTTATCCCTCCAGATATAAAGTTGAGAAACTAATATGTATGGAGAAAATGAGATTTCCGTTCTCTTCACACGAAGGTTAGAGAAAAGTACAATATTTATGTTGAACGTGAGACTAACCTGCTTCGATACAAGATTATGTAGACTGAGGCTAGCGTAATCTGTGTTATGAGTTGAGAGGAGCCCAATTACGATACAAAGAAGCCCAAAAGGTGATTCCCAAGTCATAAAGTACACTCTTTCACAAATTAAAATTAGAATTCTAAAGAAAATGAGACATTTCCAAAATCATGTTCTCAAGTGTCTAAGAGCTTGTTCGACAACTGGAAATTATGGCATCTTTGGGCTCATCCTTAGGGGCTTAGGAATCAATAACTCGAAGGAACTTAGGAGTTTAACACTAATTCGTAGATAAAGGAAATGTTGAAGCTGACTGTAATAATCTGAAATTTTTAAACAACGGTGGAAACAGCGTATCGTTTGTGGATGGAGAAAGTTAGCAAATATTCAACAGGTGGAAGGTCAATGAACTCGAACGTTGTTCAATCCTGAACGAAGTTCTTACAAGTAACTTCCTTTGTAGTCACGATTTCAATTTTTTCAAAACATTGCACTAATTCCCGCATGACTTGTACTTGCAAATTCAATGCAATTTATTTCTCTGTTCCCTTGATAGGTATGTTTAGCATCTTTCCCTTAACATAACTATTCCTCTCTGATGATTTATTACCCAATATAAATGACTGCATTGAAATGGCAACTGCAATAATCCTGGGGAATTTGCATAGTGCTGGTGAATCAGACATGATAAACAGGGGAATTGAACCTTTGTATACCATGAATAATTTAAGTTCAAATATCAGAATTACTGGTGATTTCCTTATTTATACAACTTATTATACAACTGATATTTTATTATTTCATTGTTTTAATATTATTTGCTTTCGACCAACTCTGCTGTAAGATCCAGAAGATTCACCTATTTCGGAATTTGTAATACCAAATAGATAAGGCATTGGAGTATGATTGTGTTCTTGATTGTATTTATTCTGTGGCTATTATTACTATTAAGTATGTAAAATTTTCTAGCAATGTTAAAAGTAAAAGGATAGCAGCTTTTTACATAATTGCGATAATTTATATTTTCATTATATTAATATTATAAATCATCTAAGAGCGATAATCATTAGCATTAAATAATGATGCAAGTTTCAGGCATGAATAATAATATTTTATGATATACTTCTTGTATAGGAAGAAGATTAAATCCTTAAAGTAAAAATAATGCTTAATCAATAAAGCTATATGAAGGCAAGATTGATTCAAAGAATGCACTTATTAAACGCAGACGCAAAAGTAACCTAGTTAATATATACAATGCGAAAAATGATTTTGCAAAGATATCTCTCATTGATTTAATCCGTTGAATAAATTATATACTTTTATATAGATTTGAATTTTAGCCGACGAAGTTCAAGCGAACTGATCTGTCAAACGACAAAATCAATCTTAGCTACATGAAGATGTCCATTTAAGATACATTGACTGAGCTTTCATTCGCTGACCACAATGAAATCTTCAAGTAAACAGCAACACATTCCTATGGCTCGTAACGGAGAAATTTCACGTCCGAAATAAGCTCAGAGGAATGGTCACGAGATAGCGGGACACTTTGGGATCAGAAATTCCAAATTTCCGCGAAGGCGATGAAGGCGAATTTGCGACCTCGCGTGACTAATGACCCCGTGCAGAATGGGGTGCGGGCGAAGTGGGGTGCGGGGATCTGGGGTGCGGCGGCGGACAATAACGGCCCCGAGCGAATTCCTTTGGGCTAAAGCGACGCAAGTGCGCGATTTATTGGCCCCGCAAAAATAACGGATTTGGCGACTGGAAATGAAAAGAGATAAAAAGCGGTGGGGATAGATTTCTCGAAAAAGATTGGATGGGAGGAAACGTATTTTTCATGAGAGGAGTGAGAAATAGTTTGACTCCGGAGGTCCGGAAGAGTCTTAAAAACTACAAATGATGTAGCGGATGTTTCCAAAAGCGTTTTTTCCCAAGTGCGACGACTGAATCTATGAGAAATGAATGAAGTGATATAGATACGTAGTATTTATTTATCAGAACGTAATCCATTTCGGAAGCGGAAAATAATCATATTTGTAGCCGTTGAAGAAGCAGAACGAAACAAACTAATCGATAAAGTTGATTTATGTTTGCTTTTCCTTAATTTATATGCTTCAATATCTATCGATAAGCAATTGAATTTATTATTTCTCGTAATAATTGTAATTGATTGAAGAGATTGTAAGTGAATCACTAAGGAAATTATTACCACCACAATCGTGTCCTTATTAGCCCTTAATTTTCACCCGAAAAAGGATGAGGTATATTCATAAAATCTACACCGTATTCCAAAGATGAGGAACCTTGTTTTCATTTGAAGGCCGCATTTATTTTTCGGTCTCATAAGATAAGCCACACTTGAAACCATAATACCGCTCGTGTGGCATGTTGTGTACATCCAAAGAGTTAAATCTAGACATATATAAAAGAGGAAACAGACTGTTTGTTTCAGATAGCGACTATAAGGCCGCAATGAACGTCCGCAAAAGCCAAACAGGGGCTTTAAGTTCCTCAACTCTGCCCTACTCTCTCCATCATATATGATCGAATTATCAAGCCAGTGTTATTCATTTTCGTTTATAGGCTTCCTATGCAAATCATTGTGTTGCTATGTTGCTCATGCTCATGGAGGACCACTATAATGTTCTGTTACTAATTTTCTTTCAGAAATGTAAATCGCCTTAAAACCGGCTGAGGACATTCGTCAGGAAATGGAATTCTGACTTATAAGCACAGTCTAAACTTAAATATTACATTTCGCTATTTGTATTTGCTACTATATACGTGTACAAAATACATGTACATCTATATAAATACCCTGCAAGCCGATTTCGGCGTGTGGCAAGGGGGAAAACTATTATAAAATAGCATTCGTAGAACTGACGAGTATTTAATCAACTTTGTATTCATAAATTATTTTCATTTTAATTAAATTCTTTAATTAACATTCATTTAATCGTTGATTAATCGTTAGAATTCGCGCCAAATATTCCCAAAAACTTATAGAAGCTTCGATTTATGGATTTCCAAACCCTTTTTTGGGTTTTTGCCAGAGAACCATCCCAAACGAACAGATACCGTTAATCCTTTATTTGATAACCCAATTGCATGAGTTTTTCTTCGAACTCGGTCTTAAATTGATAGCTTCTGCATGAACGGTATTCTAGCTTATATTTTCTCATTAAGAGAGCTTCATGTTTCAATTTCCTTAAAGTTAAGGTACTAGATCTGAGAAAGTTGAATAGACCGAGCATGCATAAAGAAAATGCTTTCAGAGGAGGAGTTTCAATATGCAACATCACCTTCGAGATTATTAACCTCGATCTAAAATACTCAGTTTTAGCGGATTGACCGATTCTAAGAGAAAGATATCATGACCTGGGCGAATGCATTCATATGTACAGATATTCACTCCTGGGAACGAGGCATAGCAAATTACAGCACTCAGTCAATCTGTGTAGCTATGAAATAGAAAGATTGATCATTACTTCCGGTTTTATCCTTCGCGAATCTTAGTGAGAGTCTGTAGTTCTTCACTCCATTGGTTGCTTCCCACACGGCTAACCTAATGATAATTTATTCGAATGTCATAATAAGCTGAGATTGGAAACCTTTCCTTTCTACTTTGAAGACAATTATCGTAAATGCACTCACATTGGTTCTTGCTTCAAATAGTCACTCCTTAGTCGACCTTCTGGCAAACTCTGGCACTAGAGAAATGAATTTTATCATCAATCGCATTGTACGTTACTTTAAGGTTCTATTAGCATTAATTGACAACCATTGTTTTTACTTGTTAATATTAATTATTTATTAAATATACTTACATCATTAAAATCCAAAATTGCATAAATGAAAATTGAATAACTCAGTTTGGGATTACTATTAGCGCAGGTTTAAAAAAGAATTTATATAAAATTACATCGCACTGTCGTAGACTGTACTTAATGATTTTACGTTTAAGATCATATTTCTCTTAACATCATGTTTTTAAAATTTCATAAAATTCATCAAATCGCATGGAAATACCTATTTAATCAATTTATTTGCTCAGCACATAATTTAGAAGACACTAAATAAGCATACTATTAGCATACGTGCATCTGTAAATACAGATGATATTATGGAAAGTAATTTTATGACGGATTTAAAAAAAGTCTCATTTACAGACGGCCATTTTCATTTGTCACTAAATTGGTAGCAAAAACCTGTCAGGCTTCTTATTTTCATCCGCAAGTATGTAGACCTAAGAAATTAAGGATATACTACCATGAGCATTATCATAAGTGAGAATTAGGTTCTTGCATTGTACGTAGTAACAGAAACATAGAAGAGGGGCTAAATCCCATCAGACTTTCATTTGGCTATACAAGTGTAAATATTGCCCGAGACAATCAACTTTTCTCGTTGACTTAAGAAGATTGTTTGAATAACGTCCTTCTTTATTTTTCTACCCCTCCTTTCACAGCCTTCATTTGCTATAACAAGAGAAAGTTGCAATGGATATGCAAATAACTAAGTCCTGAATGCGGAAACAGCGTACAGCGAGGCAGATAATGGTAGTTTGTGACTTCTAGGTGATGACACATTCTCCAAACTAAACATTTAGTTAATTATATTTTCGGTAAACTTCATCGAAGTTCATATCGAAATTTCTAAATTATTTTACCCAACTATTGCCTTTTTTTAATTTTCAATTTGAATGTAGACTGTGATGAACCAACGAGTGGTTTGGCGTTAAATATTTAGTTCGTACAGAAGTGTTCTTAATGGAACATAAACGTTGTCAATGTCTGCTACAGCATCGGAAACAATTCTCAAATATCATTTAAGTCATGAAAATGTTAACGCTAAATAAATCCTTGGTAATAGACGAGAATAACAGAAATTACAATTTCTGCACTCCAAATTGTAAAGAGCCCTCGTACTGACGCCAACGGAGAAGAATGAAACAGATCTTATCTCCTCCAGTACACTTAGGATGCCAAAATATCGAAGAGGGAGCTTCTCTTATGAACTTGGAGGGAAGCTTCATTAAAGGGAGCCATCGCTCCTCTGCGAGAGATGAATCGCCACCGACAAAAGACGATCTACTAGATGCCTTTCCGAACCGCCCATCCCTCCATTCTATCCAACATTTTCCTCCGCTAACACCACTAACTGACCCCCATTTGACCTCCCCTCTCCCAAAACACGAACCTATCTTTTTCTTTCCTTCCTCTCCTTCTCTTCTTTCGTACTTTTCTCTTCCACGCAGGGCCGGCCTCAGACGGTTCGCGAGTGAGGCAGTGGTCTCGCTAGGGGGTCGATAAGGGGGTGATTTAAATGACATGCATTCTCTTATTAATTTACAGTGTGTCCCAAAATTAACGGATTGATTTGAAAATTGAATCATAAATTGAATTAAATAAATAATAAAAAAGGAGAGTGGCCGAAATATGCCCATAATTGCATTCTACTAGGGAGACCAGTGATGTTTCGATCACTATTTTAAGACCTAGTCGGTCTAATGGTGTTGCTGAACGAAAAAAAAACGTTATAAACAGGTTGCGTTGAAGTTTTCAAAAACTAAATAACTATATTTTCAAAATATCCAACATTGGCAGCAACAAAATTACGTGGTATGTGAACAAAGTTCGCAAGAAACCGTGCTAACGTTATAGCCAGGCTGGTTTCATATGTAGAAACGTTAGCAGAAGCTTCAGCAAATTTTGTTCACATACACAGCGCAATGTTTTCGCCTTAAACGATAGGGAATAAGTTATGGAAAAATGAATCGTAACAATTGTACAATTCGGAAAATATAGAATTCCGTAAACTATCCCGTAAGAAGAATGATGTTATCAAGAAACGTAAAAAAGAGCATTAATTAGAGAATATTACGTCAAATGAACGAAGTCTGAAAGACACAACTTCCACTTTCGGTGAAGTGTTCGAGTACCGGTGAGGTCAGACATTTCTCATCTCTTTTTTCACCTCTTTTTTCCTAAATGAAGACCTTTGTGAGCAGATTCACCTTTAACCCATTAGCAATGGTATTTATGTATGTGATGGCATTTTAAATATCAATGGAGGTTTGTCGATCACGTAGCGTTCTTCTGGTCCTGCTCCCCTCCGTTCTTCTAGTCCTGCTCCCACGCTTCTTCTCCACGTGCGTTTCCGGTGGAGCGAGACCGCATGAGCGCCCCGGAGTTTTATTATGTGACGTGATTGCATCAACTTCATTCGCCAAATGAGAGGGTTCGATGAAGAATGCTTTTGAGCCGTTTAAAAACGCCGACGAGGCGCTCGGACGGTGTTTCCGACGCCGCGCCTTTCCCCTGTTTATTTTTTCCCAAAAAAATGTATATAAGAGGACGTAACAGAGATCCGAGATGGGAAAGAGGGAGGGTAATTTATTTTTATTCGCGGCACGATTGGGGAGGGAAGAAAGTTTTGGAGTAGTATCTCTCGATCTCTCGTTTATTCGTTTACATCGTGATTCTTTTGTTGGTAGATGCGGGAGTAGTTCACCCTGAGCACGAAGGAGGAGGCGATATAACCGTTTTGCTTTATTTCTGCTGATGAGGGCTATGAGATGCTGCTGTGCGAAAAAGAGGGAGTGGACCTTATCATATTAATGCTTCCAGTGAAGCTCAATTGTAGGAAATTGGTATAGAACTGCATTCGAGCACGAGCTTTTTAAAATGAAAATATGGCAGAATCAGAGCCAATCATCAGGCAGAGATCAATTTTCTTGTCAAGTAAGTAGTTAAACAACTTAAATATTCTTCTAGTTGAAGATTGTTGAAATGTACCAAGATAAGAATATAGATGTAGGTTTGAGAATATTTTAATTGAAATATTCCAAAACCGAGTGAAACATTTAACCTTATTTTCAAATTCATGCCTAGCTTATATTATTTCAGAATATAATACATATCCTATAGAGTAGTAATTAGTGGTTAAATTTACAGTTGAATTACTTAACTAAGTTAAATTGAATTTTTCGCGTGTGCTTCAATTGTAGAGAACAATGTATGTTTCCCTGTTCTACGAAAAAGGTGGGGATCCTGCGACCTCCAGGCCTTTTGCGCCGCCTTGAAAACAAATGACCGTACCTTAAATAATTTTGCTTCTCATCTTGTCAGTGATTCCAATTGCAAATAAAACGGAAACTTAGCCCATATGATTCACTAACAATTCACTTTTCGTTCGACGGTGAATTTGGTTTTTCACGTACGATTAAAATATTTTAATGTGTAGGCAACACGCAGAAAAAGAGACTTAATGGTTGAACCTGTCTGTTATTCCAGTCTGTCATTAAAGCTACATATTCAAATGGGTACATTATTTTTAAAAGTTTGCTACAGTATTTTATTGATTTTTGAATGAGTGACGACAGTATTTTTAAACATAGATAACATCCGCGAGTTTGATCACTTGGCACCTTTAAATCAAAATGATCTCCATCACCCCATAATGAAGTCCACCACATAAATCTTAATCATTTCCTTCCCTTCTTTGTCTAACTAACTACGGAGCTCAACTGGTTTCTCATGTATTGTAGGAACCGTCTCAGCAGCAGCAGAAAATGAAGATCCTCAGTTGGAAACAAAGCCGCAGCGGATGAAAAGCGCGTAACCGTTCGAGGCGAAGGAGGAGTAGAGAAAAAAACCGAAGAAAACCTCTTTTACCGCATCCATCCCAAAACGCGACATTCCATCGCTTTCTTCCTTTTTTTTCTCTCTTCGCGTGTTCTTCCTATCTACTTCCATCCCATCTCCCATTCCTAAATCGTCATATTACCTCTACTTTTCCAACCCCTCCTTCTCCACGCCTAATTCCCTCGCTATCTACTAAATCTCTTTACCTCTCCCCTTTTATTTCTTTCCCACCATTCCTCCCCGTACTTTTCCCTCTTTCGCGATCTCCCCCAACTCTTCCACTCCCAAGCGTTACGGTCCACGCATACACTGATCTCGGGTCAAGTGGAATAAGTTGCTATATTTGCCCAAGGGGAAGAATCGGAGCGAGCAGCAATACGTTTTACTTTTGTCAAAATGCGCAACGAGCGGTTACATAAATCTCCGATTGCGGCGGCATTATTTATGCATAATGAGGACCTTCCACGGTCCACTCGCTATCGGCCCCAACCCCTACGTATTTACACATAATGTCGGACCATTCACGCGCTGTCTTCCTCCCGTCTTCCAATCATACTTTCCACGCATTCCGTCCTCACGAAGCGAAGATGCTTTTATTTAACACCCCGTTCACAGCTTCCTACGTTTCGAATTAAATTTGATTAACAGGTTCGGCCGGCAGGGGAATGTCCAAGATCCGCCGCATTTGTAACCGTTATTATATGTATTTATTATCTTAACATTGGTATCAGCCTCACGCTGTGCAGTGTGTATGTATTATGACACGGGTCTCGCAGGGATTCTCCATGCTAATGAGGTCTCTGCTTACTTTTCTCCGTGAATTATGTAAGGCGCAACCGGTCCGATAATTACTCTCATCTCTTAGTGCTATTGAAAATGTCCACAAAAAGGTGTTTATGATATGGATTGAAAGCTATATTATGCCTACTTAGGAAATAACATTCAGAACTCAATGGAGTTATGTTTTCTATATTATTCAGCTTGCGTTAAAATATCGAACATGACGTCAATAAAATTACATAAACCGGATCTTGATAATTCAGGATTCGAATATTTTTAGTCATGAATTTTCAACCAACTGTTCGTCAACTTTTCAAACATACCTTCTTCATGTTTGATTCTATTAGTTACATTTTAACCTAAAATTAAGTTTGGTAAAAGCATTTCGGAATGTTACATATACATCCCACATTTAGGTAACATTGTTGTCCGATGCCTTAAATAATTATAAGTTAATCCATTTAAAACTAACAAAAAGAGAAATTTAGTTAACTAAGGTAGTACTCTTTGCACATTTAGAAATCAGCTTAGTTATGTAGTTATTTCGATCCTAATTCAGATGATCCATTACGATTTATAGAGTTAATGCCTTACTTCAGACCAATGGTCAAGTTGTAGAATATTGTATATACAGATGTGCAGACGAGGACAGCGGGAGCGTACTTGAAGAGATTCTTCTTTTTTCACGAGAAAATGTAGTTTAAGAGGAAGTAAACGCAAAAAACAGTCTATACATTCATATTCGGATTCTAACCACATAATACCGTTTCCCCTGTTTTCAATGCACGTCGCTGGAATACCTCTGTAATTCAATTGCATATTCCTAAAAAAAACCTTTTCCGAAGAAAAACGCCTTGTTTGTATCCGATTCATAGATGACAGGCTTATTTAGTCACTCACAGCTTCTCAAGATAATAGACGAAAGTTGCTATTTAACTTTAGTAAAACATCCCGAAAATAAGGTTGATTTTGTTACGACCAGTGAATCTATACGCAATTTCTCACGCTCAGGTTTTTTCACCGGTTCATGAAAACCGCCGAAGTTTGGTTCAGTCGTGGTTTTACTCCGGCAGTTACCACATTAAACCGGTTCAAACCGCTATGAAATTTTCGTTCTGAGATTATTAAATTATAATCTGTCGATACGTGTTTATTGTATTCGATTTTCGATAACGTTTATTGTATCTCACATTTCAATAATATTTTATTCAATTACATATTTTCGAATGCAGCTCTTAATATTAAAGAAATAATGTATAAGTTCAATTGTCTGATTATAATGTTCGTATGTTGTAAACTATAGTTACATATTTACACGAAGTAAATACAACTACCATTACGTTAAATTATAATGAAAACTAAAAATCAGAACAGTATTGATAATAGTTTCAGGTTTCTCGTCAGGTACGTGAATTTCTATTTTTTGGTCCTGCTGTAGATTAAACTCAAGAAAATATAACGGTTATCTGTTTTGGTTTTCGGTTCGATTCTTATTCGATACCCTGCTTACTCCCTTCCTTGCCATGAGTTCGTTAAAATTAAAAAAATGAAATGAAAATCAAACGGAGCATCATCTCAATCTCACCCAGTGCATTCCTTTCATAATCTCCACTCCCAACTCTTTCCTTTTCATCTCGGAGGAAAACACGGAAGGAGCCGACTCGAAAAAGAGAGGAAGGTTAGAGGTGACTGGGAGGGCTCCATTCCAAATGTTCTACAAAAAGTATGCTCAACAAATCCCAAACAACGCCGGGCGCCGACATTAACGGAATACGAACCTCTCTCACGATCTCATTCTCGACTAACATCCATCCCATTACCTATGCACGAGCTTCTTACACAGCTTGCTGTTTTGTCGACGTCTTTCTCAAATTATAGCACTTTGGTAAATTGGTCGATGCCCATTAGTTTTTTACTAAACAATTTTCCAGGCCGCGGATAACTGCGCTGCGGTAGTGACACAAGGAAAAAATTAGCGTTTGATTCTGTCTTCGCCGTTAAGAGGATTACGACACCAACCTCCCGTTCCAGGAGAAAACAGACCTTGAAATAGTGCGTGCGGAAGTGCGACCTTTTTAGAATTACATCATCTTATAATTCTGAAGTGATAGCTAATCATGTTCGAATTGAGGCTCTGCGTGCTTTTTGCTCCACCGAATAGTGCGCAAAGAGAAAATCGTGTGGAATAACATTCACGCGGGAAAAACTCGGATCTTCCATCCGCACGACTGATTTGATGCTACATAGGAATGTTAATGAGGTATAATTTGTTGCGTAATAAAAGTCCACGGTGAATGAAAGAGAATGTAAACGAAAGACGAAATCCTTAGCCTGAGATTATCCAGAAAAAATACATTATGTGAATATTAATTAAATTTACTTATACGTAAAAACAGATAAAACAGTTTCTATTTCAAACCAAAAGTATTTATTTCTTTTTTAAATTATATTGAGTTACATTCTTAAGCAATATTTCTCTTCGAAGATCAATTTTCAAGTCAGAATAACGTAGGAGAAGTATGTTAGAGGGATGACGCACCATAAGTTAATTATAGCCGTATTTTCCTGATTTACTTTTATTATTTCTTATTGATATTCAGTCAATATATTCATCGATCTTTAAGGTTTACTGTGGTTTGAGAATGAAAGATTAATCCTTATAGTTATTAAAAATTCTGTTACAGTATAAGTATTCTACAATAACAGAAAAATATATAAAATTACTCAATAGAGTTAATGAGAAATATTTTGTTACGCTATTTCTATTTCATGCTATTAATTCTTTACTCCAAAAGAAAACCTCTAACGATTTCAGAAAAAAATATATAAATAGTATGGAATTTGGCCTATGGAAACTAATAGCTGTCATGATTTCTTTTATCAATAGAAAATTAGATGCAATTGATTTTTCACAGAGAGGCATCGTGATCGTATTTCAATAATGAATCTATGGATTATATCAGAATGTCAGGAGAAGGCGGAATCAGGCGTGATGCTTATGCGTGCACGAAGAATCTTTCCACTGATAAATGGCGGAGGGCGTCGGAGGTAGTTGTACATACTAGACCGCGCTTGAAATGATATCAAAGGAGCTCCCTCCCAAAACACCGTTATTAATCGTGAGATCCCTTTCTCCTCCCTTATCCCTTTCTTTCCCGCAGATCCACTGTGAATGGAGAATGAAACGGTAACCGATCTAAATGGAGATGGATTCGTAAAAATTATTCACGAATTCACGCACCGAATAAGTAGACCCCTAAACATTTGAAAGATGAACATTATGATGGCAAAATGACAAATCATCTTTGAAGGATCAATCTTCTTAAACTGAGTCGCCAGCGGTAAATTGTAATGCATGGAGTGCTTGGACAAATTCAGTAGACATTAATATCGCAAATGATTACCAATATTTAATTTATTTATATACATTTTATATTTTTGTTTCTATAAAACCTACATATTTATATGCTGTATTAATTCTCTCAATGTGATTGTATGTATTATATTTATTAATAATACCTAAATAGTGTATTCATAATTCTAAGACTATTTTATATAAACAATACTCGATTATTATAACAATAAATAATGAATAGTAATAATTTCCGCGGTGTCGGAGTGTTTAGCGCACTATCGATCTAACCCCTAGGTCCCGGGTTCAAGACCCAGTTAATTGGATTTCTTGGTTATGTAACACTTGAGTGATTGTCCATTGTTTTTTTGACACCTAGTACTGTAGTTGAACAGTTAATGAAAGTTTTTGAGGACTTTGGGAAATTTTTTCGAAGGAATGAATAGCTTTCAGAGGCAATATTTAAAACAATGTTTTACTAAATTATGAGGTTTACTTCGAAGATTCATATATCCAGAGATAAGTGGTATTTCAAGAGCCTGCCCTGCCCATGGGTCAACATAGGTAGGCAGCACTCCATACTTGTACAAGTTAAGTGAGAAAACATGTTCAGTTAGAATTTGCGAAAATTTATGAAAGCGGATTCGAGAAAAGCATTCACTTTCCTTTAGGATAAAATGAATATATTAAATTATTAGCAAAATTAAATAAAGATTTTATCGTTGAAATGTAAAACTAAAATTTAAGACTCATTCCTCATAAATGTGATTTTAGGCACCAAGGTCTAGGAGGTTTGCTCTAACTCTAAATTCACACCTCGATGAATGTATATCGAATTGCACCTTGAAAAAATGGTGCTGATCTTATAGAAGAGTTATTTAATTCTAAAATTAACGCATTATTTTAGTCTGAAATTAGTTAATCATTGTTATTGCGAATTTTCTCGTATCCTATCCTATGTCCTATCGAAAACCACCGCGTAGATAAAACTACCAAAATCATCATAAATGTTTCTGATTAATGTATTCTACGCCCACATATTTGGCAAGGATGAAAGTCGAATCTCAGCGATCCCAAGCATCTTCCTGCAAATGCAAATTACTTCATCCCCTGCCTCCGGAGATATTTCTGCAGATGTCCGTTCAGTTAAGTGCAAGTTAAGGGTCATCGTGGTCCATTCACATTTGGTGGGTGATGAAGACCTCGCCAGCGAGTCCACGGTTTACAAACAAGGGGCCTTTGTCGGAGTGACTTTCAAAATTTTGAAAAACAGAGAAGTCCCGTTCGGAAGACGCTGGCATTTTAAGCCGGTTCATCTTTCATCCTCAGATAAGGTCACGTGAGGAGTGGGAGCTCTTCTGGGGACTCTTAAGATCCATAAGAGGCCAAAGAACCTCATTGAACCGATTTAGTAATCGAACCATTCGATTGAATGGCAAAGGTCGAACAGCCACTTCATTAGGGAGACTGAGAGACGTTATTCCATTCGCCAGAAGAATATTTGATGGAACTATGGCCCATATATTGGCAATGGCGATGACAAACTAATTAAAGATCTTAGAGGTCTTATTATAGGCTGAGATTGAGACTGAAAAGTCTCTTCTTTTATATAACCTTTCTTCAATTATGTAAATGAAAACATAAATAATAATGTAATAATGAATAAAATAAGCGGTTGGCTCGGGATGCCCGCTTACTGTTACAGGGAGGGAGGGAGGTGACAGGGAGAGTAACAAACCACTTACTATACCGATTATCATTGATGTTGATAAACTAAAATAAGGCTTTTGGAACTCTTTGCAGTCACAATGATTATGAAATTTTATACAGAAGATTTTAGGAATATCCTGAAATGGGTTTAAAAACTATAAGAATGTAAAATAATTGAATTGATTCTTGAAAAATATGCCTCAGGCCAGAGGTGGGGTGCCTGCTGCCTCCAGGCCTCTTTGGGCGTTCTTTGCGACCTTTACGTCACTTTCTGAAATAAATACTCCTTTAAAAAATTATAATTTACAAGTCTTACGGATGACCCTACGTAAAAAAAGTGGCTAGCGTTGTCTATATAGTGATTGAATGAATTCATTTTCTCATGCAAAATATCGATGTTTAACAATTTTATATTTAGGAAATACGCAACAGATAAGTGCCCTAATACTAGTCTTACATGCAGCCTTTCTCATGAGAGCTAAATTTTGCATTGCGATGGAAAAAGATTTCCCAACCCTAGTCTGGGCCATCAACTCAAAGAAAGCGCAAACTGCAACGCAGTAAAATCCTTTATTTGGCTGAGAAATAAATAAACGTAATTAAATTATAACCAATATAACCACTCTATCATCGAAAATATTCCTCTATCAAATAGTGACTTTAGAGAGATATCTTTTCCCTTTCTTAAACGACCATTAAGAAGATCTCCTTAAACGACCATTAAGAAGAAAATACTCCTTCGATGCGCGTCCTCCCATTAGAGGACCCTAGATATTGTGGGAATGAAACACCGATAGCCCAGAGGCAAGTGTTCGAGTGGGCGTTCAAGTGAAAGGTTCTGTCGAAGAGTGAATTAATCCGCTGCTGCAATGACAGCGCCCGGTTCCAACTACCTCATTATGCGTGCCGTACTTTGATAGGAAAGCATGTCATTTCAGAGCATTCTCACCTGACTTATAGTGACGCAAAGTGTTTCATAAAACGGGGTGGGGCTGCCGTAATGATGATGTCCTCTCGATGGCTCATATCTTTTAACGTCGGAGTTTTTTTAACCGAGGGCGTTTAATGCCGTGCATCAGCGATAAAATCTCTGAATGGCTAGCAATTTTATAAATGCCCTCTCATTTCTTTGAAAGACAACAGTTGAATTTTGTATTTCAATTATTGCGCTTAACAAATGATAGCGTTTTAAACGTGATTTGTAAAACAAAAACCCCATCGAGGTAAGGCTCACCATTCATAAGCTCAACGGATGACGGTCCTCAAGACACTGAATAATTTAAGGTCGGATACCAAACAAAAACTATAAGTTAACTTACGAATTCTACTTTCTTTACAAAGATATAAACTCGATCTAAGCGATTCAATTAAGGGGCACACCATTACAGTATAGATAAGGAATGATTCTAACCCCACGTTAAGAAACATTCACTAACAAACCATGTGGAAACTGCAAGTGTTCCAAAAAATAAATGTCGATGCCAGTAGAAACGAAGGAACCACATTTAAGGTGTACTAATTTATTACTTATATTTCACGCCTTAGGAGTCCTAGTAACTAAACTGCAGGGAAAATTGATGGCAGCATTTAAATTGAAGCTTTCTTGAATTATAGATTTAGCTTCCATCAAACGCAAATTTCGATCTTTAATAACAGAAATTTGAAAATATAAATGATACCCTTTCTTACAATGACCCCATTCAGAGGCTACTTTATAAATATTATGGCTAAATGAAAATATGAATATATTTGGTACATATGTTAACCTTGCATTTATAAACTCTCTATCTATTTTTAAATATGAAAATTTAATTTGGAATTTTGGAGCAAGTTTAGAGCAAGTTTCTATGTCAGTAAAATTTGCAAACGACGTATATAGCTTTCTACGTTCACGAGAAGAATACCAGACCAACACTTGTGCAAATTTTCATATTCAGTCGCATATATGAATAGCGTTCTTCAGTTACGTATTTATTAACTGAAATACCTGAATTTCAATAGTATGGAAGAGATTAAGATTCATTGATAGGAATTAAGTGATCCTTACAAACTTCATCAATATGTTTAAAGAATCATGCGCACAAAATAAGAGCACACAAATATAAACGAATTCTACCGAGGGGTTGGGATATCCTATCGGGGGATATCGAAGGATACATCTGTAACTATTGACCTTGAACTTAAAAACGGCAATCCTGTAGGAAAACTGACAAGATCAACAAAAACTGACACGGAAAAATATTTCTTCAGACAATTATATGCATGAATATTTATACAAACAATTTCCGAGGGAAATCGTCGAGAGAGGTTAGCAATAAACAGGACGAATCCTGTAAAATCGGAGAACCCTCTTTTTAAAGGAATATAAAAATACAAAATTGTAGTGAAAGATTTCATGTTAGCAATTTAAGGAGGAGATGCAGGAGGAGAGAAACGGAGAACGTGAGAGGGATTCGAAGGTATAGTGCGGAGACTCATTCGAAGTGAGCGATAGAATAAGTGGAGTTAATCGCCTCTAATGATGGGCTATGACGGACAACAAAACACGCCGTCCGGAGAGCCGTTGAAGAATTTACGATTTCGGATCGCTATTGAAGAGAAAGGAAGGACGAGATTGAATAAGTACCGAAAACTCGAGATGGCCGTAATCGGAGTTATTGATTCCCGAGAATGTTAATCGCGTCCGAGGATTGAGACTTTGCCGCACCCGTTGCGTTTTACCTCGTGTTTAATTAAATATTTTCCTAGTCCACGCCCCTTTGAGAGCGTCTCTCCATTGAAAATCCATCATTAGCCTATTAATACCACAGGAAGAAGGAGATTCTAATAATGAATGGGATGGCTGTTGATATCCCTGCCATTCTGGGAAAAGAATCGGTGCATTGGAGAAGTTAATTTTCTTCATTCATCGCATAGGTGCTAATTTTAGCTATCGTCTCGTCGCACAGAACGGACTCACTGTGGAATTATTGTGATTAAACATCGCGATATTGTGCGATTTGAATTCGAGCGAGGGATCCAAGAGTCACGTGCTCAAGAAGATGTGATCGCCATTAATCACAGGAATAAATTTACGAAATTCTTCTCCCCCGACGTGCTTGATTACGTTTTTCCCATGTCCCATCCATCTCCGGCGCATTACGGGCGGTAATCCTGGAATTCTTTAATCCTATCTCTGACAGTCCCGCAATGAAGGCGGGGACCCCTTAATGGAACACCACCTCAACCATCACGACTCCATAAGGCGCCTTCAACGGAGAAGGATCGCTCCTCATAATCCACGTAACTTTCGATTGGATTCTGAAATTGTATTACTCCCTTAATGAAGGCGCAAATGGGGCGCGGCATTAAGAAAGTCTTCGTCGGACTATACGGAGACGATTAAGGCTCTCTTCTCATCCTTCGAGAAGGAATTCAATTTGGGGAGAGCGTCCCCTGCGTTTCTGAAGACCGTTTCGCGGGATGAGCGAAAGAACGTGAGCGCCAGAAATCGGTTCGAATTTTTTTTCGTATCGTGTTTGGTTTTCGTGGATGATGATGCGGGAGGTGTTTGCACAGGGAGCTCCCAAATTGGGGGCCCCGGAAAGCGAGCGTAATGGGAATGTGCGAGTAATTAAGGGATGGAAGGAGGAGAAAAGGGCGGTCGTCGGAAATCGAATGTTCGTGAGGGATTTCAGGGCGGCGATCGGAATGGGGCTAACGGACGGAGTTTTTTGGGCGGAATTTATGTAATGGGTTATTGATAGTTCTCATCTTCTCTCCCCAAATGTTTTCGGTCCAACGAAAGACTTTGCGCCGGAGCTATGTTTGCGGAGGAGATTTTTCACGCGGGGGATTGATTGGCTCCCCGCAGGGATTCAATTTGTTATCTTACTCGGGTATGTGAAAACTTAATCCTTTTCGTTTGGTTGGTAATATTAGTATGCGAGAATACGATGGAGGTCTTGGAACTCTGCAAATGATTTTTAAAATAATCCCGATTTTTATGAAATCTTAATGAATTAATTTTGTTACCATCCTAACTTTTCCTAAATTAGTAATTAATTATATCTACGGAGCTGTCCTATATTCGGAATCCTTAGCCTGCCTATATTTGAATAATATCAACTATTTCATGTGTCTAGCTAAGTCGAATGTGATATTTCGAGACTAAGTCTAACTAAGTCGAATGTGATATTTCGAGAAATAAAGTATGACTAGAAACAGGAGTTATTCATGAAATGTAAAGAAATTTTTACTAGAAACTTTTAACTCAGTCTCGCTTGATAATACTGCAATGCAGTGAAACGACTAAGAACTAAAAAATAACGCAGTATACATAATTTACGGAGATTAAAGTAAGTGGTGAATACAGCTGAGGTCGCATAAAACATTACAGAGAGCATGATTTAAGTTTCTTTCTGATATTTTTATCATTTTTCTTCATTGGTAAGAGACGTTCACCCGGTAAATCGTTTCATCCCCTAACATCCATATTAAAGAACGAATATGAGAAATGCTATTTACTACTCATCCGCTATGACTGTATAGAAATACAGGCTGGTCCAACGGGAAAATTATACGGAGTAATGATGTGTAAAGTGCTCTCGGGTCTCCAACCGGGTTGCCTCCTGCCAAAGGGTCGACGTTTCGGGCGCGTACTCTGCACCCATCTTCAGAAATCAGTTCCTGAAGATGGGTGCAGAGTACGCACCCGAAACGTCGACCCTTTGGCAGGAGGCAACCCGGTTGGAGACCCGAGAGCACTTTATACATCTTATTCACCGGGAAAAATCTACTTCTTTCTACGGAGTAATGATCATTATCTTTTGAAATATACCATTTTTAGACGCTGAGAAGAATATGTTATCATGCACAATTAAAAAGGTAAATATTAGAAACAAAATCCATGGTGAAAATGAGTATATTATATATACATAACCTCTAAATAATTTCTTATATGCATACTATTTCTAAAGTGAACATTCTGCTTTAGTGTATCCTCATGAGCAAAATTCTATTTACTGAAACGTGAGGCAATTTTCGATTCACCATTTAAATTACTATTTCTAGTAACAGCCATTCAACTGGAGCGGAGCATATTGATAGATTTATAAAGAAAGGAATTTCAATCTCAGTATCTGAATGAATGATGAAGGGGTAAATTCCGCCATAGTCGGAACTTAACCAAAGTTTCCCACTTTCCGGGAGGTTGCATTATCTAACTAAGCTACAATTAACGCATAATGTTAAGACGGCATCTTACAATAATATGCCCTTTGTGTGAGCACAGGGTCTGATAGATCATCTGAAGCACACCGTGTTCCATCAGAGATTTAGAATTTTGAGGGAAAGATTGTTCTAATACCGTAGCTTGATTAGATAAAGTAACCGCCCGGGAAGGGAGAGATACAGGATCAAGTCCCGGTTTTGCTGTACTTTCTCTCCTTCATCTACATCTACGTATGTATCCTGCAAGACGATTTTGGTTTTTGGCAGGGGGTGCAAGAACTCTACTCTTTATTCCTTTATCAATTACTTTCGCGTATCTTTTAGGGAAAATATAAATTTTTGAATTCTTGAAAATTGAAATTCTTGTTCTGGTGTCTATTATTTTGATCTTCCGCAGTTTCACAACTGCCAATGTATCATTGAGGGCACATAATATCGAATACATCTTCTATGAACGTATTCCCTCTAAATTTATTGAGTAAAATAAAAAGTGTTTCATAGCACCTTCTTTCTTCTAAAGATTCCCATTCTGCGTCGTGAAGAATTTGAGTAACGCTCACCGATTTGTCGTAGCAGTTATTTACAAAGCATAACCTTAGGTTGGTCTTCCAATTCGCGAATACAACACTTCCTTCGCCTAAATTCAATCATTTATTTTATACGCCCTGCAATATTTGTGAAGACGATATTTAGGTTTATAGAGAAATATGTTAAAATATTCGCCAAATGCCAGCGTATAGAAGTATTTCCAACGGAGCATTCACCATTGATCTGTAACGCCTTACGTTCGTGGAGAATGAACCTGTTGCGATTGATTCTTTGTCTCGGTCTGCTTACACTGTTGATTTTTCCTCCAAATTGCCCTTCAGATTGCATGTGACGAGGATTCATCCGAGTAGAACTCACACGGATGTAATTATTAGTGGAGCTATTGACCGAGTTAAAGCTAACGCACGCCTCAAAGGGAACCGCTTACCCCTGTGCGGAATGCCTCGCATCAGGGTATCACTTTGAACAGTGTCTCGGGGGTTCTGCATGACTTGAAGGAAATGAGCCTTCTTCGCTGTAATTGCTGGTATTTTCTGCCTTTGAGTGCTTCGAGAAATTCCAAAGCCTCGCTACCGCATCGGTGAAACCCAGATTTCTTGCGTCTTTCGAGAAAAAAATTAAGATCGTGATAACCCGTCGTGAGAGGTCGTTAATTATTTCAGAAGAGAATCGAAAATTAATCGAACCTGCGGGTTGCTTCGATTCAAAAATTAGACACAGTTGCACGAATATCATCAAGAGATGCAGTTTGCATAATTTATATGCACCGAATCACTAAAAAAGAGACGGATATCGCTATGAGATGGTTTTGGACCTAATGTATGATGTCTGTTAATGGCTTCATTCTCCGTTTGCTTACGAATCATTTCAACGGTTATCATTCCGGTTGGATATGAATGCTAGGATCATTAAAAATGATTATTAGATTCTAGTAAGGTAAACACGATTAATGTAAAGGATGAAAATTACGAATACATGAACGCATATGGTTGATTAAACAAGGCGCTCCTAGATAAACGTGAAATGGTACTGCAATAATTCTCTTATCTCATAATACGTATAATTAATTGTTTCTTTGCACTCATCAAAATATAAACTATTTAATTACATAAACATTTTAGGTATATTAGAGCTATATATATATATATATATATATATATATATATATATATATATATATATATATATATATATATATATATATATATCTGTATGTATATATCATTAGCTGCTTATGCACCTTACTATTCGCCTTTGAGAGTGTGGCAGGTGACGTGTGCATTGAATTATTTCACTAGTAAGAGCAAATTTATACTTAGATTTCTCAATTACCAAAACTACCTTACGTCACATATAATCGTTTCATCTCAAACGAAACTAATGAGGCGTCCTTTGTTGTTCATGCTTTATTCTTTTCAAATATATAAAGGCAAAAAAGAAAGAAAGTTATCAAATGAGCAGAATTGAAATCAGTGATCATTATGAACATTGAGCTTAGTTCATTCCCCTTTTATCAGTTAAAACAGTAGATTGTCAGCAATAGCCACAATCATTTCTAGCATGTGTGACTCTTTAGCTCATATAAAATACCCGTATTATCTTAATTTCAGGTAACTATCCAAATTCTCCTCTTACAAAAAAAGAATCCAATTTATCAAAGGAATATCATGAATGGATTACTTCTCACCTCCTGAAGCTTTCTCGTCGCATTATTCAAGATGTGCAATGGATGGAAGCCTGTAGACATGTAAAAAGAAAAAGTCAGTGGAAAACCTCCAATACTTCATCACACTATGTTAGTATTTGCGAATTGTGGAGTAGCAGTAGAGTTGAGTAACAAGTATTTATTGATAGCACTTTGGATTTAGCAGTTATAGCTTTGCGAAAAGGACTTTTACCTACAGAAATCAAGCGCTATCTTCGAGATGATGGATGGTGAGAAAGGTTGGGTGTCACAAAGATGTAATGTTTGGAGGTGATTTCAAAAGAGTAAACATTTTGTTCTAGTATTGAACATAGAAATCTTGGAAGATAATATGTTATTATTCGTATTTCTTTTCCTTTCGAAACAAAATTGCCGGTTTTAAGAATACGAGGCGTAATCGTTGGAGCATGAGAAACCGTAGTATGCGAATGAGTTCTATAATTTCCATACCTTTCTAATTTCAGCAGTTACTTAATCCTTTGGCTCGCCGCCTTAAGGCATGCGGTGAGCTCTTCCGACGCACGCATTTGATTCCGTTATATCCTTATACACTGACTAACATCTCATGACCCCGATATACTCTGCACAGCGAATCCTTTCTCTCACTCCCCATCTTTCTATTGGCGATGCTTCATCTTCCATCGCTCGTTTATCTCCTTTTCTATTCATATTGCTATACTCACCATCCCATTCTATATCTCATCTGCTGATTGTTATCTTTGCCATTTCATTCTACAAATCTATCTCTTGCTCTCCCATATCAGATTCTCTTTCTTCTCTCATTTTCCATGCCTCTCTCCCCACTCTCCATCGTCTTCACTTCCAACCTTTTTCTCTTCTGAGGCATTTAATTAATGTACTTATGGAAATACGAGCGGCCATTTGTGAATTTTACTAGTCTACTCATCACGGAGTAATCGTGCGCAAAAATATATAGTGAATATAGTCTCTCCAAATTCTCTCCAAGAATGGAAGATATTTCTCGATTGAAAGATTCAATTAGATTAATACTCGTGGATTAAAAAAAAATCAATGCATAATTTGAATTATTAAAATATAAATATTAAGAGCTAAGTAGCTAATTACTAATGACTGGTAATTATAAGTATTCACACATACAACGCTAACCGAAAATTGGGACGAAATAAATATCAATTTCTAATGTTATTCAATGTACAAAAATTTTAATCTTTTACTTGGGTTCGTTTTATGAAAATAGCATTTTCTCAGAATCGGTTATCGGTTCAATGCACCGATTAGCATGCCACCATTTAGAGGTTGCCAAGAATGCAAGTGCACGCAAAATTTTCCCGACGCATTCACTGTATCTTTATATTTCCCCGCATTTCCTTATCCCCAGCTTGCACATGTCCTTTATCCCCAAGCCGATTCTCTACCTACTTCACCCTTGTTGAAATCTTATCGAGCACAAAATCTATTCCAGTCGCCTGTCTCACCGCGATATTCCAATGATAACCGAAGAGCAGCGTTTGTTTCTCTTGCATCTTCCGCAAACGGTTGGACAGAGAAAGTGAAGAGTCCCTTATGTCCTTTAGCGGGATTGGCTGGCTGCAGCATAGGAGGAAAATGACCAGTTAGAGTGAGAGGTTAAAAACGCCGCCTTCTCCATAATAGAGGATACGAATGCTTATGAGAGGGAAAGAAGGAGATTGCTATAAGAGGGAGAGATATCTCGCCTCGAACACCTGGGTGCAGAGATTTATCGGCGTCCGATAATGCCCGCGTACGAGTTAACAAGGGACGAGCTCGCGGGATGTTCTAAGTGAAGCAATAATATTACGTGATGGACTTTTTGCCTCGTCCGAGTACCATGGATATTTCTCGGAAATGCGGCGGTGTAATCAAACAGGCTTGAGCCCTTTATGAGCCCAGATATTATTGAGAATTTTTATTAAACAGTGAGCGGTTCCATCAAAAATAGATACAATTTTAGTAGAATTTCTATTTCGGCCGATTCCTCCTCTTCAATGTATTCTGCAAAAGTGCTTTTTAAAACATTTTTTCAATATGATGGCTAACAAAACACGTTTGATTACGTTAATAAATCACACTAACCGAGGATAGGTAAGGCGTAAATGTATTACCGCTGACGTTTAAGAATAATGGTATCATTTTACTTTGGAGCAGTAGTTTTAAACCAAGGAGGCTCACCACGGGGGATGTGAGAAGCTTCTTTAAAGAGTGTGAGGTGTTATGATAAAAAAGTATTACTCATTAAATAAATGCACCCATCAACGAGTATGCTATTATTTCTCATTCGTTTTTAGGTTTTGTTTCGGTACATAAATATCCGAATACTAATAAATAAAGCTCAATCTTTTTATACGCTACAGAGAGGCCAATTTTCGTACTCTACCGCGAAAAAGTTGTCTATAAATCATTCTGAGATTTGAAAAGATGCCAGAAACTGAGAAGACTGAGAACCTCTGCTATAGATCTTCGTATAACATGCCATAAATTTAAGGTATTTAGCTAAATCACTAAAGAGTTAAACTTAAAGTTACTATTTTGAACTTTCCCTTAATTTATGGAATACATACCGCATTGAATCTCTAAATGAGGATTTAAATGTATTTTCTGAATAAAATTAGGGAAATCTCCGCTCTCACTCTTGCTCAAAGGTGAAGAAGAGTGTACTGGATTTCAAGATGTTCATACTTGATTAAAGACTTCATTCTTAGTTAAATTCTATTGTAGAAGTGTCAACAACAGTGACCGTAAAATTCAGCGAAAACTATCAGCGATGATGATAGTTTTAGCTATTTATGCTGATTTTCGTTTCATTGATGATCAGTAGACGCTACTTAGCGCTCTTTTGCAGATTGTAAATCTATAGCAGCTACCAATACATCTACACACGGACCCTGCAGAGACTTGAGCGAATGGCAACATAAGTACTCGTTCAGTAAAATTAATGAATTTGTTTAATCTCTTGTATCCAATTAGTTATTCAAATTCGAATGTACATGCTAAGATTTTAGGCAAGGATGGATAATTAAAATACCGTCCAATAAACAACGTTTCACGGTTGAAAGGCCTATGATACGGAAGAGAACGTGACGGAGCAAGAAAAGGACAGAGATCGTGAATTATGGAGTGGACGCGAGAGATAGAGCCGTTGAAGTTATGCGCAATCAGCGTAAATCAACGTATTTTTAATAATCGATCTCCTTTCGCGTTTGAGTTAAAGATGTAAGGTTAGTTTCGAATCTTTGGCCTCTCTAGGAGGAAGTGACGTCAATATGAGGCATGCTGAAAGAAAGGACGTTGAGATGACTGCAGTTGTGGTTGGTCAGTTACAAGCAACTGCCCTAGCATACTTTCGGGAGAATACAAATCATGCGCTATACACAAAGTCTATGAATATTCAAACGGACATTATATGAATACCTATCAGGAGCGAAAAATTGAAGAAAATTTAGCCAAAATTAAAACTGGTACTAAAGTAATTATTGACATAAATAAGTTTTCATAGAATGTTTTTAACTTTGCGTTACCTCTGATAACAAATACATTCTTGTGCTTGCACCGACTAACGCACTTTAGTAACATAGAACTAACATAGAAGCGATATTTTCTAATTAATTTTGATTATGTAGTAAACTCTACCAAGCTATTAATGCTATAAAATTTAAAAGATTTGACTAATGTAGTTAATGTTTATGGAACTTTCCTTTGGTGCCCAATATGTACGAGTTGTATAAGGTGGAAAGTAACATTACTTACAATATGTGACCAAACGTCTCTATTGTGTGCAAAAATAATTCTTGTTATTTTATCTTCGTGAAAGTGTGCCTGTATTTTTGTTGTTTTTTTTCGTTCGTTTGTGTTCACTTTCTGTATTGCGCTTTTTCTAAGTGCAAAGTTATGTCCGTAATCTATAAAATAGTTTTCTACAGATTCCTTTTTTTAAACTCTCTCTTTCTTTCAAAATTTGAAAAAGGGACTTATGTAAGAAGAGACTCATTGTCTCAATCAAGAAACTGTAAAAATCGTTTTATTGTTATTTTATGTGACCACGGAGAAAATGTTTAGTAATAATAAAGCATGATAAATTTTCTGGAAGTTGAGGAAGGAAGAATGGATTATCACAAGAAAAGAATCCGATAAGATGCGATTTTCTGAAACTTTGAGAAATTAAAATGAGATAGTTGCTGTAAAATCTCCTAATAATATCACAAAAAGTTATTTGGTAGGGAAAGGAATTTCAAAACATTTCAAAATTCATGAATAAAAGTAAAATCATGTATGCAAAATTAAAACAGGAATATCGACGTGGCAGTACTTTTACCATAAAAAGGTAAGGGTCTAAAGTTGTAACCGTTTTACTTGTCGCGATAAATCGAAAAACTCATTTTCATAGGTTAATATTCTGCGATAAATGTATGGAAGTTTTATTTTCAGTGAATAATAATGAAGCAAAATAAATCGTATAAGGTAGTGGTACTGCTGGTAGTTCTTCGGTATGAAAGGTGCGAATTTCTCGTAATTATGCGTGACACTACTTGTTTGTGGTCTCGATTTTTTTATCTATGAATTTCCAGTTTTCTCGAACGCCCACAAATGTGAACTTTGAGGAATTATTTCAATTTACCTTTGATTCCCTTTGAAATTTTGGGTCGTAATACCCTTAATTATTCCCGTATCAATGTTCTAATTTGACAGGGAAGTCCGAAACAATGCAAGATACTAGAAAATAAACTGTGAGCCGTTCAACTCTTATTTTATTTTCATTTTATAAGTTATCTCCCATGGGGAATGATCTACCTCTACTAGCTCCATTATATAAACAGTAAAAATAATTTTCCCGCAATTTTTCCAACCTACACATACATGCAATCCCTTTACCAAGAGAAATTATTCGTGCTTGCAGATGAGTTTTGATTTCATAGATGTCGCTCTTTATTTAGCATCAGGAAAAGAGTGGGCTGATGAAACGCACCGCATGAATTACACGCGCATCCTTAATAGTTTTCATCCTCGGGATAGAAGATTACGGAAATATCAACGGTTATGCTTTATCTGACATCTTCAATCCAAATGCAATCTATGCAAACTAAGGAAATTACATTCTTGGGGTAATGGTCAACTTCTCATAATTTTTCTTCACAATCTTTTTCATCTTATATGAATGGTTATTAACAAGGGCGTATACGCCTTTGTATTAATACGGATATTACGGGCGTTGTGCAACTAAATCTGCCATTCTTCTTCCCGTAATTTTCATAGAAGTCAATTTATGTGAAAATTACCGATGTCTCGGAAGATACGTTCAGTCAATTCAAAGTAACCATAAAAGCATTATTTTCTATGTTTCTTATTTCTACTGAAAAATAATATCACAGATTATTAGGAAAATACCTCATAAGAACCTTAGGCAAGAGAGCCCCGTCGACTTAACCTGAATGACGTACCCTTCCGCGTAAAAAATTATTTCCGTTTTTCTTTGCCATATTATTGCAATTTACCCCGAAATTCATTAATTATAAGGAAATAAATTTGAATTTGAAATTTTTATTCGTAATAAGACCCTTTAAGTGCTATGAATGCCATCAATCCCTTAATCTTGCGATGCGCTATTAATGAAACAACCACAACAGGTCCATTCTTTGCACTTTCCCGTTATTGTCAGTTTGAAGTTTCCAGATTTACAGCACGATGAATTTTACGGTAAACTTTAGGAAAGAGTACTTCAGTAGAGGAATACCTATTTATTACCATCAACCTATTTGAAGTTTTATCACCTTGAAAATCTACTGTAATTAGGTATCCTAAGGATAATCTATACACGATGGCATGACTTCCAGGAAAATCCCAAATTTTAATAGTAAAAAATTAATTATGCTGATCCTTAGTAAATTTTCACACCTTCACCTGAAGATGCTTCTCCGTTGATGAAATAATAGGTCAATAATCAAGTTGTGGAAATCTAATAAACTTTTGTTTTAAAATAACTCAACATATTCTATCATTGTAATAAACGCTTTCTTAAGAGTCCAACTCCTCTTTGTGCGGCACATAACCTGTTTCTTTCCAATACTATAATTTCTTACTAGAATTTTTTCCTATTTTCTTAGCAGATCCTAGACAGTTAAAGTGAAGATAAATCTGCAATTAAAATGGAAATACTGAATGAACATATGTTCGTAATACAAGAGTAATAAGAATTATTTTGGATGAATTCTTACTAAAATAAAAATACAAAACATTGTGTTTTCCGCCGAGCGAGAAGTTTCCTTGACCTTTGTGCCACCCGTTGGTGATAAAAGATTGTATACTACTGAAATGCTAGCATGGGCCCTCCGAAGACGGTTAAGGTGGACCTAAGAAATGTACTGCGGCTGCCAATATCCGTAAGGAATGCGCCACTTATTATTTACCTAAACCCGAGCTAAAATATAAGAATAGAGGAAAAACGGAAAATATAATATTTAGAACTTATGAGCCGTAGATTTCGCGCATTCGCGAAATGCACGATGACACTTGGTATCCCTCGCCGCATCTCTGGAAACACGCCCGTTAGCTCATCCCTTCGTTCACGAGCACGCAATTCCACTCTCGGAGGCTTGTAAGGGCGCGGCCGACGCCTTTCGCAACTCTTTTGTTTTTCCCATTTCCATCTTTTTCTCCCCGAGACGTCGTGACGGCCCCTTAAGCCCTCTCCTTCAAAGAGTGGGCGTAAGATTGACCTTCCTAGCGGAGGCAGCGACCCGCGGCAAAGAATGAGCGAAACCCACGCCGACAGCTGCGAGCCGATTCACTTTTCTTCGTGCATCGCGAGAGACCCCGCCGAAAGCATCCTTCCGACGGCCACTCCCCGCCGATGGGCCGCAATCCACTTCCTCGTGAGAAATACCTCGCTGCTGGAAGATTCGCTCCCTGCAAGATGATTCTAGTTCTTCTCACTCCGGAGATGTGTGAATTTACATTTATGCGACCTTTTTATAAACTGCGAACAACTTCTCGTTGAAAATGTACGGAAACCTACGACGGTAAATATAAGACTTCTAGATGATGGAAAAATAAAGCGATGTCCGGACGTTTCACCGAAGAGTGAAGTGAAGTTTTACCCAAGCTCACTCTTCTGGAGAATTTAAACACAAAGACATTACGCCTAAGTCTTCTCACCCAAGAGGTTTTGCCCAAGGAATGTTTTTCAAACTGAATCTTGACAGTGAGTCGGGAGGTAATTATTTGCGGTTTATTCCCGCACATAAATATCGATGAGGAAGAGGAAACGAATTTGGCATGCTTCTCTTATAGATGAATCTACCATATCTTTAAGAACCGGTGAAATTTTGGATGCCCAAATTATCCTTCAATTGAACTGATTCAAGGAATAAAAGAAATGTCACTCCGCTTTGAGGAAACAGTTCTAAATATCTCACTAATATTCAAAGTAAGATACAAATTGTACTTATTTTAAGAACGGAGAATAAGTGATCACTCTTCACAGCTCCTTAGCAAGAACATGTGAAACTTATCACTACGTATGAAATCGATGATTTAGTAAAAAAATACGACTGTGAGCAGGCTACGTATTATGATGTCCTTCGCCAATTTCACAAGGATTTGAGGAAAAACGAGAAGTACTAGAAAGATTGTTCACATTCGGGAAATTTTACAGGATTCATAGCGGGATATAAAATTGAAAATCTGTCGCTCTAAATCCGGGATTATCGTACCAATTCCAACATGCCTTGCCTAATATGTTTTGAAGAGCTTTAATGCTAGTTATGCAGGACTTTTCAGCTCTTTTAAAAAACCAGTGATTTTCTTTTCAAAGAGGAAGGATAAATCCTCCTCTACTCCGTGTGCTCCATTCAGGACGTCTGCGTAAGACGCGTCCTAAGAATGCTTTCCGTTTAGTGAGGCATCGCTGCCCTCCACCGCGGAGATGAACCGGGAATAATTGATGGCCAAAGGGAGGGGAAATATATAAGGGAACGCGAGCCTATTAATAATTCCGACGTGTTCGACGTAAATCAATGGGGGCGAACCCATTTCCCCTCTCGTTTTTGGATTTTGATGAAGTGCCCATCGCAAATATATCCGCGGTTAAGCCTTTTTAATTCGGGATCTCTTTCGTGGGGCCTTCGGGAAAATCATTGGGAGATAAATGCTCTCCTATACGACTCCCGCGCCACAATTTTCGGGAATACCGTTAGGATTTCGTTTACCGCCGTCTCCCCAGCTTTCGCAGATACGTACCAAATGCCGCCGAGCATTAATCTGTCCGAAATCATTACATTGACCGCTTCCCTTCGGAAGAATTAATGTAAGTTCGCGACTCCCTCCGCTTTGAGATTCGGAATCACGAGTTCATTTCCTGATGCAAACGGAGTCTTTTATCCGTTTCCCGAATGCCGGCCCACGATTCAACGAGGTCCCTCACGAATTTTTAAATCATCCGCAAAATTCGATCCCATAATTTAAAGCGACTTCATCTCCAAAAATAATTCATGGACTTGTGGATAAATCCTCGATGGCGGTACACGAAAACCAACTGCCTATAATTCAAATCAATGATGCCTTAAGTAGGAGAAGATGAAAGGTTATCATTGGAAATGAAAAAAATCGCTCTCTCCAAAATACGTGGACTTGGAAGGTGATGTTGATGTTTAGCTTGTTTTCTGTATGAGAACTTCCTAAGATGGAGAGTAATGTAAGAATTTTGAATTCAATTCGGGAAGGCGAGGACAGTATAACATTAGACCACCACAGAAAAAAAAATTACTCAGGATAATAATTGAGAGCGCTCCTATGGCTCCTGTCATGCTTCATACTACGAGTTCTGAAATTTTCTATTTCAAACACTACTAGTAGGCATCTATGAATCGCTTCCGTGAAATCGAGTTGTAGAACTGAACACTTTTTGGGAAAGGCCGGATCCGGATAGAGTTCCCACACCATAACGATTTTTGGACCAGAAATTTCCCTTTAAGCCTTTTTCTATGCAAATACTGTAGTTGAAAAATAAATATCGCATTTGTAATTCGATTTTATTGCTTTGTGGCACGGAATCAGGCTCTCATCACGTATTTGAGACGAGCAATCAACAAAATTGTGCCTCGGAAGGTTTCCAGATCCCTCGACTAGAAGAGAACTTATTTCGTTAAAATTGGGTACAATTAACAGGATTTTGGGAATGGCATTATAAGGAGATTCAGTGGTGGTCTATTTCCTAGTTTTCCCTAGTCATTGCTATCATGAAATTTAATCTGTTACGTCCAGGGTTCCTTTCCATTTTATTTATCCTAACTTTTACCGATCCCTTTGATTTTACTCTATTAATAACACAAGTATTAATAACACAAGTATCTTCCATACAACCGTTATTTCGTTACTATGATAGGAATTTGAAGGCATCATATTACTAACTTATTAAATCAAAATTGCCTCATTTACGAGGTTAAATTATTTATATTTCACCCAAAAAAAATGTGGAAATAATTCTGTTTTAATTAGCAAAATATCAAAAAAAGGATGTAGAAGGTCAGTGACTTCAGTAAGAAAACACTCTAATATAAGATGACATGTGATTTTATAAAAGGTACTTATATACTCATCATCTAAGGTATTAATATTGCGTAAAAGTAAATGACTGGCGATTAAAATAGGAAATGGATACAGTAGATGAGGATGAAAGTTAAAATTTGAGCCGACTTAACGTTTGTCCAATAACTGAAAGGTTAAGTGAAAGGGCCAGTTGATCATGATGTCTTTTTCCCATAAGCATGATATGTTGGACTCGCACCTGCCCAGAGCGTGAATTTCGCAATCAATTTTATGTGCGTTACCAAAGCAGATTTACCATAAATCTAAGGAAATAGGAGAGACTTCTTCGTGACCTCACGCTTTGAGGTCAAATCTTGAAATCACAACTCATCTTCCATTGTTTTCGTTCCTTAATACTTTGAGCAGGGCCAAGAAAATTTCTTCGCGGATTTTGCGTTGCAATCTAACAGAATGAAAACTTATGCAAGAGCTTATTTTCGAAAATTATGTAAGGACTGGAATTTCTCCTTCCGGAAATAAGGAATGAAAATTTAGTTTGGAGAAAATATAATTAATTTCCGTCTTGAACACTGTGGTTTACAAATTGAAATCTGCCTCTAAATGTTTACTATAGAAACATTTTCTAACTTGCAAGATAACTGAGTATTGATCTTTAACCCATTAAAGCTTATTCCTTTATATTTTCCATTATTTGAGTGTCCCCGCAGGAATAATACTGAGTAAGCATAATTTAAATTTAAATTTCTTATATCTAAAAACTAGTCCAGAATTCCATCCAAAATTCTCACATTTTTAACTGCATCAGACTATATTCCCGCACTTACTAATACAAAATATCTTTCATATCGAAGTAAGCAGTAATTATTAGCTTAGTATCAAGTCAAGTGTGATATATCGGATAGGCGTTGCAAAATTAAAAAGATTCATGATATTAGGAGAATTCTCGCAAGCATTTAAGTCAAGTAAAATGAATATGATTTTTTTTTAACTTACGCATTTACCGAACGGGGCGGTTGGTGTAAATCTGGAGATCTCATATTTTAACAAATACAAGTACAAATTCATTCTTAAAGAATATTATCTGGACACTAATTGATATTCACAGGATTACTCCTTATATTTTCCAGGGTGAATTCACTCAAAACACTCAGCATGTTCTCAGAGGATAACACACTATGAACGTTCACTTTTAGTACATGCAACCCTCTGACGCCGACAGAATAAACATTTTCAAATACTACAGATCACTACTTTGATAGTTTTCCTTATACATATTTCCTCAGTTATAATATTAAATAGGAAGCAATTATTGTGATCCACAAAGAAGATTTGGATCCAACCATTAAATCTTAAATGCATTAAATTTTGTCCAATAGAAGATAAATTGTAAATTGCATTTGTAAATTTGTACATTATAGATTACGATCTCTGACTACACGCCCTTAGATAACTAATCCAAACATTCTTCACCTCTTCCCTTAAAAAAGGCATTTCTAGGAATCGTAATTCCCTAAACGGGCAAAAAGAATCTTAAAGAATTCACATTACAAACACTATGCTATGAAATCTTACGAAAAAACACTCCATCCAAAGGACCGAATCTGCCGCAACACAAAGTTTGTGTGCTTCGACAAAATTTCGTGTGACGACAGCGTTTATCGTTTATTTACTTTCCTTTTTCGCATTCAGTTCTTTTCAATTCGTCATATTTATTCTGCTTGAAGAATGAAACTGTATTTCACCCTCAAACAGGTGTGCGGCGAATTTATTTTTAAAGTACCGTTAAGTCTTCAAAAAGGAAAAACATCTCTAAGATGGTCCTGCCTCGCTTTTTGTGGAAAGGACAGATGCCAAGGACTTACCCGTACCTTCAAGAATTCGGCGCTGGGGCGCGTTTAGGAAACAACGCATTTCCGTATTGTTTTTATATTCGGAGCGGCAAAAACTCTAAGAATTCCCCATTTACAAAAAGATGAGTTATTTAATAGGCGTAATAGCGATAGCTTTTTCACTTTTTAAGCATCTTTCAGTTCAAGAAGTTCTCATGGTTTCCTCGATCACTTACCGAAAACCCCGGGCCAAAAGAATGAAAGCAAAAAAAGCAATAAATTATCTATGAGATGTGGTTGTTTCTCAAGTTTGACAGTTACGACTTCTGCTTATCAAAAATTGTGGTTGTTATTAAAGATCGTGGATGCGGTAATTCTTTATACTAATCAGTGTAATTCTCTTCTCAAGATACTGCATTGCTTTAATGTAGTTTTTCAAAATTTAGTACGTTACTCACGTACGAAGTTTTGTCACTTGCACTTGGTAATATTTAAATGTTTCCAATTTAACTTTATTGAAATATTTTATGATATTTGCTAAATAACCACGTATGCAATTAATATAAAGTATTGTAAATTTTCAAGTTTATGAGCTTCAAGAATCTACTTGCCTACCAGTCATTACTAGAATTTTTCGACCTCAAAACTATGTACTAATCAATATTACATTACGAGATTAAAATGCATCTTTTTCATTATGATATTGATTTTATTGAAGTAGGGAAATTAAATTTAGATCACCTTTCGAATACGTTTTTTGAGGAATACAGTTTCAAAATGTATTTGACCATCAATCGAAGAATATATTTGTAGAACTAACATTTACATCCTTTGTTATGCTGAAAGCTGGCTTTTAAATAGAAATTTTCCTTAATTAATCTTTACTAAACTTGAAAGTGTAAACAGAGATTTAAATGACGATTTTGGTGCACAGAATAATGTAATGCGTAGTATATGATAATATGATTTAGTCCCAAACACATCCTTGGATTGTAATGCACCATTCGGTATAGTAGTAGTAGCTTCAACAACCGAGGTCATTTCTCACATGGGCTCCTACCGGGAATCGAACCCGGGACCGCTTTTATTGAAGTCGAACGCACTACCCACACGGGGAACCCCAGCCGTTCGTTATAATTACACAATACGAATTCGGGAAACTCCATAGCATCTGAGGCTTATCATTATTCCCTACAATCAGACTTTTAATTTTTAAGTAACTCAGAGCTGTGCTATATATTTACTCAATTATAACTTTACTAGCCCTTGTTATATGGGAATACGTATTTAAATACATAAGGGATTTCTAAATAAGTTAATCTCCTAAAATTATCGTCGTTTGAAGAAAATATATGATCTCCTTCTACAGGAAAGGGAAAAAATAGAATTTTAAGTAAAAATGAGAAGGCTTAATCAGTACCAGAGAAGGACCTATACCCGAACACATGCGATCTATAGCTAGCTTCTAGGCTCAATGAAACCTTTTTTCTTCCTCCTTTTCAAAATGAAACAGACGAAGGTCACATTAAAACAGCTTTCATTTTCTAAGAAACCACGTTACCATTAACGAAATAAGGAATGAAAAACCTTCAAAATAACAACAATCCTCAAAAGCGGAAGTAAGATCGCCGGCCACGATGATGGCTATTAATTTTGCTCGATCATCCTCCACTCTTCCGTGCCACATTCAGGATCCTTAACATCCCTCAAAACTGCTGAAAACAGCGTCCTCGAAATCAAATTCGGGCCTTTTTAATCTCCCGAATAAATTACGGCCCTGACAGCTGGATCCTCTCGCAGATTCTCATGAAAATCGGTCCGCTACGGGAAAGAGCTCTTATTGAGGGTTTCGGACACGCACAAGTACACACTCAGGGCCGGTTTAGAAGACATGCAGTCGCCTCAGGGCGCACACTAGTGGGGGCGGCTTAGTGTTCTTTGCGGGTAGAATGGAGCGCCTCTCTCTCAACAGTTTAAGTATAACAGAAAATCAGCCATTTACAGGAATATCAATGTAAAATGGTGGAAATTCGTGCAAACTAAGAAGTATTCTTAAAATTTCTTAAGAAATTTTTATTAATTTATTTAATATTATTTCGGAATTTTTTGATCCGAGATTTCTTTTTCCAAAGAAATGTAAAAAGTTTTTCTAATATATTTGTATTGAGCTTTCTCGTTCCTCCAATCTTCCTCCATTCAACTACAATTAAGCTTAACCACGAGATATTATCGTAAATAAAAATTAAAGATAGAATTAGATGTAATTAATCATGAAACAAGCCAAAATTAGTAATCGAAAAACATAAAGTGATATATAAACGTAAATGAGCTAGGAAAGTGTAAGCGTCTGATCATCACCTTCGAGTGCTATGAGATGGCTAGAATATTCACCAAAGGGCGGCTGATAGCCTGAACCAGCCCTGTACACACCGCCATTTCGTAAGCAAACATTCCTCCGTAGAAAAACAGGCCCGAAAACGATATTTATTTAGATCAACAACAAAGGGAAAACTTGCGATATGAGAGACTCCGAAGTATCTCGGATGGTACAACTCCCCGTTCTCAGGATTCCAATTGCTCGCCGTTAATACGACTTTCCTATCTCTCCGGAGGATCTTATTTTTTACGCCCAACAACGCGCTCTCTCTAACGCCGCCCCCACATGCTTCTTCCCCTCCCGCCGCAGGCAATCCTTCCCTCCCCGGCCTTCGGCGAAGCATCCTCACTTTCCACTTTGGAAAGGTCCTGAAAAAACGACTCTGAAGACCGTGATTAAGAAGCAGCTTCCCGAGAGACTCCTTAAAGCTTTCCAGCATCTTCACCTGTGTCCTCGACTCTCTCCGACCTTTAACACCTCTTCTCCCCGCAGATTTCGGTCATTTTTTGAGGGGGCGGTAAAAAAGAGAGGTTCCGCTCGTCCCACGGGAAAAGGCGACAGGCCATTGATGCCCACTGACCTCCCGTGTTTTGCAAAAGAGAACCTGACTTTTCCGCGTACGATTAATAACTCCCGGGAGGCGATTAAGCGGGTTTTTGCGACGGAGTTTCGGAGAAATTTCTGGGTGGCAAGAGTCGCGGCTCTCATAGTTGAATTAGCGCTAATGCACGAAAGTTTGAGAGGGAGAGCAGCCGTTATGCGTTTGGAGTCTCTGGTAAAGAAGTTAGCTCTGAGACCGGCTATTCTCGAGCGAGGATTGCTTTAATGTGATATATCTACATCACGAGTTCGCACTTATCAAGGTATGCTTTATACTCGAAGACAGGAATAAAAATTAAATCGATTTACAAAGAGAAGTATTCACTGTTTGAAGATATTGCACGACTTGCTATCCGTAGTAAGTTTTGATAAGGCCTTCTCGTTATGGAGTGAATGTATTTACATGTGATAATGCAATTTTTTTGAGATGCAATACTATTATTGATATTTGAATGTTCTCTAAGGCATTATATGCATATTTTCTCACGTAGTAATATTTAACGAATTTTAACCGTAAAGAATGATGAAAAGATAAGATCATTAGTAATGTACATACAGTAGATAAAAATATTTAACGAAGTAAGTAAGAGTATGGGAGTTAGCATAGAGTAAGACGTGTTGCCTTTGGGAAGTATTTCAAGAGTTTCTCCCCTGTTGCGGTCACATTTTAATGATAGATTTACTCTTTTGATTAGCAATTGTATAAATTCTGCGACAGTCAATGCGTAGTTTTATTGCGTGGTGGTCACCTGGATGAGGAGAAGCAATTTTGTTTATCCAATTGACAATTCGAACTTGTAAAATTTACTGCCGGTAGATCAAAAGGGTTGTGCACCAAACATTCGAGATAATGTGACTATATGGTGTTATCTTCAACTCATGGCACTTTCTAGTTTTGTTTAAAATCTAAAATTTATGTCCTATGACACTCAACTTCGGTATTTATTTCCAAAGTTAATTACATTTTCTATTCTGCTCAAGTTTGCGGCGATATAATTCTGTTGTTTTAAGTTCATACGACACGAATTCGAAAATACCATCAAAGTGTTATACCTTTTAAATATGCCCATTTATCAAAGCAAAAATTACTCCAGAGAATATATAAATGTAATGTTGCCTAATGTGTCTATCATGTATTTAAATTTTATTATAAAGCGTAGAAAAAGCTGAGCAGACAACGATTAGGTGGTAAAATATCATATCCGCATCAAAACAAGTTTCTGAGGCACGGACGATCCCGTCAATAACATAAAGTACCCTTTACAAAAGATTCTTATGATATTTAACAGATGAAGCATCGGAATAAACAGCATTGGAAGTGAAATTTCAATTGCATCCAGAGGTCACTCACATCACATCTCATAAAATCCCAGACAGAGCACAGTCGAAAAACATCGAAAAAAAAGAGTAAAGGGGAACTTCTCAAGGGTTTTGGCAAATGAGTTAAGTATAAGGTGGTTCTATAAGACCATGCATCAGCTTTCTTTCAGGCTAAAAAAAGGAAGACTCTTTCATGCCTTAGAGAATCTGAAAAGGTTCTGCTGCTCTCCCTTAGCAGTTCGTGTGAGAAATTCCACTCAGCTGCTAAAATATCAACCCCTCCCACAATTGCTCGGCATCTCATCTCTCTCCTTCCTGCTTCTTCTCCATTTCACCGACACAATCTATCTCGACGCGAATTCCTTCTTCTCTTCACTTCTCAACCTTCCTCAATCTCACTCTACGCGACCGAGCATCCTTTCCTCTCCTTGTATCTTCCATCGCCTTTCTCTCTTTTATTTTTCCATATTCATATTCATTCAGTGTTTCAGCAACAAAGTCTTCCTCATATTCGTATGAAATAACGGTTGTTATATACAAGTCTGCCTTTCCGTTTCCTAAGCATAAAATATTAGGTATGCATCCCGGTAGCCTCAACGTAGGTCAATTTTGCTTCAGGTGAATCCAAAGTGAATTTATTCCCCAAAATTTCCAGAAGCCTAAGGTACATACATTCATAAAGCTTCGAATAATAATTTTCTTCCTAAGTATTTGTAGAAATCAGAACACTATTTGTAAGATGGAATAATCAAGAGTCGTCCATTCAATTCATTACGGGAAAGCGGTGAATTTCATCTCATTTTTCGCTCTAAGTAGAGGAATATGTGCTTCATGTTTCCTTTGATTGTCATTATGAGAAAAGGAATGCATGCTGAATATAGGATATACTAGGATATATTTATTTATTGGTTTCAATTACTTACGTCTATATTTAAGATATGTCGGAAATAGCACCTTATGAAAGAAATATCGTTAAGGGTATTATGATTTATCGTCTCAGACATAAAAGAGTAATTAAGTTCATAATTTTTGAAGTAACTTATGAAAATATGTGATTTAATATAGTATAGTGAGTGATTTAATACAGTGATTTAATACTGTTTATCTGAAATGTTCAAATTTCAGTGGTTCATAATGCTTCTTCTTCACCCCATTTGACATAAATAAATGAACTTTATTATCGTAATAAATTCTTCATCCTCCTTTAATATTATGCTATACATAAAGTTATCTCAAGGTAATTACTAAACAGTGCAATTTACGAATTCCGTGACTAATAAGAAAAAATAACATGCTCAGTTGAGAGCGTAAATAGAAGCAATATATATATAACAAGCACATGGGTTGAAGTCACATGAAGTGAACATATAAGAGAGTATAAGTATATTTCGGAATCATGCAGTAAAAGGTTCGATGGAAAATCAGAAAAATCAGAAATAAACGTGTTATCTATTACATCCTCTTCACTAAAGAATTTGCTTGTTTATGATAACTGTTAAGAAGTGTCTATTATTTTATTATCCATAAGCATGAAATTATTAACCTAACAACTACGAAGAAACCAATCTTTAAGAGTTTCCCGAGAACTTTGCGAATCTACCGTTAGCTTAACATGCGTTTACTTAGCTTTGCACGAACGAATGAAGCAGTTAAGAAAACGCATGGGTAATGATTTACATTCCATTTACTTTCAGAACTTGGTTGCCGCATGACGTGTACGCTCTCAAGATTTTATTTCGCTCATTCTGGGATCATCTTTCTCTCTTACTCCTCAGTACTCTCTTCTCCATCCGTCCCCCCTACTCCTCCTCCCTTATTATTTAAACATCACGCCCCTTTGCTGTTTTCGCCATCGCCTCATATTTCTACCTTTCGTGACCACTCTTGATGGACCAACCCATTTCATCTTTATACCCATCATCTTCTCTCGGCCTTATCACGTGTGCTACAAATTTTCATCGTGTCTTAGATGTTTTACTTGATTTCAAATTTTAGATTTTTTAGTATCACATTTCTAACTATGAGTAACATTACTTCTTATATAACGGAAAATAGTAGCGTTTTTAACTTTACTATTATTTGTAGTTAGGTTGATAAAAGTTTGTAAGATTACATAACTTATTCTCATAAAGCTGTCGTAATCCTTGGATTACGCAAAAATAGCTTAACATGACCTAGAGATGACAGTTTCCAACATATAAAAGGTTTTATTTTACCATATCTAAACGGCGAAGCCCTTTGTTTCTACTTCTTTTGAATAAAACAATTTCTCATTAAAGAGGGGACAAAGTTCAAGGTTGCCAAAGGTTTTTCTTCGATTTTTGATCCGTTTAACAACAAAAAATAATTGAGAACCTTAAGAAAGTTAATTTGCTGATTTTCATTCAGAGGTGTTGATATGAAAACTTTCAGTTGAAGAAATTTTGAAACTAAAAAGTCTAACAGATTCTAACTAAAATTTTATTGTTGCTACATATTACAACTCGACCATTAAGGGTCTTTCGCTATGCTCAAATTTAAAAAGAAAACTAGCAAGAACAAGGAAAGGTTGGGATGAAATAGTTTGAGTAATTAAATGTGATATATTTAAGAAAACTTGTGAACTATGAACGAATGCTTCCAAAGGAAAATATAAACAATAAAAAAGGAATACGTGAATACATCAAGAAATACCTTAGCGATTAGAATACTCGTAGAATAAGAGAAGGGCTCGTTTGGCATTAGTGTATGTAACAGAGACGCTTTCACACAAGTTGACATTACGAGGGGATTCTCCTTCATCGTTGAGTGCTGTTGTAGATCCTGAAAATGAAGAGAAAGCATCTTGGCGACTGCAGATAATTCAAGCGCATGGCGGCTTGTTTCCTTAAGTGCGCTTATTTATGAGGCATCCAGGCCGCGAGAAGAGATTACGGTTATCTAATAAACGGCAGCGTAAGACTACCAGCAGAGCTGCTTCATACTATTGCAGGGATTACATAATGAAGCTCAATTAAAAGTCCCCTTGAGGAATGAGCGAAACAACTAAATATTGTCCGTTCAATTTGTCAAGAGATACAACATATCAGTTTTAATGTGGTAACTAGTGTCTTTGTAGGGGGAAACCCATCCTCGGAGATCTTGATTATCAAACACCTCAAAGAATGAGCCCCTAGAGTAGGAGTGTCCATGTTTTTAACCCTAGGGGTCCTTAATGGCTTCTACAAGGGCTTTATGTCGCGCAGATATTCCTGTCGTAAAAAAAGTTGTAGGTTATAGTTTTATATTAACCCTAAGTGGAGTGGGTAGGGCACAAGGCAATTGTTTGCGATACTGAAAGGGGTTTGAAAATCCTAGTAAATGCACTAAACGATAAAGAAAAGGAGTTAGGGATGAAAATAAATGTAAGAAAGACTAAAATAATGAGGTTTTCCAAGGGGAGGAAAGCTAAGTTAACGATAAAGGTGGAAAACTAAAACAAGTAGATCAATTTCCATATTAGGGCAGCCTTCTTTCTAAGGATGGAAGATGCTCAACAGAGATTAGAAAAAGGATATCATTACCAAAAGAAGCATTCAAGAAGCGAAGGGAGCTGATGACGAAGGGCCTTAATAAAGGAATCAGGAAGAGATTGGTGAAGTTCTTGGTGTGGAGTGTAATGTTGTACGGGTGTGAAACGTGGAAGTTAAGAAAAGAGGATATGTAAAGAATAGGCTAAAGGTTTTTGGAATGTGGGCATGGCGTACAATGGAGAAAGTAAGCTGGGTCGATAGAAAAACGAACGAGGAGGTGCTAGAGAAGGTTGAGGAGAAGAGGGTAATAATGAAGTAATTAGAAATCGACATTAGAATCGGGTGGGTCAGAAATTGAGAGGAGGATTGCTGAAGAAAGGGATCTCGGAAAGAATACTAGGGAAAAGACAGAGGGTAAGACAAAGACAGAAGTTGTTAGACGAATTAAGGGATGGGATAAGTTACCGGGAATGAAGGAGTGGAAATTAAATAGGGAATGTGGGGGCACATGAACCTACCGAAAGGTAGAACACTTGTAAAAAAATAGGGGTTAATATGGCTTCCTACGATGTATTTTCTTGGATAAAACAACAACTATTGAAGATATATTACAATTTTCAGTATTCAAATTTTATACCGTTATAATAGGGCGTTTTCCGCATTTTAAAGGGCCGGAAAATTCAAAGAAATTTTTGCGGTTCCTCAATTTTGGGGTTTTGCCTCAAGAAAAAAATCTAAAACGTTGCACGGAATATGTTGCATGAATATATAAAACAATTCTACTATAGTTTGATCTCATGATATTTGTACCGAACAAAAGCAATGGCTAAAATATTTATTCACGGATAGGCAGAGTAACATTAAAATCATAAAAGCAATATTTTACTACGTTTTTTAGATACATAGAATAATTGGGCACTTTTCAATAATTTACGATAAAAATAAATCACGATAAAAGGAACGCAGAGACATTCTAGACTTGACATCGCTTACAAAAGAAGAATAATATTTATATATTATTATTCTAACTTTGGAACTCGCCGATTTAGACCGCTTTAAATAAGATTAACGACATATACATGTCTTAGATGTTCTTAAGCCCCAAAAAAGATTTCCAGCGGCATGTTGGGGTGCTGGTGACCTCATAACATGTGCATCCCCATCAGAGCGAGTCTACAGTTAGCCATCCGTCAATCCGTTCATGCAGCGCAGAGCGAGGCTGCCGGTCATCCAACGAACCAGCGGACTCTGCAGAGATCCGGAGGGTCGAGAACTTCGTTGGTGACATGAAAGTACCGGTGAATGTGCTTCTGATATCTGAGCAGATTAACCTACTCTACTTTGAGGAAAAATGGAAAAGCTAGATCTCCCGCGATTAAAAATAGGATATTTTTCTGGAAACGAATTCGAAATGAAATACATCCCACTAAAAGGTTTTATTCGTATTTTCAAAGGTAACCATTGCTTAAATACCTAAAAGCATATCTTAGAAAATCACGTCAAATTAAATCTCTTGTATTTTAAGCTATGCTTCAGATTGATGGATTAATTTAGGGAAATCATTTAAATATAAACAGGTCCTCCAGCCAAACTTTCAAGGATTTTAAAAATATGGAAAATCCGAATTATTACTTTCGTTGGTTCAACTGAATTTTTTTTAATTCTCATTTGATCACAGATGGAAATTATACGTATTAATAATGGAAATTTTACATTTTTATTAAGTATAATCACTAAGTACGTATGAAGTATAATCACTTGCATAAGCTGTTGTGTTCACAGCAAAAACAAAGATTGGTTGCATTCTGAGCTGATTTTGTAATAAATTCACTGTTTGTTCGGTTCCACCACGTTAATGCCAAAGAAGGTTATATTAATATTTGCTTTTCCACATGCGTGAGAGCTTTCTAAAGTCAACTGAATTGCATTATGTTCTCTTAGTTTTTCTTACCAAGAATTCTGGGTGCAACTTTGGATAGGGTTTCGCCACATCCATAATAACTCGCTGCTTTGATACTAAAAGCATATTATCATTGTAAAAAACAGGTCTTGTCATACTCAAACAAGTGTATATCTACGATAGCAAAACTTGTAATGAGTTCAAAAATTACAGTGGCTAGATAGATATGCCATATATATTCCAAGATAATCATAGGGATGTGATTTTATTCAAACTAGAAATATTTGCTCTTTCCTAATTCGATCTTAATTCCCTACAAAAACTAAACTTGAAATTTTTTTTACACAGACGAACTTAATATGTTGTAAATGAGTATATTTGTTTTATATCATAGTTGTTAAAGCCTCTTTAGAATACTATTGGTCAGAAGAAAATGTTGATTTTTTGCGCATTATCAGTCGTAAAAATACCACAAGTTGATGCAAAAGCTGCTTCTTTTTGACGAAAGCAACTTTGTCTATCGTTGTGACTCATTAACTCAGGTATCTAGCATTAACCATTCAGAAATCTCAACCATCCGTAACTCCATGAAAGTTTTATCTATAGGGAAAATTCTCATTCAGTAACATGTAACAAGTAACAAATAACAATTCAACTAGAATCGGAGGGTGAGAAAGATAATTGACGATTAAGAAATCAATTTTTCTTCGATTTCGTGGAATTATGAATGCATCTCAATCCACTTCACATCCGAAAAAAGATTAAATCCACCCTTAGCTCTAATATTGCTTTCTCGGGATTGATACGAATTTCTTGCCCGTCATGAGCTAAATCATTTCATTTTTGTTTTGTATGTATTTTCTATGTGCAAATAATTCAGATACTAAAGAATGATTTCCAAATTATTTAAAAATGGAAAGCAAGATGTCAATCGTCGCCTCAAACATTCAATATTATCTAAAAAATATTATTCCTTATTTTTGCTCTCATACATCACTTTCTTAAACATTCTCTATTTTTTAGAAATTTGATATGAAGTATCAATTAGAAGTTTTTTTCTTATTCAAATCCTCACTTATGATGCATGGCTTCAATTTATGAATTCTTTTATAGCATTAAGGGGGGAAGTAAGTATTTTTCACTATCTGTATAATTTATTTACGCTAATGCATTTTGCCGTTATTTTCATTAAGTAACGAGAGTGAAAATCTGATTACCAAGCATTAAATTTCCATCACGAATTTGATGAAATGCCTCTTTCAAAAGCATTCCATCTTCTTCCGTGAATTTCTTCCTGGTATGCAGAATTGCTTCTCATTTCATAGGGACATTTCTGAGAATTCTCTCCACGACCTTGAACTTCGCATCTAAGTGAGCCTAGCAGGATTTAATTCAAGGATTGATTAGAAATGTAATCTTTATTCATTTAAAAATCAAATAGTTAATAAGTATCCTCTATAAAATAACCATAACTTTTCATTTTATATTTTCAGATTCGACATACCTAAAATTTCTCAATTCAGTAACTAAACTAATAAATCATGTGGTACATAGTATCTTGTAATTAAAGCAGAACCCAGAAATGATTTTAAGATGCACAAATAATGCCCATTCTTGCACACTATTTACTTGACGTTCTTCGAAAAATTTCACGCTTATTTTTTTGGTAAATTCCAATAAAATCAACTTATCAAAACATTATAAGAACATTACTGCGTGAAATAATCTAAGAAATATGGGTTACGTACTGATTTTAATAGGAGTAAATACGCAATAATTTTACCTATAATATTTTCCAAATTGTTGTTTAAAGATTTAGCAGTTAGTCTACTAAGTTATAATTTAATAAAGAGCAAAATCTAAGGTATTGAAAATCGAAAATATCTTGATAAGATTCTCACATTAAAATCTTCAAAAAGAACAGCAGAAAAAAGTGAGTAATTATTTAGCAATTAGTAGCTGTTACAAGATTGTAGAAGGCAATCTACATTCGATAATTGCATGAATCAACCAGGAGGATCAAATAGAAAATTGAGGGCTATAGGATACTTGCTTTTACCATGATTTTGCACTTTTAGTTACTAATTGCACAAAAATTTAAACAAATTCTGATTTGTGAGGTGATGAGAGGAGAGATAAGAAGATTTGATGGAGTCTTCATATCGAATTTCAAAAGGTATTCTCTGTCTCTCAGAGCAATTTTTGATTCCATACTTTCAGTTTTAACTCTTTCGATACCACTAACCAGCTGCGTTGCTAAAGAAGTGTAAGAATTTCAGACAATACGGCATGAAAGCAAATTTCGCTCTATGTTGAAATTCTCTATCCTTAGAGGCACAAAACGTTAATTCAACCGAGCCATATTTCCTCAGCTAAGTATAGGAAAAGACAAAGGATTTTAAGTTAACGGTCCTGAAAAAAATCCTAAAATGTTCTGCTGCCCGTTAGCAGGCCTCCGTTTTCATTTAAATAGAGCCCTATTTGCGCAGAAATTCAGAAGTATCCTCCCGAATAGAGATGGATGCTCACGTACCTTCTCCACTTCCGTTATATTCTCCGGGGAGCGCCATTTATATCCCCCGGAATGAAAGGCAGCGGTATCTCAGAGCAAAACGTGCAAGGTTATGGAAAATGGCTGAAATTGTTATTTTTCGTGGATGTGGTCTCGGAATTGGAGCTTCGAGAGGGAATTGCCCTCGCCTCTCCTCCACGTCCAATGAGGAAAGAATATCGGGTTCGTCAAGAGATCGTGCCTGCGCGTTCTTCATATGTCGTTTCCCTTTGCCCTACATTTCGCGCTCTCCCTTCCACTCGCACGTACTGCTCTCACGGCTTCCCCGACCAACCCTTTCTGCATCTCGCGAAAGGGTAAAAGGAAATTGTCGCCCCGTTTCTGTTTCCCTTTCACGGGAGAAAAAATTGAACGGATTACGAATGTGGTTTGAATTAGTGCGTCAGTAGCATTCCGCAGATACTGTGCCGATTTCGTTGCATATGGAATTGGACTGATGTAGGAGGAACAAGCCGAACTCCAGGATACAGATTCGGATACTTTATGCCGTGGTTCTATAGTTCTTAACACACCGAATTTTTCGCCTACTTTAGATCAAATTGTTTTTCCTACACCATGTCGTGATAAATGGACTATTTTTCATTTTTATTCTGGTATAGGATGGAAAAAATGTATCATTTATTTAATGTTGACTGTGTCGGAAGGACAGAGGGTTAGCATGATTCAGAGTCAGTTCGCAGATGGGATATCTGATGATGCACTGACTAGCATTCCTCACCCTCCCCTGTTTTGGTGGTACCCTTTGGACTATCCAAAAACAGTTATAAGGAAGGCACTCGAGCTCAGTGCCTTCAGCCCATCGATGCCGTAACGAGGGTAGCTCATTCGCACGCCGGTCCCTCTGATCTTCAATCGGTCGACCGGTATTGCAAATATACGTTCTCGGCCAACCGATGTAAGTTCTTCTTCTTTAATGTCACGAAGACAGCTGAGTCTGAGATGCCTAAAGATGTCTTCTTCTGAACGAAACTAGTCGTCACAAATAAATTCACTCTCTCTGGAAATTACAAAGATTTTTAATTCTAAGAATGGGATTCGCTCGAGTATTTCCTTATCGAATTCCACGAAAAGAACTAGCCATAGGGTCATTTTTCTGCTTTTAGGTAGAATATCTCTCTAGCAACATTGTATTTCAGCAAGTAACTCAAAAGCAGACTACTTCATTCCTCATCTAGTGAAGTTTGTACTGCACTATTATCCCTCCAAAGCTTTCGTTTGCTAACTCTGGAGAGATGAGAAGCAAACCGACCTCTGGGCATGATGCTCCTTGTACACGGAAGTCTTTAATTTGCATACCAAAGGTAGAGCCGACCCGATAATACAAGCGAGCCAAGCATCGCTTAGGGCGATAACATTTTGGGGCAGAAAATTTTGATTCGAAATACAATATCCTTTCTCTGTGGCATTCACAAAATTAAGGAACTCTATTAACTTTAGGAAACACACGATAGTCTTAAGGATATGTTTTAAAGATAATGGTTGAAACGAGTCAAAAGAGGGATAGGAAAATTTTTCTTTCATCTTGAGATGCTTTAATAAATTTCAACATCCACAATTACAGCAGTTGTACATTATAATTGTAGCATCATCTCAAAGCTATAAGTCTAAGTAAGTTATGAAGATATATATTTCCAGAAAGTTTTAAAAATGAAACCATAGTCCTAGGCCAATTTATCTAGAGGAAGTTACGAAGAGGTTTTGATATTACACTTTAAATGCTATAGTAGCTTTCTACGATATTCAGTCAAAGCATACTGATTGGATGCAATAAATTCTAGCCTGCGATTTATTTTCGTAGGAATGAAAATCAGAAAAAGGTATACAAAGAAGATGATAGAAACGCAAACTTACTTCTATTTTACTCGCCGAAGTTCAAGGCTTACTTAGTTTGGTTCAATTACATCAGAAACTGCTACAAGTAACATTAAAATCCATAAACAAATTCTCGGCGCGTTAAAGATATATTTAGTCACCGTCTAGCATTGGAATGATGCAATGTTTTAAATTAATGATACAGAAATGGAAATAATATTGGAGTAGAGCGGTGGCCGCTGCTATGGACTTAGGTTCGCTCTCTTTAGATTTACTCGATTTTAATTATTAATATTATTGTTAACAAATACCCGGACCTATTACGAAAGTAAAATGGCGGAAAATTTTGCTAAATACTTGGTTAAACCCGATGAATGTAATTACTGCACCTTGCTTTATTAAACATTGTTTATTTAAGCACTAAGGTATCCGGCAAAACTCAATTTTGAACGTACCATCCTCTATAAAAATTATTATCTCAATGTCCAAATCCAGAGAAAAATAAATAGCAGAATAAAAACTGCAGCGATGAAAATATTGAAATCACTAAATGGCAAAATAGAAAGATGATCGACAAAGGTATTACATTATTTTGCGTTTGCAACCTCTATACGTATTAGTCCAGCGAAGAGGGCGGAAAACCTCTGATTTAAAGGCTCACAGATTTCGTTCATATAATTTCGCACAAAAAATCCATTCTGATAGTATTCTTGATGCATAACATAAAAGGGCCATCGAAAAAAGCACTGTTACTTTGCTTATAAAATTATTGGGAAAAACATCAAGTTCGTCATAGTGATATTTTTAGGAAGTACCCTTGTCATTTTCGGCTTAATTACTTACATGCAGGGGTACATAGTTATTTTTTAAATATCTTCTCCTTATAGGAACGCTTTTACGCTTTATAAAGGCCATAAATGATACAAAATAAATGAAGATATTCCATACTCGAGAAGCTTAACATTCAATATTAAGGGGTTTCTGTATAAGATTGGAACAAACAAAGAGGAGAATAAGTTTCGCAATTGAGAAGAAAAAAGAATATCCAGCTACAGCTGGCTGTTAAGAGCGTCCACATCTATCATTGGAAAATGTTATAAATTTTCAATTAAAAAAAGCCCCTGCCGTAACAGTGCTACAACACTGCCGTGACCAGGATTCGAACCTGGGTTGTTGCGGCCACAACGCAAAGTACTAACCACTATACGATCACGGCTCTCTCGGGGCGTTATAAATGTTCTGGTTAGGAAGGCTACCTGTTCAGCTTTCACCAAAATCCGTTGGGCTTCACTGATCCGCTTTTTCTCGGAACTGGCTCTTTCGTCATGAATGGGCTTCTTGAACCTATCGTCAGGCGGGAATTCAAACACATCTTTTCAAACTTAACCGGTAAATACTTCACATTTGGATGCCGCTGAATTTCTATGAAAGACAGTAACCAAGATCCTCCGACGTCAAAATCACAACATTTTTAAATAATTAATACTGGGCCATATAGCATGCTCTAGAAAATTTTTGAAACATCCTTAAAGGTAAGAATTACTTCCTCTAGTAATAATTATATTAATCTTTTAATATTGATTTCCAATATTTTAAAACCCAGATTATTATCTTAACACCCTAAAAAATAATCCCTTAAAACAATTCTCTTCTTGACGAATACTATAAAACGAAAAAAGAAATGCACTCAAAGATTTTATTTCTTGATAGCTGACGACATTGGTAACTGAAGGCTTAAGTACGATAAACAATTATGAATCAACAATTACAATAATCTCAAAATGAGTGATCTCCTGACGTTTTATGGTTTTGACGTATTTGTATGAAGTATCATATTTTGCATTAAGACGATAATTTCTATTTTTAATTTCCTATATTTAATTTTAATCACAGGAGGTGATTTTTTTGATTTCTTAGCATAATATTTCTTATTTTATTATTCAAAATCTTTCATGTCGTTTATGAAGCACATGGAGGTAAAAGCATATTAAAACGTTATGTATTGTACAACGGTATTCTTTTTCAAAATGAATAAAATTATATACCATAGGAAAACACTTTCTTAAACGAAGTAAAAAGTAGATTTTTCCTACACTATATGAAAGACATCACTTCTTTTCTCGTATAGGAAAAAGCCTACTAAGATTGTCTCCTTTTATAATATCTACATTACCGATTCGAGTACACACGAATAAATAACATACTTCAAGTAGAAAGGTACTTACTCGGGATATCGAAGAAAATTCGGAAGAACTCCTATTTAAAGCAAGTAAAATGAAACGATCATTTAGAGGCAGAAAGGGAATAACGGTCATGAAAACAGTCTGAGCTACTAGGTAGTTAGCTATATCCTTCCTTGCTTCAATCGCGTAATTGCATAATAGACTCGACACCGTACGCTTTGTACATTTAGATAATTATAGGAATAAGCACTGTGAGCTGTAGGAAAGTAAAAAGGTTGAGATAAACGTAGTACTGTAAGAAACTGTATCGTAGAAATCTAAAGATGAGTCACTTACGGATAAACACGTCAATTTCCATGCCCTCAAAGGATTTCGTTGTAAATTTACATCAGAAAAACGCATGAAAGCCAAGAAAAATTCTTTAACCTCTTCATATTTTCCTAATATACTCCGCTGGAGTTGATAACGTGGAAACAATACGGAGCCATTTCATTATGACAATAGGAATCACTGACGGAGGGGGCAAGGGAGAAGATTGTTCTCCTTCTGATGACTTGTAGTGCCATAAATTTGCCATGAATCTGACGAGGAGCTTGAATTAAAAATCAACTCTGAAGTTATTCTCGGGATTTCTTTACATCAACTACAATTTTTATGAAAAAATAGCACATTTAAAAGTTGATTTGATATCATTCATGAGGATGTTGTTTCATACGGTCCTCGCTCTCCTTGAAAAGATTCGCTCTTCACAAAGGCTGATTAAAAATTTTTCAGGTATACCATGTAAGAAAGGCTACCCAAATGGGAAGTTTTGGAAGACGAGCTACATTAGAGTATAAAACGTCTTTATTCGGAACGAATCTAAACGTTAAATAAATTGTTCTTCAATATTTTCTTCTATGCCTTCACATGATTAGGTAGTAGTTAGACCGTACTTTCAGGCACTTCTGGCTTGTTCCTCGACAAAACCCGAAAAATAGGATACTTGGTACTCTTTAGAGTAAATATATACTTCCTAGTCCTAAACTTTAAACACTCAGATTAGGGTGCAGAAGGAAGTTATTTTTGTAAATTGTTCCAGTCATCATTCAAAAGAATACATGCATAAAAAATAGACTGTTTTTGCTTGTGAAAAACTCTCTAACTTCTATTCATATGATTAATGGTTGTCCTATTTACTGAATTGGGAATCCGCGGACAATTTAGGCCTGAGTGTACGCACAGCCTTATCAAAATTTAAAGATTCTATTTTGGATAAAAAAGCGTTTATCAATGAAACAAGTTTTGCTTTCACTTCTTTAAAGTACAGGTATCAGAAAAGAGATTACAGACAACGATGACAACAATGTAGTAATCATTGGTAGTAAGCATAAGGATGGGTTATATTCGTCTTAATTGCCTGAAATAAATCTCGTGATTTCAATAAAAGTAAGTAAATAGATTGATTTTTCAGTTAGAAACCATGGGAGCTTATTCCGATTGCCCCAGGTTATCATATAATTCCTACAATAAGAGATGTACGGCGATTAGAAGAGCACTCCTTTCATTTTTGCAAAGATTTATGCTTGATACAATGAAGGTAGATTGTCCAATCTCAAAGACTGGTTTCCATTATAGAGGTCTTGAGAGACCAAAAAGTCGTTCTTACTTCGTAGGGCGTGCCGAAAAGTTCTTGGGAGCAGTCGCGAAACCCCTCCGGGGATAATGACGCCATAATTCTGTATTATGTATGCATGCGGTGATGAATCAAAAATACAACCGCAACCATTATTAAATTGTCCGTACTTGGAGCTATGAGTAGACAAAAAATTGCATAATAAAATAACAAACTTTCATATTGCGCAAAAAAGAGAATGAATAATATAATTGGATGTAAGAAAGGAACTAAAAAAAAGACGCAGGCAAGTACGGCGATTCGTAAGGACGCACGTGATTTTGATATCGGATACAAACGGGGTTGCAACGCAAAAATATTGGAAATCTGATAATCGAGTATTAAAGCAGTAAATTCTGCACCTTGAATCACATTATGTAGCTAATTAACACATCCGTTACATGCTTCAAGTTACATACCATAATGAAATTTTGAATGTAAGGTGAGGATTCCTCTGCATTCAAAAAGTCATGAAAATGTTTACCACTACAGACTGCCAAGAAAAGTCGTAATTTTATATATTTGATTCAAAAAGTTTTAAAACTATTGTGCATTAAAACTTTTAACGAGCTGTAGCAATTCAAGAGGCGTTTTTTAACGAATGAACATCACTCACAACGTTTTGAAACAAACATCCAGTTCTACACAGTAGAACACACTATGTATTCAACAAGATTAGAAAATCATAAAGTTGCAAGTCAACGATTAATTTGCACATAGGAAATTAGTTCGTTGGATTAGAAAAGTTTTTACAGCATCATTTCCTATGAATTCCTAATTTTATACCTAATTTTATAATTATAAATGTAGCACTTTCAATAATTTTTTAATCTCTAGGTGAATTCGATAGGGATTAGACTATAAAAGATGTAAAAGTAATTTTCAAACGGCAACAATTATTTAGCATTCCGTGTTAAGAATATTCATAAATTGTGAATTCAAATAATATTTAATAACTGGATATCAATAGAAATTTGGTGAGCATCCAGAAATGCATATTCATAAATGTTCAAGACGTCATATCAAGATCTCGCGAACGTATTCATTTTTTTAATATTCCCTTTGAAGAAGATATTCTTAAAGCCTGGGAGACAAATGAAAACATTTCGATGCACAAAAGTAGATAAACTTCGATATTTAATTAAAGTCAGCCATCAATAAACAAGCAGATTGAGCTATATATTAAGTTACATTCTGACATAAACCTGATAATACATCAGATCTCTAGGAGTAGCTGTCATGAATGTGTTTCGATAGCTACGATAATTTTGTACCTTTATCGGCCGCAGCCGAAACTGTTTTCATGAACGACAAGGAAGCATATTATTCATTTTGGTATCCGAAGGCCCGAATCGAATCTCTCTTCGCCGTTTGAGGAGAGAAAAATTTTCATCTTATATATTTTGTATTTTGTACATTATTTTATCAAGTGATAACATTATCACTTACTGGATGGCCGAGTGGGTAGCGTGTTAGTGATTGGTGAAAGCGTTCCAGGGTTTGATTCCCGGTGGGAACCATATGAGCAAAACGACCTTAACTGTAAAAGTATTTTATTAATGCTGCTATTACCAATATTAATTATTTCAATTTTAGAAAGCGATAAGTAGATTTGAACAGATTGCCCAATTAACGTTTGGTTGATATTTCCTTCATTTCTGTTGATGCGTGTATCACAATGAAACATCTCTTAGAGATTAGCTCACTCCACCCCAATAATTCTGTTCAATAAAACAAAAAAATATGATTGATGGTATCAAAATCTAAGAATATCATAGTAAAAAACATTATTTTTCGTCCACTCCTGCGGCAAGGAAAATTACTGTTCAGTACGAGCCTCTCAATTTTATGCACCAATAGTCATCTACTTAAGGGCCAAAAAAATAACCGGCTTGACTCGGGAGAATAGTGAATAACCGAGACTTCCGTTGCCGAGAAGCTCTCTTCCACCATAACTCATCCAGCGGTCGCCGCTCTGGAGACTTCAACGAGCGGGAGATTTCAACGGGCGGCGGAACAGATGTTATGCGGCACATGACTCGCACCCTCTGCTCGCTAGGCAGCGCAAAGCGGAACTCGTCGTTTTACGTGTGTATAACGACTGAGTGGAGATATGAAGAGAGAGGAGGCACTTCCACACACGGACGCGCGCGCACCGTTATGAGAGTGCGAGCAAGAACGCCTGCTCTCTACTTTATTAACGGGAAAAAAGGGAATCGCGTACGTATTCTTCCATGCCATCCTCTCTTCTACCCCTAAGCATGATTTCCGCCCTCCTCCTCTCAGGTCCAGTTTTTCTCTCGCTGAAAGAAGCGTGTCTGATGCGAATTGAGCTGGCCGCACGCTGCCTCTACCGGTGGGCGTTCACTCGCGGCACGCGTGGATGACGGTTCGAACAAAGGATGCCCAACGGCGCCGTTCATTTGGTTTCTCCGATTCGGTCGCCTTCTTTGAATCGCAGGGAGGAATCCGTCACTGCTATGGTCATCCTCCCTTTCCAGATCCAGAGATTGAAAGCTTAGCGGTCTTCGAATGCGTAACCCTGCGACTGGACGCGAAAGTTATTCCTCTGTGTTCCTACGACTACGCTGATATCGGATATTCATTAGCCACCTAAATATTATATTAATGCTGGATAAACCCGGTAATATATGAGCTATTTTCAAGACTAAGTATCAATCCACATTTGATTCCAGGGATTATTGTCCGCAATCAACTTACTATTATTCCATTAGATTGATTTTTTTCTACAGTAAATACGTGCATCTTTGGGTTATTTTTGCGCAAGACAAAATTGAAAGCAATATGTAATTAATTCCTACATAAAAATAAGGATAGTTTCTTTTGAAAAGGTTAAGGACGAAGGAAAGATGTTTGACATTGCACGAGAAGACGCCCCTAAAATCGAAACAATAAAAACGTAACTCCTAGAAAGTAGAAGACATAGGTTTAGAATTCCAGTCAAGGCAAAATTGATCTCTTCTCTTAATCCATAAAATAGCTATCACAATTAATATAGTTATAATCACATATTATTTGAATAAATGGAAATAATAAAAGCTTATTATATACGATGATTATCTTTTTAACAGATTTTTTAGATCCTCATCCTTGGATTCCTTTTAGCGATCATTGGCGGATCCTGGGGGACGCAAGGTATGAAGAATATGAATGACTTTGTAGCAATATATAAAAATTTATCTACTATAAATGTACTGCATTCGTCGCAACTTACAGACATTTTAAATGTTGGTTGATAATAAGTACATAAGGTACACTTACAGTATAATTTTACATCAATGTTGGCAAGTTTTGATAACTGTGCATTTGCAATTGCTAACTTTCATTCTTGCGAACAATGAAAAAGATCAATACTGACAATAATGATGGATATGCAGCAAACTTATAGTAGAATCTGGCTTCGAATTTTGGCAGTGTTCATTCATAGAAACGTTTCTTCCGAAGAGAGCGTAAATTAAATGAGGGCGATTTGGCTCTCTGCAGTGTGAATCGAAGAGACCATTTCATAAAAAGCCTTGTAATTCAGTCATTTTGAATGCTGACTCGTCATCTAAAGACATTTGCATACCAACGGTCAAGCCCGATATGTGAGAAGAAATGGCAAAGCCATACGTGGCCAAAGCAACGCTACGTAGGCGGCGTGTTTAATCGGCGCGCTGCTTCCAACACTGTAAAAAAGACCATTGGTGCTTTGATTAAATGCTGACCTGAGATAGGATTATTTTTTGTGTCTGTCTAAAAGGTTTCCATCCATTGAGGATGGTCGTAAATTTCCAGAGAGAGCGATTATAAAAACGAAGGGGAGCGTTTTTACATCGTTGAATTTTACGGCACGTTGCGCGGAGACGCAAATCTGACCGTTAAAACTGGCCGTCCGTGCGCTCGGAATCTCCGTCGTATATTCCGGACTTGGGAAGGGAAACAGAGAATCAATTCCTACCCGTCTTTAACGGAGCGTTGGCGATAAAGAAGTCAAGAGGCGGCATATTGAGCTCATCATCTCCGCCGCAAGAAGTGGAATTACAAGGTAAGAACACTGCGAGTAGAGATTTAAGACGAAGCTTCGCTCTTTCTCCGCCCGGATTCTCCTTACCTTAAGGATTAAGGCTAATAATTTGGGGAAAAGTGATAACTCCTCAAGACAATCCCACGGCGTAATTGAATTAATATCCACGAATTAGTGGTATACCATGCCATAATTTTCCGTACATTATTGACGCCGCAGCAGAATAAGGATGATCCCTCAGACCTAAAGGAAATCACCAAATCGTGCGAATGTTGGCAAATATACTTTGGGTTCTCAGAAGACTGTTAAAAGTTATTTTTTGTTCAAATACACTCATAGACAAACTTGTTTAGCAATCGGCAGGTATCCGATTGATACAGAATTGTGGTCTAATAAGATATCTAGTACATGTTCCGCCTATATTTACTCAATGGCAAAAAGAATTCTCTACTTCGATATTATCACAGGAGCAAAACAATGTGGTTTAAGAAGGAAACGTAAGTACCTCAGAAAACCTCAGGTGCGAATAAGTTACAATCGAAAACGTGACCAAATATTTCATGGAATAATAATTTTGAATTTCCCGTTGGATATAAATAAAGATGTACTTAGCCAAATAATTTAAATATCTTCTGAACCACATTTAGATTTCAGTTTAGATATGCAATATTCGATATGCGATAATCTAATACCACCGCCTAAGATACAACCAGCTTTTGAAAATTAAATAAGATCCAAGATCCCCAACTGAATATAAATTATAAATTCACTAAAATTATAACCGCGTTTTTGAGAGGCACTTATCTAGATGATGTTTAAACGTATGAAAATAATTTAGGAGGACTTGAGTTCATGAAACTCGATGTAATACTCGATGTGATGTTTCGTTTCCAGGGGAAGATATGCACCATCTTGGGAGGCACTTTCATTTTCCAATTTTATTTCCTTATGTTAATTCTGAAACTCTATCTTTAAAATAACTGTGAGGTTGGCAAAAAGATAAACGCTTCCTGCCCGCTATAACTCCATACCCAAGGCCTCAATGATTCAGATTCTCTCGAGAGTACCGATCGCTGCAGTGAAAGTAATATAACCCTAATAAGAAAATGAGAAATTGAAAGCGGTAAGTCGGACCTCTGCGAAATATTTCACCGCTTTCTCAATTGGTTTCTTTTGAATATAATTTTCTCGCTTCGATAGCCAGAGGGCTGCAGCTATTTCAGTGACATTTCCTTTTCCGGCCTCTGCGTTGGGCCATAGCGACGCGAGAGAGATAAGATGGATGAAATATACGAATACAAAAAAGACTGGAGTTCGGTGTTATAAAAAGGCGATCGGATCACGACTGGACGCTCGTTAAAGGGAAGTGAACGGTGAATCTTTTTTACGCTATTTTTATATGAAAAGGAAGGAATGAACGAAAGGCATGCTTATATTTTTATGCCTGAGAAGATAGCTCGTGTCATATAGCAGTGCTCGTACAGTTTCAGCAGTAACAATCGAACTCATTCAAAAGGTGTTCGATCATCGAATGTAATTACGATGGCAAAATTACTATACTATAAAAATGGATGAATAGAAATCAGATTACGCCCATATTGCATTTAACGAGTTACCGAAAAAATACCAGTTTTTTCGACATGTATGACGCATTTGTTTCAAAGAAATGCGTATTACACGATCTTTGCGGATGTGAGAATTTGCCTAAAGACTATTGGAGATGCCTGTGAGTCTTAGAGCTGACAAAACCTGTTTTTTGACGTGGATTCCTCCTCCAGCTGGTTCAAATTAAAACGATTTTCTAGAAATCTTCACAAATGCTTCTAAGGCTTTAAAGAAAAGCTATCCCGTATACGAGCTATAATGTTAAGATTCTTTGACTTTATACTTTCTAATTACAGCAGATTTTTACCATTGGCGTAGATGATCAATTTTGCGATTGCCCCTCAAGCAAGTTATTTCTAACAATGAATATAAATACTGCTTCCTTTTGCTATAGATTAATGGTAGGAAAGCCGTATAACATTAATTGGATATTTGATAAGGATATTTAATAGAAAGTTTCAAAGTAAGGAAATTTTGCCAAGATATATTATGTATGAGCATCTTATTCGCGTAATAATATTATCTGTAATCATCACCGTCATGAATATATTTATCTATGTGATACCAGTAACTTCCATAAAAAATAAGATGTTGCCCTTATTTTTACAGCTCGGGCAGCTACACATATTCAAATTTTCTAATTACAGCACACTCAAATAAGATTTCAGGAATGACTTTCTTGTTAATTCGTAAACACGTAAGTTAGAAGGACAGAGAATAATAGCGTACAAACAATATATCCAATGTGTAAAATCCAATAAAATTTGATGTAACACATCCCTCTGGCAAATCCATGGTTTCCATCGATCGCAGAATGTAACATCAAAGCTCAACTTTTTATTAGGCGTCATTTATAAAGCCATGTTATTTATTAAAATTGAACTCAGAATTCATTATTAAGAGACACGGGAATTCTCGCAGCGTAGAATATCGGAAACCCTCGGAGCAATTTTTCTTTCAGAATTCATTGTAAATTAGAAAATGCTATTTTTGTAGAAAGGAGTATCTAACACGAACTAATTCTCTTCGATCATGGTTTGCCTTTTACCATAGCTTTCCGAAGAATTTCTGGATACCCTCATAGATTGTCTGGTTTTTCGGCTCTGGGTCTAAACAAAAGTATAAAAAAATGAAGCAAAATATAAGAACATTTCGCCTGCTTCTTAGCTTTTATACCAAGTTCTTTGAGAAATTGCGTTGCGTAGCAATAATTCTAAATATTCGTCTGCAAAATGGCTTTTTTACTCCTAAAGTTTTTAGCGAAATTTTTCAAAGTTTGAAGAAGTAACTTATTTAACTGAATGTTTAACTTCTTAAATATTCTTAAATACTTTTAAATTTTACTGTATATAGATATATGGACCTCATAGTTTTCAAAACCACGGAATTTCTTCATTTACTTTGAATAAAAGAATTCATGAACGGTCACCTTTGATGCAAACCTGGAAGACTCTGTAAAAACGCGGATCCAATGGATAACAAAAGAGCTGAAGTGGTTACACGAGAATTAAGCTTCAGAAGGTGCAAATTGCAGAGATGAGGATAGTACTGAACGCTGCCTTCAAGCACTTAAGGCACTTTAGGATCTTCCATGCAGCGCAGTGATGAGCTTTAAGTGTTTGAAGAGGAAGGACACCACTATTACGACGCTGGAAGTCCGTGAACTTTGCAAAATTCACCCCTGACCCTTTATCCCGTGAACCTTCCGCCAAGAACCATCGATACACGGCGGCTTCGCTACGTTTGCGTGCGTGTGGGTGGTTGCATGTTCCGAGGCTGCGCAGGAGAAGTGCTTGTAAGATAGGTAGGGAGAATCGACGTGAGGAGCAGAAGATGAAAAATGAAGGTATGTCCCGAGAGTAAACGTAAGGACGCTGTCGAGGACTGAGATTCGCTCGGGGGCTGAGAAGTAGAAAAAGGAAGAAAGGAATTGGAAAGGGATTAAAGGAAAAACAACGGGGGAATAGGAATAAGAGGGATGGGATGCACGAATGGAAACAGGCGCGGTATGGAGCCTCTTTAAGACGCAAAAGCCTCGAAGCAGTAAAAGAGATTGATGAAAGAGCCTTCCTGCGGATGGAAGCACAAGTAGTATAGATCGCAGAGTCTTCATCGCTAGTTAATAAAGAAAAAGAACTGTTATAATTATATATTTCTCCTAAGATATACGAAGGATAATGAAAGAAGATTTACGTTTCGGAAGCCATAGATGAAGGAAAGTAGTAAGATGGGTTTCGGGTCGCGGTCTTCCTCATAAAAGTCATAATTTAATGGTTAATGGGAAGATTGTTTACAAAGTCACATTATCGCGAATGATTTAAGGAACAAATTCCTTTCGTATTATTTAATTTTATATATATCAGGAGCATAAATCATCGATATCATGAATCAAACCCCCAGCTCTTTGCTGCACTAAATTACAGTCTGAAAGGCATCCCGGAAATTCATTCACCAGTTAGTAAACTCACATCAGCTGAAATGCGTGTACAAATGGGTTCAAACTCACTATTTAGATACGAGTAAAGACTAGTAATAAGATTATATCAGTCCATATAATGTTTAAAGAGTGTTTGATTTTTTTTTCAAATCACGTTCATAGTCTAATGAAGAAGAAATAATCTGGAATTGACTATCAAAATAACCTTTGCAATTTGAAATCACTTCTTCATTTAAAATAACTATGGAAGATAATTTTCCAGTCACCTCTTCACAGATGCACGCTAAATCGCAAGTAAAAGAGAAAATAACCCATGTGGGTTCTGCTTTTTCCGGATTTTATATTTACGCGGCCTTATTGATTTATCACTTTTCTGCAAATAAATTAAATTATACGTTTGTGTATAATCAGGTACTAGCTTTCACAATAGGCTGTCATTTTAATGTCATCAAATTGTAGATCTGATTTTTTCGTTTCGAATATCAGCGAATCTCTGTGTATAAAAGACGCTCCCTGTACTTTCTTACCAAAGGTTCAGGAATAATTAAAATTGCACATCTTAATGAAACAATTTTCATCCTAAACTGTAGTTCATTTCTAAACATAAAACCTAATCCCACGCCCTCTAGTTATCAAAACCAACCCAACGGACAAGCTTAGGAATTTTGTTTATTGCTGTTTTGAATATGTCACGAGATCGGAATCTAAAATAAACAAACATGGATCGCTGAAAAGGGTTAAGAGAATGTATTGAGTCAGATGATAAAAAGAGAATTGGTGTGGGGAGAATAAGGATGTGAAGTGAATGAGAAAAACGCGAACCCTCAGCAGACTGGCTTAAGAGCATCGAAGGTTATGATGCGTCGGCACTGTGAAAGAGAGGTACATCAGTCCAGCCATATCCACCCCATCCCTCTCACGCAATCTCCTTCTGATTTCATGTTGGCCCCGACCTTTCGACCACTATCTTTCTCTCGTCCTTCATTCTCTCTTCCTCCGCCTTTACCTCACCACTCTCCTCTATTTCTTCTCCTATTTCTCTCTAATTCCTTCTCCCACTTTCTTTCCCGATTCATCATTACGATTTGTTTCAGTTTGCTCACAATTTGTACTCTTAGAGTCATTTTTCTTATGCATAATTGTAAGTGGGGCCTGATGTGATTAAGCGTATGAACTAAGATGACCTTGAGGATTAGCGAAAGTCTAATTTGCAAGAAAATTAGTTGCATTCCATCAAGCTACGTTAAACATATATTTCCACATGATAATGCTAACATGATATAATTTTACGAATAAAATGGTAATCGGGTAATTTTGTAGACGCCGTTGTGGATCATACGACGAAGCTTGATCTTTCTATAAAACAACTATTTTTGAGTACCAAAGAATAAACAAGTGGTACCTTGTTTTTTGGTTCCAGAATTACTGTCGTCATTCAAGGTGCCATTTCCAACAAATATATTAATCGATTAAACTGTTCTCCCTCCTTCCCAAAATCATAGTATTTGAAATATGCAGATAAATCTAATTTAAATGTCTTCATTGAAAGTTTTACTGAAATCCGTCAACCATCAATGTATGAACGTTACCCACCTTATTCGATTTCAGTCACTCGTCGTTTGCCAAGAATATCGTTAACAAAGGTGTCATTAACCGAGATAAAATTGTATTTCACATTTTAGTTTACTTTTCTTCCTTTTATACTGGAAAGAGAAAAAGGTAGCTTATTTTGAATATAGTGTAGTTTATTTTTAATAGTATCAGCTACGCTACTTGAGATCTAAGGATGCTTCGAAATGTCTGGAAGATAGGGGTTAAGGAAAAAGGAGGGAATATGAACGGGCATGAGCCGTATAGGTGGGTAAAGCTCACAAAGTAAGGTTAAGAAAGCTAAATAGTGAATGAATCCCCCTTCTGTCTATCATGTTCCAAATGCGTGAATTCGGAATGAAAGGATAAAAGACTCGTCCTGAACAAGAGCTCCATCAGTAAGCCACTTGTATTATACTTAGCCTTACAGAATTGATAGAAGAGCAGAGGCTAATGGGTTGTAAATCTTTGAACTATAGATTTACACCTTACAAGAGGTTTGACAATCTTTCCATCTTCTTCAATTTCCAAAGCAATGAGCACGCTTCTACAGTCCTCCCCTCTTGTCATGTACTTCCCCTCATCATTAATTACCCATTCTCCTTTCTTTCCCATTCCCTCTTTTCTCGCACCAAAACGAACATCGCCCGCATCCGCCTCCGCACCTTTCATTGCCGCCTGAGGCCAACCAAAGGGGAGAGTTTTTTTTTATCCGGGAGAAGATTCGTCGGAGAGAAATAAAGAAAACGCTCAGTATGCAAATTCGCGTTGATGGGACGGACGTAACAGTAAATCGGCGAGGATTAGGGATGAGGGATTAGGAGGTGAGACGGCGGAACGGGAATTAAAAAGATTGGAGATGTTAAGGAATGACCACCCGATGTGTAATGAATTCGGCGCGGATCGTGGACATCAATTATCGGACGAGAATTCGCTTCGAAATGAGACGGGTAACGCGCGTCGGGTTTAGTGCGCGGAATGGATTTTCCTGGTTCTCGTGTTCGTTTAACGGATGAGCAAACCGGACGATCACTTCTCATCCAGATAAGACCCCAAGGTTATCTCACACTCATACTGTATCGAGAATCACTACAGAAGCATTTCGTAACCTACCTTAAATGCCTGAAAATTCTCCTTGGATGAAATTTTAAGTTATTCGTTTAGACTTAATTCTTATATTTTTGAAAATTCACAAAGATACTAAGAGCATAACTCGGTCTCAGAACAAATGTGGAGGAAATCTGACTATGCTGCAGGATGATTTTAAAGAAATCTTTTCTCATTACTCGAGTAATATATCGCCCACGAGTGACCCAACTAACGAGGTGTTCAGCTTAAAAGTATATGTTACTGCGGAAGAATCCAATAAAGTATGATAGCATATATCTGTACACAAATTCAATCCATTAAAGCATTCAAAAATCGTTTAAAAAAATAAAAGAATATAGTTGCTTCCTTTTGCATATCAGTAGTAGTTAGTTGCAGTTTTTTAACATGAATGATTTTAAATCGAATGGGTGATGGTTTTTAGACTGAAAAATAATTAGGTGACAAGCTTTAATCATTATCGGAGGTATTTTTGTATTTAAATACATCAAAAGGGTATTTTAAGCTGTAGGAATACCACAGAATAATAATGCAGGCATCGAAAATTTTATACATAAAATATAAAAGAAATCTTCCCTTTTTATTCCCTAATTTACTCTTTAATTCTTGGAGTGATAAAACTTACATTACCGCATAAATCGCACGGAGAGTTTGTGATTAAAATTTCTTATGGAAATATCTTCAAGAATTCAATTTTAAGATTTTTTCATACATATGAGGTAAAGTTTTGATAAAAACTGAAGGATTTGAAGAAAGATAGCATCATTAGGATTAATATAAATTGGGGCTAGATGATATTCATCATGACCTTATAAAATGTGGTCATCTTCCCTTTGTGAGTATATCAACGCCCTTGAAAAGGCTAAGGTTGTTTACTGATTCTATAGAAATCTCAAGAGTCAGCAAAAAGTTCGGTGTTCGAGCGAGAATCGAAGGACGAAGTCGAGATAGACTTTATCTCTTCGCGAATCATAAAGTTTGACATTTGAAGGCGTCAAGTAAACTTGAATATTTTGAATACATCTTCCATGTTTACCTACCTTTAACTTCATCGGCAATTTAAAATACCGGTTTGAATGCGTCAAGGATAACCATCCTGTATTTTTTTAATCAATCATCTAAGGTCAAAATTTAATACCTTTCGGTACTTCATAAACAGAATTCCCTCTCATTAAACCTCAATACCGAAAAAGTATAAATATAAAATCCTGTAAAAAAATTCGCGCAGTTTTTTCTTGTTACAGAATATAACAGAATTCTAACACGGATCGCTGAATAATTTTAAATTCGTCTCATCCATTTATACTGCATTTGAGCCCTCGAGTGACAACAGTTTTCATTCAATTTCCGAGAGAGAAAACCTATTAGATCCGTCATACCTCTACATTAATTACAGCGGGTAGCAATTAAAATCGTTATAGCTTCACTTCCAGTTCATAAATGAAAATTTCTCCACGGAAATAAGTTGGCATAAATGAGCGATTGCATCAAACGCAAGAGACCCACCCTCAATGATGATTCAATTACCGCAGTTCCTGAAATAATTTTTCAAACCTTAATTCACCTTTCGAACGCGCTGCCTACCTTGACAGAAAGGCCTGCTGTTCGTCTGTACTTCTTTCGCCGATTACTTCAATGCCGTTACGTCAGAAAATTATCGTCCCCAATTAGTTTTTCTCGACTAATTTATCGTCGCTGTCAAGATGGTGCTCACGTAACCTCTGGAAAATTACCGAAGATGCGAACTCGAGAAAGATTTGCATGTTTGCCAGCAGTGCATGAAATCATCTCCGTTTTACAGCTGGAGACAATTCGATTACATCATACAGATTCTTACGAATTGACATCGTTCACATATAACTGTAGTTTTTTTTATAATTCCTAGCTGTTTCTTGTATAGTCGAAAGGTAAACTATTAATGAGGAAGGTACTTTGTGGGAAAGTGGTAGTTTACCGCCGAGGACGTTGTCGAACTGAGCTGCTGAGCTGGCGATAGTTGAGAACCTTCGTATCCTCCCTCAGGTCGAATTTTCGTGACCGTGGAATCAATGAATTGTGTGATAATTATAGGCTTTCGATTTAAACGTCATTAATTGAGGGATTCCCGAAACTCGTGGATTTTATCATGATTTATGCCATTTAGTTCAATTTTTCTCATCAGTTCTTCAACATCGATGGTTCATTCTCTTCAGGTATTTATCAAAATGATGAGACTAAGATGATGATACTTGAAGCAATCGGACATAAAAAATAAAACTTCTTATTACTTATAAAACGTAAACTTTCCAAATTAAACCAAAAAGGGGAAATGAAGGAGTTTAAAGAGGGTTCCACACCCAACATTTTATGGGAAAACTACTAAACCAGGAAATGTGCACGAAATTAAAGAATAAAGAAGTGAGGAATAATTCTTTTATCTCAAGAACGGGAAGGGACTAGAATAATCTCCCAAGCAGTGTCATTGAGCCCTTTCCTAATTACTGTAAGGAAATGAGTAAGAGATTTAAATTAATTTCTTAGAATTCACTTTTATTTTATCATTCTGGTTAAGAAATTGTATGTTATAAAGTGTAAATACTTATGAGTATTTAGAATCTAGTAACTTTATCATGACTTCTATAGCAATTTCTCATGGTTAAACAAAAAAGTCATCCTATAATTAAATCGCATGTATTCAACTCTTTACAGGAAGAAAATTCTTGGTAATGTCCTTCAACGGAGTATGAATATTCCTATATTTTATATCACATTAAGATTTTATTCCAGTAATTGAGCACCAAAAATGTTAGTAAATATCAGTAGCTATCAGATCAAATCTTAGTTTTTCTTAGTTGTAGTAATCCTAGAGCTGAGGCCGGTTCGCAGATATGAGTCCCCGAAAGGAACCAGGAATCGAATCCGGGACCGCTGTCACAAAAGCCGAATGCTTTGTCCACTTGACCACCTGGGAGCCTTTTATTTTGTCTTGTTGGCTTTAATACCACAGCGAGTTTTCAAAGTATTTTGGCTCTGACGTGGTGCATTTTGGAAAGAAAGAGAGCTAAGAAGCCCTGACGTCAACAAACAACTGGAACGAAAAGGTATTTTGATTACCATAAGATGGAGATTAACTGTTTTGAAACTCATGCATAAGTAGCGACGGCGAATAACTTTGCGAAGAATTCAGTGCCCTTTTCTCCTATTCGAAAAGGATAGCTATGAAAAGGAAACAGATAAAGCCGAGCATGAAGAAGACGGAGGTCAGAGGGCAAGAAGTATGAATAATCGAGCGTGGATGCGTAGCTGACAGGTTTGGGTGAAAGATAGGAAGGGAAAAATGGGGGAGTGGAAATGGAAAATATTTTCGGGCGAATGAAAAAAGAACGAGCGAAGTGATGATAGATAGGTGTGGGAGAAGGAGGAAGAATGAGAAGTGTGGAAAAGGGCGTATACCAATGGGCGAAGAGAGACATCGTTCTCGCAAGATCCGCTTTGCATGTTCCTCGGCCTCCGACTTGCACTACACGAGCCTCCTTTCCCTTTCTTTCATGTCCAATAAAAGCGAAAATTTCTTCCTTGCTCAACTTTCTTTGTACTCACATTATTCTGCGCATTCAATCCCCCGCGGCTTCATTTGGCAGTATTAAAAGAGAGGCAAGAAAAGCCCAGGATAAGCGAAAATAATTTGCATATTTGGTAGGCACACACAAATCAGGAAGGAAAAGATCCCTTTCCATTATAAAATGAAGGGCATGTAATATTACATACTCTGAGTTTACTTTTAGTATGATTTCTCCTAGAATAAATTGACCTCTAAAATGTAACTAGACTCAACCATCCTTCTTTCGCATCGTGTAAGTTTTAAGCACCTTATCTTTTGCTTTTAATTAAATTATTGATTATATTATATAATTATTATCAGTGATGGTAGAATCTTCATCCTAACCACGATTGTCGGTTGGATGTCTCTGAGAGGGTTAATTAAATAAGCTCAACATGCATCTTACATGAAAATACAGTAGAATACTATAGAATTCGTTAGACCAAATTTATAATCCCCGACACTTTAAATGTTTAAACATATGAGTAAGATCTAAAATGTACAAATTACAGAAAATGTAATTTTTTTGACGTCGCAATACTTTCACTTGATGTTTTTTGCGAGTCCAATTAAAACCTACCTAATCCTTTTTAACATTATAATTATCATGAATGAAAATATTCTCAAACAAGAAATTATGCGTATTTGAATAGCATAAGAAGGAGAACGAAATTCCGATAAACAATCCATAGATTAATGAAACTAAGCTAGCACTTTTCATTTCATCTGCTTTTTGTCACTTCGAAAACTCAAGTTATCTGTTAATACTGGTTTTATGCCACTGAAAATATATCGCCCAACTCCTGATATATGGAATTCTAGAAATAATTACACTGACGAGATAACCTTTATTACATCATTAAGCGCATGCATAAACAAATATCACATTCCAGGCATGTTTTCGTACCAAAAGACGGAGAAAGGACAATGTTACGGTGATCTCAGTGCGGTCAGAGCTCGCACCTACTCTCTCTCTCTCTTGGAATTTCAAAGCAGTGCCAACTCTCGCAAGAGTTAACTCACCGTTGACAATGAAGTAATATGGCCGCACATAGAATTCCTATCGCATTCTACTCAAGGTGAACAACAGGAATAAGGATAAAACTTCAGCAATATTCGTTACTGATTCTTAGTTTTAATTTCTTTCTGATATGCAAAGCATATTAATAATCTGATGAGTGATCTTCAGGTTTAAGATTCAGTTAGATTGTATCTTAAATACATAGGAAAGTTTTAAAAATATAAAGTTACTAGAAGATTAGCTAACAATTTTAATGTGGACATGTGGAACTACTTCTCTTTGCAAATCTTAGGATATTTTTGTCTTCTTAATTTTTAAAACGAAATAGACCGATTGAAAAAGGTATTACTATACATAGTATTAACTTAGATGTACATTTTCTGCAAAGCTCTACAAAGCTTTCATTTATGAACGTGTGATACAAAGGTAACTCTTACTGACAGTAACTATGGCAATAAAAATGAATGGTTCGTTCGATTTAAACCGTTTTCGAAAATACCAATGTAGAATTAGAAACTCAAAGATGATTTACATAAGCATTGTCTCAATGATCGGAATAAAAGGGATTAACCCTAGACATCGGTTAAGCAAGTATCGGGGCTATTTTTATCTAGACGATCCATAAAAGGTGATACAAATAAACAAGTCGAAAGTTGGGTATTTATCAGGAATCTATGTAAAAAACCATATTTATTCTATTAATCTACTGTTGGTACTCAATTTTAAGCTAAGTACTCATACTTTAAGTTGCGCACACTAAGCTTTCAGAAGATTATCCTCATCTCATATTCAGCGAATAGAATACACTCTTGTAAATAACACTTATGTTGGTAAATTCTTGGCTGGAAGTCATGTATTTAATTTGATTTAATACTAATTGCTAATATACACCCATTCCCGAATACCTCCGCTGGATTGCAAAGAAAAATTTATTAATGGAAATATTTCTAATTATAATCCACAATATGAAATTATATAGTTGGATACAGGTTGTGTTTAGTAAATCACTCAACTATACCTGAAAACCATTGTACTATTTTCAGAAAGGTTAGAGAATCAAGGGCGTGAGACATTTATCACTCAGTAATCATCTTGGAATCCCCCCTCTATAGCACCCTCCATTGTTTTTCAGACTTAGCAGAATTTAATTTCTCAATCAGCGAAAAACCATCTTTTAATAATTCAGTCTATTTAGCGGATCATCTTCTGGCAACAAATGCCCCAAAGGCCGCGACCCTTCGAAATTGCCTATTTCGCCGCAACTTGGTTTATTATGGCTTCCGCAGATTAGGAGCTAAAAAAAGTGTTTAACCATCCCACCGATCGTATAACATAGGGCAACGGACATTTTCCCTTTCGCTATTCCCGAACATCTCAATCACGTACGCAGCACTAGCGAGATTGAAGCGTAAATCTCTCCGCCGCAGAATGAGCTGGTAAGCGCGACTTATTGCACCCCGCTTTAAAACAAACTACCGTGCAATTAAATCGTGACCTTGAACTTGGGCCAGAGTCATTGCGCCCCCCGGGGGCGAACCCCATCCCCTGTGAGGCCAATTTCTCCATCATTCGAACTCATCGTGGAAGGGGCGGAGGCGGTAGAAAAGGAGCTGGTACTGCCCCCGGGGGAGGCGTCTTCGCCTCCACCCCTTTACAGCCTTCCGGCTGAGATAAAGAGATCTCCATTTATAGATAAGATAGCAGCGGGAATGTTGCTCGCTCTGCGTCTGTTTCCCCTTCACCTATTTCGATATCCGGATGTACCCCAGCTCAGTCTATACCCGGTCCCCTTTCGAATCCCAGACGTACTCAAGCATCGAATTTTCCGTATACTACGATGTAATATCATGATATTTTATGTAATTCCTAAGGCCTTGTAATCTTCTGCTATCATTTCTAAAAGAGAAGTTGCTATCTCAAGTTGTGCCTCGTAGTCTTTGCTATACAGCAATTAGCTATTCATCCATACAATAATCGAATTATCCATAAAATATCGGGGAAGCAATGATACATTAAATGATAATGCTTACCTTTTAACATTCCTCCGAGAGTAAATTTAACAGCCTTGTAATGAATAAAATAATTACTCTAAGAAGTGAATAGTTACCTAGAAAGTAATAATATTGACGAAAAGCAAAATCGAACAACATACCTATTCGATTCTAATTGGGAAAGCGAATTTATACTGATTTGAATATTTAACAGCCGTGGAAATAGCAAAATAGCAATATGTTTTATCCGCAAAAATTCTTCGCTCCTGGAATCAGAACGTTATTGCTCAAGTGGCTAACAGACGAATTCGTGAAGAAAAGAATTAACTCTACGAATAAACCATAGATTAATTATGAATTAACTATAGTAGGGACGAAATTACGAATTGAAAATAGTAGGCGTTCGCATAGTTCTCTCCCAAATTCCAGAAAATTTTGGACGCGCTAGCAGACGTTCATTTAGAAAAGCATTATAAATGAAATCGAGCTAAAAAAATGGGATACTTTTATAAGAATAATACTGTATTATTTTCCTGAGCTATCCTTTTGCACAAATCACGAAGATCACATCTGAGTCGCGATAACATCGACGTGCGGGCGATACTCAGACATTCCGCGAAAGCTTTCATTTCAGCGACCGATGATGTTTTGAAGGGCTGATGGTTATCAGGGGGAATGTAACGGTTAACACCAGCAAGAATATTTTGAAAATTTTTATCGATATCCATTAAATAGTATCCAAAAAAGTGTATATGCTACGTTAAGACCTATAATATTATAAATTTGTAAATAGATTATCTTCGTGAAAAATTTTCCTCCGTAATCTGATGGCATCAGTTTTAAGAGATATAATATATTCATTCAGAATTTTAAATATTTCAGTCTTAACATTTCTAACATCATTCTTAATAGTAAAATATTGATTTTAGGGGGATTATTTTCCGTGAATTTAAGATGGATATTAAGAGGTAGCGTAAGAGATATTTTTAAAATAGTACCAATTCTGTAGCATGAGTAATGAATATCAGGCGTTAGCTTCCCTTCGTAAGTAGGCATATCTTTATCGAAACTTATCCATACCAATAAATATTACGATTTACTTCCTTACTTTTCTCTTTTCTAACTCTACATAATGGGTGCTAAAATATTGTTAGTATACCTAGAATAGAATCATTGATTTATGTCTACTTATATACCCCGCCAGCCGCCTGACGGAGTGTGGCAGGGAGTGCAAACGCACCATTCTCATTATCTCGCAAGATTTCTTATTATCTCGTATCCTTCGCAAAAAGATTAATTTTTCGAAGCGACAGATTCAAGCAACTATTCCCTTGATATTATGCTGGGCAATTGAACGCCCCTTGCGGCTAGAGCATTTTATACATTTTTATATAATTTTCATTCGATAGCTTGTATGAAAGCTTCTTAAAAATTGAAGCTCAATAATAAAATCATATTAGAAACTTCAATTCTTACTAGACAATTTTGGAATGGTGGTCATTTCCAATTGCTAAATAGACCCTCGAGATAGCTAATAAACGAAGATTATAGAGCTCGGTGAGTTAGATATAGAGTGCTTTAGGCGCCTCTAAGACATTCCTAAATATTACGGACAGTTCCGATGAATCGGGTTATATATTCGACACTGAAGAGTTCATAGTCATAAGTCTGAGAGCGTATCATCCATAACACTCTAAACATTTCTTCGATACGGAGAACGATTTGAATATTAGCAGCATACGCTTGGTCTGGTATGCAGTGAAATATTTCCTTCATTTACGCATGGCATTTATTTTCTTCACCTTATCCCATTTCATCCCTTTCTCTCGTTCCACATGAAATACGCTCCGAGAGAGACGAGATGATCATGAGCAGCGTGTATTTACTCTCAGGGAGCATTAGGAAAGAACTACGTGGTATGGGAGTAATTACGTTCATTTCGTCATTTACTTTGTTGGACGACAACAGCTGACGCCTCCTCCGTGACCGGTTGTTGGCACTAGGAAGCGGAGGACAAAATAAAGATTAAATTTTATTAGCGAGAGATCGAAATCCCTCCCGGGGAACAGCAACTTTCGACGGGGCGTCCTCCTGAAGGACGAGGGCGAATTACCGGACTTAGCCTTGATTTACGATTCCTCACAATGAAGATCCCGTTGAAGATGCGTTCCTATTTTAGCGGGATGTTTTTATTGCTGCATTTAGCGTAGATTTAGCCAGCACTTATGCCGCGATCGAATCCCCGATAAAGACATTTTTGCATATGTTTACTGAATCTGTTTGCTACGCTGTATTTCACTGCTATCTGAAGAAGTTTACTTTCAGGTGACGCTCACTTTCTTCCTTATTCATACCTCACACCGAAAACAAACGCTTATATCAACATGGAAGCAATAAACGGATTCTCGTGACAAAAGTCTGGTTACTTAAAAGCGATCAATTAATTGAATAAATTCTGGATACTTTTATCATAAATGAGCCAAACTCCGAAAAGGACCTTCTATATTAACCGGAACAAACATAAATATAAAGAAGCAGTGCCTGGTGAATACAGCGGTTGGCGTAATATTCCCCAGTTCACTCTTTCCAAGTGTTTCTTGACAGGTTTGCAATGCATGGCCTAGCGCTATGATGTAGCAGGATCGTTTTAGCGAGGTAACAATCCCATTTCGGTCTTTTTTCCTTTAAACACGCTAGCTTTCTTACTAATTTATACCTCATAACGAAATCAGCTGCTCACGGGAATACATAAAAATGAGATACGAACGTAATACAAAGAGAGCTCCAGATTAACGAATAATTATCGTCTAAGCCTCATTTCTCCAGAGGGAAAGAATAAACCATACCTTTTATAGAAAAAAGTTAATTATTTAAAGAGTGTAATGCTATTTTTATCCGGCTGCGTGGACTTTTTCCAGACTGTTGGAGAGATTTTTTCACCCTCTAATCTCTCTCTCTCTTGTTCTTAATTCGCCTTCAAATATTATAATATTTAATAAATGTAAATAATGTAGCGACATGCGAGGCTAAGTGGAAGAGAGGCCAACATGGGCTTAACCTCGCCGATAAATGGTCTATCTATCCATCATCATAAAAACTCTTATTTGTTCTTCGTGCACCTGTTAAGCTTTCCTTATGTGCATATAAACATGCTGGCCAACGCCTGGAAATGTATTTCATCGGATCACCGGTAGCGACTCCGGCATTTTTCCCACCTTCTGCAGCCTTCACTCATACGATAGCTTCACATCCTCTTTCGCACGCCAACGCCCCGCCGCGAACTGGAAGCAAGTAGGAGATACGCACATGACGTACTGCTAATGGTCTCTTATTTTTCGTGGCATTCTCCTCCAACGCTTACCCGGAACGCATGAAGACAAGGCTAACAATCGAGATCGTCGTTCTTGCGAGTGGCAATATCCCTATAAGTTATTTCCTCTCTCCATTCCTTCCTTTCTTCAGAACATTCTTCGTGGAAAAAACGCGCTGAAATTCTTGTCTTGTCCGTCTCCTTGCTTTGCGAATTAGGCACGATCGCTCGGAACGAAAGAATGATTTAATTCTCACGTTTTAAAACCGACTGAACTTTGCTGGACTTCCAAATTATTTTCCTTCTCTAGATGGAAGTGATTAAATGGAATATCACTCATAAATCATTTATGAGGATCGTTTCTTTCATCACAGAAGTATGCGCCGATTCGATGTCAGAGAAAAATATTCCCTCAGTCCATTAAAGAGTAGTTCTTTAAATTAGAAACCGTACTAATGCGAGCGAAATAAACATACTAAACATAGGAAAATAAAGATTGGAACTCGACTGTTAATGAATTTGGAGGTAGAATACACATTGCTAGTCGTTTGTCGGGGACATTATCTTCAAGATAGCGAAGGACTGGAATTATCAACTTCTAGGAATCACTCTGTTCAAAAATTGCCTTAAATTCATCTAAAATAATTAAATTGTTCAATCAACTTAATAAGTCTACAATTTAGTAAACATTTTTCCTAAAATATGCTTGTGTTGTTTTTACTATATTATTAGAATAATTTAAAAAGTCTATTTTTGCGACCTTCCGTGGTCCTTCGGTACTTAGAAGACGCTGGTCCCTACAAACAACTAACGGAATGTTTTCAAACTATAATATACTAAACGTGTTTTCATAAATTTACCATTCGAATGGAAGTCTCTCTTTGCTCTCCATTTTCACGCAACGACGAATAAGAGAATCATGTTCCAAAGCGCAACCTATCTTTATATTTATCACGTGAATCCTGCGCTGCCTCGTTTCAAAACAAAGAATTTTCCAATTAAAAGTTAATAATCGGCGCTCTCGTACGGGTAATGGCAATCGGAAAAGTTGCTCGGGCAGTATTAGCTCACAGCTTAAATGCTTCTGCTCGTTACGTACTCGCTTTGTAATCAAGGACACGAGGAAGGAATCTCATCTCCGTGAGCTGCAAATACCAAAGCTCCTTCTTCCACCCCTCGCGCACAGCACTTTCACTCCGCCACTTCCTCGTAAATGCGCGCTCATTCTTTTAAAGGTCGCGCCCGCGTCGGAAACATCGCCATCCCTCAACTCTGTTGCTCAATTTCCCAAGTCGACGGCCGAAGAATTAAAGCGATGCAGTGGAAAGCGGCGTGAATAATTCAGGTCGACTATCGCACCGGGATCGATTATTATTCCGAGCGACCTTGCCCGCCTGCTTTTCCTTAGCGAGCGATTATGTGCGCTTTTTCCGGAAATCTTGCCGAGTACATTTTTCTCACGCTTTGACCAGAATCATCAAGAGGACGATTACTTTTTTCCACTTTGATTTCCGAAGTTCTCTCTTAGTTTCGGCCGAGGAAATGCAGTTTGGATGTATTCGACAAAAAGACTTTTATGGTGGATATTCCCACTGTATAAGTTTAATTTATAGATAACAGAGTGAAACCTCTCGTAAAGTTTCTTTTAAATTTTAAGTTTGCTTTTTGATAATCTTCCTAAGCTAAAATTTTAGGGGCAAATCAGTTTGCAAGAAATTTGCCTTCGAGGAAACAAAACGTAATACGATAATAAGTATGATAAAACATCTAAATCTGTGCGAGATTGAGACTTAAAGTCTCCTATTCCTTCCAACCTATTGTAATTTTTATACAGAAAATTTTAAAGAGAGAAAAATGAGAAGTTTGGATGTAAAAAACTTAAGATATCCTTAGAAAAAATATCTACTGCAGGAAAACACCTACTCAGAAGGGGTTGTGAAAATATAAAGCTATATTATGTATAGCCTAAACTGTATAAAAATATATAGCTAACACACTATAAATCCAAAAGCTAGCCAATAGAACCAATCCTGGAGAAATTTCATTCTTATTTATAACTACACAGAATTTAAGATCTTGAAAAAATAAACCATCATATAAGAGAAGAGAACATCCAGATCCACCCATGACATTTATTCACTTCAATGCTCTGTTAATAGTTCATCTTATTTTTATTCTTAAGATTCAGTTTTAGCTATTAAATAGTAAAATTTCAGGTTTTAATGGTAATTTAGCATCAATCAAAGAAAAATGATTAGTTTGCTATGCTCTTTCTTTATTTAACTTAGCTTAGAGTCTTTTCTTAATTCGTGACTGATATGGTAAGAAGTAACTAATTTTTACGTAAGCAATGTAATTTAACTGAAATATTTCAATTATTTCAACGTATTTTAGCTAACTGTAATTCTAACTACCGCGGGATATTGAGTTGACCTTAGTGGCTACTTTAGTGGCTACTATGAGCATTATTTTTGATAAATATTTACTTCAGGGACTTGAGAGCGATAAAAAATCTATTGTAATAAAATCGCTGAAATATTTACTTTTGAGGCAATATAGTTCAGAGATATAATGACAAAATCATTTCCACCTATTAATTGAAAGGAGAAATCATAATGTGTGTATGCTAGCATCATTCTTATTTATAGCAGCAGTGTAAGGTAAAATTATAATATTAAATTATGGAAATCAGAATGAATGAACTATTTAGAATTAGAATGAAAATGCAGACTGCATTTCTATAACAACTATCCATTTTTCTAGTTTTTTATCTTCTAAACATCGTTTCCTTAAATCTAGAGAATACTTTTATGAGCACTGTAGCCGAAAATTCACAAATGTTTATTGTATGTCTATAATCCAAATTCATATATACTTCTTTCGTAATTGCTTTCAGCGATTAGAATCTCTAGGCTAAATATAACATCTACAAGAAGAAAGAGACGCATGAATTTGCACGCTATGGCGTGATTCCCTACGGAAAAAACAGTCTGACAGGACCGGAACTCGAACCCGGATCTACCACGGATTAGTTAGAGTAGCAAGTAAGAGATCCGGATTCGAGTCTTGATCCTGTCAGACGTTTTTAATGCCTCTCTTTCAATTACGCCTACGCATACAAATATATCCTGCGAGTCTCTTTTCGACACATGGCAGGGAGTGCAAGAACTAATAATGTATTTTTCCAATCTGATAAAGTCGAATATTGTCCGAAGAAAAAATGATCACTAAAACGGATATATCATTGTCTTTTCTGAAGTGTCTGATCGGCCAATATATAACATAAGGGATACATACACTCAGTCTTTTATGAACATATTATGTCCGAACTAATTGAGCAAATAAGAAATTATTTCAATCATAATCAGTATAAAGTGTTGAATTTTGAAGTTTATTAATTTTTTAAGGTTGCAAATTTTGAATTTCTATGATAACCAGAAGCTCGACAAAAAATGGAAACATTATGCATATGAAATGCGACGAATCGACAACATCAATTTTTCCATATCCTTCTGAATGTACGATCTGAGAGTGAGTTAAAAAATCACAAGCACCTGTTCTGAGGTGTTTATCAATGACAGAAGGTGCTGAGCTGCTCTGACGCTTCGTTGAGAAAAGACATAATGAAACACTACTGGTCGATAACGTGTGTTCATCCTCCCCTTCTTCTGATACCTCTCTTTCTACCACTTTTCGCATTCCAGCACGCTCCAGTTACGGCTGAGGAAACTCCCATAAGGAAATGTCGTGTTAGAACAAGGCGACTAAGGAAGAGATTGCCTGAACTCAGATGAGATACGGGAGAGCAGAGCTGTGGCAAAATGCGGAAAGTGAAATATTGGCCGGGAGTAGAGGTAATGACTCGCGAGCTGTTAAACCTATGATAAGTGGACTTGAGGGTCGAAGATCAATGCCAATTTTATACATATTCAATGGATTCAGGGATGTAGAATTGGCGAGGAACCAAAAATCATCGTTTTATTCTTTTATTTTCCCAGACTTATTTAGTATTTAGGTAGCACCACCATAGATATTTGTATTTACAATATTTCCGTTTATTAATGTCTTAACTGATGCGATCAATCATTAAAATACGATCCTAATTATTTAAAGACGACGTTAAAATAACTACATTTTTATTTTCCATAATTATATAATTTGATTAATTACTGTTAAACTTAAAATAATCGATGAAAGACAATCCATTCCTGATATACCTGAATTTTCCCAAAAGGATCCCAATAGGGAAGTTCATACAATCACAAACAATCGCGTTTCCAGTAGCGATTCTTAGCGTAAGCGGAAACTATTTTAGGTCAAATATACTCTACCCTCTGCGTGTTAAGATTGACTTTATCTCGCTTACAGCAGAGAAAAATGAAAGGAAATGAAAGTTTTCATGTCAACTAAGAATTGCAAGAAAGAACTTGGCAAGACTAATGGAAATCCATTGTTAATTGATAAGGTAAGTATAACAAAATCGGTACAATTGATAAGATATACCAAAAATTACCAGTTTCGACACACTGTCGTGTCATCATCATGAGAAGGTAATGACACGATCTTTTTAACTAGTTTATTTTGCGTAGAACCTATTCTGTTTTGCCTATCAATTTACTAAGAAGAGGTTAAATCCTTTTCCATTCCAGTTATGAATTAGTAATCTGAGTTTTTGAGAAAATATCATAAACTTCACTGGAGATACTAGATTCATTTAGAACTGTAGAAATTTGTTAAACAGTAATGGAATTTACAATAGAAATAAACCAGGCACCTTACGTATTTGCTTTCTCACGGTAGTGAAAAAGAATTGTTGCCGTAATTTATTAAAAATTAAAATGTTTTGTATATAATTATAATAAAATATCAGTACAGTATTTAATCCTTTCAATAAATTAAATATTGCAGTGATATTTAATTTAAAGGTTGGCCTGTTAAATAAGTTAAAAGATTGAATAGAAATCAGTGATTACTAACTTCCGTAAATACGATGTGCTGCGTATCATTGCATCATCTTTGCTAATTACAAATTATAGGAAACTTACTAGCTCTTATAATAGCAGGTGGATAATTATTTAAGGTAAATCGTATGTACATGAACTTCTATGGTACTAGACCTGGGAATGAGAAATCAGGTTCATAAAGCACATACGTGAATGCAATAAATAAGACCACTGACCAGGACTTTTAGAATACGTGCCCGCGGGCAACATGAGCAAAATAGAAAGGAAATTAGTGAAGGAAACTATTGGTACCCGATTCCATTTATAAGACTTTAGCGGACAGGCACCGGGTTTTACTGAAGAAGTATGTCTCAGGGCACAAAAATCGTACGAAAGTAAAATCCCAGAGGCGCTGCTAGACCATAAAACGACTCGTACCATTCTCCCCTTAGCCATATTTACTTTCACAAAATCTGCCTTATCTTCAGCCAACTCTCTAATAAAACCGCAATATTCTATACTTTGAGATGGGCATTTCAAATCCACAAGCAGGAGATCTCTCTGATCCATATTCCCCTAAAGCATTTCGCTCTTCATGGGAGAAAAGTTTTCCCTTGCAGATCGATTTCCACAATTTCCGCTTGAGGCAGAAAATTAGAAAGGAATCAGGTTTACGTCGATGTAAGGGAACGAATGTTCGTTCAATATAGTATCAAGGGAACTTGTAAGCAAACTGTAGAATCTACTATCAACAATAGTATCAAAATTTCGGTAAATATTTCAGATATTGAAAATAAATGTTTGTTGAAGAAATTCTTCGGTTATCACACCAATCAAATCTGGAGCAATTTATCATATCAACTGTTTGATGACTCATGTTATCACTGGTTGCAGAGATGTCTCCCGAATCTCCTGTAGTTAACACAAGCTGAATTTCTACAAGAAACTCGCCAAAAGTTTTAAATCTTTATTTCTTATTATTTAATAATTTTACACAGCAACTCTCTCATCTCTCTTTATATTACAAAGTATCACACCCATCATGCTTAAGCAGACAAGATCTTTGCAGGTTCCTTATATCTTAAAAAATTATATTTTATTGAATTATCAACTCTTAATTTTTCCTTCAAAACAGGCCGATCCATCTCTGATACACACATATCGGAGTTTTCATGGCGATACAATTCAAAAGGGATATGTTGATTCGATGAGCTATTCAATGATCTCCTTAAGTTTTAACATGTTGATATCTGAAATTCAGTCTTCCTAAACATTTTCAATAAACGGTGTTAATTACAACATAAGTAATATTTTTTGCTACTTTACAGCTATTGCCAAATTAAAAACCATTTACCAAGATTCAAGCTATTCATTCCGATTTTTAAAATGCATGTCCTATTTACGTTCGAATTCGCGCAAAACAGATTGCGGGGTATGATAGAATATTTATTTATGCGAGAAATAAAAGTTAAAGTACTGGTTATACTACGTCTTATAAAGTTATAGGAGACGGATATAACTAGTGCTGCCTGCCGTGTTAACCGACATTTCGGTTTATCGGTTTTAACCCGTTTCCGCTGTATCACTTTCCTTCTTACCGATGTGCGCCATCAAATTACCCCGTTTCCCTCTCTACGTGCCTCGAGTGATACGGAAAGTACCGCACGAGCTATGATCTGTATGCGTGCCGATAAAATGAAAACGGTACCGAGTTAACTTCTTCAGTTTTTTACGGAAACGTTGGCACACAATAGGAGGCGGAAGATAAACGCGTAATCCGCTATGAGAAGACGTGATTGCGGAATCAGGAGTACGAAGAGGTGCTCAACATTGCTCCATTCCAAGGTGACAGATATGGCGACGCTTGGCTCGAGAAAGTAACGGACAAGTAACAGCGTCCGAAGAGCGTGTGTCCATCAGCCAAACTTACGAAGAAAGAAAACGGTATGAGAAAGAAGTAGTGAGAGTGTGAGGAGTTTTCCTACACGTGTTCCCTTGTAATGTATCCAGGAAGTCGATCAATCACAACATTTCACGTTTCTCGTTGGTTTCCCTTCGTGCTTATCATTGCTGATTCAGGATAGTTTGGGTTGTTTCAAGAGAAATTTTCAATGGATTCCTTCATTTATACTTCTAGTTCTCGGGGTGATCTACGTGTATCCTTAAGAGTCATCCGTTCTCCCTCTGGATCGTATAAGGGTACCCGAAAAATTAAATTATTCTTTTACGTTCTTTATTTTCTCCATTTAAATGCCGAAATCTCAGTTTTCCTAAATAAGTAAATGTATAGTATATATATATAGTAATCATCATCATCATCGATTAAAATTCACTATATGGAACTTCGAATGAGTTCCCTTTCTCTCAAGATGTAAATTCATAGAACATTTAGTAAAATCTTAATTTTTATTTACATACAGATGAGACCTGATAGCAGTTTAGAAAATTTAATTTATTAATATTAATAATTTATAAATAAAATTAAATTGAATCATACTCTTGCAATATCTAATCACAGTCTGTTAAAAAAAAGTATACAAACGAGATCTTTACAACATCTTAAATGTATTTTTTGTAAAATTGCATGCATAGAGCGTTGTATTAGTGTTTAGAATAGATCTGTAAACCCGTCAGCTTGATTGCACTAAAAGGTTTCTTCTTCACATCACAAAGAAATAAATCTGTAATAAAGTTGTAGCTAAGTAGTGGTCTTCAATGGTGCTTCTGTGAACTGTATATAATAGACAGTGTGTATAATATCAAAATTAATTAACTGTATTTCTCGTTTTTTATTCATTTTACGTAAGACGATAAATGGGAAATATATGATAAGAACTGGATCACCTTCTGAATAGTCAGCTTCCACTACATACTTCCTTTTCATCTTTTTTAAGATTATTATGCGAGTATGTGTAACAACTTCATGCCAACATTTCCATTGAATATCGTACTACCGATCAGTGCTAATTACGAAGATAAAAACCGTAAGAACTTGAATAACAGTCAAAGAAATAATCACATAATTCCGATGGAATCCCTTCTTGGAAACGTTTCCATATAGCGATCGTTATGTTTTTCAATGTAGGTTGTAATCTCCTGTGCGTTCTCCACCAAGGCCTCAATAATTTATCACACAACCTTGAGGCGCGATGTTTCCTGAACTTCCGTGGGAAAAAGTCTTGGCCTTCCATGCAAATATCTTCGCGGAAGGCATGGGATCCCTAGTTATGTTTCGGTATCTCTCCGTAAAAGGCAGGAATCCGTTTCGGAAAAGTAACCAAGCTTTACAAGGTCCCGTGATCAGTGAAGAGAAATGCGACTTTGGATAGGAATCAACAGTGAAATCATCACATTCACCTTCAGTGGTGCAGAGACAGATGGAGAAATATTCACGATTTCACGATTTCGTTGGATATCAAATAAAACACGCAAAATAAATTCAGGACTCAGGTAAAAGAATTGCTTGATGGAGCCTTTCATGAATGAAAGTCTTAAATTCTCATTTTGGAGAAAGGTTCATGGCAATTTTGAGTAAAAATAAAGTCAGAATTCTCATTCTTAATACTTCTTTCTATTAAAGTCCATTCACCACGACGATCTCCAACCTCTCCAAACAGGAACGTTTGCATATAATTTACTGTACAATTTTAATTAAATTTACTACAAATTTACGGCTTTCTACTATTTACGAAAATTTTAATGTTTTGCTCTACTCTCCAAAGCTTCAGAAGTGTCTCTGACAATTACATAGATCGAATGAAATAACGCAAATAAACAAATTCTAGGGAAAATCAGACATTAATTCTTATTCTTTGGTATGGTAAGGCATCATCAACATCTCAACCGCCTCTGTCGATTTATTAAATATTCCTTTAAAATTATCAGCATCCATAGCATTTATCAACATAACTACGGAGAACTTGAGAATGACTGAAGGAATAATGATAGAGTACATCTTCACCCTTGCCGCGCTGAAGGTTATTTTACACGATGCATAATTATTCGGTACATTTTTCAAATAAGTGCTTGTTTGATATGCGGATTCAAACGCAATTAACTCAGTTTTCTTTGATAAGTTCCACCTTCCTTACTTTTACGTTATATAACTATACTTTTGGGTTTTATCAAGGTAATTTGGGATTTAAAGAAAAATAAACGACAAAAATCTGACTCGTTCGGATCATCGTTCATATTCTAAACTCAAAGGAGCACAAACACAATCCCATAATTACATACAAGGGTGCAGAAAGTATGTGAAACACCGCAATATCTCCGTAAGTTCATCATGCTTGTCAAGTCAATCTTCTCCCCTCTCACAATTTTGCATATCTCCTACATATGATTCACATTTTCCTCGGCACTCTCTCCTTTCGCGCATTTATATTTCGAAGCAAAAAAACTCAAATAGCAATTCACGAGCTCATAGTGCTTCGTCGGAATTAAACGCGTCTGACCTTTGATACTCTGCCGCTTCTTGCTCTCCAGAGAAGTGACCGACAGTTTTTGAACCGCAGAGAGGCGTGCTACAAGACACCCATCCAAACCCATTCCACAGCCTTCGTATCTCTCCGATTTCAGCAAAAGGAACATGTTTCTCTTCCATCCCCCTCAGTTTGCATCTCCTTAACAACTCTCCCTCCATTTATATCATGCTTTTACATTCTATTTTTATTCCGTCAATCTGCAGATTTTATTTCTACCCTATAACATTGTTTTAAAGGTATCTCTTCCATTTACTCTTTTCTATACTACGTGATTATTTTATTGGCTGAGGATACATCATCTTTTTCTAAAAGCAAAATGCATTCCTATTCTCTCTCATTTCTTTCTCATAAAAAAATAAAAATCATTGCTTAATGAGTGGATAGTGAAAATTCAACTTAAGAACAACGGCTACCAATCGACGAAATTCTTCGATCATCTTTAATAAAAAATATATTTAGTTACCTAATATTCTACCTTTAGATGAATTTTTAATGATCATTTTACCAAATGATGAATTTTTAATCTTATTCTCTTTACATATAAAAAAATTATTCGAAAAGAAGCAATTTCTTTTCGTCTCAGGTATAATTTCAATTTCAGGTTAGATATACTATATTTCCAGAATCATTCCTATCTAATTATTCCCTAATTTACCTTAATTCGGGTGGCAAATTTTAAAATAATTTTTGAAGTGATTAATTCAAATTGAGACCTTCGACAAAACTGATACGAAAACGATCATCGAGATGAAAAGTTCAAGAAAGCAAAAAACATAAACGGATATTTTTAGTAAATTTAGATGAAATCTATGTAATGAGTGATTTGCGGAAGCATACATGTGATCTGCAGTTGTATGCAAGTGACATTCAAGATGTGAAAGCGAAAAGCAATACTACGTTAGGATCCAAATCCGGCTACCACAGGAAATGGCCAACTAACTGTGGCATTTTTGTGCGGCAAAGTAGAGATCCAAGGTCAAAAAGAATCTCACGATAAGCCAATTTAAAATACGTAAAGGTTAAACCGTGAGACAAAAATGCTAAGAAGACGTTTGAATTTTAAATGTTTTGAATTTGAAATTCATTCTGAACAAGAGAGGTTCCCATTATATTCGAAAGATCAATTCCTCTTGCTCATTACTGAAACGATAGTTGAAAATTATAAATAATATACCTTTAAGATCAATATTTAACAAGTTCAAGATTTATCAGTTTAGTCATGCAATTTTCAGAAACAATAACGAGATTGTCCAAATAGAGAGCCTGAAAATAGTAGTAAGAATATCAAAGTTATCTCAACGAAATAAATCATTGCCGAAATTATCATGAGACTGATAGAATTTCGAAATTTCAACATAATCCATTGACCAAAATGTTCATTCAACACTTACATTTATAGTTTATTAGTAAAGTTTTTGTAAACATGAATGACTGTGAATGTATCTCAACTCGTCATTTGGAACACTAAAGTTTTAACTAGTAAAATTTTCTTTGTAGCCTTAACGTAAATTATTTTTCATTCATCATAATTTCCATGCATAAGCATTGTCTTTCAGCGAAGAATCGTTCAGGAACTTGAAGATGAGACTAAAGTATTGAATTTTGTAATACGTTCTCACGATGTTGTGTTTTCCAAAGTTATTGAAATAAGATACGGTGCGCTTGCGAAAAAAATTCCTAATTTATTTTCTTTATCTTTACTTTAACTTTACGAAGTTACTCTCCTATCTGTGAAATTTTAAAAAGTAAATTTCGCTCCGTCTGGATTCTTTGAACCCGTACGAATTGGTACTGATCTGCGAAAACTCAAGCACTATAGCCTTCTGAAAGGCATTCCAACAAGGATAGCTTTTCTCAATTACACTGAATTTCGGAATCAAATTTGTAATTTTTATTGATCATAATATTGTAGCAGATAAATGCAAAAATCAAAATTTCCTTTCCGTTAGTTACAACTCAATTATACATGTACCTCCATTCACATTTAAGTAAAATGATGCTATTAAAACAGAAGTTTGTGAAGTTGTGAAAAATTATGTATTACGGTTTCGGTTTGAGTTCGAGAGTAATAACTTTTCGGTTCGGATTTCACCGAGGTGAATCTAACGGTATTTCTCTATTTCGGTATGATGTTCTGCTTTCTAATCCCAGCGCATTATCCCTATTGCATTAGACACTTCCTTCTCCACTCTAATCAATTCCGTTTTCTCATCCTCCCCCGTCGGCATTCCTCCGTGGACTCCTGACCCACCCTCCAGCAAGGTCATGTCCTTGGCTGTGGGTGCGATAGAAAGGGAATAAGGCACCGATCATGACAACGCTTGAGTTGTTTAATTTTATTTGCGCGATCACGGATTCCTTAGCTTTTCCAAGAGAGGCGGAGATAGCGACTAATGGGGGTGGGGAACAATCTCCATTCATCGTTTGTCGGACACCAAGGTCGGATGGATACTTTACTACTCTAAAAATCATCACATCCGTGAGAGAATGCAAGTGGTCGCGAGGTTATTTTATTCTCAGGTCAAAAACAAAGGACAATTTATTTTTGAATCTTTTACTAAAAGCTCGAACGTAATGGCTCATCAAGAAGTTTTCGCGCAAGCTCATTTTTGATTAATGATATAATTAACATGATGATGGAGACAGTAAAGCATTACCGAGGAACGAAAGGACTAAAACAACTGATATATTACGTTGAGTGACTGTAAGCGGTGGGCAATGGCAAACGATTTTCTAAAAATGTTTTTAGCGTGTTTGGAGACTACATTGACAAAGTTTGACTCTACAGAATCAAATAAAGGAATTACCTTTAGGAATGGAGATTCAAGGTTCTGATTTGAATATCCTGCACCAGAAAACGAACCTGAATGTGTCTCAGTTAGGAATGAGTTTGGGGAAACTCATATCCTTCAGGAAAAAATCAACCGATTCTACCCGGAAAAGATTTTGGGAATTTTGAGCTAATGTATCCGGAAAATCTCAGTATCATCCGAAATGAGTGGATCTGGATGAATAAGTAACAGTAAGATCTCTTTAAGCCCTAATATTAACCATATTATATTCATATCATATTTGCCATTAACTGGAATTAACCTTCAGAAATTCTCTTTACTGGTTTACATGGGAAGGAGCTTCGTAATTATTCATTAGAAAGCGCCTAAGAATGTTATCGGGATCTGCAAGAGAATCAAAATACGTAAGAAGAGAGTAGAGGACGGATGTTTCCCAAGAAAAATAGTATCCGAAATATCGACAGCTTTACTTAAAAGATTTTCAAAGTAAACCTGCAAATTAATTTATATCACAATAAAAACTTACATAGCTACTATTATAAACGTTTTTACCAAAATTTCATCGATATATTAATTTTAATTTCATTATTTTTTAAATTTTAAATATCCATCATCCTAACAGAAAAAAGAAAATAAAATGAAAAACCTTATGAAATCTAAAAAACAACTTCCATAAAATTGCATAGCTTACTACGGAAATTTAGTTTTCAGAAAAATACTCTGAATATAAATGGTATTAAATTAATCAGTTTATCTTTTCCGAAGAAAGAAAATCAGCTATCTCCGTAAAATCCTAGTAATACTGTATTCAATATACTAGAGCACACAGGGAAAAAATTATAAGTTGAAAGATAGTTCAAGATCTGTGGGAAACACAAGCCTTTAAGGAAGCTAGAAGTTGAAGAAAAAGATCCTCTGTGTGAGTTGCTTAACAGCAAGACCAGCACCAGTTGATTTATGTTTAACGGAAGATTTTTTTGTCCCCAAAGAATATCCAAAATGAAGCCAAGCCTAAATTTAACGGACGATCCCGTACGCATTTACAATACAATAGAAGTTAGTTTAGATTACCGCAGCATCGAGGTCTGATGGACAATTCCAGCGTACGATTAAGAATGACTTCTCTCCAGAATAATAAAATCACCTACTTGAGTGATGAGGAATAACAGTGAACTTGAGGTGGAAGTAAAACTTGCTTTGTACAGAAATTACTTTTTTTGAAAGGAGACAGAACCAAAAAATTATGAACCAGTACAGAATTCGAGTCATTCCAAGAGTCCACAATATGAAGAAGCAAGATATATAGCCTCTGATGAAAATTTATGTTCCAATTTTCTACACAAAGATTTTTGGCCCAATGAGATACTACTCGGAGATTTTACTTCCTTATTGACCAAATCCCAAACCCAGAGATTGCTTATAAAGAAAATCACGCTTGATTGTAATCTTTAAAATATTGCCCGTAATCCAATTTGCTAAATGAATACTGAAGGAGCAAGAAGCCGGATATACTTCTGAAAAGCAATGTATGCAGCTATGACGTTGATGTGAGAATGAAAAGGCCTTTGGCAGTAAATAAAATTAATCAAAACGTCTCTCAATGGAACAATGAGAAATGCGTATTGATTGCATAACAGATCGAAGAGGGGAAGAGAAAAAAAGCTGTTGGAGCAGGTTTCACAGAGACGAAAGTATACCTATGACAAAGGTAGGTGCTGGAAGGACGACCGATTAAGCAATATACAAATGAAAGAGGAATGCTTTCCATTAGCTTACGTTCGAGGAAAAAGTAGAAAATTCCTAGAAGATTTAATCCGCCTACTAACTTCTACGGAGGACTCTGAGCGTCCATAAGGAGTCCCTGCGTGAATATCGTGAACATTAAAATCACATCCTTATTGGGAAACCTATAATACAGTAAAATATGCTAAATTAAAAAGAAAAAATTATTTAAGCTTCTGAGCTTACATTTTCTGCATAAAATCGGTCCTGATGCTCAAATGAAAACTAATCAAATCTCGTCCATGTATTATAACATGATCTGACCTAATGACAGGACAAGAGTGATCTCACCAAGTATTAATTACTCATGTAACCTCAAATAAGGCCAAAAAGCATTTCGAAGTGATTGACTAATTTTTATTAGTCTTGATTACGCATCTCTGGCCGACTTTGATATCACCCAAATTAATCTTGTTTTCTCATATATATTTAAAATCTCGAGCTCTCTGCCGTGGATCTTTTCGAAGGATTGTTTTATAGATAGAAGAAAGCAGAAATTTGTAATTTAAATGTCATCTTTTTAGTGACATCGAAAGTCATACGCGATGCCTTAAAAGTATGAGATGGGAGAAACAGCCAACTAACGAAGTAGAGAAAGTAAAAACAGCCGAGGTTAATTTCAGCAAGGAGAATATAAATTGCATATCTCTCGAAGCAATCCTTAAATTTCAAAATTTGCAGTAAGAGACGGATCAACGTTATTTCCAGAAATCCAAGGGAACATTCCGAGTATTCTCAATAATAACTAGCGGATAAGGGCTATTATAAAATCTTGGTCAAAATCCTATCAGATAGAGCATAAATTTATATGGATTCATACAAATAAAATATGAACCTTAAAACCTGAATCTTTTTTTCAAACTTTAGAATGAATTTATATGGTATAGTTGAGGGGGGTGCATTCTAAAGAATTCATCAAGCCGTATTTCTGCTTTATCCTCTCAGTAAGATTTTCTTTGTATTGGCAAAATTGTTCAAAGTACTTCTACAGCTGAGATCTTTTCACATATAAGGAGCCCTACCAAGGATAAAACCCGGTTTCACCAAAAGAGAACGCGCTACTTCTCGACCCGCGAGCCCCAGTAGGGGTTTCTTTGCCTCATAGCACGTTGAGTTTAACCAGGCCTAGAGATGAATACATTGCTGTTTGAAGATTTCCCCTTTATGAAGGAAGAAACGCACGAAAAATAATTTCTGCATATAAATTACTCGTCAATTAAATAAAAAGAATTAAGAAACGAAGGTGTAAAATAAAGTCTTGTTTTGAGCGTAATAAAAGAGTGGATTAAATCTCCTGTAAGAATCTGTGAGCCCTTCCGTAAAAAACCGGGAGGTTTCTTAGTGCAGTTAAGATATATCTGTATTGCAATAGGGTATTTTTTCCTAAGGTCTGTCTTAATTGCAGTAGTGAATTGCTGTAGTTAGGGAATCTGTGGTGCAATCCTTTTTCTAGTGTAATGTGATGCAAATTTTATGCATAACTCTGTCATCAAACTATCATCTTAACCGTGATAAATATATTTAATTTAAATAAAATAATTTTGTATTCCTCATCTTTTAATTCTCTCCTGCTTAACTGCAAAAGAATAAAAACAGCCAGTAACAGCCCCAAAATTCCTCCATAAACAGAACATGGGACTTAACTGGGAACGAGTTTTGCGATCAAATGAATTATACCATATAGCTTTCTGTAGCGTACTTGCAATGGGTGATATAACTCTCCTCCTTTTCCTTGTCCGCATTCTCCTCTGCCATTTCCAGAAGTCCGCCTGGCGAAGCGAAAGAACGCGATATCTTTTGCAAATCTGGATTCTCTCGGAGCTTACCGCATTCCGAGGAAGGCTACCCATAGCCTAACGATTCTTACGTCTCGAAAAAGATCCGAATAGAGATGGTGCGTATAAATGGCAGTCGGGTTAAAAGAGGCCAATGATCGCGCACACCCAAGTGCCACTCCCGCGGGCAGGCCCAAGGCGTTTCCCAGGGAACGTTCGGGCCACTGATAGAATGCGGTCTTGTGTACATTTCGATGATTAAACTAGGGAGGGTTGCATTCCTGAAGAGGTCACCCGCTGTCATTGTTGATTCGTCGTGGTGTTTGATGTAATAGAGGTCGAGGATATTTTTACGACTTGTTTCCGAGTTCTCTAAGTTTATGCGAGATCCATGTTTAACAGATACTGCGAACTCAAAGAAGAAAGGGTTATTTGAAGATTCAAATGGTAAATAGTTGGAAAGATTAGGAAAATGTGGACATACTATGACTCCTAATGTGTAAGAAAGGGAAATTTACTCGCACGTTCGTTCAGATTGAAACATACGATTAAGCAGATTTTGCAATTAGACTACCATTCTCATAGAGAGGGCACAATAAAAACTTCTCTTCGAACTTAAATGCATGTACGTACCATAGTAGCCAAAATCTGGGATATGAATTTCAGGTTGTGATGTTTGAAGCAGATTACAATTAAACTCGAAGGTGTGACTTCGCATATCGGGTGGAAGTTTGTGTGAAAGGCAATGATAGTAATGGAATGGAATCAATTGTACACTCCCAAAGAATTTTAATCGTGCAACACGCTTCGCTAGCGAACTAGCTAAACACTACGGAACTACTACTAAACACTAACGTGTTACTATTACTGTATACGAAACATTACTATGTTAAACACTGAACACACAAATAAACAAGCTAACTAACGACATAGCTCGATAGTTAAACACGTTGTACGGGTAACATTCTTTGGGAGTGTATAATTGATTCTTTTCCATTACTATCATGGCCTTTCACGAAGTTCCACGAACTTCCATCCGATATGCGAAGTCACACCTTCGCATCTAGAGTTTAATTTTATTTTAATTTTGTTTAAATGAAGTTTATTTGAATGAAGTTAAATTATTCCTTTCAATTATTAGATTATGATGTTTAAATGGGATTTTCAAGGGTATAGAAATCCATAATTTCGTGCTTCGTTGTGTGGAAAGTAAAAACTTCGTGATTGGGGCTCCACAGAACGCTTTGAGAGAAAGATGCTGAAGTTCAGAAACACTAATATGTATGAATTGAAATTACTTCTGTGAATTTTGATACTTCCGTGATTACACAAAGCAAAATAAATTAAAAATATTAAAATAGATTATATCTTTCTTCATCAGTGTTTTATATTTATATGTGTCACTGGCTGTAATAATATGCTGATACTTCGTTTTCGCATAAGTGGAGATTGAAAATCTATTGATTGGAACTGAAAATTCCCCAAACACAAGAGTTAATAAAGTCTCATAAAATGAAATATTGCCGCACAGTTTCTCGTACTAAGTTAATTTCAAATAAAGATACAACTAATATGTGCTTAAGAAATGAATGACGGCTTAAATAAGCTATGTGCTATAAGCTTGAGATTATAGTTTATATGAATATCGTTTTACTTGAAGTACTCTAGTTTTTGTAGTTTCTCTCCTATCTTATTACATCACAGTGTTTGGACTCAAAACATAGAGGATGATTTTTATTTTCTCCGGGAACCCTATGGAATTGATGTCACGCCATTATAGTAATCAAAACATCCACGGTGTCGTAAGAATGTATACAGAAGGATGAGGAAGTGATGTGGAAGACGCCTTATGCTAAGAGAATATATAGAAATGTGTTGTAAGGAATTTTAAGATTCTTTAAGCCACCAAAAACTTTCGAGGCACATGGGGCTTATTTACTTAGCTCATCCTTCTTTTGAAGACTCTTTGACATTTACCAACCGTGCATGAAAAGTGACATTTGAATGTTAAAGGTTTCCATAAGATAAAAATGACACGAAATGGAAAAGTAATAATCAGATACTTAGCCAGAAGATTCACGAGGTAATTAAAATTATAAAGTAATGTTCGGGCAAAAAAATTACTTTCTAAAAGTCGTAATATAGCTCATAAAGACTTTATTTTACTCTCGGTTTCTTAGATTCTTTTCATTTGTGACCTCATCGACGGAATATAATATAAATAATTCATTCTTTACGTCACGTATAAATAAAAAAAGCGGACCAAAATTACATTAATGTTGTTATCATGCTGATGAAATATATCTTTATTACAAGATATTATCCTGCAATAATATATATAGCGAGAAAAATATTGACATTCGCCATAAACTTTTCTATTGATGCAAAAGTGCCAAGCTCATTACCTCAGCTCAGATTTGAATAAAGATAGATAATCAATCGGAGAAAGTTAAATTTAAAATATTTTCGATAAATTGTTAAGAATTTAAAGCGCAAAATTTTGATATCCTACATTGCGAATTGAACATTCGACATTAAAAAAGTTTTACTGAAAGGAAAGTTTCAAGATTTTACGCATTAGCAAAATTAAAAGTAGTTGAGGGAAATTATCATCGAGTTCTTTTAGAAAGGGAGACAACCCAAAAAAGGTTAAAAGTCAGCTTAAAAATTAATAAAATATCTTTTAATGACTGGTAATTATGAATAAAAGAAGAAAACTTTATTGAACGATAACTAACCAGTGTCAGGGATGCATTTAGGAACTTATTATGGAGGGAGCAAATTTTCAATGGGAAGAACAAATTTTCCAACGGGGAAGGGACTGTAAGCAATTTTGTTATAAACTCGTCTCAAATTAACTTGTCATATTCTCGTCCTTTGTCATCAGACTTTATTCTTCTCGTAGCATCCTAGGAAAATTACTATTTTTGCAAAGTCAACAAGAATTGGGGGATCGCCACTTATCTCATTGGGCCCCATTGAATGATTAAAGTTAAAGAAAATGCAAAGGCTAATATTATGCGTTCAATTTTAATTTTGTAAAGTGTATCCATTGACACGTGGAGGTGTATAAATTATGTTGATTGCAATACGAGCAACAGCAATACAATATTAAAATAAGTGCGTTCTATCATATTCCTATAAGCAACAGAATTGAAGAATGAAAGAATTCCCCTACATAAGTAAGTTTCTACCTAAAAATTGGGAGCCGATTTCATTACTCTCCTAATATTAAGTTTCAGAAAAGAGGTGAATTTCATGCGACTATTTATAGATATAGTATATAAGTACCTAACATACTTTTTCAGTTGCAGGTCTTTCACATATATTATTTCTGAGATTTTAATTAGGAAACATTCCGTTATCTCAGTTAGCATCATTGTCTTACTGAGCATCTTTCACTTGAATCACGTTTTGAATCAGTGAGTAGGCAGATTCGTATCGCTTCGGTTTTATGTATTCCGTTCGATAGGAAGAAATATCGGATACGATTCATAAACTCCTTGAAGTAATAAAAAAATATGATGAAATTCCGAGTTAGCATGTGGATTCGTTGTGACACTTCGACATATGCCATGGCACCATATGTAGAATCTTTATTTCTATTAGTAAAATCTTGTGATTTACGGAGGCTACCTTTCGGGTAAACTTTATAGGTGCCATAAAAATACATAGCTTTCTTACGCCCTATCTAAGATTTCCGATTGGAGAGTGACGGGATAAGATGAAATCTCAGGAGTATCAACCATGGGCTCTACCCAAAATAACTCAGGGTTAACTCATACTTTCTTCTAGGTTCTTAACTAAAATAATCGAACGAAATAATATTGAATAATATTTAAATATTCCGATAAAATTATTCTAACTATCACGGTTTATCATCATTTCGATTAAATATATAACAGAAGTGCCTTAATAAATAACTCTCAGAGAAAACTTCAAATATAACCCACAAGAATTATTAAACTTGGTGTATCTACATCCGTAACGTACAGTGACTTAAGAAACCCGACTTCGTCTAAAGAAATGGTTGGTCGGAGAGATGAAAATGGCCTCGAGCGATATTGATTTGCGTTAGTTAGACTATCTGGAGTACGCATAGAACATGGGGCCTAACAGACAAGCGTTGCATTCGTGAATTAGAAAAGTTCAACTGAAAATCTAGATGTTTCGCTTACGACTTCTACGATGAATCAATGAGCGTGAATAAGGTGCTCATTCATACAGAGCGGTAATGGGACTAAGGAGATCAAAATCAGGAGTATAATCAGAGAGCATTGAACATACATCTTTTCCTATATGCTATCAACTGCATTATCACAAACGCGCTTGTAGTGTCTAATATTCGTATGTTCGATTTTTAAGTAATTGATGAACGCCTTAGTGGAATATATTCTTTATTTAAAGGAGAATTTTTATATAGATTTATTATAATTGTTAAATAAATTGAAATACATAATGTTTTTAAAATTTAATCAAAGTAAATTATGCTTCGACTCAAAATCTTCGAATCGGACCTTGAATGGAACCCAAATAGCAGCCGTTAATTCGAAACCGAATATTGAAGCTCCGCAGATCTCTAATTCGTACGAGAATATCGGTTAGTACGACCGAATATAACTGATTAGTAATACTTAAAGTATAGTACTATATGTCGCTTGTGCGGGAAACACAATTTCAAGTGCAATTTTCCACATAAATCTCGATATCGCCCTAAAGGAATATTGCGATACTTAAAAATAATAGTCAAAGAATAGGGAAAGGAATAAAGTAATACCATATGGACATGCATAGGGGTGGTTAGGAAAGAAAAGTGACGAGTTTGAATGAGCGGTGATGAGGGAGAATATCTCCGCAATTCCCTCAGCTTTCCGCGTCCATTTTCGCAATCTCTAGATCTTTGCTTTCCTCTGGATGCGTACAAGGAGCGATGACAAAGAGCGCCGCGGGCCGTTGAAAGTCGCGAGGTCAACAAACACCGCCGCATTTATGAACGGGCGCGTAAGGTGCATTCGGCCCTTTGGATTAACGACCACTCGAAAAAACTTTCTACGCCGCCAGTCAAAAAAATAATAGGAGCGCGCGAAGGTTAACGCTCACGGTGTGTCGAAATTAGGCAAGGGAAAAGGATGTTAAGACGAAACGCACTTCTGAAGCGGGAGAAAGTTACGTGGTCCCTGAAACTCATTACAGCGCGTTTTTTCCTCTCCGCCGTGAAGATGATGGAGTTTACCCGCCGAGAGTTTTGTTTCAAAATATAAATATTACCGGGAGTGTGAAGTGAAAAGTTGAAGCGCTTAATCAACAGGGTGCCCAACCGAAGCAAAGATGTCAGCAAAGCGTTAAAGGGAAACTTTTGCGGAGGGAATCCCGTCGGTGATATCCTGTTACCTTAGGTCTTCGTCATCTGACGAATGGTTGCTGCGAAACTTACTTATTCATTCTTCACTTAATTTCATTTTGAGAATGTGCTAACTGCGAAGACGAGCGTGACTTATGGAGAATAATTTCAAAATCTCTTGCTTCTATTGGAATGGAGAATGGATGGAATATATCACAACGACGAGAGGCGGAGATAGAATTTTCATCGAATGTAAAACGTTCGATGTGAATGGCTTTAAGGTGAAAGAGTCAAAATGTTATGAAATTAATATTTCATGTTTCAAATGAATTACTTCAATAAACTTAAATGTGGATTTGGGACATTAAATTGTGAACACTTACAATTGAGCTCAAATCGGATTCTCGGTAGAGAATAATTCCTTCTCATCTGCCAAAAATTACGCCCTCCCGTGAACATGTCTTCTTAGCGGGTAATATTTCAGTACCGAGTTCCTATGTACACTTAATTTGTGCTGACATCACTTCTCCGTCTGAGTAAAGGAACTACGAGAAATATCTTTCGTCAAATTTGGAAGAATATGAGTTAGTTGATAAATAAAGCCTTCCAAAGTTATGGAAAGAGGTCATTGTGTTTAACTATTATTGATTAATTGGTGCAATAATCAATTGCCTTTTTCTGTACTACTTTCATTTCGCGAAATTCTTAGTTACGTGTAATTTGTAAGCTATGAAGCGTTCGAGAGATGATTCTTATGCTGTTATATGATATAATGTCATAGTCAAAAGCCCACAGGAACAATATGCGAGACTAGAACAAATAAAGCACGGATTCAGATATTCCTATCGCATTGTCTGCATTCTTAATGTTAGGGTGATGATTTGGATGCTACTCATATGTATAGTTTGGCAGAATCTTTTTCATCATTTCAGAGTCCTATCAGAAAATTTAAGACTGCGTTATTACCATAAATCTTGAATAGTTACATTTAAAATTGAACCTATTCTGATTTATTATTAAAAGTTTCAATAAGAGTAAAATAGGAGAATTCAAAAATGAATTCCAGATAGCGGAAATATCGAGATAATTTATTTCCTGCGAAAAGTGTTTTTCGTTTTTTTAAAATGGTCACTTGAAGAAATTTGAGGAAGTGTAGAGCAATATCATACAACCATTCAAAATCTACAAATTTACTTCCGTGATACTTAAATTTCACTTTTCATATGAAACTGCTTATCAATGAAATCGGCATGAACTTTTCCAGTGATTTTGTTACCAATTCAGCAATGTCATTATCTAAATGGGAAAGCTAATACTATGGTCTGAAACAACCCCGTCATGAGGAAAGTAAAATATTATAACGAAAGCGAGTTTGCACGATGTCAACTCTCATGTATTGAAGACACGGTGAGAAAGTGGAAAGCTACTTTGGACCACAATTTCTCTGAAACATCAATGATGGATTGACGCAATCCATTCAACAGAATAAGGGTTTGAAGATAATGTGGTGTCCGGGAATGAAAATGAGGGGATTCTTTCTATAGAAAAGAAGGAAGTATAATATTAGTGAAGAACTGAACGATAGTTATGAAAACGAGAAGAGGCGCGCGATAAGTGGTTGAAGAGTAAATAACGGAAAAGAAATAGGTTATTTGGAAATCGCGGGAATCGGAACGGTACGATTTCCGTCAGATAATATTCTTCCTCGATCTTTTTAACTGTTGAGTGATTTTCGCGTGTATTCTTTTGTCTTTTTCTACTCAGCCCTGGGAAAATATATCATTCAAACTGCTATTCTGAAGCCACCCTTCTATTAATTGCTTTTCTCCTGGATACCTTAGAATTTTCTTTCTCTTAAGGTCTTAACTCCCTCTTTAGGTAAAATGTATATTATATCTATATCCCCCCTCTCTTATATATATGCCCTGTTTGAACATACGTCTTTGCTTGATGATGACCCAACGGATTGAAACCATGGTCTCATAGTAATAGAAAAACTCAGTGTGATGTGGTGTAGAAGTGTGTTTAACTTCACGAGGTAATAACTCCGTGCCTGGCAAGATGCAGACTCTAACAACTGTACAAATAGGAACAACGAGTCTATTTTTGACCTGTTTTGCTATCTCTAGGTAGGAATGATGAGGTTAACTATACCGTATTTGATTTAATTAAAGAATTAATTACTGAATACACTACTAAAGTATCATTCTTTGAGTGAGAAAATATACGCAAAATGACTTAATATGTTGAAAAGCCTGGGAAGAGTTGTGTTGGTAGACGTACGGATGGTATACGGAAATTTAATAGTTAATCGATAAAGAAGGTTATTTCAAACATATAGGCCCCTACCGAAAATGGAACCGCTTTTACCAAAGTTGAAGTGAAGTAGATATCTCTCTTGGCTATCCGGGAGCGAGATTGGGATCGTCGAAAGATATTTTATTTTGACGAGCGAAGAAAGAGCTAACACCTTAGAAAATCAACAAACCTCACAGGGATAACCAAATTAAAGTTTCATGAGTTGTTAGAAATTTTCAAACAAGCATGGCGTAAGTTTTAGCTTGGAGCGTGATATTTATGTGACTAAATTAGTATAAATGAAGATATGTTGATTTGTTTAGTTAATTTCATTTTTAAATATCGACCTATTTGTAAAATTTCTAAAATTTCCTACATAATATTTCCTTTTATATTGAAATTTTCTTCCTCAATTAATAATCAACAACACGCAACTGATTCATTGCTATATAATATGTATCAAAGAAAAATAACAAGAGAATTATTTTCTTTCTCTTTCGATTATTTATAATCAGATTCTTTCGTCCTTTTTAAGGAAGTAAAATATGGATTTAAAGTTTTTCTTACTCAAGAATCATATGTAGGTTAAATATTATAAGGAGTCCATGAGAAAATTCGTCAAATATTACGCGAGGATGCTTGAAAATAATAAAAACTGCCGACGAAAATCTTGAATAAATATTCATAATCAAATATTTTTTACTTCGAGGGTTTTCCGGGTCTGTTCACCAGCGGCTGAGCGAAGAATGAATTTCTATTTGTGGAGGGATAAGAGAGAAAGTTGCTAAAAAAATAAATTCCTCGAAACCAAGGAACATATTGGATTTCTTAGCTAGGAGAAAGCGTGGGATGGTAAAGAATTGCACTATGCAAAGATAAAACATTTTCAATCTTACGTAAGGACTTCCAATATTTCTTACAATAAACTTGTTCTATTAATTCTTCCAGCATGGTGTATGAACGTATTTTATATAGCACAGTTGTAATGTTTTGGCTTCTATAATAAGCATTATTTTATATTAGCATTTTGTTATATTATGAATGTATTCAAATTCCTAAGTTTTCATATCTTTCGATGTAAGGTTCTAAACATAATCAATATTTAAATATGGAATTGCACCATAATTCCACGCTTTTAGTTTGCAAAATCTTCATAGGATAAATATGTATACGTAATCAACTTATATTTTTTTATTGGAAAAATTCAGAGAAAAATTCAGCGATAAATAGCCAAGGATGACATAAACATTGAGTAGATCATTTTACTTTTCCTTAGGTGTGTACAAGAAAAAATACATCTTTCGTTTACTCTTTTCATTTCTATCCTTGTATCTTGCTACAATAATAAGATAGTTGGAATGAGGAATGATTGATGCTGAATAATGGCATTCATATAGGTCTCTAGATATTGAATTCTAAAAACAGTGTTGTTCATAGGGTCACTATGCTGCACATACTACATGGATTAATTCCACTCACAGCAATCTGGCTCCGCATGGAAAGCAAACTATCTGCCATTTTTAGCTCGTTGTGTCTCATACCTTCTTTGTGGTATCTGGTGGCCAATGGACAGGACTTGAAACCATTCTGCGTGCCAATGGATGAGTTTACAAACATCGTGGAAAAGACAAGAGTCCAGAACCAGAATATCTATGACAGAGATGAAAATAGGCAACCAATACCGCTAGACCCTAAGGTATTGCTCTTTTAGCAATTGCTATTCTCTCATTTTCCTTATTTGCTATGTTACCCATGAATCTCAGGAAAAAGAATTGTCAAATATTCATCTCATTTAAGGGGATGTTAATGAGTTCAAATAATGTAAAATATACTATGCAATCTAAGCGAAAAGTGCGAAACCTGGGTTCGAATTCCAGTCTTGTCGATATTTTTCTCTTCTGGGTTTTAAGGTGCCCACCTCTCTATGGTTAAATTTTAAAACCTATTACTCATATCTTTTAGGATACAGCACTTTATAACGCATAGAAAAATTGATTTTTAACCCCCTTTTAAATTGGAAGATTAATATTATCAGTAAATATTGAAAAGTTGAAAATTAATTTTTTCCCAAAGATTAAATTGCAATAATTTCTTTATTTTCCACATCAGATTGTTACATATGTATTTCGAATATGTAATTATTAACTAGGAACTAAGCTAAAAAATTTAGAGCCTCGTTCATTATTATAATCTCGATTACTTACAGCCTATGATTGATTCTAAGCTCACATACTTTTTCGATACCTTAATTGCTCTTATACACCTACTCCAAAATAATGTACACGCAGAAACTATATTTGGAAGATAACTGAAGTAAATGTATACCATTTGATTCTCCTTTCCTCACTCCGTACGTGGGCGAGTGGGAAATCCGAATTCGAGTCACGGATTCGGAGGACTCCTTCGTTTCTTTCTCTAAATTTAAGCGTTTGCATAAAGCGCGTTACATCGTTCACGTGCTTCGCCGTTCCGGACGTCCACTATGATGGTGTGGCGGCATCTTACAAGGAGAGACTCTCACTTTTGTCCGGGGATTTTGATGAAACTTTTTGCAGTGGTGCAGGAATTAGAGTAATGAAAAAATTTAACGGCGTTTCTCTGAATGGGCCTTAGTTTCGCTGCAATAAATAATTGAAAATTGATAATCGGAGTATAGGCAACCCCGCAATACACGCCCATGCTAGCCGAGTATGCATGAAAGAATGCGATGTTTTATGGTATATTTGACATTACATTTTTCTTTTCATTCGTAAAATTCTTTCCTTGATACTTACTATTGGGCTTATTAATAATAATAAATAGTATGCTCAATTAGTTATCCCGTTAAATAACCTTCGTGAGCGATACTTTTCCATTTAAGGTAGTTAACGTCTATGCTAAGAACGAAAAAGGAGCTTGCATTCAAGTATTTTGGGATTTCATAATCATAAATATCGATTGCTTTCTAGAATTTATAATAAAAACCATTGTCTATATATTAATTAATTTATTTATCCGATTTCAGCATTTCTCGACAGAAATGCATGTAAGCCATTTTTCGGTAATCAATATCACTACTTCCTGACGAGATAGAAATTCAAGAAATACTGCATTAGATGCATAATTGTGTATTAAATATCGATAGTTTTTTGCGCAGTGTATCCTTCGTTCGATTTCAGATGACTCGAAAATACTCTTGTAATAAATGTTAAGAAAGAAAAGAAAAAAGTTCATTTTCATCATCGTTCATCGATTACAGAATTTATCTTTAGTACATACAATGAAATCAGGAATAATGGTCCTGCGAAATCGATACTAGTACCAAAAGAAAGGAAATTGAATATAGATAGTTATTTTTTGTTGCTTGTCATGTATTTTTTACCAGATATCCTGAAATCAGATAAATAAATAAATATATAAATCGTAGTGATTATTAAATAAGAATATGAAAGGCAACGCAAAATCCTAAGTAATTCGAACGCAAATCCCTTTTTCATTCATAGGATTGTAGTGAAATACTTAAAATTTAGTAATATTTAAAGTTATTTAAGGAGTTAACAGACCTTTCTCAACTTCAAAAAATTCAAATATTCGTTTCTTTGCATGGATGTAAAGAATCAACCTTAAAAATATTCAGGCTAAGTGGTATTTTCATATTATAAAAATTAGCTGAGCTACAGCAGATTTTCTTTGGCAAAGCAGAGCACTCGATGAGCCGCCAGTGACACTCGTAAGCTTAAGGAGTCGAACATGGGTGTTATTACCTTCTCCTAAAGTCTTCTTTCCTCAAAGTAACATCGTGGTACATGTACCTATATTCATGTTGAAATAATGGTTCTCTCGTTTTATGAAAATTATAAACTTAATGAATAAATCCATGTTATTATGTTATTCTTCCTGCACAACTTTCCATTATTTTTGACAAATAAAGAAAAGTTGTGCAAGGTAGTTAAAGAAACTCTAAAAATAAATTATAAAAGAAAATGAGGTACCTGAGCTTTTTTATCTTTTGATTATATTCATCTGCCTCTCGATGGCTTAATTTTTTAATAGATAACTCTAACGTTATCTATGGAAGAATGCAGCATTTCCATTTTACCATAGGATCAGCGAACAGTTCTATTCTTGTTTTCGCACTGTATTTATCGTGAACACATGGTATTGAAAATTTCAATAATAATTTCAGTAATATGGAGAATGGATACGTTGGTGCTATTCATTGGGTATAACATAGAACATATTTTAGTTGATGTGCTATGATTGGTTTTATGCTAGTCCAATGACAGCCACATCGTTTTAATAAGTGTTATGAAGTAAATTAAGGTCAAAGTGACTGAAAACATCGACTACTGACAAAGACAAGACTAGGAGCGAGCAACATAGCCCACGGAAGATTGCATGACACCATCAAACAGGAGACATATCCCTTATAGACAGATGTTCCGTAGAAACGACTGAATCTATAAATGGAGTTAGTGAAAAATAATTCAATACTGATATACTTTACCTGTATATTTTACTGAAACTTTAAGATTTTCTATCTTTACACAGCATTTTATGCACTCACTTTAATCATAGCAATGAAACTTGTCGAAATATATAAAATTAAACTAACTATCGTCCAACAAGAGCGATTTTCGATATAATTAAAATTAAGAAAAATATCGAAAATTACACCGATTTTTCAAATAACTTCATTTTTTTAGTATAAACAATTCTCAGAATATCAAATATTTGAATTTCAAAAATCGTTGTTGTAATACGAGAATTAATAAGTAATTAATAGATTTATAGTTTAAGAAATTTTTATAGTTTAACATAGTGTATGGTTAAATTCGTGTCAACCAACGAGGTGTGTATTTTCTTGTGAGGATAATTTTTCATCCATTATATTTACTTTCAGCTTAATGATTCAAAAGGTATTTATATTTCCATACAATGCTTAATAATCATATAAATATCAGAAAAATAATATCACTAAAAATATCAGAAAAACCGTTTTCTCTTACTAGAAGAGTATTTCTCTCAAAAATTTAAAAAAATACCGCTAATCACTGTAAATCCGGCCTGGAAAGTAATATAATTCCTTTACGAGATTAATAATTTAGTCTACTATTTATTATTATTAATAATTCAATTAGTAGACAACAAGGAAATTATTAACGAATGAAATTGAAAAAAGGTGCAAGATATACCAGAGAACAATGCGTTATTTCCTCCAAACTCGACTAGCTCGGATGTGTATTGCAGATTTGCCTGTACTCCGATTAAATTGGATAAAAAAATCAATTAATATATAGACAATGGTGTTTATTAAATAAAATTTTAGAAAGCAATCGCTATTTATGATAGTGCAATCCTAAAATTACTTGAATGAAAGCTCCTTTTACGTTCTTAGGATAGTCGTTAACTACCTTAAATACCTTAACGAGATTACAAATTGAGCATACTATTTATTATTAATAATAAGTCCAATAGTAAGTATCAAGGAAAGAATTTTACGAATGAAAAGAAAAATGTAATGTCAAATATACCATAAAACATCACATTCTTTCATGCATACTCGGCTAGCATGGACGTGTATTGCGGGGTTGCCTATACTCCGATTATCAATTTTCAATTACTTATTGCAGCGAAACTAAGGCCCATTCAGAGAAACGCCGTTACGCTTTTTCATTACTCTACTTTCTGCACCACTGCAAAAAGTTTCATCAAAATCCCCGGACAAAAGTGAGAGTCTCTCCTTGTTAGAATACTACTCGTTAGGAACGGCTAAATACACTAAATGATCTACACTGATATGATCGCCGATTGTATGAGAAGTAGCTTCGCGTATGGCACTGTATCGAATGCCGTCCTAAAAACTAGCAAAATGTCATCTGGCCTAAAGCCTTTGTCGGCTGCTTGCATCATATCATGACTAAATGGCTATCACAGAAGCGACCTTGAAGGAAACCATGCTGACTGCGCGTGGTTGCAATGTTTTCATATGTGCAAGAGAACTTAAGCAAGTAGTAGTTTGGTTAGTGAAGCGGACAATATCCATCTGCGTAGTACATTATTTCCCCATAAACAAGCTGATTCTTGATTTTTGGGCAGGAATTTGGACCTCGTGACCAATGTAAATAGCTAAGTAAGCCTAAGTTAATAAGTGCGAGAGAATAAGCTTGAATAAAACAAACGCGAAAAAAATAACGCAAAGAGTATTATCAAAGACATCGATCCACGCGGTAGTCTGCCTAGAATATCGTAACAGTTTTATTCATATAAATGTACAAAAAAATTATAAGATACAAACAGGCAGTTAATCACGTATCTATGGAACAGGAAGGTTAATCTGTTGGCCGGTAAATGCGAAGACAGTTCAGAGGAATTAGACTGTGATGATTTCATTCTATGTATAATCTAACTTCTATTAATTTCCTTTTAATGTTTAAGGTGATTATAAGAAAAGGCGAGATTAGTAATTTGGAAGAAGGCGGAGAGTTCATATGGATCAGGCAAATTGAATAAATATTGGCAATAAAAAAAATTGAAACTATTGCTCATTATAGTGATGCACTTTTATGTAGCAAATACAACGTAATTGTATTGAGGAAATTCCACCAAGAGACTTTAGTAGTATCGATTCAACTTAATGTATAATAGAACGTTTCATTGCAAATTTCGTCTTACAGTGAACATGGCATACACATAGCCTTCACCAAGATTTGGATTGAATTGGCTATTTTTAAATGTACAGCTAGTTCCAAAAAAAACTTACCACCTAAGCCGCAACCCGCATAACAGACGTGAAGCTCGATGAGAGCGAGTCTAGTGTTTTCCACGCATTCTATTGGCTCTTGGAAGGAAGGCGCCTTTTTAAACCGTTGTGAAACGCGTTGAACGTATTTGTACCGTCTTTATTAGCACGAAATCTAGTTTAAATTTAGTGTTAATTTTTACTATGTCAGCAGCATAGTATTAAAAAATGAATGAGAATCGGATCTCCTTATTTCGGCCAGAAATTTCTGCGTAATTCACCTTTTTCTGGAGGCATCGGGTAAACTTACTTTAGCTGCTTCAATTATCCAATGAAAAATTATGTCATTGCAAGATTAAAAAGGATTATATTATTACGTTTTTTATGCTCTTGACGCCTACAGGAAGAACTTTTAAATTTATTTAGAGGAAATTCACGACTATGACTCAAATAGAAAGATGAACGAAAACTCAGCAATGAGATAAAGAATAATTAGGAATAAGAACACAATCAACTGTATGTCAACTAATTTATGTTGCAGAAAAATTCTATCGAGAAGGGGAGTATGAAAAAACTTCGAAACCTACTGAGGAAAGCAAAGATGAAAAGAAACTTTATCTGGACGAATACACCGAGAAAGAATCATTTTAAGTCAACCTGGTAGAGAGCTCTGAAAATTAGACCCAAAACATATTACAATAAAGTAAACCAAATAAATTACGATCAACTACATCAGATAATTACATCAAATATTATAAAAATTTAAATACCACCAAATCAATTGATAGAAAGTAAAATATTAATTGGTGTGCTATCATCATTTTCTAAGGCAATTGTTTAAAATTCAAATTGCTAATTAAATATTTTAGAAAATAACATAGGTATTAGAATAGTAGCACAATTTAAATACTGAGGGCTACAAAATTTTTTCACCTATCGAATTAAAAATTAATATACCACGAAATTAACGCCAGCATCTCGTAACATTTTTCAGAAAATATTGTTCATTGCCAGTCCCAGAAAAACTATCCCTTTAATTAAATCAAGTTCATGTTACTTGCAGTATTATGCTGTCCCAACTTTTATCTGATGCTAAATCTCTTTCTTGCCCCGTGGTGCAAATCGATTCTCGATTTCTTCACAGTTGAATTATTCTGCAATACAGAGAAGTATAAAATTTGCTTGATACGACAATTAACAGAGCATTAGGAATTTCAGTATATATGCATCAACATGTCATTCTGTTCTTACTTCCACCAGGCATTCGTGGTGACGGTATCAGATGAAGCATTATGATTTTGAGATGAGATTTGGCTGTTTCTGACAAATTCGCGTCTGAGGTTTTACTAATTCTTCCATGGAGAAAGGAGAACTTTCCTTTCCTCCACCCTGGCCCTAGGAGTATCCCCTATTCATTCCTTTGTTGTTTCTTTTTCTTTTGTTGCGTCCATCGAAAGGTATTGTCTATTTTCTCAAAGGAACCATAAAACGGCCGATGGGTGAAGGTGAACTCCGCTCTGAGGAGAAAAACCCCCTTTTCGGCAGATTGTGGATGGTCGTATGTATCCGGGGTAGCGAATTTGAAAGCGCTAATGAGGATTCCTGACCGCACCCCTGCTGAGCAGGTATCAAAGGTTAGGGTATGGTGGCGGCGACCGATCACAAGTAAGGTGGGAAATGGTGGATCCGCGATTTGTAATCTTCGCCGCAGGTATTCCCTTAGGGAATGAAGATATTCAACTCTATTTTTGAGGTAGACGACCTTTCAGGACTTCTTGCAAGGAATACACTTTAAGATGGTTAAGAAACAACAGTTAGTATGGCAAATCAAAACCTTAAGACTAATTTGCATATTGCATATAAACTCCAGGTTTCCTATACTTGCATATTGCAGGTTTACACGTTAACACCTGGTTTATTTACATTTACATTAATACCCCGCGAGCCGCCGTATGACTTATGTCAGGGGGTGTGAAAACAACCACAACAGGATTTCCAATGTTACTGAAATGATTTTCAGAACTATACGCTAGACTAATGTTTAATAAGACTAATGATTAATGATTGCTGCTTCGGTTTCTGAATGCCTCAAGTAAGATATATAACCCGAATTATTTGAATGGTGCATAATATGTATAATAATTAAAAGAAAAATCACTATCAATAATTATGAATGATGGGTAAAAGGAGTCATGGAAGAACACGTTAAAAATAGAAACCAACGGATGGTAACCGGACTTACATGAGAATATTCCTCTAATTCTCATAATTCATACCTTAGCTGTTAAAATATTCTTGGTTCTATATGTAATCCATTATTCCAACATTCACTCCAAGGACCTTCGTAACACCCTTATCCTAGGCACATCATAATTCTCTACGAACTTTGCGAAGATGTTTTTTAAATTTTTCATAGTATTTTTAAATAGTAATGCAAGGAAGATCATTCCAGTTAAAATAGGACCTTCGGAAAATCTGAATGATAACATAAAGTTGACAATGTTTGGGTGCATCATATCAGAATTAGTATCTCTATATTCTGCTTTTAAAGTGAATGGTATAAACTGTATTAGCTTATACTAAATAACAAATTCAACAACAAAAATGAAAAAATAAGTAACGCTGCCTATCGTCAATTTATATCAATCAAGCTCTTCGTCAATGATTGTTTACTTTATTTATATAAATTGTTTTTTATGCTTTATTTCGTCCCTACATTGAGCTAAAAATTTCGTAGTTTGGAATAACTTGAGAAATGAACAATGAACTAGAGAAATGCCATCTAATATTTATTCCTTACGCTTACGAGAACCAAATCGTTTCACTTCTCTTATAACATCTATGATACAAAATAGATAGAGCGTTGAAGATGATCTTACTACATCGACTAAAGTTTCTATTATCATGTCACTAAAATATGAATTGAAACGTAAATATGGAATTTTAGATACTCCGCATATTTAGTGTCGCAGAAACTTAGAGTTTATACGCCGATTACAGATAAATCACATCTCTAAAGTTAGGTAAGATTTAGAATAAACCATTGGCTTGCATAGATAGTAATACCAATGTTAGCAATTTTTATCGGTTTGAAAAAACCGAACTCTCTTTCCAAAATAAATTGCTGATAAGAAGATGGTTTAGGTTCTGGCTTAGTAAACTACTCGAACTTTCTTATAGAATTAAAAGATTGGTACGATACATTGAACATCGCTATTGCATACAATTTCGGAGATCCTGGGAATTACTGATGTATCAGAAGGAAATTTCTGAAAGTATGATAAGCCATGGGCGTTATATCCTGTATATTTGAATGTTAACCATTCTTGACTAATATATTACTTAAATTGGATAAATGAGTAGTTTCTCTGGAGGCTGTCATAAACGGAAAAATATATGTTGGATGAGAAAATTGAGAAGGTGAGTGAGTGGGTTATACTTTTAAAAGAGGTCGTTGCTCCTACTCAAAGTAACCAATTGGTCAACGAGGAACGCAAGAAATGCCATTACCTATTGTGATTTATCCAAAAATGTGGAATTAACATACCTCTTACACTTTCGGTTGTTAAATTCATGTGAGTGTATGTATTACTGTTTCCGTCGTTTCTCACTTCCCTATATCTATCAAAACAGTCCCCCTCTTGAAGTCCTGGTGAATTCATTGCTTTAACCACTTCTTCCAATCACTCCTCTATCTTGCTTTTCAAATTTGTCATGGAATGTGGAGAGATGAAAAGTTTCTCATAGCCATACATTTTAAATACGAAGGAATATTTTCAATATCACCGAGCGATAAATATGTAGATAGACTATTCATACCAAACCACCGCCCATTCATCTCAATCATTAAAATTCTGTCGAAAAAATATGAGAGTTACATAGGGCCAGCCATCAACCGAGGGGAGAAAAATTTCAACATGAGCCTCATATGCGCTTCTTATCCCCGTGTGATACTTACAGGGTTGGAATTACAGGTAAAAAGGCCCTAAAACTATTTCACTAAGTCCCTATTATTTCGCGTATTTTTAACGTTTTCTACATTATAATAATTGTAAACGTGATAATAAACAGTTGAAATATAAACAATGCAAGCAGTTTTGTATGCATTCAAAATTAATTGAAAATTTTACATTCATAGCTTACAGTAGCATTCAATGAGCATTATGACAAAACCTCATTCGCTCTATCTTTTTGTGTATTTTAGAACTTGATAAATACGAGAGAAGAACGTTTAAGAACGTAATGGTTTGTGACTGCAACCATTTCAAGAGGAATCCACAGAAGAAATCACGTTTATTCGATTCACACTTCAATGACACCAAAAAAATTCATTTTGGATTCAAAATCAACGTGAAAGATGGTTGTCTCGTATCCGTCATCTTTATTAATTCAGGAAAATCGATCCTAGCACATTTTCTATCAATTGATTTGGACGGTATATTAAAAATACCAACTGCATAGATGATAAAATTTACTGATTTTTTACCGATCGAGTTTTAATTTTGATGCTTATCAAATTAAACAAAATTTATCTAAAATACGCAGAGAATGCCTCAAGACTTCATACTACATATTTACTTATAGATTTTTTATGTATTTAAAGTAATAGCCTAGATATGGCCATGAGTTCACCTTACTTTACTTTTGTAGATTGCATTCACACAGGCTGTGATAAAACAGGTGATCGATATGGACTCCTTAGGTATATAATTTTAAAGGCTAATAACTCTTCTCTTGAACGATGTATAATATTATCTACTATTATAATATATAATACGACCCCTTATAACCGCAGAGTTTTACAAGCGAAGGCGTCGAATTCGAGGTCTATACATTTTGGGTCCGACACTGATTCAAACTGCGCGGAAATTTTCTTCCTCCCATCTCAGTGCTAAACATAAGCTCAGAGCGGCTCAGAGGCAGATTTTGCAAAAATTTCCTTCGTCCTGCTTGTGCCTTTCGTCTCAGACTCAAATTTTATGAGGGGAAGGGGGTTTGCCTCGGTTTCCTAGGAATAACGGGACCTCGTGTGCGACGCTTCCCTCGGTGCGAGAAGCAAAGCTAGAATATATACTGATTTGTAATAACCATTTTATAATAACTGAATTCTTGCATTACAACATCGATATTGTTATAATACTATTCTGCTACGCCAATGTCACCACACTAAGGATACTAATAAATATTTGCAATATCAATAATGCAAATAAATCCATTTCAACTCTGCAAGCGGAGCCAGGACAGAAGCAGACTATCTCCTCCATGTTTTCCCTCTCTCTCTCTCTCTCTCACTTCTTAAGGCTCGCTTGCAGGAAACTCACTGCCTGTTATGCGGGTTGCGGCTTAGGTGGTAAGTTTTTTTTGGAACTAGCTGTACCTTATACTGTCGCGATCTTAAAGAATCGATTGGAAGGAAGCTTTAATTAACTTTACTGTAGACCAATAGCGTAAAACGTATATTCGTGCACTAGTAATTTAAAAAAAATACTACTACCATACGGAAAGCAAATAATTCTAATGCCTGCCAAAGATGAGTGAATTCTTTATCTTATCTCTTTCCGGAAGGTTCAATAATTACAAATACCGATTAAAGTTAGTTGGATTAAAAAGACACCTGGCTAGTTAAGTTAAATGTATGCAGGAACAGAGTATGTCAGCTGAAACCGTATTGTGTCTCATCCTTTTATGCAAAGATACCGGTTAATCTGCCCGAGAGCTAAGAGTAATTATATTTTATATTTATAATGATAAAATGGTTTTATTCTTCATTATTATTCAATATACTGTGTTATTAACTAATCGTTTAATGTAATTGTCCTTTACCGTTCCAATTTTTAGAAAGCTAATCGTTTGAAGTGAAAGCCATAATAAGAAGGCGGTTACTAATAATTAAAAAAAGGATCCTCCAACACATTGACATTTTTTAAATCCAATCACTAGTGTCCGAGTAAATCACGATAATATTATCTTCACGGTGAGAATGAGCTATACACGTATGCGTTAGTGAATGGGTTTGTGATCGTGTGTGGTGTTCATGAGAGAAAAACAAACTCTCCAATTACAATTATTACTAAAACAATATCTTATTCATCCATCGCCATAAAAGTTAAATATTAAGATAAAAATTGTGTAAATTGATGTAAGAATTTATCTTGTGGAACATTAACAATTTCTAAGAGTTTATTTCTGAGGAAGTACTTGGTTGCATGTGACGAAAACGAATTTAACGGAAGTATATGTAAACCGAAAAGTTCTCAAAATGATCACGATATCCGAATTCGGAAAGTGTTTCGACTTAAAAATTTTATGCATAGTTAATAATATATGATGAATCATATATAAATCATATAAAATTCTCTTTCCGGTGATTGTACTTAAAAATTAATAAATTCAAATCTCAGAATCTCAGAATTAAAACCCCTGAAATGTTAACAGCATTCCTAACTGGCTGCTTGACCATACCTTAATCGTTCTAACATTAACAAATTCCTCCTGGTTCTTCTCACACACTCTTTACCTTAACCAATACCAAAACTTACTCCTGAGCGCTGCACACCGGCGCTCCTGGCGGTTCTCCGATGGCTCAGCCGATGAGGGAGGAAAGGGGGGGATTGGGGGGGACAACCTATAAACCCTAAGAAGTGGACCCTCCAGGCCGTTGTGACGTGCTATAGGGTTCACCTCTATGCCTAGAGGGCCCCCTGCCACAACTTCAAGGACAAGCTCCGACCTCATAGACAGAAAGAACGAGCAGGTGAGAAGTGAGTGCTTAGTTACCTCACCCCTGCAGAAGAAGGTGAAAGAAAGGCCCCTGAAATAGATGCCTGCGTCTGTAGGCCCACAAGTAGGCTAGGTTTGTAGGGAATGCCTTCCCCACGCCCCCTACAGAGCAGGTGGTTAGTACATCTATGGTGCACTTTTAAGAAAACTACTGCAAACTGTCGTCAAATTCATTGCAACATTGGCTGTGATATGGCTGCAATAGTCTATTGTTAACGTTTAGAGTTAAAAAAAATGTTGAATTTAAATTATATGTTAAGTGGACGGTTAAATTCTCATCTTTATATAAAATGCAGAAGATATTTAAATCAAAGATCGAAATTGTCGCTTAGGCTTAAAGCAAGAGTAACTGCTGTTGTAAGCACAAATCTTGAGTTAATTAGACTTGTTTGATGAAGTAGAGGAACTTTAGTTCATCTGAAGAGAAAAGAAACTGAGTACTTACGTGTAATTCTGGAGTTAATGATGATGGAATTTCCTGTAGGAAAAGAGAACAAATTGTTTGACTGATGGAATTCCCTTAATGTAAACAGTAATTCAATAATCACCCACATTTGTAACATTGTTATACTTTTTTTAAGAAATCACGGAATTCATACAAAAAGTTGATCTTCTTCTTAGAGACACAGTTTATGGGAAAGTATGCTTTTGTGCGTGATTCTATGACTTACACAATTCCTTCCTTTCTGAAATTATCACATCGGAATGTTGCCTAAAATCCCAATTAATTCTTAATAAAAACTGCAAATCTTCAAATAGAATGCCAACTGAAGTGTCGGATATTCTCCTTTAATATAACTATTGTTCGTTTTGTTATTCAATGTTTTATGTGCGACCATTATAAACTTATACTAAAATATCGCTTTCTTGTAAATGAAGAGCAAAAGTAATGTCCGTTTAATAATTACAACACGATTTCTTGCTTAGCATATGTCTCTGAAAAAAAATCTTGTGAATGAAAATATTAGAGTATCCAGCGGATTAAGTTGGTACCCGTGAACTCCAGAAAGTGCAGCGCTAGGGATAAATTTATTTGTAAAATGCTACGAAAAAAGGCAAAGGTAACGAAGATGATCTCATACGCAGGTTAGGAATCTTTGAAAGAAAGAATACCAGAAGCTAGATTGAGCTTGACAAATTTTGAGACATCGTGTGCTATTTCGGCCGATTCAATTACGAGCAAAAAAATAAGAGAATTAGATGCTAGAGCAAGTCGTGCTTTGGATTCATATTTAAAATTTTTTGCGTTCCCTACAGAACGTTTTTGGGGGCTGCAAATGATAAATGAGCAATATTAAGTTATAACTAAAGAAATTGTTTATGTACAGACCGGAGGTGAAACTAAGATAATAATAAATGTAATATTTACTGTGTTTGTTTACCTAACTTAGAAAGAACTTGTACTTGAGAAAAGACCCGAAGGTCAGTGAAAACAGGCCATTTTAGAGGGGCTAATGTCTTAACGGTGAAGGAAAAAAGAGCCAGCTGTCCTTGGAGATGATAACGAAGTCGTTTTCCTAAAATATCAATGTGCACTTCACTGTCCTTTGATTTTCATTGAATACAAACAAAGGTGAAAAGGAAAGTGCCTCCCTCGTTTCAAGAAGTACTGACTGGCAGGTGAAGCAAGAAGCGTACAAGAGAAACGGAAAGTCCTAATGATACCGAAACACTCGTCATGATAAAAAAAACATAGTTGCGAATACCCGAAAAATACGAAGTTATCTTTTCTAAGAATGTCTTTCTCAAACATATTTATATATTTAAAAATTGCTGGATTTATCCACTTCATGCATTTACATTTGAGGAGATAGTTGACTCAAAAGATCAAATTGTTTGTATCGTTTGAAACAAGCGTCTCTATCGATGTAAGTGAGAGACCAGGAGAGGATCATCAGTTAGAGCGTTAAAATCTACGCAAGTCCTGTTTTAAATCGTTGAGCTTTATGTAGATCAAAAGAATAACATTAAAATATTGATAAAATTTACCAATAATATATGAAACCAAAGACGAAAAGGTGGTGAATCTTTAAATTGCTTTCGAATTTTGATTAATATAGCAGATGCTCCTAAACACATAAAATTTCATTTCACTGCTGATTATAAAACATTCTGGAGATGATGAAAAAATTAAACGATATTTAAAATAATTGTTGATTAAAATCCCTCCAACAATACAGTTCCTGGTTCTCGAGCAGTTAAGAAAAAAATATTACATTATGTTCCTTTATTCAACCAATCTCTTTAAGCAGCTAATTAATTACTAGGAGTATTCATCGTCTTTCATATGGTAAAGGATTAAATTATTTCAAACATTTAATAATTAATATTTTAACCTTAGAAGTGATGAATAGCCATACATCTTCTTCTTGTAAATTGGTCGTTAAATTTAATTACAAAAGCAACTCAAAATACTAGCTGATTATTTTAAATATATTTAGAATGGGAATAGCGTCTTGTACAATTTGGTATGGTTTTGCAGTGATATTTTTCTGAGAGCCAAAAAACATTTCCATCTAAACAGTTGCTTTGTGCTAAGAATTTTTCCTAAAACGAATAAATACGCCACTTTATATATTTATTTAATACCATGATAACGGTACCACTCGGTTTTTCCGCACAGAAAGGAGTACTTTTCATCTAATATAGTGAAGAGATTAGCAGTTCATATGTTTGTAATGGAAAAAAGTTTAAGAAAAGAATTAATTATTGGTCACGACTAAGCTACTCAAAGAAAATTTTAAACTCCATATGCAATTCGAAATAATCAATTTCAAATGTGGCTTCAAATCGCACTATAAATACCATTTCTTTTTAGCGGAAGAATTTAATAATGTTATATTTCCTGCTGAAAATAAGTTTCCCCAAAAAGCGTTCTTTCATGCAAAACTTTCCCTCTGAAACATGTTAATATACATTGGCTGTTACACGATAAATAACGGACCAATAATGCATTTCGTGCCAGCCGATATACCATGTTATCCCTTTTAATAAACCAATCAGTTTCAACTGGTTTAGATCCCTTAATTAACAACCGAAAATACAACCACTCAAATTCTACACTTTAGAAATAATCATGATCCATCAGAAGAAGAAATGCAAAAGAGAAAAACTCTTAACTGCTCACCATTTGTGGTTCTCCGGGTATTCTTGTTCCTGCTTACTCCTCATAAGTGCCTTTCCACGATCACATAGAAGAAACTCCCAAGCAATAGAAGTGCCGAAAGGGAAGGATGTCAGAATCTGGAAAAATAGAAACGCTAAATTAATTCATTTGCGAATAGCAATGGGGTAATATTGTGTGGTATTATAATCTAGGGTATTATTGTGTTGTGCATATATAAATGCGAGCAATTGGCAAACATAATGATTCATTTAGGATTATTGTTAAGATCATATTTAACAGTAACCTGTTATACATCATAACTATTACAGTAAAATTATTTTTATATTTTATTCAATCTATTAATAAGCACGACATACATAAAGAAATAATGGCTATATTTCAAATTGAGGGTACACTAAACGAAATCTGTATGCACTGAAATCAATGTGAAGTATAATTATTAAATGATTTCCGGCGTTCAAATGCGCTAATTCAGTTCAGTGTAAAAACAGAAAGAACTCAAAAAGAAAAACATGCATCTCTCACTTGCGCGCAGGTACCGAGATCGATGGAGATATTCATCAGAGGAACCGCCCGGCAACTAGGAGTCCCAGATTCAAGACCTTCCTTTCCCTTCCATTTCTTACACATCTACGAAAATCTTCTACAATGCATTACTTATCAGAGATAAAAAACGAAAATTCTAAGGAAACTATCCTTTGATCTTTACTTCCGTTTAAATTAAGTATTTAATAAAAAATGTCCCCAAAGGCAATTAAATAGAGAATACTGATATAGGCCAGTTTCGAATACTAAATTCCCTCCATTTCTTCCACAACTACGAAAACCGTACACAATGCATTATTCATCAGAGATAAAAAGAACAAAAAGAAAATTCTAAGACGGCCATCTTTTGATGAAAACTTCCGTTTAAATTACGTATTTAATAAAAAAATTCCAAATTGAAATTAAATATAGAATACTGATAGAGGCCGGTTTCGATCCGTAAATCAAGCCACAGAAATATTGGAACTGGTTTGATTAGCTAAGGACTCCAAAGTCAGCTTGAAATTTAAATGTAGATTTCCGTTACGATGTCGGTCGGAAATATTTTTGAGTCATTCTAGTAAAAAAAACCCCGAAAATTGTTTTCCACCTTAATACAGCAAATATTCGAGGAGTAAAAGTGGTATCGGAAAAATTCGAAGGATTACCTTGGGCTTTCGTCAAATAACGTCTCTAGAAGTTGAGAATCGTAAATTCATTTCTTTAATATAATTTGCGAGACAAGATAAAAATAAACGTACATAGCTAAATCATCCGACGATGAATAATGGTAAGAAAATCATGAAGACGAGTCATCTGGATAGTATATCGTCCATAGTCAATCTTGAGAGTATTACGTAACGAAAAAAAAACATGTACACTAATGATTGTCACAAAAATAACAACTTAAAAACTGTAACATCAATTATTGTCTTTAAACTAAGAATTAATTCAAGCAAGATTCATTTATGTTACTTACCGAAACTGGAGAAATCCCCGAGAAGTCCTGCGGCCATCTTGAGGTCGGAAGATGTCTTTCCAACCCTTAATTTAACTATAAATAATTTAAGAGGTTCTAATTTGATAACTTACTATGTAAAACTTAACTTATGCTACACAATTACTAGATATAGAATCTACTAACCTCCAAGAAATTTGAATTCTAACGGTTTTTTTTCGTAAAAATTCTTCAGCATGTCAGCACCAGGCGAAGTTTCTAGATCAACTAAAGTTTAAACCTAAAAAATCAACGGATCAACGAAACGGTGAGATCTGATTGGTTGTTAATTCTCGCAGTTACTTTTACTGTCACCCCTCCCACTTTTCCCCCTGCCGGAGAAAGTTGTAACTTATAAGTAACAATAAATTAGCATTAAATTAGAAATATATTTATTTAAACATATTATAAGTTTAATTTAAAAATTATTGGAATACATTTCGTTCCTCTAAAACCTTGTACTTAAAATCGGCGTAAAATAGTTGATAGTTCCGTGTGACGTAATTATGACGTACGTCCAACTTATGGTATGAGCAACGGTACGAGAAACATAATGAATTCCAATCATTCAAATTATGAAACTATGCAATGTGATCTAAAAGAATTAATGCAATGACTACGCAATTAATAAATAAACATATGGTTAGTTGCTGTATTTTAATATCTTCCATCTCATATGAGAAGCATATCAGATAATAAAATTTAATTTTTAGCATTTACTTAAAATTTTATATTTAGAACGTAAGGGAAATCAAGGTTTAAAAGTTTTGGAAAATAAATTATATTAGCGTGCATTGATTTCATAATACGAATTTTTTGATGATACCCAGATCTGGCATGATTCCAAGTAAGACTTCTGTTTAGTTACTATGTATTTAACGTAAGTTTAACTAAATACTTCGAATTCACTTTGAAGGTTTTATCAAGAAAATGGTAGATAAAATTTATTACATACGTTTCGTACGTCTAAGTTACACACGTGATATATTTCTGAGTTGCGGGGATTCGTAATAATACAATAATGAGATAAGGACGGGAATAAGGATTTGAATATTTAAGCCTTTACGTCATATGGCGGTCATTAAAATTAATCAATACAATATGTATATCAAAGAGATATGAGTCGTTACATCCAAGCTATCACACCGAATATTTCCATGAATTACATTCGAGTTAAAGATTGAAATATTTTTTATTAGAAATTTTAGGACACATCTTTTATTTGAAGCTTAGAAAATTCATTAGCCTTAGTGAACATCTCATTTTCTCCAAGAATAAGCAAAAACTATATACACTCAATACTATAAAGATAAATACATTTCATTTGCGGTATTTATTTAAACCATAGAAACAATTAAACCAGATATATTGAATAATTCAGATGCCACATGTCAAGAGACATAATATTACTTTTCTATGTAGATTATTCATTATCCTTTCTCTTACATCTGTACTTTAGTATTTAGAAAAAGGCCAATTCGAAAATAGAATGAGGCTTACAAGGCAAAATGAGGGGGGAGATTCTTTGCGTTCTTTTCTCAATGAGCTGGAAATCATCCATGTCATCATCTTATGAAATATCTCTACAAATATGCACTGAAAACAGCCTTTCGACGTTTGGTAGGGAATGTACTTATTGTACATTTCTTTTTATCAGTTTTATTCATCAGTATAATCCATTTAGATGAGAAGGAGAAATACATAATTGAAAATAGGAATGTAGAAAGAACGCAAAGAGAGAAATATAAAATGTACCGACATTACTGTCAAAGGCAAATAATAGTATATAAAATAACGTTAAAGTATTATAATAACTATGTCACAGAAGTAATACTAATTGTAACATACATTGGCCATAATATTTATAACTATATATTGAATTTTATGAGTTGTAGGAACGAATGAGGTTTACCACGGCAGAAGAAGAATAAGATACTTTGACTTTATATTTCTTATTGAGGTAGGATTTTGGGAGTGCAAAGATAAAGTAGAACAATGAAACCATGAAAAAAATTGTTCATATAATTCGAAGAGGTAATAGATTAAAAATTACTCATATGTCAAAAATTAACTTTATCACTGCCTGATTAAGACAAATATTATTCAATAGTTAGGTATAATAGGGGATACGGGAATAAGGTAATAGTAGGGGATACATTTTTCCTATGAAATTCCATAAGATATTTACATTTGTTATGAAGATGGATTAGCATTGATTTCTATGAAATAAATACCTTTGAGTCAAACCAGTGAGAAACTGAGAATCATGAGGGTGATAATGCAAGCTAACTCATCGTGAAAATTGTATGCTTTATTAAGAATAATTAATGTAATGCTAAATGTAACTTTGTGAAATTCATGACAATATACACGGTGGAATAAAGAATACTTCAGTTATCTTTTAGTACTTAGTAATGTTCTTATTATATCCCCCAGTTTTGTTCATGGTGGCGACAATATGAAAAGTATTGAGGTATTAGTGATGCTTGATCATTATAATAATATCAACCGAAATTACAGCAAAATTTCGTGAACCTCCCACTCTTATCATTCTGGCTCGGTGGACGTTTAACTCAGTCTTTAAACAAATAAAGTTACAGAGGTACTCAATGCTATTAATTTAGCATTAAGGTGAAATAAATGTGGAACTAAAAGATTCCCAGAGTACCACTCATTCTTCGGAACCTTTAAAATTAGCTAAATTAGCTTATAATTATGTAAATAATGAATACCAAGCTGAAGTTAGAAATAAGAGATCATATGGTTCACAATTTCTATGGACATACTCTGTCTATTGCCTTACATTACCCAACTTAGATTGTATGTGAAATAGACCACAATATCCGTGTATTTCCTTGTTAGAATAATCATTCTTACCTTCCAATCCTATATAATTCCGGCTTGATAAGTATTAATGATATAAGTATAATAATTCGGCTTGATAATGCACGAAGAACCCAGTATTCATTAATCTCACACCGGAAGTTCATCCATTCAGTTGCAATGGCATCTTAACACTACCGAGTTAAAGACTTACGCAGAATTCCCCAGATTTAGTCCAGATCCATGTGAACACCTGCCTTCATAAGAACTCCAATTTAAGTAATAATTATTCAATCGATGACTATGCTCACTGCTACACTCCGCCATGCTTTTCGAAAAATCACCGATCATGGAGCTGAAACACACCTTTATCCAAAATGCACAAACACAACATGATATTTCACATACACTCACAGCACAAACTTAATGTGATTGATTTTTCATCAGATATCACTTTTTTAAGGCTTCTAAGACACATACCGATGGAAATACTTAAGGTTTTAAGTTCCTAGGTGTATGATCAATCTCTTCTTGAGGCAGCAGGTCTTGGCGTGTTTCCGCGCTTTTAAAGAGGATTATGGTCTACAAAATTTTGACAAACGAAACCTGCTAGACACGTCATGTGGCCTTCGAACTTCTCAGTACTTTGTCTCGCTAAGTGGACTGTGTTCAAAATGGCACCGTTTACATTTTTCTGTGGGTTTCAAATTTAACAAAGGTGAAAAGGAGTTAGTGTAGACTGGATTCAGCTTTACATTCAGTGATATAATTGGAAAAAGTGTGAGTGGAAATAAAAGGATCATGGTGGCTGTGGTGCATTACTTAATCCGAGTATGGAGCACATGTAATGGCGTCGGTAACTTGAACATGTCCTTCGCGAATATTAAAATCGTTTGTGCGAGAGAAGATAATAAGTCTGAAGAAGGCCTCGTAGAGAAGTGAAGAAGCTTTAAAATCGGATTTCTTCGCAGCTGGACAAATAACGTAAGATGTACGGGCTTCGGAAGTGTGCTTTTAAATTTTCATGTATTCGGACGCAATAATCTGAATTAAAATTGAAAGGAACCAGAAGAATTCTCAATGGTAAGTTATTTATTGCAATACTATTGGGAAGATTAGTTTGGAAGAATATCCAACGACGTGCTTATAGAGACAAGACGAATAGCGTTGGCCGTGCTGATTAGGGAATCCAAAAAGGGACTAATGATTTGAAAACTTAGAATTAGTTTCATAGTTTTAATAATGAATACGCTGAGAATAACAATACAGTGTTAATGCCCAAAATGATTTCTCTGGATCATCTCGAATTGAAACACCTCGTATACGTTTTCCTGTGCTGCCCCATCATTTCTTTTTTTATTAATTCATCTTCAGTCCTTTTCCTTTCGGACTGTAAATTTATATTTTGGCGGTAGAAGTCGGTAGAAATTTTTTTATCACTAGCTTCAAAATACCTGATGAATCAGTAGTGAAAACGTGTGTAAAAGAGAGAGAAATATCGAGAGATTGCAGTAAAAACGATAAAACGGTAATAATTGATTTCAAATGCTGTATCTTTGCAATCTTTCGTGGAGTGATTAGGATTTAACAATATTTAAATCAATTATATCGTAACTAATATTTCTATTGTAAAATAATATCGATTAAAATTTCGTAGACATTTTAAATATTTCATTACCTGCTATGAATCACATAGGAGATGGAAGATATTAAAATACAGCAACTAACCATATGTTTATTTATTAATTGCGTAGTCATTGCATTAATTCTTTTTAGATCACATTGCATAGTTTCATAATTTGAATGATTGGAATTCATTATGTTTCTCGTACCGTTGCTCATACCATAGGTTGAACGTAAGTCATAATTACGTCACAAGGAGCTATTAACTATTTTACGCCGATTTTAAGTACTAGGTTTTAGAGGATCGAAATTTATTCCAATATTTTTTAAATTAAACTTATAATATGTTTAAATAAATATATTTCTAATTTAATAACAATTTATTATTACTTATAAGTTAGAACTTTCTCCGGCAGGGGGAAAAGTGGGAGGGGTGACAGTAAATGTAACTACGAGAAATGACAACCAATCAGATCTCACGGTTTCGTTGATCCGTTGATTTTTTAGGTTTAAACTTTAGTTGATCTAGAAACTTCGCCTGGTGCTGACATGCTGAAGAACTTTTACGAAAAAACCGTTAGAATTCAATTTTCTCGGAGGTTATGAGAATTGAAATCCAGTAATCGTGTAGCATAATTTAAGTTAAACTTAATAAGTTTTCGAATCAGAACCTCTTAGATTATTTATAGTTAAATTAAGGGACATAAAGATTCCTTCAGACGTCAAGATGGCCGTGTGACTTCTCGGAGATTTCTTCAGTTTTGGTAAGTAACATAAATTAATCTTGATTGAATTAATTCTGAGTGTAAAGACAATCATTGATGCTATAGTTTTTAAGTTGTTATTTTAGAGAAAATCGTTAGTGTACATATTTTTATCGTTATGTAAGACTCTCACGATTGACTATAGATGATTTACTATCCCAATTATTCGTCTTCATGTTTTTCTTACTATCATTCATCGTCCCATGATCCAGTTATGTATGTTTATTTTTTATCCCATCTCCGACAATTTATATTAATGAAATGAATTTACGATTCTCAACTTCTAGAGACTTTTTTGACTAAATCCCCAGGTAATCCTTCGATTTTTTCCGATATAACTTTTACTCCTCGGATATTCGCTATATTTAGGTTCAGAATAATTTTCGGAGATATTTTTACTAGAGTGGGTCGAAAATGTAGTCCACCGCCATCTTAACGTAACGTCCACCGCCATTTCCGTTACATTTGAATTTCAAATTTACTCAACATTCCTTAGCTACTTAAAGCAATCCCAATATTACTCTACTTTGATTAACGATTCGAATCCGGCCTGTATAAGTATTCTGTATTTAATTTCAATTTGGAACATTTTTTTATTAAATACGTAATTTAAACGGAAGTTAACATGAAAAGATGACTGTTTTAGAATTTCTTTTTTTCATTTTTATCACTGATGAATATAGTATTGTGTTCGGTTTTTGCAGTTGTGAAAGAAATGGAGGGAAATGGATGGTCTTGAACCCGGAGCTATTACATACCGTGGGACTTCCTAGGGATTTCTTCAGTTATGGTAAGTAACATTAATTAATCTTATGTATATTACTTTTAGTCATCCTTCGTTTCGACTTTATAGTTAATTAGTGAGCTGTTGATTATTATTCACGTAACCATTGTTAGGTGTATTCTTAGGGAATATAGTTATTCGTGACGAGTGCTACTCTTATAAGGATCTGCGATTTCTACTACTACATTGCTCATCTTATATGATCATGAATAGTTTTATTACTGAGCAATTAATTCCAGTTATGTCTAATTTTATCCAATTATATTTTATCCAATATATTATATACTGACGATATTTTAAACTTGAAGTCACTAGTCTCAAGTTCTAAGGACAATATCCGAAGAAAGTTTAAATTAATGCTTCTATAGCTTTCCGTGACCGGTTTAAACCTTTATTTATTGGCTGTTTAGATCCAGAATAGATTTAACTTTTATTTTTCTATTTTTAGCATTTTCTGTCAACCGATATTTCGATGGAATTTTATGTTTGAATTTTGAAGTTTAACTTTGCGATTAGTTGTTAATTAAATCGATGTCATTATTTCTGTTTCTAAAATGGGATTCCAATTCCAGCCAAACCTGTACTTTATGTTTAATTTCAATTGAGAAATCATTTTCATGGAACTTTTTCTTTTAATCGTAGTTAAGATTGCTATAAATTACACATAATGATCAAGAAGAGTTTCGCAAATTACAATTAAAAATTCAGTTGCGCCATGAAGTGGTAAATATCATTCTAATTTCCAGTAGAACTTATAGCGCAAGTCATATTTCTGCGACATTTAGAGATTATGAGTTGTGTTTTGAACCAAATATGTAACAAATTTTGCATTTTAATTTGAACATTAAAATTCGGAACAAGTCTTAGCATATTTCTTTAGTTTTCAATTATTTTTCATTCATAATATTATATATCAGACGAATCTGATTTTTTAACTTTGAAGTTCTCACTTATTTAAATTCACAATAGCGTGAGTTTATTTTCAACGGATGGCTTAGACAGTTACAAGGAAGTCACTAAGAAGATTCTTATATCTGATATTTTGAGGAAATCTATTATGAAGTTTTCTTCGAGATAATGATTTTTGGGTGATGTTCAAGGTGTAATACAATACTTAACGATTCTCATTGGGTACTGAATTTCAATAGTTAACTTAATATTTACTGTTTTTCAAACAAATCTTTTATTGATTTACTATCACATCTTTATTATTCATATTTGTTTGGATCGAGTTTCCATACTCATCTCAGTTCAGAAAAAACGATAACTATAGTACGTACTCTAAGTATTCCTCTTTTTCTTTTTGCCTTTCATGCTTGTTAATCAACTTTATAAATTACGAATAAATCTACCGTAAGGATGTCTACCTGGAATTGGATATTTTTTAATTTGGTCTTAACCAAAATCCTGCTTATTTGAATTATCATCATTGGCCAATACTTCATCTAACAAATGTACAATACGGTATCACCAAAAATTAAATTCACTATTCATTAATAAATTAATATTCTGTTTCTATTCCAGATCCAGATAGTAGCATGCTTTCCTCCTCGGCAATTGTTTTACTTCTAAGTTTCTTCTGCTTGACACGGAAGAAGTTGAGGATTACCGGAGAACCAAAATTGGTGAGTAATTCAAAAGCAATATATAATATTTTATTTACCGATTAATAATCTCTATTCTGTTTTTACATTAAATATATCTAGTATACATTCTGTATAAAATGTATTAATATTAAATTTAGAAAATCTGAGTAGGTTATCAGTGAAAACGAAGGGTTGCATTGGTCTCTTCTGTCCCCCACAACATTCTACTTATATCAATTCGTAGGAGACGAAGCGATTAAAAGGAGAGAACGGTTAACCAGCAAATAGTTTTCTGGCAAAAGAAAATAATCCTAAATTATCTTCCGAATGAAGTTAATTAATATTTTCTAATTTCTGTCAAGAACAAGAAACGTCATTTATGTTGAGATATTAATCTAAAAGTAATTTAGATAACGTTTAATTTTTGGTCATTAGCTCTCGATTATTTTATAATAAGCAGTGTAATGACAATCAATTTATGATGTCAATATTATAATAAGTAGCGTAATGACAATTTATGAGTTCAGTTTTCTGATGCATCAAGTGAATATCAACTCTCGTTACTGTCGATGATGAATTTCCTTATATATTCCTATTTAAGAAACTCAAATCGTGACATCAAATGTTTCCATGAATAATTAATTCGTTACGATCTTTTTAGATTGTTCCATCAAATTTTTAGCAGGAGAAATGTTTTGGTGTCCTTAGGATTTTCTTTTGTCTTGTTTATTTTGGACCCCTCGTAAGTCACTTTTCCTCTTATTCACTCCCTATTCGTCATAAGACACTTTCCTTTTTGCCTTTATTTACAATCAATGAAAATGAGAGGCAATGAAGTGTACACTGATATTTTTATTGACTTTGTTATCATCCAAGGACAGTTGGCTCTTCCTTTCTTTCACTGTAAAGACATTAGTCCCTCTTAAATAGCCGTGTTTTCACTGACCTTCGAGTGTACATCCAAGTCGGCTTTCTCCTAAATTACCGTAAATACTACATGTATTATTATTCTATTTTCTCCTCTAATGTGTCCATAAATATTTATTGTGTTTTAACTTAATATCGCTCATTTGTATCACTTGCAACCATGCTTAAATACACTGCAGGGAGTCTGAAAATTCATATTTAAGAGTGTGAATGTGCCGTGTTTATACTGGATGTTTTAGCGAGATTTTTCATTTCAACTAGAGTTCGAATCTTATTGACTAATGTCGGATTCGTATTGTGATATGGTTTGTCCGTTTGCTATTCGTTAAATTCGTAAACAGGAAGTTGATTATTTCGTCTCTAGCTTATTATCGTCAGCTAGTACAAACATTCAGAAATTTATAATCAGAAACTTTTAGATCAAATATTCTTTTGCGATTGTAGTCCTTTTTGTGAGTTAACAAGCTTTGGTGAAGTAGATGGTTCGGAAAACATTTCAATCGTCGACATACTGATGGCCGTCTGGCACCAATTCCTAGAAAGGACAGCTAACACCTTCTGGGAACATCCCTCCGAAACTCTTATCAATTAACATCGGATTCCAATTAATTCTCTTTCAAATAATAGTATTCTTACATTATATGTGCCATGCAAATTTCATTACGACCTAAAATTATATTGACTTAATACTTTTGTTAAGATTCTATTGTATTCTCACGCTTGTTTGACAGATGGTTAGCAATAATTGTTGATGGTTAACGAAATTCGGAATACAATGTTTTCTTCGTAGTAATCTAACTTCACTAACTCCTCGCATTTTATGATGTAATACTCTCATTCACTAGATATTTATCGGCCTGAAGAATTCATACAGAAGAGAATTGGGTAACTCAAAGGATCGCGCACTACAGTAGATTATTTCATGAATTGTGTCCCTGAAGAGAAGTTCTGAAGGCTTTCGTGTAGATTCTGATTATTACTTACTGATGAGAAAGTAAAAATGTATAACATTGTAACAATTGTCGGTAAATGTTTAAAAGATTTGGGAGGATATGAAGGGAACTCTACCTATTAAAGAATTCGTTCTCTTTTTCCACAGGTAGATCCGTCATCATTAACTTCAGAACTACACGTGAGTACTCAGTTTCTTTTCTGTTCAGATGAACTTACATAGAGGATATTAATACAGGTTTTGTGCCTACAACAGCAGTTATTGCTACATTAAGCCTAAGCGACAGTTGCGATCTTTGATTTAAATATCCTCTGCATTTTATGTAAAGATGAGAATTTAACCATCAAGTTAACATTTAATTTACATTCAATAACTTTTTTTAACTTAAAACGTCAACGATGGATTATTGCAGCCATATCACAGTCAAATGCTGCAATGAATTTGACACCAGTTATCAGTAGTTTTCTTAAAAGTGCACCATAGATGTACTAACCACCTGCTCTGTAGGGGGCGTGGGGAAGGCATTCCCTACAAACCTAGCCTACTCTTAGGCCTACAGTCGCAGGCATCTATTTCAGGGGCCTTTCTTTCACCTTCTTCTGCAGGGGTGAGGTAACTAAGCACTCACTTCTCACCTGCTCGTTCTTTCTGTCTATGAGGTCGGAGCTTGTCCTTGAAGTTGTGGCAGGGGGCCCTCTAGGCATAGAGGTGAACCCTATAGCACGTCACAACGGCCTGGAGGGTCCACTTCTTAGGGTTTTTAGGGTTTCCCCCCCAATCCCCCCCTTCCCTCCCTCATCGGCTGTTTCATCGGAGAACCACCGTTAGCGACGGTGTGTCGCGCCCAGGAGTAAGTTATGGTGTTGGTTAAGGTAAAGAGTGTGTGAGAAGAACCAGGAGGAATTTGTAAATGTTATAACGATTAAGGAAAGGTCAAGCAGCCAGTTAGGAATGCTGTTATCATTTCACAGGTTTTAATTTTCTTCTGGGTTTCGCGTTCACGAATCTTTTAAGATACAAACACATGGGAGAATTCAAACTATCAGTAATTTAAGATAATATTTTCAAGCGGAGCACTTGAGCAAATATGGAGATTGAGAAAATTGCTAGCATTTTGCACGATATCTGAATACACCGCATTTAAATCTTACTCAGATTTTACTAACCAATCATAAGAGAATTATCAATTTCTGTTAAGAGAAAACAGGGATTCCATTCACATACTTTACGGGCAATTCATTTAGACTTCAGTCTTTTTTTAAAATTAGACTTTATTTCGAAGTATTTATGAGACTTATAAAGTAAGAGTTGCATTTGGAAATTGAATTTTATCTCCGTTGTACGCACTACATGACAGCAAACTAGAAACCCAACTTGCCCAATTAAACGAATGCAGTTCATCTTCACTGTTAATTAATGGAATTACGGTTCTATGGTACACTAGTTTATTGATTAAGAAAATGACACGTTCTTGAGGATCCGACTCTAATGATTAGCTAACCACCATTCTATTATAGCATTTAATTTTATTCATTACTTTCCTTCACATCGGAACAGTAAAGGACAAATAAGTATTGTTTAATGACTGTAATTAATTATTAAAAATGACGGTGATTATTAAAAATGACGATGTACACCTTAACATTATTAATAAGGGATATAACTCATCTTAACTGACCGAGAGATTTAACGGCATGTTTACATAGAAAGACGAGACGCAATACAGCAATATTTCAGTTTACATAGTCTATATTCCAATAATTGTGGGATATTTCAAGTTTAACATCACAAGATTATAATCGTTTTTTTCCTTTACTTGAGTTATCTAGTTGGATGAACCTTAATACTACCTAGAAATAAATTAGTCGGTGTTTTTAAATTCTGAATTTTTCCCAAAACTGAAGGAAAACAAGTCACTCATCATGGACAGATAGTTCTATAAGTTTCTGGCTATATTGAAATGTATTTACGGATTAAAACTACACCATAGCCATCAGAGTACTTAATCTAAATTTTTGTTTTGGAAAGATTGCTTCCTTCCAAATTAAGTGTTAGATGGAAGAAGAGACAACATTGTCTCAATCTCGCCCCGCAATAAAGACGTGTTTTTATTATTATTATAACACTCTAAACTCTATTCGATTTCTATTCTAAATTTCACGAGAAATTAATATTCCGAGAAACAAAATATTAAATTTAGAAAGATGAAGATTATATTTTGAAATGAAAATTAAATGAGAATCTATATCATGATCATCGGTTTTCAGCGACCACTAATTTTGGTAAAATTTTACGGAAGACAAAAGATATATGGAATCTCAGCTGTAACAGATTTCCTAATGAGGTAACTATAATAGCATTTATGAATATGTATATATATATATATATATATATATATATATATATATATATATATATATATATATATATATATATATATATATATATATATATACACGATGGCAATTATAAGTATCATAGAAAATTCCTTATTCCTAACTTAGTTAGTTAACTATATTTACTTTTAATGATCCTCTTAATGTTTATCAAGTTACATTCGAACATTTTCCGGAAAAAGTCTTCTATCAAACTGTCACAACCAAAAATACACCTTTTGAATAATTTATAATGACTTTTAAACTTTTATTGAGAAAAGGATCCATGTTTTCACGCATTCTAATATATCTAATGCCATCGATGGCTGAAATTATAATAAAAATCACCTTCAAATGTGATTCTGAAGTACCATATTTCTTCATGCATAAATAAGTTTCGAATGATTTGGAGTCTAAAATCAGGGTTCGTCTTATAAAATTGTCGTAGATTTACGTTAAAAACTGCTACGGTATTCTAGGCAGACCACCGCGTGGTTGGACGTCGTTGATAATAATTTTTGCGTTATTTGTTTTTAGCGATTTTTTTATTTGGTGTTATCCTCTCGAACTTATTAAACTACGCTTAGAGAGTTATTTACATTAGTTACTAGTTCTAAATTCAGGTCCTAAAATAAAGGATCTCCTTATGAAAAGGAAATAATGCATATCGGGGATGGATAATTTCACAGCTCCTCCAAAAATCTATAAATCCAGTACAATCGTTCAGGGTAGTCCTCACCTTATGATGTGAAATTGTTTTGATCACAAGTATATATCCCTTAAATAATATCCCTTTCATCCATTATATAATATCCTTTTTATCTGAACGTACTCTGTCCGGAGTATTGTTTGCTAAAGATTGCTTCCAATTGACTTTCAATAATCGGAAACGTAAATATTCCTTTAAAAATCATAAATTAAATAAAAAATTAGGTTAATCTCGGAGAGCCGATAAGGTAACGCGTTCACCATTGGTGAAAACGGTTCCATGGGGAAACCCATGTGGAAATAGTCTCATTTGTCATAAATTCAGTTAGTTTGGTATGAATATAAATGACAAAATACAAAAATTATGAATTTTGCCAAAAAGAAAGAAGTTAACAAAAGCGATTGATGGTGGAAAATGTGATCAGTTGAATCAATTCCCCCTCTTGTAAAGTGTCATTTGTTAGAATGAAAGGTGCACATATATAAAGTATACCCAAGAATGCTTTCATGAAATATTGAGATGGGAAGGATTTCTAAAGAAAGTAATTGAAGGAAGAAGGGAAAAAGCAGAGGAGAGGAGAAAAGCATTAGGTGTTGGACGATTAAAGTGGCGGGATAAAGCAACAAGAAATTAAGGGAAGGGTGTTGATTTGGGAATTTTTGGGTACATGAATCTGCCATTAGCCACTCTTTATGGTAAACCATCAGTTTTAGGGCGTTCCAATCATTGTCCAGTAACAATTGCAATCATTCCTTCATGTTCATAGGCAGTAAAAACCAATAAGACACTTTTCAGGGGATTGAGTGAAAACGTGTTATAAGCAGGATAGCGTTTTAACTGGGATTTGGCAACTTTTTCTTGCTCATTGGAATGACCTTTGGGCCTTTGAGTAATATGCGGTTATATTTGTATTCGAGAAAGAGACCGTTCATTGACGTAGTCGGCTTGCCGATAGCTTTTCGACATCTTATGGATTATATGTATAAGGGGAAGTCAGCAAATATAATCAAATTTCTTATAAAATAAGCGATATACTCTTTGAATTCTAATCAAGCCAATCATGTAATTTTACGGAGAAGAAAGTTCGCAACACTATATTTTCTAGATGTTTATTTTCGAGGAATAGTTTCGCGTGCATGCTGAAAACATCAAACGAGATATTAAATGCACATCAGAAAAGGTGCTTACAAATAAACTCCTGGAAACTGCGAAGTTGTTTACTCTCTTCTCCTTCATGGCTTTCCACAAGGGCACGCCTTATCATACTGATTTACGTTACTAGCTGAGGTGTCCATTGATTCTCAACGGAAAAATAGAATGAGGTCGTATTATATTGCAGTTAACATTCTTCTTTATTAAGATAATTTAACGTTACTCATATTAGCTTAAATAAATATAACAGGTTATCCCGTACAAAAATTTTGAATCCTCTAAAGTTTCTCACAATTTAGATCCGATTTCTAACAAGGAGAGACCCTCACTTTTTTCCGAGGATTTTGATGAAACTTTTTGTGGCGGTGCATAAAGTAGAGTAATGAAATAGTGTAACGGCGTTTCTCTGAATGAGCCTTAGTTTCGCTGCAATAATTAATTGAATATTGAAAATTTGAGTATAGGCAACACCGCATTACACGCCCGTACTAGCCGAATCTGCAGGAAATAACACGTTTTTTACTAATATTTTTAACTTAATTTTCATTTTCGTTTTTAATTATTTTCCTTGTTACTTACTTGTGGACTAAATAATAATAATAATAAATAGATTTAATCAATAGTCCCATTAAATAACCTTCGCCAGCGCTATTTCTTCATTTACGGTACTTAACGACGGCTATCCTAGGAGCACAAAAAGGACTTGCATTCGAACGATTTCGGATTTCCTATTCAATAGAAAGCGACTGCCTTCTAATGTTTAATAATAATCACTAGGTGCCTCATAGTTGTTTGTTGAATAATAATCGTCTCCGACCACATATACGCAGATAAATCCCTAGCTAACGGGAAAAAATTTAAAAATATTGTGGTGGTATCATCAAAATGGGGGAAATTGTCTACAGAGATATATCAGGGCTTCCTAAGAAGTGTAGTAAAACCATACGTGGCGACTAATCGTTTTCTTTTGATAGTTGATTCATGGGGAGGGCAGACAAACTCTGCAATTTATGAAGAAATATTTATTGATGACGAAAATATTCCGACGTGCACAGTAAAAATCATACCACCATACCATACGAAATGCACACCAATATGCCAGCCTTGTGATGTGTATTTTTACAGGCAAATGAAGATTTCCATTTCCAGGTTACAAAACTGTAATTATCTAATTCAAGAGAACCGCGAGATTAGTGCCCGGGAAGACAGCATTCGTATACACTCACTTGTGCATTTTCAACTTTCATCGCCGAAATTCAGAGACATGTTACAATATACATGGTACGCATCAAAACTAGCGGAGGAAAGAAGTTTTTTCCAGAATGTGCGTCAGGTATGCTTCCCAGATGAAGTGCAAAGAATGAATTGTGATTGTGGAAGGCAATGCTTTGTAAGATGCTCATGGTGTAGAACCTATATATGTTTCTGTTGTTTTTATAACAACTTTCATCCAAATAATTGTAAAAAGACTTAAATTTTCCCATTTGCAAGCAAAGATTAAAAATTTAACATCCATATACCATTATTATTTTACCGCTCATTAGAATAAAATAAAATAAAAAGTAAATTTAAATTCTAGGAGGTTTCTAAAATTACTCGTCACCATCGGATCGTTTCGTATATTGAAAGGAAAGCAATAATAAATATATTGCTTCATGCGCTATATCTTGTATGATCTTGTAAATATTACGTATATGGCATTATTTCAATTATCATTTTACAGTTATCCGAGGTACTTTAAATTTTTATTGTATTTTTACCTTTTATATTGAATTGTTGAAATAGTTCATTCCTTCTTAATAGCCATTTACATGCTCAAAAGGAGAATACTACTGGAAATATACGAAATATATTTTAGCATTTACCTCATAGATTTATCTCACACTTTTATGTGTTTTACGGGCTAGATATTTTCCAGGATTTAATATTTTGACGTTTATATACCAGGAGTTCTATGTCGTGTATTACTATTGCATAGAATTAGAAATTTTTGTGATTTTGAATTGAAAGATACATAATTCTGTCATTTCTTCCGCCGAAGTTGGAAATTGTAAATCTAATATGAAATTAAAATCTCCTTAAATGTCTCAATTTTCTTGCTCCTTTTGTTGTAATTTATACCCAAAAACTTATTCATCATTGAAACTGATAAAATTTAAGAACACAATCAACATTTCCTCTCCTGATAATTAAAGATGGATAAAAATTATTTGTATATTTGTATAGAAGTAAATGATAGCAGGAGAAGTCACTCTCCAGTCATAAGCATTGCGGCACCACTCATGGGGAAGTAAGTTTCTTTCCAAATATCTATCAGTATTCGTTTCCAATAGAGAGACGTTTACCTTCACAAAATTCTAGTTGCTTCGATATATGTTGGCTTGAGTTTTGTAGAGGTGAGGTGACGAAATAGAGGTGACGTCGAGTAAGACATTAATTATGGAAAGTTTCCCGTTAGCTAGGGATTTATCTGCATGTATGTGGTCGGAGACGATTATTATTCAACAAAAAACTATGAGGCACCTAGTGATTATTATTAAACATTAGAAGGCAGTCGCTTTCTATTGAATAGGAAATCCGAAATCGTTCGAATGCAAGTCCTTTTTGTGCTCCTAGGATAGCCGTCGTTAAGTACCGTAAATGAAGAAATAGCGCTGGCGAAGGTTATTTAATGGGACTATTGATTAAATCTATTTATTATTATTATTATTTAGTCCACAAGTAAGTAACAAGGAAAATAATTAAAAACGAAAATGAAAATTAAGTTAAAAATATTAGTAAAAAACGTGTTATTTCCTGCAGATTCGGCTAGTACGGGTGTGTAATGCGCGGTTGCCTATACTCAAATTTTCAATATTCAATTAATTATTGCAGCGAAACTAAGGCCCATTCAGAGAAACGCCGTTACACTATTTCATTACTCTACTTTATGCACCACCACAAAAAGTTTCATCAAAATCCCCGGACAAAAGTGAGGGTCTCTCCTTGTTAGATGTCCCCTAAGATGTGTGCGCAGGAGTGGTGTGTCATCTTACTGTTAAATGGACCCTCCAAGTCCCATCGTAGATTTAGAAGATGATTGCTTTGTCGCAGTAGCTTAAATGGATAAAAGAATCGTGCGGTAAGTGGGATATGAAGTCCCAGATTTTTCTCCTTAATTTATTTTAATGAATTAATGCACGTGTATCGTGACCTTTTAATTGTTTATCAGTCTATTTAATTTTTCAAAAATTACGAAGATGTATGACTTTTTAGCGGCCTAGGGAAATGTTTTTTAAGGGAATATATAGCCATCTATAAGTCGAAAGATTAAAATTCAAAGAAGGTAAGTGAAACTTTTGAAGCGAACTTTTTCCTCTATTCAAGACATCATTTTTATATTTTTTAAATAAATATTATTCCCAACAAAATTTTGTATCGATAAATTTATTATTCCTACTTAGTTGAGAAATATCATAATTATAATTTTCCGTCATCCTCCCTTGCCGTGAATTGTCTACATTTGCTATAAAAAATGGTGAAAGTGCTGTTGGCCTAAAAGACATGAAAGAATGGTGAATGCGTAATTCACCATTCAGGGAAGTTAATTCGCACTGTTGCCGACATGAGGAAGGCGATATGTTTCCTCGAGGCAATCAGCAAACAATCTTTTCAAAATTATATACTTAACAATAGGTATTAAAGTTTGCGAAGTTTAAAAGCTCTCAACTTAAATATTTAACAATCCTGCACCAGTAAAAGGCAAGTATACCATTCTGCTAAAGTGTAATCGTTGCAAGAGTAGACGGAGCAAATGAAAATGTCGAACCGATATTAATAAATTATAAAATGAGGAAATAGAAAAATCTGAGTGAAAACAAAACAATAAACGGTATTTACATTGAAGATACATAATCTGAATTCTGATCACCGCAATTATGCATTAATACCTCTGAATTACGAATCAGATTATAATATTAATAAAATTTAATTATCATCTTATTGAAAATGTTAAGACTGGTGTTGAAATATACATAAGATCTACTTTTTGAGATAATTCGGAAATTTAAATTATTAAAGCCTATCTTTTCGTCACAAATATGAATTTGTATAAAAATATTATTATCTCCTTGTTCTTTTTATAGCAAATCTAGTTTACATTGAAAGTTGATACATTAGTCAATTTAGGAGAGTTCACGTTCATTATTTCTAGTTTTAATACATTACGTATTATTTTGCAGCAATTTTAATCTAGCAGTGTCTTTAAAATACAAAGTAGATGAATCGATCTGTTATATTTTTAACCCCTATGCAAGTCTCGGCGAATAAAATAAACGGTTAATAGAGATTTTTCTGGGAAACATTTTATTTTCCAGGAAAAGATTTTATTCTCTAAATAGCAAATTTTATTTTAATATGATTAAATTTATTTTCGAAAATCAAGCAAGAAAAAGTACAAAAATAAAATAAGCACTATAGAATAGTATGCTATTTCCTCTTCCTATCTTCGGCTGAGTTCACTAATTTAACACGGAGAAATCGGTCTTAGCGTTTTTTAATGCCGGTATAACTACAGCTTTTAGTCCTGTTTTTGTATTCTGGATAGCATTCCTAAGAACTTTCGCCTTTCTTTGGCTCCTCTTTAACACAGTAGATTTTGCTCACCAAACAGATGCCGAAAGTAGTCTAACCAGTGAAGTGAGAGAAATTTAGTCCGGGGAGATGTTGACCACAGATTAAACTCTCACTCTAAAAATAGAAGAATTCGCTCCGAGTAAGTTATGCTAAATCCGTCGACCTTTCCTCAAGGATATCCTCGAAATCCCGTCGGAATCCCGAGAAAAGAAATTTCTTTCCCGAAAGCACCTCTCCTCCACCTTGCTGGTAGACTTCCAAATGTTGAACATCCATTAGAAGAGTCGCTTGGGCATTCGGTTTTCTTTCGTAGACATAAATTCGTCTTTTGGCACACCCTCTCTTCTTTCGATCACTCCGTTATTTATGCTTCTCCACCTTCTTTTTTTCCCCTCCCTAACTATTTCTCTTCATTGCTCTCCGTGTTTCTCCCGTCCTCCGCAAAAAAGCAGCCACCACGTGGGCGCCACGGGCAGCTGAGGCATCTCCTCGAGGGCGTAGGAGCGCAAGTGTGGGCAGAAGATCCCGGTGATCCGTGGACCAACTCCCTTTCCAGTTACGCCATTCCGAGGCACCCATGGCCCAGGGTAGCTTTTCCGCACCCACGGCGCCCCATTGCCCACGCAAGGAGACGGACGCCGCCGCTGAAGACATCTGAAAATGCGTTTTTCTTCCCCGAAGTCAATCCCCTCTGAAGTAGATGAGACCACAACTTCCTCGGTCTTTCTCTTGACGCATTAAAAGCGCGTGGACTTCCGCGTTGCGGAGCAGAAGGCGAAATGGGCAAATGGGAGGGGAGGAGAGAGTGGAAACAGGTGGCGGAAGAGGAAAGGATGGTCCAAGGAAGAAGCTTCGGAAAAACAATCTGCTGCGATCAATCGAGAGACAGAACGAGAGAGGGCTTACGGAGAGCGAAACGAGATTATCATTCGGAGGATAATTTATTCAAGGGAAAACGTTTTCGATTTTATGATCAGGAAAGGGACATTGATCGCATATGGACGATTAAAGAGAAGAAGTGACATAAACTGGAATCACCTCCGAGGACTTCTTTCTCGGAATATTTACCGTGCCTTATAATGCAGCAAATTGCGAATGGTTGATTGTGATGAGATGCAGGATGAAGCCGTAGCGAGAAAATGAGGATGAAACGTACCAAGCCCTTTTTTTCTTTTATGTATTCCCAATTTTAAAACAAATCTATTTCTTTTGTCATTAAAGGAAAAAATATAGTAACACATGTCGATTTATATCTATTTTAGTTTTATCGAACCAGTGGAATATAGAGAATTCTACTATTACGCCCATATTTTCTAAGCCTCTATTGTGAAGAATACATGCATTCTGAAGGAGACTTTGAAATTTAGATTGAACGCTGGAAAAGCAAATTCGAAAAAAATAATACCGTCAATTTCGAAATTTTCGAAATAAAAGAATAAAATAGAACAAGCGATAAAGCTAGAAAAATTCTTTCCTAAAATAATCTCAAAGAAGATTCCATAATGGCCCATGGCAATTTTATCTGGGGTTAACTCTGGCAAAAATCGTATTCACTACTCTATCCAAGTGGCCAGAAATTTTACGATGAGAAATCACGAAGCTGTACAGCATTAAGTAAGAACATAAAATGTTTTAATAAGCAATATTGCAAAGAATGTTCTTGGGAAAAAATTAGAGCTGTTAGACGAAGACTAAAAGCACAATTAATGCTTAAGTAACCATCTAGTTACCTCTTTGTTCTCCATTACATATTTATCTAGTACGTATGTACATTTTCAGGCGCCTAAACGCTAAAAAAAGCAAGTCCTAAACAATAGATATCCTGACACAAGATGAGAGTATTCTAGAAGAAAATTACGACCATTCTGAGAATTTATCTGACAGCTATTTTATCTCTAGCAAGGAAGAATTCGAAAAATTTATCAATAACTTTCATAGAACGATATCATAAATTTAAACCACTGACCGATCTAGAGAGTGCGGGAGCAACTTCCCCGTCTCCACCTTTGATGGTTCTGGGCAAAAGACCAAACGATTTGGCTTTGATGAGGAGATCGATCTAAAGACTAATAGCTAAGTATTTCTAGAATAGCTTTGCGTTTATTGGATTAGGATATTATGCCACATGACTGAATTTCAACAGTTGAGTAGAGAAAATAATGTAGTAGTATTACAGTTGCATTAAAATAGGATATACTCGTAAGGTTGTGCTGTAATCTTCCAAGTTTGTTGAACCGCCGCTGGCTGAATCAAGGATCAATATCAATGAAAATGAAAGAAGAGTGTAATATGATGCCTTAAATGAGCAAATCACAAATGCTTTCGTATGAATTATGGGTAAGCGAAAAAGCGAACTTCACGAACAGTACGGGTTGATTCGATTCGTTCCGTGATACGGCGCACAAACTGCCGCAATTTACGTTAATTTTCAAAGTTAATTCACCCGGTGACCAACTCGAAATTATTCCGAGCTCGATCCGAGGAAATATTGCGGAATATTTTTAGGACCGATTCACCGTTACTCTCCGAGTTACTGAGGGTTCTTCTACTTGCTTTCCTATACAAGGAGGAATGAGGATTTTTTAATTTCATTCACCCTCCGAAATGTCGACTGGTTCGCGAACGATCGCCTTAAAGAGCGCGAATCCCACGCACGAGAATCAACGAACCTCAATTCTGTTTAACCGTAGGCAATTCGAAACACCTCCACAATGCTTTCCTCTCTTCCTTATGACCTAACCATCACTCTTCTCGTAAAAACTCTCTCTCCTTTCTAAGTCTTATCCGCTTTTACTTGTTTATGATTTTGCTTGGGTTTTTCGGTTTTTTAGTTGCTTTTTCTAACATCTTTTTATCCCCCTTCTGCAAATTTTTCAGCAAAATCAGTAGAATAAGGCCCGACTTCAGGTCTGACAAAGCTAATAACATGATAGCGAAACTAGTTGTCAAAAATAAGTCCGTGGAAACTAGAAATTTGTGGACTCACTTTTCTATTATTAACCTTTAAAGCTCCGATCTCCTTCCTTTTACAACAAATTTACCGCAAGCATCCCACACAAGTTATTGTGGTAAAAATTAAATTAAAGTAAGTGTCCAATTTACTAAAATCTATTTCAATAATCTTAATAGAACATTGAGAGGAAATTGAGATACAAATCAGAATTCCATAGATTGTCATAGTTAAGAGAACGCCACCCATACTTTGAAGTTGATATTTATGTGAACTCTCCAAAGGTAGAAATACTTCCTGATTAAGAACGTCTTCCGTATGAGAATTACACAAGATAGTCTGTGAGTAATGCATTGTATGAATCATGAATTCCGAAAGATAAATCTTAGCCTCCACAAAAATGTTCACAATTCAATATGATTGGGAACTAAATGAAGGTATTTCTTTTTGTTTTACTCCCATTGGGTTTGTGGAAACTTGAAGTTTCTAGTCTTGTAAAGTCATGAAAAAAAGTAATTCAAACATGCTTAAATATGTATGTATATGTATGCATATGTAATTACATGTATATACGAGGGTGGTCTGAAAAGTTTCCGACCACAGATTTTTCAGAAATCTTCAGAAAATTTTCAGGAAACATGTCGATAAATGGCGAAATGTCGGATACTTTTCAGACCACCCATGTACTACATATACATACATATAGCCAACATTGATTAATGCAATGGATAATTCAAGTTATTCTCCGTAACTCCTTAAAATATAAATACAATATCAGGCAATATTCAACCCTCTTCTTCTATCAATATCACTTCTTCATAAGCTAATGTATACTAATTTAAGCTATTTATATCTCATCGCCAATCATAAGGAATAATTTCCGTTGAAATTACAATAATACTTTTATTTTCAGTAGCATTTATTTCCTACTATTACTAAATCCAGGAAATAGGACTCACCACAAAAGAACTCTTATTTGAATTCGTTCTCTTCTTCTGAACCAGTGGTGCGAAAACTTCGAGAATGTTCCCCTCTCAGAAGGCGTAACAGATGTCTGATCTTGAAATAGGGACCGATTCCGAGTTTCACCTCCTGATTAACACGGAAATGAATTTATTTCAATCCAAAATCCTTCTCCAGATTAAATTCGGTTTCTTGCCATCAGTGCGCATGTAGAAAAGTCACCAATGGAAACGAGCTTCAAAAATATGTATTTCTTTGTGGAAGAAAAATAAATCACTTGGAAAGTTGTAATAGTTGAGATATTCACTCAGAATATTGGCTTGAGTAATCGAAGAAACCCGGAAACGATTGTCATCCTTGCGAAACGTACATTTTGCCGATTTTTAGAATGACAATCCTCCTCCGTTTTCTCTTTGATACTGAACCGAGAAAATTGTTTCCGCATTACAACAGAAGGTAATTTTCACAAAAGTTTAGTTTCAATAATAACGAAAGAATTTTTTGGAGATGAGAGGTATCGATTGTTGGAGAGGACGAAATCTATATAAAAAAGAATTAATTTTGCGGTTTTTGGGCTGTTGGAATGAGAAATTCATCTTCAAAACTCTACCTTAAGTTGACACAGTTTTAGAATGATTTCTGTTTCACCTGAAAAAATGTTGATTTTTTTTAAATTCTGCTTAAGATATGGAAAAATCACAGCTAATATCAGATTTTTTAACGTTACATGATAGTATTTTCATTCGATTTTTGTCAAATATCTACCATTTCATGTATCGTACATACGGTTTCAAAATGTGAGATCTAGATTTTTATCATCATTATCTCCCCAAGAAGGTTACCAAGTAGTGAGGATATATAAATATGGCTTCATGAGAGAGAGATTGAGACTCAGAAGTAATCTATTCTACATTATAAGCAGAGCCGGCGGAAGCGGAGCATACATTGCAGCCAGGAAACACTCTTGGGATAGCATCGATGTTATTTCATTTATTACCTGTACATGAATGTTTGGCGGAGCAAGTTGGCCTAGCAGGCGGGCGACGTTCATACCAGCGCCGGTCCTGGTTATGAGTAATGATTTGTAAAAATAATTATTCCTATCATGGAGCGAAACCAGGATTTGCCAATGGTAGAGGTCCAGAAAGATCTAGACAACACAAAATTTCCTGCTTATAAGGGTGAGATAAATTGTGTCCAAAATTTAATGAAAATGGAAACTGATGGAATTTTGAACTACCCAAACTTACTTCTCTACAGTGTAACAACAATTACGTTTAATTATTTTTAAAGACTTGGCATATTTGGTCCCGTGTTAGCTACGGTAATCTAAGTTACTTTATGGAATTTAGGTATAATCTAATATTTTAGGCTTCTATTGAGAAATTCTACTCCAATTCCCTAAGACTGCCTTTTATGTACTACTTTACTGTCTATATCCCATCTACAACATGTTAAGAGCAAGAATTTTGGAGCTATCATTTCAACACTGGTAGCAAAGCGTATTTTCTCCACACAGTTCATACCTCTCCTTTATCTCATCCTCAGTAATCTTCCCTTCAGCTCACTCATCCCTTTTATTTTCCTTCATAATTTCCTCATAGAACTGCTTTAGAGACCTCACTTGTCAACATCTAGCTAATCCAGTATACGTAGCTGAATATGTAAGGGCTTGGAAGAAAGAAAGTCATTTCTCATCCGCAGCTGCTCGGAGGCGTATTTTATAAGGGCCCACGCAATACATTACAGATTTCATTTTATTTCTTGCTGAATCGCGCATTAATTTACAAGTGAATGTCTTCCAGAAATAAATGCAGAGCTTTTACTTCTGGAAACTTACTTCTGCTTTTATATCATTCTAGGGGAATTCCACAAATATTCGAAAAAACAATCTAATAACTAAATATTCATCATAGATATTGAAATACCTCAAGAGTATCTAATGGATGAAATGCTTCTCGTAAAGTTATGTAGATTTAACGTAGACATTTATCTAAATAAGCCATCTTATACATATTTTAAACTGTGGCTTCATGACGTATGGTAAAAATGAAGTTAAAGTGAGTGAAATAAGTAAAAATCTCTAACATTTTTTAGAAAAAAAATATTAGACAGAGTGACTCATCATTTTTAGGACAGAGTAAATTTTTACATTAAATCAGGATTACAGATGTAGCGGCATACGGTCGCACAAAACAGTTTCTAAATTTCCTCTGAATCGAGCTTTCTAGTTGCTAAGTATTTCCTTAAAGTTTCATAGAGTTTTTTATTCTAAAATTATGTAACAGTTTCATACATTTCGTATGGGAACTTTTCTACGTCCGAAAAAGTACATTTTGTGAAATTCCTCATTTGAACTATTGCCCTAGAGCTTGATTCTGTAGTGAAACAAAGGAATTTTGGTTTAACATCGATCATTATTGGTAGAAGTTCAAGTTTAGTCTTTAGATGAGGTCTTATTAATTCAAAATAAAGAAAATTACATACACTATTTACTTATTCTCTAACGAAGCTAATACGAATGAATGCAAGCAGAAGCTTGGGCCCACTATGAAATTGATCACCTCTGTGGCTCTAAAGGTTCACATATATATGTGCATATATGTAGCATTGCAATGACATATAAATTTTGAAATGGTGATTATCGGAATTAAATAAGACATTACAGAAAGTAGTACCCCTATCTACAGCATATTACTACGGACATCACATGATAGAATCTTTAAGGCAAGAATTTTTCAAAAGGCTCAGTTGAGGATTTTAAATATTTGGAACTTCAAAGGAATTTTCAATCCTTCTCTCTTTCCTGATTCTTCACTTTAATGAATTTTATAAAATATGACGGTTAATAAAACATGATTTTATGAATTGATCGCTTTTTCGCTGTTTTTCTTGGTAAATCAATTATTTTTTCAAAAAAAATCCTTCATAAATTCACTATTAGTTAAACTTTTTAGAAGTTACAATTTTTCTGATAAAGCCTTCAATCCCTTTTATCTTTCTTATCACTTTTAATTACCGCATGACCTTTGAATTATGTCGTGACACTGTCGTCGTGACCAGAGTAAGCTCTGTTCGCCGTCATCACGAATGTTTCCCTTCACCCGATGGCTTTATACAGTAAATTGCTCCTTTTCTCTTACTTTAAATTGAAATTCATTAGTTCGATTCTATTTCTTAAAGCCAACGTCTCAAGATCAGTAAAATATTCCCAGCTCTAGAAATTTCTTTATAACTGAAATTTTCTTTCATAAAATTCCCAACTCAGTCTTTCCTTCTCAGATTCAAATTCCGTTATACTTATTATCATTCTCAGAATCTACTTTCACCCATTCTGTTTCCTCCTCCTTTCCCATTCGCCAAAGCTCTTTTCATCGACCCGTCCCAATTTCCAAGGGGTTTCTGCCTCAGATTTATTTCTTTTCCCATCCTGTCCTTACTTTGCTTTAGATGATGCGATCTCTCGATGGAATATACTATATATTTCAAAGTAATTATTTTAGGTGATATCAGGATATATTTAGCATAACTTTTACCTTTTCATATGAATTGATCAATCGACTTATTGAAATAGACTTTTGCCTCATATTCAAGTGCTGTAAGCAAAATGTAGGAGTGATAGATAAGAGAAAACCAGTTAGGTAGTTCCAGTAGATGTGCAGACAGAGCCATCAAATTATTTTTTCATTTAAATTTCCTAGGAATCTTTTAAATTCGGATTATGAGCAATCAAATCAAAGTAAATGCGCTTTAACAGCGATTATACCTGAGTTGATATATTTAGGCTAAAGTGCGTCGAGCAATTGCGAAAACATGAAGTTTATCTTTTAGGAAAATTGCACACTCATAGCAATGCAACATAACGCCCTTTATTTAAAGTCAGTACTGAAATAACAAGTTACTCATCGATGAGTCAAATTTATTTTTCTCTGGACGTCAATTTGAGCATTAAATTTTTTTTTAATTCTTTAAAGATAACCGGTGTCGATTTATTCCTCGAATATATTTACCTTTCTACTTGCTGCTTGAAGGATTTTCATATTTATCAAGAAGGTATTTCGAAGTAATTGGCATTGTTCACCCAAAATACCGCGGCTTTGTGCGCAGCGGAGACCTCGAGGGCAAAAAGAATAACTCTAATTTGACACGGACACAGGAAACGTTGAGAAATTCACGCCCCGCCGCCTTTTTAAATTAAACGTTTACAGACAATCGAAAAGTAAGAGTATTTTTCCGCGCTTTCGAAACGTTACGTCGAGCACACATTCCGGGAAACGAAACGAATCGTGACAGGCCATGCCCTACCTCGGAGTAATCTTTCCGAGTATCATCAGGCATCAAGGTAACTCGCGATTCGCTCGAAAACGCCCCGTTTTATTTGGGGCTTAAATCACTCCTTATTCCCACACGCTCTTGCTTCGAGTAGTAAATCTCTCGATTCTCACCTGCGGACCGCATTCATTATGGAAATTTGAAAAATCGCGAAACAACGAATCCGCGACGCGAAGGAGTTCACGACTCGCGGATGCCCCGCGGAAATGGCGATTGGCGAAAGGCGATTCGTGGGTGAAAAATGCAGAAATGGAAGGAATATCCTCAAGAGCCCCGCCCGTCACCTCGGTGTGGCGTGGGATAGTGAGCGGGTCGCCGATACGACCTCACCACGACCTCCGCCATCACTTCCTGCGGCGCTTACGAAAGACTTCGATGCTCTGCAGATAGTGCAACCGCTCTGCAGCTGCCCTTATCTGTCGGAGAGCGAGGCACTACCACAAGCTCTTTAACCATTGTCCCTCCTTTACCTATCCCTTTCGGAACATAGCGGAATCCTCCGACGATCTTCACAAAGCTGGTGTTTGACGCGACTGCTGAGTAGCTTATTAAAGCACCTTGCGAAAATAGGGCAAAAACACAAATCTCCAAAAGTTTGGATTATGAAGATACGAGATAATCTTCAAACTTATCCAATCGATAAGCCTCACCTTTAGTACTCACAGTGTAAGGGGCCATACACTTTGAGAAAAGTGTTGCATTCGCGAATTAGAAAAAGGAAAACGAATATGTTTTGTAAAAAATTTATAGGAAAAATCGGTGAGCTATATTCGGATGTTTCAGGAGGCAGGATGAGAAACTTTAGAAGAAAGGTGGTTCAATCGATGACTTAATTTACTTTATCTACATGAAGTCATCTTTACTACATCATCTTACATGTACCCGATATTATGAGGCCTCCTTGTTACAAATACCGTTTTGATATTGAAGGAACATCAGAGAAATAGATGCTAGAAACAGTCGGTTCAAGAATTAAATTTTTCCGAGAACTGTTCAAAGTATTCGAGTAGGTCATGGTTCAAACGCCCGTCACACGCCAAATTGCAGGATACATGCGTAGATGTGGATAAATTCGAGTATCCTCCCAGAACTATGGTTTTCAACAATTTTAGATCAACTACGGTGTTCAACCTTTTCTATCTCGTGGTCCATTATAGCGCTTTATCAACTTCTTGACTCCCACCCATTACATTTACTCTCCCTTGGAGAAACTGTTTACAATACCGTTAATATATTATATACTGTTTATTTATAATAATGGTAAAAGTATTAAATTTTTTATATGAAGTAAAACAGATAGACAAACAGTATATAAGAAATACTATATGCTAAATTTATATTTCTCATTGTTCATTTTGAAGTTTTATGCCTCTAACATAAAACTTTTAACCTCTTAAAATAGAGAATGCCTCATATGACTTCCGTTGAAAACCGTAGTATCAGAATATTCGTTTTCTTGTTAATAATTTCTTAGTAATCATGTGTCAATGGCTGAGGTAATTCAAACCCTTTTTAGTACCGGGAAAATTCGGTTACGCAGCCTTTCATTGAGCATTGTATAGTCTTTATTCGTGTGAAGAATGGTTTTATAATTTTTCAATGACGCTCTTCCCCTAAAACAGTGAATACTTTATTATCTCCTGCTGCGACTGACTATCATATTAATCTTTTGAAGGTGATCAACTGAATGAAACAAAATTTGGTATTTGATAAAACAAAAATATTAACTCTCGCATTTTCACGTCTCTGAGACTTGTATTTTTTCAATAGTTTATTATCAATTTAACTGAACTTTGATGTATTATAAAGACAAAAAAATTGCAGTGATAAAATGCCGCGATCGACCACGATATGAATTCTTTTAGAATTTTACTTCTTTCCTTTTGGGAAAATTAGCATTTCTAATGTTATTTCAAGAATATTAAAAAATAAGCTGATTATCTATGATGGAACTGAAATCTATCGTCATCACTCTTCAGACGTCTTATTAAATATTAAATAATTTTCGCGGCATCCTTACAGTTCTAATGTATTTCCCAGTTTCTAATACTCTTCTACTGCACTTCAGTATTTGTTTTCGGTTGCAAGTTTCCCATTATTCTATGTCAATACATAACTTGGTGATGTAACTCAGGAGGATAACAATTTTCTAAATACATTCGTAAATTGTGTAAAATACGTTCTCAAAGTTCCTTCGGTACAGAATTCTGGGGAGTATAAGACGAGGGAAAGCTTCGTATGCACCATTCGTGTCAAGAAAATAATTGACTTTTTTGTTTTCAGTACATCCTATTACTGATGCAACACGAGACAAAGCTAACGACCTCTTTTACTGGATACACCATCGAGTTGGAATAACATGTTATTTTTGGAGATTCTCAAAGATCCTCTAACCAGGGAAATCAGTGGATTCCTCAGCTTCCAAGTGAGCATTTCAATTAACATGTCTTTAGTGTTTTGCGCCTCTAAAAGGGAGCCATTACAAGAAACGAATGAAATTGAGAATATGCATAAATAGGTCACTGTATTAGTGACTATTCAATGTCTTCGGATAACTTCGGATAATTTAGAAAGGAGAGGGAACTAGATGCCTGTACATGCAATCTAAATATTTTGTAATTGTAGTAATTACTAACATATTCAATTCAGGAAGAAAAAAGAGGAAAAACGTTTTACAAAGGAAAATAATTCCGTTTTAGTATGCCAAGAGAAACATTGGTATGCCAAGAGAAGCAACCTCTCACATTGTATATTCCTTCCAATGACAGAATTTAGACAGAATTAATTAATTGACGGAACATTCTCTATATTTGGTAGATTTTAATCTTCAATTGAAATATTTTCTGCATTTGTACTAGGATATGAATTCTCAAAGTAAGGATTAGCAACTCCAAACACAATTACTATCTATTCCCCAAAATGGAGTCTCCCTAACTATTCGGTAAAGCAGCTCATATTAGCACCCGGTGTTAACCAGATGCTCATTTTGTGAGTAAGGATATCGTCATTCGAAATTTTAATGTCGTTAATAAAAATAATTAAGTACATTGAAAAATTCGAAATTTCTGAAGATATGCAAAATATAATTATCACATATATCACGATTACATCACATTGATTATATCACGTAAAAACAAGATATTCAAATAAATTATTGGCAGACACGAGCTAAAATTAAAAGGAAATTTTTTACCGAGTAGACAATTACTGACCAGGAGGAATAATGAAATTTTTAAAAGCAGTGGCGAGAGGGAATTACGATCCCTTCAAGACTAAGCTCAGTAGTCTACAAAACACCTTTTTAGGACTGTTCATTTCTTAAGATCGTTATGAAAAGAAACACCGAAAAGTGAATTTTTAATCTACGTTCTGTCATGAGAAAAAGCAATAGAACTCACTCTGTCTCAAAGTTCGTATCGGCTCTGACGTAGGGATGAAGATTTTCCTGCTTCGCGATATCTTCATCCCTTTTCATAAAATCAATCATTAAAAAGAAGAAAGCGTGAGAGAAGAGAGGGCGGAGATACAGAAAATGTAACAAATATTTAGTCTAATGAATGAAGCAAGGGATTGCCTATAACAGGTTGCAATGAATCTGGGAACGGAAAAATCTGCCGTTTTGCCTATCTGCCCTGCTGTAAAAAGCAGAACATCTTATCTTAAGCGGTATCTATGTGTCTCGTAAAAACGCGTAGTAAAAACGCGGGGTAGCGTTTTCAACGTGTCTTTCTGTAGAGTAAAACACACTTCTATGGCTTTCAATCAAGTATATCTCTTGAGATTAAAAAAAAATCAACACTTAAGAAATCATTCCCTTTTATAATTCCCACTTATAAGACATATGCTAAAAAACAGTTAATCTTGATGTGATGAAAATATCGCCGAAATTGCGCCTCATGGATTTTTATGTTTGTACCTCCGCGTTATTCCATGCATAAAGTCCATGATATTCTACATTTCTATCTTTAATTTAGAAGTACATAAATGGCAGCTTCTACTCGAATCTATCTTGCGATTGATAAAACTGAAAGAGCGGCTGAACAAAATGTTCGAGAAAATATTGGAAATGGAAATTATAAGAAGCGCGTGCAAATATCGTATTTCGCTGAAGGATTTCGACTGTCAAAAGGTTTTTTATAAGCCACGACTTTCCCCAAGGAAACGTCTGCGAATACTTATCGTAAATTGAATTAGCGAGAAACCCAAGAGACACCACAAAATGGATGATGTACGCATGCATTACCTCCTCATCCAAGAATTCGCACTCTCGCCTTTTGGGAAACTTTAAAGGCTCGTGAATTAATAAATCAATAGAAAGCGCTGACTCCCACTTCAAGAGATACATAAAACGCCGCCTCCGCCGAACTTCCCGGTTCTAGTTTATGGGCTCTCTCTCTAACCACTTTTCTGTCACTTTCCTCAATTACGGATTATAAGTTCACCCGACGCGAATGCAATGAATGTGAACCACTTTCCTCAATAAATCTCCCAACCATTATTTATCTAATCTTAGACGCCTTGGCATTTCAAATGTTTCGCTATAATTAGACCGTGTAAACTTCCAAGTCTATCAGATGTCACCGTAATATGTCTAAGAATATTCTTGAATTGCTTTTGAGGAAGCAATGCTAATCTTGGCTTATTAAATAATTAATCTTGGAGTAAATAAAGTCCACACCCTTAGTCATTCCCGACTATTATACCATATGCATTGATAGGGACTCCTATTCCGTAAGATTTATGTGCTTCCATCCTTGGGAATACCATTTCAAGTTCAAAGAGACATCCTGTTAACATTTTCCAACTTCCCACTCATCTATCGAGTTATCCACAATAATTATGAAGGAGAAGACCTTCTTTATCACAGTCTGTAGAGTTATTCAATTTAAAACCTCAAATACTATAAGTCGCATTAAAATTGTGTGTGTGGTGAGGTGAACTCTGGCGAATGATCTACTTTTTCACTACCTAAGCAACTTGCTGCTACTATGAACTCCTTTAATCATGTCATTATTGTTATATTTACAAGGTGAACAGCGTTTCTATTATATATTATCCTCACTCTATTATATCCAATTAGAATATACTCTTCCTCCATTTGAACTATCCAAGTTAAGGAGGACCAAATTAACCGCTGAGAACTATTATGAAGAATAATTACGGCACTAAATTGGTTAGAGGACAGCAAAATGAGGACCACTGGATTAAGATTAATGAAAACACATTCATTGCAGAAATAATTCTTAGACAACGTATCTTAATGCAAATTTAAATTGTGGCAACAAAATTTCCATGCCTTAAAACATCATCAATCTCAAAATATTCATCCGACTCAACTATTTTATGTATACAGAATTTGATCTACTCTTATGTTAGAAGGAATCTATTGTAAAGTAAAAGTTTTAATAATTGTAGGAGAGGACCCATAACTAAAATGTAATAATTTTTTATCGTCGAAGAAAAAAATTTCCCCATACACAGTAATTATTTTCAGTTTATTGACGTTAATTAAGGAAATGGCTAATTCGATTTGATTCGAAAATAAATAATATGTATGTAATTATAAAGCGAACAAGGTGCGTTTACTTGGAAAATTGAACGTCCGTACATGATAGTTTAGAAATACCCCGACGACGATAAATATTAAAGAGCGCATTTAATAGAAGTATTACACAATATACTCAATCGAATTTAAAATATATTTTTTCTCCTCGACCAACAGCTACAAAACCTTAAGGCAAAGCTTAAACCGTTTTGGGATAATTAATAACTGTTCTCGGCATCTCAGAATGCCGAACGATATTTCTCCTCCATCCCCTCGTCTAAATTTTTCGTCAACCTGTCCTTCCTCTCCACACCCTCGACTTCATCTCCCGGAAGGAAAAGAAACGACCCGTTTCCATAAATCACTGGAAGCGGTGGACTGGAGGCAGTGCATCAAAAGAAGGCAACAAATAGAAGCATCCAAAGGCGTGGTGCAATAACCACGAAAACTCATTGGGAAGGGTTGAGGTCAAACGCGTCAATTATTCCGCGATAATCTACACTAACCTCCCACCTGTCGTGCGACAGACTAAACGCCGAACCACGCCCCCCCTCAACCCACTCACGGAGAACAATGCCACTCCCCTTCGACAGCTACGCTTCTTCTGTTTCCACCCTTCCCACAACTTCATATCCCCTCTAGTCAACCTTCGCTTGTCACCCCGCCCTGAAATCTGTTTGCAAACTCCATTTCGGGATTCCTATCTCATAATCTCTGGATGATCACGCCCTCCTCTTCCGTCCACCCCGTACACTACGAAAGGGAAATTCTTTCGCTTTTCCTTCCGCGAATAATACTGATCGAACGCGTTCTGTGGGTCTTCTTTCGTTTTTTCTCTTCTCTTAAGAGCATAGTTCACCCTTTTTGTGCCCCGGAGATATTGCTGGCTCTCCGTTATAGGCATCCCTTACTTGTTCAATTACCTCTTTGAGATCGCAGGTCTGCGCTTCATTGTCTGGAAGGCGGGGGTAACATTAAAGCGGGTATCTCCTCAAGTCCATCTCGAATTCCTCCATTTCGATCCCTTTAGAAATGGTATGGAAGGTAACAAGATTACTTTCGCGAAGAAAATGGAAAGGTGGGCGGGAGGATTTCGGAATTACTTGGCGGTGATGTGAGTCGCGTGCTCCAGAGCAAATGCACTTGTTGACGAGATATTCCCATCGACGAATCTTTCTTTAGAGAATTTCCGAGTATATTATAATACGGAATATCAATCTCGCGTGTACGCCGACTGCATACTTAACTATAAAAATCTAATCTCGATCTTTGCTCGAGAAGGGAAATACGAAATGAATAAGAGATCGAAAAACACTTTGTAAGTCGACTACGTCAATCAAGCGTCGAGACTCTTTCTATTTGAGGTAAAGGCTAACACTTCATTGACATAATCTGCTTTCGGAGAGTTTTTCGATCTCTTACTCATGGAGTTACAAAGCTGTTTGAGGTGAAAAACTCGCTCTACATTGTAATGGTCGATATGTAGAATAAATGGGAACGAATATTGAGGATATTCGACTTAATATTCTTAATTAATATCTTAATTCTTAAACTTGAAAATAGGAAACAAACGAAAGTGAAAATCACTGCAAATAAAACATCGGAGGTCGATTTGTATCAGTATATACGCAAATTATTGGCCACCACGAAATAACAAACACTACGCTGTGTTTTGTAAATGCAAGTATTCGTAATTAATAAGTAATATGAATGTGTTGTGTACATATATATATATAGGAGCAAGTATTATTTTGCAGGAAATTTACAATGAAAATGTTACAATTACGAAAAATTATTTGCAATTTCGCAAATATCAGGGATTCTACAATACTATTTCAAATTGGAAAAACAGATGAAAAGCTAATAATTTTAACGTTTGACGAAATGAATCTATATAATTTCAATTTAAATTTCAGTGGAACTGTAGTCGGAATGGTGAAGACTGGGGAAGTAAAAGCTGAGAACTACCGTAAATGCCAAAGAAAGTCAATTATTGAAGGAAAGATGATTTGCATCTCTGTATGATGTTCCACGAAAGAATATCAAGCAGGGCTACCAAATGAAAATTACTGCTTAAAATTAAATACGGGAAAACGAATTTTTATTGAAGTTTATTCTTCAAGTGATTCCTCTGAAATAATCTCTTAATATTAAATAAATTATTAAGCCCAGTTATATTTCAACGACATCTTCCGAATCAACGAAATTCTGAGAAAAGTATTATAAGTAGTTTTATAACCTACATTGCGGATTAAAGCTCAAAATTTCTCGGCTCACAGTTTGGGCGGAATAACGTGTTTTAGCTACACCGTCTTGCTTTCGACGATGACCATGTAATCCCATAAATCTGAACAATCTTTCTTTCTATCTTTCACAATGCGTTCGATATTTTTAGACATTTGCTCGTTCTATAGTAGAGGATGGCCTTTACGTAATTAGAATGTATTCATACGAACGATTTCCTTTTTTTCTTTTAGGAAAGAGTTGTCTTTCTGGGGAAGGGCAAATCTATTTCGTTCATCCAGCTAAGCGTGGTAAAATTTCTTTTTATCTATTCCATTGCAATAGCTAGTGAAATTTGAGAATTTATGTACTAATCACATTTTTTCCTGTTTGGAATTTCCTCATTAGCTTATATAAACTTCGAGAGTAATCCTTACTCCACTAATAAGTGAAGTAAGGATTTCTTTCTCGTTTCCTAACGCAATACTTTTCATTATAACTATAAAGGTGAACTTCAGATTCTTATTTTTCCTGACTTATTACTAATATCGTCGATTATCCCGATACTTGACTGAAAGCTAATAGCAGTCAATCGAAAGAAAGAAATCAACTAAGGATTTTTAAACTGACATCTAATTTTTAAGAAATTGTAACCCTTTTAATCCCCAAAAGCCTTTTTTTCCCTTATTTTAGATATAAAATACAGTTTCAAGATCAATTTACGTGTACATTAATTTAATTACTTTAATAATTTAAAGTACTTTCAATGTAAATGGCGGGATGATTCTATTTTTCAGAAATAATATAATTAAAAATCATGTATAAATGAGCTCGACTATATGGGATGGTGTGAAGACGGACAAGAGAAATACATTTTTATATCCAAGCAAATAATTTCTATTGGCTAATTCTGTCTACAAAATGACCAAATTTTTACGTACAGAATTGCCAATCTCTGGCTATAAATTCCTTTCCTCTTGTCGAATTTGCATGTATCAAGAATTTAGAAATTTCCACTAAATTTCTCCATCCTCTTACATAATCGCAGTTATATCATTTCTCTTCATTGACTGAGACTTCGTGTCACAAATGTAATTTACGAATCACTTTCCAAACTTTGCGGGCCTGAGCGCTCAAGGTTGAAAAACGGAACCAGCGAATCTAATATCTCCTCGTCAGATGCTTGAGACGATGCTATCTTTTCTAGGAGTGGCAAAAATGCAATCACAAGTAATTCTCCCTCATTTTGCGGATGTTAAAAAAATGAGCTTCCTCTGTTTACACAACAAAGGTAGACAGGGAAGAACAATGGGTTATTTGTGAGAAAAATTGCAAAATGGAAGATGCGCTTTTACGGCGGCAGATAACTGCTGGAAAAGTGGTAGAGTGAGGACGCAACTTGTCCTTCGGCAAGCGGTGACCCCTCGAGAGCATTTCGTAAGCGATGACTCCTCCTTTCCTACAAATGGACATACGACTTTTATTCTCTCTCTTGGTATTGGAATAGGAAAGGGAAAGGTGGAAAACGCTTAAAGCAGCAGGGGTCAACCGGTTCATACCGCAGAGTATTCTGCCGATAAAAATAGAATGATCTTATATTTATTGCGCCGCGGTGGATGTCATTTAAGATTTTTATCTTATTGATTCCGCAGAGATGATTTCATCCCAACCACGATGTGATAGATAGCAAAATTACCAAGTCGAACACTTATCCCCTTCGTTGTGTAACTGGTATGCAAATATCCTACAGACCCGGCATTAATTCTTTTTTATAAGTGGTTGTTAAGAATTTACGCGGATACATATCATATTTGCTTGGCAGTAATTGCCTTAATGCCTTTATCGGTCTCATCAGTGATTGCAGGCGGTGATTCACTGAAGGACGAATCACTGAAGAAGTAAAACTGAAATAATACTTGAGGAGGAGCTTAATCTCCACTTGATTTAATCAATGCCATTCAGCTCGCTCACTTTGGATATTTCTGCGTTCAATTGCTTTTTTGTATGTTTTGAATTAGTATTTTTAAGAGACTACGAAAAACATACAGGATCCGAGAGATTACTTTTTAAATAATCACACAGCCTAATGTAGATTAGGCTTTGGCGATGTAGAACTATCTTAAAAACATTTCATAGCTTTCTTCTTTTTATGTTAGCTTATTACGAATAGATGAGCACTAGGAGCTTAAATGATCATCAAAATCTACCGAATTAATTCCTTTCATTTTCTTTCTTTATCCTTTAGTCAACTCGCACATGCGGTTCAGAAATTTACCTTATGATTACGCCATTCTCACACTTTTATATAAACTGATTACAGAATCAGTTTGCCATTGCAGCGATTCTTCGTCTCCATACGGCCTCCAAACACTTTCAACTGGTTTTATTTTTTTCTTCGAATGAAATTACAAATATATTCCCAAAAGATACACAGCAATTAGCAAGTTTGTTGCAGCATCCGAAGAATTTGTGTAACAGCGACTGTTTCAATGGCAACGAATAATCAGATGATGAATGGAACTTTGAAGGAGGTTTGAAATATGATAAAGAAGTACAGATAGCTGTCCAATATCGTTAAAAGTGCATCGACATCAGAGGTTCACGTGGTCCTCCACTGGAATTGAATCCGGGATCGCTTTCGTCAAAGTCGAACGCGTTGTCCACTTGGCTATCTGAGGGCCAAGATATATCGTTGCAGTTGAGAAGATGACATAACGTATGCATCCTCACCCTGATTAATAATGAGAATACTATCACCAGTTCTAGTAATGTTGTATTTTTCAATACATCATATTATAAAATTCAAAAGTTACCTTAAGAACTTCATAGATTGAGAAATTATTTGCGATTTCCATCGTTGCAATATCATGATATTCCATCAAAGAGGATTTTATTTATATCACCATTGAGTATACATCTCTTGCACATAAATAATAAGTGTATCCTTTTAACGACAACCGTAATGACAAGATAATAATTAAGGTAATAATTATAATAATACATTAAGGTTGAAATGAAACGATTTCCAGAATATAAAACAAATACTAAATATTTCTGTCTATTAAAGCGACAACAGATCAGATCATAAGATGTATCTTTAATTTAATCGAGAAATTAGGGTGATAAAAATCGCCTTATTTTATAAATAACTGGCAGTACTACCATTAGTCTTTCTTCGAATATTCCAATATCCTTCCAGCTAATGGAAAAATGCAGACTCAGCTGTTTCATTTCAAGTAATTTTTCATGGCACTGTCTTTCAAAATATTCGCAGTTTATCTCACCGATGTTTTCACAATTATCCCTTTCAGAAGTAATAAATTCTATCTCATCTAATTATTTCCACAACCTTACGTACACATCAGTGCGTAAGTGAAATAGAATGGTTCATTATCTTAAAATACATGGCGTTTTAGGAGGTATCACACTGACATTGGATAGAAGATATTCTATGGAAAATAAGCTTTGCAGATTGAAATGTATGTCGGTATTACATGTAGCATTGGTTTCGAAATTTATGGCAGAAAATAGGTCCGTCTCCTGGAGACAAGTACGGTTGAATTGGTAAAATCGAACCGAAGAAGTCTTCAACGGTTGAAGACAGCTCCATCTTCGAGATATTCTTGGAACTCTCTGAAGTTACCGGGGCATCGCTCCCGCGTTATTCCATTTGAATACCTTTCACTTTGTAATTTCAATGTCTAATATTAATCTCGCTCACAACTTCTAACTATATACCTTATTCTAAAGTAAGAGAATTCATTTGTTTTGAAATCCAGCGCATTCAGAAAACTTGGTTCGTTATCTCCTCATTAAGAAAAAAGAGGTGAACCCACTGAATCGAAATGCATGAGAGGAAATGTAACCTGTGCAAATGATTCACATTTTGTAATTGTCAGACTTTAAGAACTTTGGATGAATTTTAAAGGCCGTTTAAAGCCTTGTAAAAGAAAGAAGAATCTAGTATTTCTTTTCCAAGGAACTAAATGGATTTTAATCTTTAAGAAGGGAATTATGAACATAATTATGTTATGCAATTGAGGAGAAAATAATGAAGAAAAATCTTCATCTTCTAGAGAAAACTATTTGGACTGAAAACTGCTAGCGACTGCGACTTTCCAAAAACATGTACCTGCTGAGAAAAAATCATCTGCTTGGAGCAGATGATTTTTTCTCTTTTTTCTACATCTTCTAGTATAAAAAAGCAACGATGATGAGTCTCAGCTTTGTTTCTCATATCTCTACTCATACAATAACGAGTTAACTTAAGCCTTAAGATTGAGAAAAGGGAAAATCGAATTATTCGGGATATAATAATGCACAAACTGAGGCGAAACCTAGTCATGGAATTTACGAATTAAAAATGCCGTTTCAAAATTTTAGGAAGTTTCTGAGCTTTCGATAACAGGTGAGTTTTCTCAATGATCACTTTCAATCGTAGTTTTGGAACAGTATATCATGATAAGCAACTCAAAACTTCCTAATATTTTGAGTTCGGGTGTTTCACATGAGTAAGAAAATAATGGATTACTTTTTAGGACAAAATAATGAAGCAATTCTATATAAGACGAAAGACAAAGCTCTGAGGATCTATTAAATCCGATAGGCAGGAGTTATGCTAGGGAGTCATTCGCAATTTTCGAATCCGGGCAATGGGCGATATGAAACGCTCACTCCTCTCAGTGGGTATTTCATTTTGCTTTCAGATATTGCGAATAAGGCGCACAATGTATAAATTATACATGTATCATAGAAATAATCTTGTATTAATTATTTTCTATTAATTTTCGTCTTTTTTCAAACGTGAGCAACTATTATTGTGGAGATAAAAGAAGAATTATCAGTTCAGTTGAGAATTAAGATAAAATATGTAATGAAGTCGGATGTATGTATGAATACGAATTTTGGACCCCGTATGCACCGCACAGAATTTGATGTGACCTCTTAAATGACTCCTATTCCTCATCAATGAACTGTGAATCGTATGAAAGGGGGGAAAAACAACGATTTTCACTCCAACAAAGTATTTCCGCATCATATCTACCTTTTAACAAAGGTCGCATTGAATAACGATTCTCGAGAATGCATACGTGCAAATTTTGATGAAATGGAAGCCAATAAAGATAAGTCTTAATTGGCGCTCAAGTTGCCGAGTAAGTAAAAAGAGGCGGGTCAGTGCACTTTCAAAAGGCGTCCTCGATGGCCTCGCATTTGGCATTTCCACAGCAACTTCCAAGCGACCGATACAGAACCCATCGACCTCCATACCATTCCTGCAAAAAGGCCACCGCCCGATTTTTTCTATCGAATACCTCGTCTCAGTAAACACTCCTCTCTCTCTCTCTACGTGACAGATCGCCTAGAGACACTTCCAAAGGAGAGGTCGTCATCCCACAAGGCAATGCCCCATTGGAATTACTGTGTGCGGATATTTACCGATGCAAATTCTCGATCCCAAAGAGGCATTCGAGAGCCACTCCGGTTCTTTTTCTTGCGCTTACTCGTCCAGCGAAGGACGGTTGCTAACGTAAGTTACGCTTGTGGAATCAAAGGGTGTCGGTTCCATTTCTACCTTTTCTCCTATCTACGGCATTTTAGAACGATCAATCGATGGTGCATTGCTTTTACGGTCCTCGAACTTAGACCTCTTCTCACAAATTAGGTTCTCTAAACACAGCCTTGCGCAAATGATTACATAACCTTCACTTTTCCTTTAAGACATGTTAGCGGGAAAACAGTGTGGAGTTGCACATTTCATATTTTATACATAAACTACTAAGTTATCAAAAACTCAATAGATAAATAATATTTACGTGAGATTTTTACCACTAATTAGTGAACTTTAATATTAAATTCCGCCAAGTATTGCTAAAGAGCATTACATTTAAGATTTCATTCATAATAGTATCTCCTATCATTACAAATTAATTCCTCTACAATCCATTCTTAGACAAGCATCTCTCTTATGCTACCAAACAGCAATAATAATTCAACGAAAAAGGTTACGTATAATTAACATAGCCATGGAAGATTCTTTATTTTGCTTATTCCATGACATAAATCTAATATCAATCAATTCCTTGACCCCTTTTACTAGCGTAAGACGCTCATCAATATGCTCACACAGTCACACGATGGTTACCTCGCAATATAATATATGAAAATCTAGTCGTATAATAAGCATAAAATTTGAAATTTTCAAATTACAATAGCTAAATTCTCATTCAAGCTTAAATCTGTTCCAACAAATCTAATTCAAATAAATGACATATCGAACATTCAGGCTAAACAAAAAATACTTTTGCGAATTTATCGTCTTGATCGTGAATTCAACTACTAAATGATGAAAGTAAAAGCTACCGTTATGATTAATGCACAGCCAAATACATCCTAGTATCATTTAAAAATCTGGAAGCTCGTCGAAGGAAATCTGAAAGAGATTTCCAAGGCAACATTTAGTGCTTATACTTCCCTGGATACCAGCAGTAATTTAAAAATAAAAAATAATAACTTTGATTTAGGGGTATATTATATAGAGAGATATACTGTAGATAGAGAAAAACAAAACTTAGAGCTGTTTTTACCCTACCAGCAGCAAATTATTCACAAATAAAAAATAATAAGTTCGATAATATTCAATACCAGAATGGTATTTTATTTCCAGCAGCCTCTCATTTACATAAAAATGTCCCATTTTGGCCCTCAACTGAAGCTTATTGCCTGGTTCCAAAACGAGGTAATCATCCAGCTCCAAACTTCCTCCTCACAGAACCATGATGCACTTATTTCACTGTCACGGAAAGGTAAACCGGTTCAGTCCATTTGAATTTGCAGCGCAATAATTGGGATGCATGCGTGCCTTTTATTAGCGATGAATTTTTTGCCAATACCATCGTCATATAACTCACTCTTAATGAAAACTCTTCGCAGCTACAAGGGGAGCAATATAACTGCTCATGTCTTCGTTTTACTAGTTAACCAATGCATACCGTAGGTCATTCATCTCGATAGAGTACGATGAAAGTTATTTCCTCACTCGCAGTTTTTATGTCTTAATATTTTGAGCGAAATGTTACACAGTCTTCCATTCTACTCATATCTTATCTATCACAAGACAACATCTATCTCCAAGAAAATTTCGATTTGAAATTGGGTGAAAACAAACTGAAGGTGACGCAATGCACTGATGTGGTTGAACCTTTCTTAAGGGAAATATCAAATTCAAAGAGTTTTCAAAACAGTTAGAAAGTCGTAGTTAGCTTGAAATATATATTAAACGAGGAGATCTGAGAAATAAGGATTATTGGGAAGGCAGTTACCTTAACCTTTCTTTGTACTCTGAAAGTTCACGAAATTACTTATAGTGAAACGATTTATAGATAACTTCCGCGGAAGCAGAACTATGCTATGTTTTCACTGTGATAGTACATTACTTGCAGTGATCATTAATAAAGATAAAATACATTGTAGATAATTAAAGCTCTCATGCATAGTTATACAAGGCGCCAGCCGTTAAACTGAATATAAGTATGTGTTATATCTACAGCTCTTTCTCTTTCCATTACTGAATACACGTCAGAGGAGATTCCTGAGCTATTTCTAACGCTACTTCCACCGATGTCATTTTCAAATCAATCATTGAACAGTCAAAAAGAAGGAAATTGTATTATGGATCAAATGTTTGAGAATAAGGCTTTAAAACGCCAACTTAAGATATTGTTTCAACAATATTGAAAGTATAATCTAGCTATAAACCCTCATCAAAATTTGAATATGCATGCTTAACTTGCTCTGAAATACAAAAAGGTACAACTTACTCAAGTGGAACTTGAAGAACAACGTTCAAGAACGGACTTCTAAAATCGAAGGTTACGCCATTCACCCAATGAGCGGTTTAAAACGTTCCAACCAAAGGATGGTCGTATACATCAGTTACGATTGAATTGCCCTTCATCATGGACATCCTAGCAATCGTTAATTCGCCCAAGAATCACCGAATAAATTTTCATTGGATTTAACGATCTTTGGACATAAAAATAAAAAGATATTTTTTGCTTTGAATTAAAATGTATTAACTCTGAAATTTTGACTACATGACCTCAAAAACTGTTTTGAGAACGAACAACAACTTTCAAATCTTAATCTTTGCCTAAGGAAGAATTGATTTCAGATATGCAAAGAGAAAATACGACATTGCTTCGATTCAGTGGCAAATGTAAATAAAAGTCTGGAATATTTAATTTAGGGTAGAATAGCTTCGAGGTTACTGTTATGAGTAACCGAAATTTTATTAATAGCAAAATGAAATACAGTAAATTTGATTCGCAGATATCACGAAAATTGATATATTTTTATAGTTCTCATACAGATCCCAAATCTAAAACAACATTCACTTATGAAAATAAGAATATCTATTAAATTTCCTTTTTTATTTTACTTCTATAATTATTTCTGATTAGATGTTATAATTAGGAGAGCTCTGCAAAACGAAAACTTAACATTAAACGTATTCTTATGCATCGCGTAAGCAAATATATATGCAATTACCGATATGAGATAGAGGTGATGATTTGTAATAAAGATATGGATGAAGAATCAAGCTTATAATAGACTTTTTCACAACTCAATAGCTATTGATTATCCATTTTACCCAAAGAGATTGGAAAAAGAAATATACGATATCCTCTTTCTTAGGCAGTGTTGTTAAACACCGAGGGGTGGGAATTGTAAGCACGAGCGCATAAGTAGACGTTTTCCAAAATCTTGGTAAAGGACTTTGGGCTCCTTTCACTAAGTGCTCCCAATTCAAGGCGGAGTCCCCCTTCCCTAATTCACCTAACTCGGTCAGGACGCTGAAATAGCAAGCGAATTACCCTGTATATTGCCTAAGGTGCTCACTTCATAGGACACGTCATACCGTGTTTTCGTTCGGACGGTAGTTTCGCGATTACTTCACGGGCATTGCCAAGTACGAAAAGTGCTAGTGATTTACCAATGCGATAAGGAGAGAAACACTTCAGCCTAAGTGTGTTACAGAAATTATAGAGCCCCGAAGGTTAGGTCGAACCAATTGAGCGTGTTGGTGCAAAGAACTTTGAGAAGGTGGTAGAGCGTTGCACGAAGGAATTAGCATATGAAGAGAATCACTTGCCAATAAAGTTAAGACTTTCCCTCTTTAATGCTATTGGCACCTTCATTCTGCATCACTGCAGTGTTAAGAAGGAGAAACTCATTAAGTGCCATCTTTGTACCGATAAGTGAGCAATACATTTATTTTCAGCTTCTTAACACATTAGCACCTCAACGAATTGGTGTCGATGGCATGATTTTTAAGACGTTTTGCAAGAGGGTATGTTCTCAAGAAGTGCCGGGAAATTTAAGACTACTTCACGTCAACATTCTATTCTTATCCTTATGCTGCATTCGTGTCTTTGATTATAAAATTATAGTATAAAATTCAAAATAGACAAGTGACTGAGAGACGTTCAATTCATCTTATTTGGCGAGCAGAAAATTAACGAACAAAATGTTATCAGCAGTACTATGATCAAATTTAATTCACTTAACGAATTTGATTAACTGGAGAAGCCGGCGATAATATGAGTAAGTTAGGCAAATGTTGCAGCGTGAAATAAAGAGTTGGACAATATAATTTGATAAGCATCAGAATTATTGCGACTTACTTGACAGCAATGAAAATAGTAGATAGACTCTGTACTAAATAATGCGTGGAATTTCGTTATTTACTGTACTTACGACTACGACAGAAATCGATAAGAGAAGCGGAGTCATGTTACATTCACCCATTTTCATACACCGAAAAACGAATCACGGAGTACATACATATGAAAATCGATTTTCCTTCTTTTGATGCACGTCTCAGTATAGCACAACTCCTTATTTAAAGTTTCAAAAGAAATAAAATCTGCAAGCGATAGCATTTAACTTTGTATGTATTCTTTAGGCATATGTGTGTAAGTGATCTTGGTTTGAACCCACCAAAATTAATGTGTAAAAATGCGACTGCACTTTGTTGCTTCTCTCAGTGGACATATGTAAAGCTTGAGAAAAATATGGTAAAGCGAGGAATCCAACATTAGACCCTCACGCAGACAACCCTCCAACAAAACCCTCAGATTTTATGCTTTATATATAGACAGATTTAAAGTGCAGGTTAATTTCAAATGATACAGTTTCGAAGTACAAGATTGCGGGAGGGAATCACTGAAAGGAAAATATTAGTTGTTATATTTTTCCCGGTAGTGCGAGTTTCCGCGGCTTAAGCACTATATTAATAAATATTTCTCTTCAATTTTCGAGGAAAATACTGCCAAGATTACATACTACATAGCTACATTCTCACTACCCAACACGTAAGAGCATAATTTTTGTTTATCTATCTCATGCAGCAATATTTTCCTACTCAGTCCTGAGAGACCTCATGTTATCACAAATCGAAAATAGTAATTTTATTGGTTGCATTTCAATGAACATTATACTGCTTAATAATACCGGCTGAAAAGCTCCCATTTAATCCTCTCACAGATCAATTTAGAAAAATTGATTGCTGAATAAAAAGTCAAGTTCAACTTTCAACATTGTTTCTTTTAATTGGAAATACTTTGCTCCTTTAGTCCTAACAACCACCTTTTAAAATTAAATTTACTAGAGCAGATGATGAAAACCCGCTTTCGTTCAGATCTTGGAGGGTAAAGTCGGGAGATTAAAGATATAATTCATAGCGAAATAAATTAATATTCTAAATTTAAAAAATGTTCGAAAACTGAGGAGAACCCAACAACTAACGATGCCGTTCGAAAAGTTTCACGGGCAAAAAAATATTCATGTGTGTTGCAGGTACATACATATTTGAACAATTTACCACCACTATCCATTAGAAAATAGCTATAGCATACATTTCATTGCATAAAAAAATTTAAAGAATATGGTTATATAAAATTGTACTCCTCTACACTTTACAAAACAAGAACAGATAATTAGTAGATAAAAACTGAACTACCGTAAATACATACCTCTCTTCCCGACAGTAAAGTACATTGATAATAAATTATATATTACTTAAAAAACTGTATGTAAATAGGAGTAAACCCTGGTGACTTTCGTACGAGCATCTTAGAAAAGGATCTTGGGAAAGATCAGAAAATTATAAAATGGAATAGTTCAAAGGACGTTTAATAACATACTTTTTACCTTATAGAAATTATATTAAAATTCTTTCCCATTTCTAGCTTTGTGAACGCTCCTCCTTTATCAGTTGAAATTCATGAGCTGGCCATGGTAACCAAGTCTTCAATGAATTTAAAAGAGATCAGAATTGTAAAATATGGACGAAATATCAACACACATTAAAATTTACATCCCTCTTGGGAAAATTATACTTTATGATTCAATACAATGATGACCATACGAATTTATAGTATTGGATAATCTTTATTAATTTTGTAACTACTCCCGTCATCCATATTAAATTGAACGATAGCGAATTCTCAAGACTATAAATGGTATTGCATATTGTAAAAGTGACATTTAGTGTTTCAAAGTATTGCCAAGATATTTTCAGTTATCTGAAACTGAAGTTTATTTCCCCCAAATATATCTTATTGAAAACGCCCAGAATGAAATTAAAATTCAAAACGACTCGAGAGGATGTATTTACAGCTGTCAAAGAAAATCGTCTTTACTTGCTTTCTGCAGGGGCAAGGTGTGTGGTATGTTCATCATCCCTCGTTGGACGAGCCTTCTGCGTCGATTTTACTCTGACCTTTGCGATTGTTAATTCCATCGGCGCTTCCTCTTCAATCCAGCTCTCTTCGGTCCCTCAGTTGCTCTCTGTAAAAATTAGGATATGAATATTTAATTACATGTGTATGGTAATAAAATACTAGAGCGTAGAATTAAAACTTTGATGAAGATCTTTAAATCTTGATGAGAATTTCCCCGTTACTTTACCAATAGCTTATTGTAATTCGAAATACTTTTAATATCTTATTAAGCCTCATATTTCATTACTAGTGTGACTTAAATTGTTGATTCTGAAAGTAACTTGTCGATTCCGATTAATCTTACTGAGCAAACACTTTCAAAACCACGTTCATAATCAGAACACAAAGATTATGCAAGACAAAGCATTGATTCAGAGAACAGTCAACAAAAATTATGAAATAATTTTAACTGAAAATTCATTGAAAATTTTGAGATAAAATTCTTATCTCATCTTAGGTAGATTTTCATAAGATAGACCTTATTTCCATATGATTGTACTAGCACGGATACAAATGGATTGTTTTCTTCACATAAATGTTCATCAAAATCACGGTCTTACTGCAGAGAATCAACCACCAAGCCATCGATGGAAATGAAATAGATTAATTACATGTTATATATCTTGCTCTTCATTGATGTAAATTCATTTGCTCAATTATTAATTGAGTACAAGAAGGTTGTTCTTCTGAGGACTTGCTATCCATGAACGTTGAGAGAAAAGGCAGAAACAACTACGAAGAGTGGCTGTAAAAATGTAATTTTAACTATTGTAACGTTAACCATGATTAAAAACTCCATTACTTTCCGAATACGATCAAAGAAATTGACTCCCATCATTCCTCGGATGTATGAAAAACTGTTACCTACGGCTCTAAGTTGAGTTTGTCCATTTTCGTTTTGATTGACATATTGCCAAGTGAATAAAAAGGAAACATCATCACAGTAACAAAATTTTGCCATAAATCAAACTTTGATATTGGTTGATGACTTCAGCATGTTTCCCACTAGGAATTTTCACAGGAACAGTCTGAAAAACTTAACAGCTTATTGCCACCGATGAAGGAGATAGAAGGAACTTTCTGTTACTTGGCGAATTCATAGCTTCATTCATCAAAAACGCCACAAGAAAATCACTTCACATCATATTAAGTCTATATTATTCCCAAGAAGGGCATTTTCACTAGGAAATGTCTCGAAACACCGGTAAGATTCATTTCCGCTCCTCAATTTATCGTCCTGGCATGTTCTGTCACTCGCCAAAGCCAACTGATGGCAAATCCTCTGAATGGCGCTGAAGGTAGTAGATTGGAATACCTGAAACCTATGGTACAATGTGAAAACAGGTTTTTCATTAGTTTGGCTGGTACGACATCTAGCCAAAAATATCCTAAAATACTTAAAAATCAAATGCAGCTGAAGAATCGATTAACCACGGTAAACAACTTCGGATTCGCCTCCAAAAGATAAGCGTAGAAAAACGTTTCTCGTACTATGAATAAGCGTATCCTCAAGAGGTCTACCTAATTATTTTTTGAAAGACCTTCGAATTATTTCTTTGTGAAACCGTACAGGTTGCATTCGTATTTTATTCGCATATTTTCCTCATAGCCCACGGTCGCGTTTCAGCAAATATCATAGGGCTAACTGAGAATTAAAATTCCTCACCTCTTCCCTTGTGGAAGTTTTGTATATAAATGTCAACTCGATGCCGTATGCACAATTTCTTTATGTATATACATATGGCAATTGATGCACAATACTTATTTCACTTTTTTTTAACTCGGTTGAATACCCTCTCAATCAAGAAAGAATAATTCTATAAATACTTGCTTTTAAAATGCATAATAAAAACGTTTCAGTATGTAAATAAACATTTAATTTGTAATAAGACAAACTTCCCCAAGCATTGCTGAAGGTAGTAACTAACATTTCTTTTAATTTTTCCCCATATTGTTTCGTTTCTTTCCTCTTTACTAGGAGAAAATATAAATAATCTTTGAACTATATTTATATATAAACTCACTGTATTTTTCAAATGAATAAATCAACTGCTGATACAGGAAAGTCAAACTAACATACTAGAAACTGCGTACTCGGGTTCTCCTTTGATTTTCATTGTCCTTCAAAAATCCAATACTATTGCTCTCCGATCACGATTTCTGTTAAAACAAAGTAAAGTTGTACATATGAATCAACTTTCATTGGTGAATTAACACTTTTTGATGCCAAACTAAAAACTAAAATTGATTCAAACAAATTAATCCATTAAAAAGCAAAATCATCGCAAAACTTCTAAAGACTGAATTTTCTTCTAGTTTTCCATCAATGGCATGGAACCGTAAAAACTGTGTTTTTTGGTTTGGTTTTTGATCACTTCCGGTTCGGTGCCCCGTTTCGTACTGACATGATCTTTTCGTTGTACTCTGAGTAAATATACAAAACAGGGAACTGTAATAACTTCATTGGACATGATTACTTGAGAAACAAGTGCGAGGTCAGCATACGGCAGTAAAATTTTCACAGATAATTCTGAAACAATCTTTCAAAACTAAGCTTATCTGAGAATGCAGTTATCAGCAAATGGCGCGTAAGTGATTTGGGACTCTAAATAAGAACTATGTTATGTTAACACTAATTCTGCTGCTATATCTTTATTTTTAATTTAATACTTTTCATTCGTCTTTTAGTAAGTACATGATAGAGAAAAATGTTTTTTCACGTATTTTAGTCTCACTTTCATGACCGTGATGACGTGAAAGATAGTGAAATATAAAAGATACTGATTTAATGACATTCATCTTGTTGCTTCTCATTGGAAAGTGATGATGATGGCATATAGTGGAGAGTATGAGGTTACAACCGGCTTTTTGGCTGAGTATTATGTCAACGCAAAGAAATATGAATCCTCCAATTTTCTTTCTTGGCCGAATCCAGGATTTTGATAAGAGCATGTAACGTTTCATTATTACATCATTTAAATATTATAAAGTTAATTTTTTCCTGAAAGCATCCATGAAATTTATTTATTACCATGGTTGGAACAGAAAAGATACTAAAAGAGTAATCACAATGTTTATTTATTACATACTATTTCGTTGTTATATCCAACTTAAAATCGGTCATGAGAAATATTCGCAAAATAGCTGCATATGAACCATATCTCCCTTTGTAAGCATTATAACAAGGAAAATATGCGATATGATTACTGAGCAATAAGGAAAATAATGGTAATGAGAAAAAATGACGATGTAGACGGCAAACGGAGATAAGGGAGCGCTAGAAATCATAGTGGGTAAAAAAGAAAGAGCGGCAAATATTATGGTTTCCAAATGAGAGTTCAAAAGATGTTTCGAAATCAAACCCAAATTCAGAAGTAAATTAGCGCTTTTCAGGCTTCAGATACAATAACTTTTCTAGCAAAAAATAGAGGATTCAAACAAGCTTAATCCGTAACACGACAGATTTATGGAGCTCAAGGCAGATTCATAGGGAATTAATTCTTGAGAAGACAAATTCTTCAATCCATCGAAAACAGTAAGTCCGATTATTGCTCAATAACGAAACTCATCACCACCTAATTATCGATAATTATCACAGATATTCAACGCCAGGAAAATACGAAAGAATAGAAATCTTTTCGAAAGAGGCTTCCCAAAAATTAAATACTTGTAATAGTTAACAGATAATCACGAGGAGTATTATATCATAAAAGATGTTCTTTTCAGTAATAACTGTTCTCTCATCTCACCACCAATACATGCGTCGACGCTTGCTATTTTCAATTTTAGGGTAAGTGATAGCCAGCGATGGAATTGATCATACCTCTTATGTTACCTATAACACTTGTTTACATATTTCTCAGTCGAAATACCTCTATAGAGCTTCAACTTCCTGAAAACAACCTGGATATCAATTCCACTCTTCACGAGTATAACTAAACCTTGATGAACGTTATACTATGACTCCCCAAGTCGGATACAATTACGCGTGGCACCTGTTCCTGAGGACTTAAACCACGTAAAACCTCGTATTACAAGTTATAACTTCGAGGTTCTAGATATTTAGAACCAAAAATCTGAATTATTTTTGTTGCCAAATGGTTAAGAGAGTGAATAAAAAACTAAATATTTCGTTGGAATTCGAAAGTTACAGAGTAAAAAAGACGAAGAGCGGCATCGCGACGGTCTGTAGTTCCGCACGCGATAGATAAAAATAATAAATACATAAAATAATTTATTTAAAGATCAAATAAATATGTCAATTAAAAGAAAAGGTGACTTTAACAAGCCATAAAAGCGAATTATCTAAATAAATAAATTGAAAAATAACCAAAAGGACGTTGATTAAATGAATTAAAGAGTCAGCGCGGAGCTGGGGCCTTTATATTTTATTTGAAAATCAGTAGATGAATCCCACATATCCTTAAATTTCTTATTATTGATGGATAACATTTTATCAGTATATCTATTGATTGCAGGTTTGAGCAAATCGTAAGGGGTAAAAAGATGTGTGCCACACAGATCTCTTCAGGTGATGAGCGGAGAGACATCGACAAACAGTTTGAGATATTTTTTATCGAATTTCAGTAATTGTTCACAATGTGATTTGGTGCAATAATGCCACGCCGGAATAACATGCGACAGAATGGGTCTGAAAATTGCACAGTGGACGATTTTTCAAAATTTTTTTTTTATTTTGGGACTGAAGAAAATTCTATTTAATACCTAATTATGGTCTTTTTTCCTTGATAATGTATCAGTATGGTATATTCTGACAGTAAATAAGTACATAAATCAGAGAGTTAACTAGGATGTTTGGTGTTTTCACACCCCCTACATACAGCGGCTACCGGGGTATCAATGTATATGAAAATGTAGTCTTTCCTTTGGGTTTTCCAAGAGAAACACTGTTTGTTGCGAAGGAGATTCATCGTGATATTGCTTGAATTCCATATATTTTATTACACGGTTAGGGGATTACACGGTTAGGGGATTTTCCAACTGACTTGACTGAGGGTTAAAATGGGGCAATGCTCACACATCGCGTCCGATTCTTTATATACCAAATCGCTGTAAGTAAAAGTAGCCTTTATTACAAGTAGCTTAAGGTTGTAATTACGCTAATAAAGTAGATAGAGATGCTGCAATGATACGTAAGGATACACATTTCTTTTTCTCCTTTCATGACAATAAGTGTAAGAGTGCTTATACAGGAGAAAAGTATGCCGGATGGCTAGATATGGTTTATTCCGGGTCGACAGATTTTCAAAATTCTGTCTTCCGCCGGGCAGCACGACCCCCCAAACATACGAAAAGAAACTAAATCTTTTTTCTTTTCTTTGATCTCACTTTCTTTTCTTTCCCGATTGTGCTCGATCATTCTCAAACCCGAAAGCGACAATGGCAGTGAGGCTCCTGATAAATCTGGTAGGAGAGGTACGTGTGCGATTCAAGTACCGCCGTTTCTTCAGGACGGAACTAAGTTTCCACGCAAAGGATTGTTGCAAATCCACGTCATGTGCCTAATCGTTATAAAAATGGGATGTATTTCCCCATAGCTTCTTCAGCAACTTATGTCAAAATCGAACGGCCGATGTTGCGGGCGTAGTCGGGCCATCTAGCGCTAGGTTGATGAAGCCGACTCGAGTTTTAAATTTCCCGCAATATTCCAACTATTTAGTGGAAGATTTGAAACAGAGCATTCTCAATTCTCAACTGCTATAGAAAGCGCCTACTAAGGAGATCAACGGAGCATGGCTAGACAAAGAGAAGAGTCCACGAAACAAAGACTGAGTCAAATAAGAGATGATACTGGTATTATCCCAAAATATATCCTTGGTTGAGGAAATCCTGACCAGTAATTTGATGATCAACTGAAAAGATTCCAATGCTCATACTTTGTGGTAAGACTCCGCTATGGATAAGAAGAATGCTTATATGTTCATGCCTTAAAATGTCTATCTTAATTTCAATAGGCGAAAAACGGACTTTAACTCGAAATAATATAATAATGGAACCTCCAAAAAATATACAGCTATATCATTTCCACAAATCTTTACAACTAATTATAAGAGAAATCTAATGTTGCGAAGCTCAACTTTGTGAAAGGAAGATGTACTAAATAACTATAAAAACCTTGCTATTTCCACAATGTATTCATATATAACATAAAACCATTAAATTCAATGTCACGAATCGATTTCACAAATAAGTTCATTATCTTTGGAAATTACAAAGGTTTTTTAAATTAATTTTGCAATTATAAGAAGTTCGCTAAATTTCATGTAAATTTCATAACCTTTTGCGCTGTATATTGTTAACAAGACGTCTTAATTTTACCTTAGATTTTATTTAGCAAATTCACCAAAATGATTTTAATGTAGATAAACGCTCTGTGACCAAATATCTAAAAAGTAAATAGTAAATGGCAAATTTTAAGTAATCAATTCAGCATGAGTATTTTACATTTACTCGTAAAAATACAGCTAGAAGATGTCATATTAGCCTAATGTCGCTACACTAGGAATCAATAAAATGATCAATAAATTATGTTCAGAAATCGTAGCATCCTATTACGAATCTCATTAAAATGAAATGAGCTTATACGTGAAAATCCTCGTTTTGTATTCTCCTCACTCAATCTGAATTTGGATAGAAACTTGCAAGTTGAGAAGTCCAAGTTACCTTTTTATAAATTTAAAGATTCTTCTTCCCATTAATCCCATTTCCAATCGAAATATCAAAGGGTTCAAATATTTCATTTCCAGAGTTTATCATAAGAGTTTCTAACGTTCAATTATAGTCATTTCCTCGTTTTTAAAAGTAATATCAACCATTTACCTAGACTTGAACACACTCGCGAAACCGGCCGCAAACTAGTTAACCTGTGTAAAAATGCTAAGTTTTATTGTAAACGTGCATAATGTCATTCCAACAAGCCACGCCTGAAATTATACGTTTCGTCATCAAAGCTTATTAACCTTTCACCTCAAATACCTTACATTCTTGCATCAGATTAACAAAAAAATTTCAACAAAACCGACAAATAATTGCATCATTCCTTGGCTTGAAATGAGACATCTTTTAATTTCTAAATACTTAGCGATACAATAGCAATTAAGATAAAAAACTAATAGAATAATTATCCTACTTCAAGTAAAATTTAGCGTAAAAGTTCTTCGCAAATATTGTAAATATAAATGATGTTTAAGAGGGATGGAGAAAAGATCACCTAGGCAGCTCGATGTTATAAAAGCAACGATGTTACGACATTAACAGATAAGAACTCTTGCTCAAGGGAGCGGAAGTTATGAATAGATAAAGACTGAGGTAAGTCTTCAAAAAAAACATGTTGTCTCAGTTGGGAGGATGACAAAGGAAATGAAAGCAAGAAATTAGGACGAAAGAGAAAAAAAGCCATTTAAATTATAACTTCTTTGAAAGATGCAAATCGCTCTGCGCAATCTCTACTGACCTTGACATATTCTTACGGACCGATTTTCATCCTGATAAGCTAAATTTACGTCTATATTTTCTGTTCTTGCCTTTAAATCATAATTTATCGGGTATAAAAATACTTATTTCACTCCATCAGCGTAACAAGATCATAAAACCTTACATTAACGCAAGGTATGAATGAAATTGTTTTTCCTTAAATTACAGAATTAATCTATCGCTGAATATATTATTAAACATGCAGAAATAAAACCAGTTTCTAAGCTTTTCTTCTCTTCTGTCAAAATTGAAACAAACTCACTAGTGAAAGTAGAATAAATACATGTCTAGCCACATTTAATAGTAAACGGTCTAGGAAGCAATTTATGTCGATAATTACAAGTATTGAAGCACTGACACCAAAAATGAAATTTCTTATTTTTAGCATTAAAATATGTTTTGCAAAAGGAGAGAAGATATTAAGAACAAAGCATTAGTCATTTCTACTTTCTAGTCAGATATTCTGACTCTTTGCAGTGCAACAACACAGCATCCTAAATATGGAGCATAATCATTTCATACTAATGTCAACACTGCAATTTTAACTTGGTGTATTCCATGAAAAAATATGAGTGGAGTTAATATATAAAGATTTATGCATATAATATCACTTAAGTAAATAACAGGGGGATAGACCTGATTGAATGTCTGGCATCATCAGGTTATATTTCAAGTATTGAAACCAGTGTCTTGCAGTTTATTGCTTTTAACGTTTTTATATCATCTCACCCAATTCTCCATTTTTCATAGTCATTTTCTTCCTAGTTATTATTAATGAATATCAATGAAATGTGAAATGAATGGTTGAGTATATATTTATTTTGGAATAATTTATCTGTGAACCCAGATGAGCACACACTAAAAACTGTACTTCTAAATAAAGCATTTATCATCAATACCAGAAAATGAGGAACACATAAGTGATGATTTATGCATGAATAAATGTTTGAAAGATCATCTAGGAATATGGGGCAAAGCTAAGCTATAAAACAGATGAAACAATGTTACAACATACCTCATAAGAGAGAGTAATAATAATTATTCATTTAAAGAAAGTTTTATAACAGCTGTTAAGGCACTCTAAAAGAAGTCATGTTCTAGGTCAATCATAGTAATTCCCTTTTTTACATGTAGCATGAATATGTTAAAAATGTCAAGAAATATAATAGAACCACATCACCTTGATATTGCTAATAAGCGAATTAGTTGAAGCATGGTTTCATGAATACCTGGAAGCATTTAATCCTAGTTTAAAAATATTGTGCCCACTGGAGTGAAAAGATGCTTCTGCTCAATAGTTTACAGTCATTGACATGCACTTAGAGCTGCGGCGGAGACAGAGATCCAGAGAACACAGATTTTTGAGGCTCTCACTCACTTCATTTGGAGGCATCTCAGGAAGGAAAAAACAACCTTTTTAGACTTTCATGACTGCAATTAACATTAATTCTAAATTAACTTGTGGCATGATTTGTGGAGATTCGTATGCCCCATAATATCTTTATAATTGCTACAATGTGCAAGTGATAAAAAGAATACTGTTGTGCTTAAGACAGAAACCTTTTGAAGATTATCATACTTGATCTGAGACAAAATTGAACGGATAAGTGATTTCATTCATTCCCAAAATTCTGAAACAGTTGTTACCACATTGTTTTTGAAATTTTATCCTATGCTAATATTTCCTTATTTATAAATATTATTTTCCTAAAAAAGTAGCCATTCTTCTTTTCAATTAATAATAACATTTGATAAACAAGAAAGGCCTGAAATTTTCCCATAATTTGAGATAGGATTTAGAGAAAATAAGCTTCAGTAACAGAATCCTGATTGAATATGACAGAAATAATGAGTATAGAGACGATAGAGAAATGAATTATATGACAATCAGAAACAGGCTTAGCAACCGTTTATCAAGATAGTTCATAACCAAATGAGCAACTAAATAAAATCTGTGTAGTAAAGGAGCATTTTAAGGTATACACTACAGCAAATAATATACAAAATAAAAGCAATGACAGTGTGAATGAATTCATTTAATATAATTTATTCATCCCTGAATAAACCTTGAGGATGTTCAGCATTTTTACTACTCCACAATTTTGGCAAATAACTTCTCTTTACTTTGATTTAATTTATCTTTGCATGCTTTTCTGTGCTCAAATAAAATTAGGAAATTAGTGCTACTACTTTTAATATTCTTTATTCTTTCTTTTATCTCATTTATTCTTATTATTACTTCTGATTTTGAGAATGCAAGATATTATTTCGAGGGGTAATTAACAGTATTGATGAAGTACAGAACTACAAACTGAGTTAAAATTGGAAAACTTTTTAAAATCTAGATATACTTTTTCCTTTTCCATGATTATTCAAGAAAAATATTTGACTTATAAGCATAGATGATGGTGTACTATGGTGGTCTCAAAGGCATAATGACTAACCTAAGAATATATGAATTAAGAAAGAAAATTTGGGATGATAACACCATATATTCTATAGTTTAAGTCTCATAGCAGTACCCAAATTTCTCTACATCAACTCATCCACAAAAATGCCCTGAAAGATATTGAGATTTATATGATAATCAGCATGTTTATTATAATACTGATCAGCATGTTTACTATAATTGATTGGGATTAATAATTTTATACCAACAATGACTGCCTCATCTTCCAAGTGAGGATAAAATTTGGGAAAAGAAAATGAGAAAAGAACTTCTACTCCAATGATAACTAGTCATTGCAATATTTATCCATCTCAGTAACACAGGTTCATGCATTTAGTTCACCTATTGAATTTAGTGAATTTATACATCACCACTTGTAAGATATAATTCCTTCTAATCAATGGCCCCATGGCGCCCTTAAACCTGAGAGCAAGGAGGCTCCATTCTCTGCATTCTAATTTTAGTGACAACTGAGACCACCAAGATTGACTGAAGCAACAATCACTTAAAAGGTGATCTCCTTACAAACTAATTTGTCTGGAATACCAGGGTTCTTGGAAATAATTGATTCCTGTTGGGGACTCCCTCGTATAGTCAGACTCTGGTTGATGTTTGCAGTATGACATCAGGTTTTTTAATTTTGCATGGATGATATGGATATCAAAAATTTATATAAAAGCTAAGAATTATCTTTTTCTATATAATTTGATTCAGCCTCAATAACCGAATATAAAAACCTATGAGTAAAGGATCTAACAAAGATGGGTGAACTCAGAAGGATGATCAACAATTTCAAAATAGTACCTAGGAATATGAGAGAAGTAGATGATAATGAAAATAGCTAGAATATTATCAAGGATCAATTGTCTCAGTAATAAAATTATCAAGTGCATTCTCAATACAATATAGCCATTATAAAAGCTATTTAGCATTTTGGGAAATGATTTGCAACTTCATAGTGACATTTTGCAAATGTATTTTATTATTTTTGCAAGTGACATCTGTGCTATCATTGATATTCTTGCAGTCATACTAAAAAAATGTCAAAACCAGTCAAGTGTAAACTTATAGTATAGAATTGGTAGCACGCCACCAATAATTTCACAGGCAGTTATCTAGACTTCAGTAACTCTCCATGCAGTCTATCCCTTTCCAAAAATCAAGATTAGGTTAAAAGCTTTATTAAAATGTATTCCTAAATAGAATCCAAAGATGTAGGACATCAAATGAGGCTTGAGTTGATGGTATGGATTGAGACAAGAATGGAATTTGTTACCACTCACAGAGTTAATTATATTTTCACAAATGTAATTGTTAGTGAAGATACATTTTTGTGAGCATGTAAATATATCAGGAATAGTGTTATAAAAAAGTTCTTTATACAGGCCAAAATTAATCTGAACTCAATGAAGTTATATATGTAGCTTGAATATAAATTATGGGAAAAGTAAGGAAATAAAAAATACTAATTTGATAATGATGCTGTAAGAAGTAAATGAAATATCATTGCCAGGATAAAAATGAAACTAATGTAATGGAGTAATACTTCTTTACAAAATGGAACTTAAAGCTTTGTTTACGAAATGATATAATCTTATTATATCAAAGGATATGGAATTTAACAAGTAGTTTTGCCAATCAAGATGATCTTTAGCTCCTTTTTGTTTTGAGTTTTTAAAAATATTCTTCATTAGCCAATTTAGTTTTACAAGTGATAATTGAATATTGGTAGAATTGTAATTTTTAATTCAAATTTAAATGAAAAATTCAGGCAATAAAATATAGGCTAAATTAGAGAGATTATTCATTAAATTGTATCATGGACTCTAATCTATAGGATATTCTGACCTCTGTAATTACAGGGTTTTTATCCTATCGATTTAAACTCCCATCTTGATTAAGGAAGTAGACTTACAATATTGAATATGGGAAGTTTAGAGGATCGGAGAAGGAATTTTGGAATTATTTTCTTACACAAATTTTAAATAAAAATATTCACTTTCTAGAACTTCTATCTCTTATTAATTTGAATGTACCACAATGCTGTGTAAGAAACAAATACCCTATTCAGATGTTATTTCATAAACATAATTTTTCTTAATCCTTACCATTATTAAGGTTTATGAGGGATGTGAATAGTATTGATGTTGACTACTTTCATCCTCTCTTAACCGACTGAAAAACAAACTAATTGCTCATTATAAACTCAAATACTAAAAATGCACTCGTATTTTGTACCTTGCATTTTTGTATCTTCTACTCTCACTGTATTCTTACATCTTGTAAATTATCTTTCTATAAGTTTCCTATTGATTTAATATTTCTACCATATGAATAACATCTTTATAGTTATAAATATATAACATTTATGTATCATGTAATTGGATTTTTGACCAGTACTTAATAAATATTATTAATTACAGAGGCAACTGTAATTCAAAGCACGGATTAACTGATTGATGTAAATAAACTCTGAAATAGTTATATGATTGAACTACTAAATATTAGGTTACATAAAAGCTAAGTAAGCTATACCTTAGGATGCCTCTTTCTTTGTACCCCAAGATTTTAAAGGAATAAAAGTGGATGTTTGTAATGCACATATGGCTTTAGATACCTATTGGGTCCCTGAATTACTATATACCATATGTCAATACAAAAACAATTTGTCACTGACAAAGAGCAGCAGGACTTAGAAAGAGCCCCATTACCTTCAATAGCTTAGGGCTTCTTTAAACCACAATCCAGCTCTGAACAACTGTTTTAGCAACAAACTGACAACGTTTGAAATTTATTAATTTAAAATTGCTTTGATATCTTCTCACAAGTAGATACATCTTCTCTAAGCTTTTGCAATTTCAGATGTATTCAATCACAAGAATAGAATATCTATAAGGATTTCTATGATACTTATATTAATTTCCTAAGATGCTTATTTAGCCAAAGGAAAAAAGTCCACAACATTCTTGCATATTTAGACATTTGATTAAACACAAGGACCCTGAATTGAATAATAGTTTCTGCAGTTGAAGTCATGTTTACTTGGTTCATTATTTTAATTTTTGGAGAAATAAATTTTTTGCTGTGTGTATTTGCTTACTTCAGAACTTTCCATATTGCTTTCCTATTTATCAAAAATTAACGACAACTTGAAAAGTAGTTCACACCATTATCTATTATAAACTATATGGTTTTAATATATGGTATTATGTGATATGTGTGAAAAATTGATCACTCTCTTTAATTGTTCCAAGTTCACAAATATCATGAATTGCTCCTTTTAAAAATTTTCCTCGCCATTAGCATGAGGTCAATGATTCATTTTATGAAAATAACGTAAAAAAAAGTCTTCACAATGTCCCAAGCAAAAGAGGACAAATTGCCCGCTCAAATCCGAAATTAGCATAAACACGCTCTCGGAGAGCTTCTTATGCGGGTTGCATTTGAGGTAGTAACTTTCTATGAACTAGCTGTAAATATTTATGTATGGTAATAATAAAGGAATTCTTCCGGTTCAAAGTTATTTATTCAATTCATCATTATCTCTCAATATTTCATTTTTTAGCTTTACTATTTTTTGATCCAGCTATGATCATATTTCAATGAGTAAAATTTATATAGCAAATTACAATTAATGCTAATGTTGCAAGCAATGTGGTGGATTTATAGTGATTAAAGTTATATGGTGCCTCATCTAATATTATACTTTATGTAAATATACAGGGCATCATAAAAAAAAAAAGTGAGATAGTGAATTTATCTTTGGTCAGTGGAAGACCTTCTCTCTTGTGTTTTGGTGAAGTACATGTGACTGATGATATTCTGCAGCAGAAGATTAAATTTGATGATTACAATTGTGAAGTGTGCCTGTCCCTTAGTAAACATACAGATGGGTGCATTATGTACATTAGAAATGACATCAAGTTTGAAGTAATGGAAAATAGATCTTTAAATTTAAGTATATGGATTTTAGGTGTGAAAATGAGAACTTTAAAGGGTATTTTCTATGTTTACACTATCTATAGATCACTGTGATTGAATTTATTAATTTTCTTGATTATTGGTTTGAAAATGTTGTAAGCAAAAAGGTAAGTTCATCCAGATTGGAGATTTTCAATATTAAGAGAAATTTCACATATTCTTCCAAGTTAATGAGTGTGATTGATAGCTATAGTATGAAACAATTTGTAAAGGATTTCATCAGAGTGACTATGGAGAGTAAAACACTAATTAATTTAGTGATATCCAACCAGAAAAAATTGATGGTGACAAAGCCTGATGTAGCGAAAATCAGTGATCGTGATTTACTAGCAATCGAATGTGAATTCTTTAACATCAAAGAATTAAATCAACCTATTGAGGAGCCAAGGGAAATCAAGTTATGGAAAAATGTTCAGATGAAGGATTTGAGTAATTTTCTCAAGAACTGTAACTGGAAAGGAAATGATATGTCAGATGTTTTCGTAAAAAGTCTTTCTTTGCTCTAAAGAAATTTGTCCCTGTAAAAGTGATTCATCAGAACAAAGGTAAAGATCTTCCATGGTTTACAAATGAGGTAAAAATATGCATGTAACCTTAGAAATCTGGCATATCAAAGGGCAAAACTAACTGATGATGAAAAGGACTCAAGTACCTATAAATTATCATGGAATCAATGTGGTAGTGTGATAGTCAAAGAGAAGAAGAAATATTTTGAAAGTGAAATGGATAAATCAAAATATGATATGAAACATGTGGAAAACTATAAAATTTTTAGATGGGAGTAGAGGCACAAATAGTGATAATTTTAAAGTATATATTGGAGGTGATGAGTCCTTGTTTTGTCCAAATATTCAGTTCACCACACTATTGCATTTTATTCAGCAATTAAGGCTGCCACATAAATGGCATCTTGGATGAATGGGCTAAGCTAAAGATATGATTTGGTGTTCTTAAATGAAATGCACAATTAGAATAAAAATGTTTATTTAAAACACTATATAATGACAGTTGTAATTGGACATCTATATGTAGAACATGCTTTTAGTGTTAAAGCTCTGAATCAGGGTCAATATTTGCATAAAATCACATTAAATATGTATCATTAAATTTAATTTTCATCAATCACATTTTCTTTTCACTCGAGTCTTGTATCCAATAGAGGATAATTCTATCCAACTTTACATCATGAGCCAAAGAGAACTGTCATAAAATTTTTTGAAACTTCTCCATGGCAACCATTATTCCAAGATAGCACATTCAGTTACATAAAGCACTAAGTAGATTCTTTACAAGCATATTATATTAAAATAAAGAGTCTATGAACTTAAAAAACTTTTTGAAACCATGTATAAAGCCTTACCAGAATAATATTATGTCAAAAACTGGTAAGGGATCCATTCACATAATATTAGTGCCTTTAAAGCCTTGAAAACCTGGCCTAAGCCTTGGTATACTATTAAAATATCTGGATTTGGGAATTTTTCTATTAGAGGAAAGGTTTCTCAAATGCTGGTTTATATATACATTATGAGTAAATGCTGTTGCATAGAGTTATCAATAACTTCCATTTCTGGAATTTATTGCTACATTTATTAGATGTGCAGTTATCAATAACTAATAGAGAATAATAGAGTTATCAATAACTTCCATTTCTGGAATTTATTGCTACATTTATTAGATGTGCAGCGTTCTGTTCAAATATTAAAATTTATACTCTTTAGTGACTGATTATACTTGAGTTTATATGGTTGAATAAGCTGGCTGTTAGACTTTGCAAGTCATCTGAGTATGCCGAATGAATTCATCATGGCAAGTACCACCAGTGGTGAATTTGTTGAGAATGTTTGATGTAAGATTTTCTCATCTGATGGCTATTAGAATACTGAAATAGTTCGGCATGATGAGCTCCTCCTTATAGTAGTCTCTTTGACTTAACTTTCTCGGTAATAGGTGGGTTTTTCATCTAGAAGTATTAATCATTGCCAGACGGCTGGTTTTTTTTTAATTATCATATTTTGCACCCTTTACATTTAATTGACAGAAAATATCCTAAGCTAGTGAAAGCTAACATGTTTTCTTTGAAATGTTTATTCAGTTACACAGAAATTTAAGTTAGCTAAAATATACATGATGGAGTGAAGAATAGTATTAAATATTCCATTAATTTTCAAATAAACTATGTAGGCAAAGTGCAAGTTAAACATAGACATAAAATAAACATAGTAAGTATAGTAGTATAGGATATATTTAAATGAATTTAATATTAGTCTTGAGTTCCCTCTATCCTCAGAGTGATACCTGAATCACTTAATATTAGTAATATTATATTCAAGAGTTATTACTACAAATAAGATACAAAGGAGATGGAAAGAATAATTACTTATGTCTTGGCAGACTGAGACTTAATGGTAAGTTTGAGGGTATCACAGGTAGACTACTTTATTAAACATATATGAATGTGAGCATACATATACACTATACATTTGCAATTTTGCTGCTTAATCTGATAATCATGAAATGTTATTAACCCTGATATTTTTCATTATAACAATTGAAAATACTTGTAGTAAAACCATTTACTTGCCAAGTAGGATTTTAATTGAGCATACAAGAAGCCTAAGTGGACTTAAGAGAGAAGACTAATTGGAATATCAAGGAACAATTGTAAGGAAAACTAGAAATAAGGGGACTTAAGTAGAGAAATTGAGAAGTGAAAACAGTAGTAGTATTGTTAAAAGTGCTTTGACAGCTAAGATCATTTTGCATGTGGGTTTCCACTGGGATTTGAACCCAAGACTGCTTTCACTAAAGTTGAATGCACTGCACACATGGCTATCTGGATGCTTTGAGAGGTGAAAACAGTTTTTATAGATGACCATTTGTATATTTTCCTCTATCCACTTCAAAAACTGAAAAGTTCAATCTCTACTATCCTAAGTACATGAGGTACTGATCAAATCATCAATGTTTAATTCCTCCTGTACTTAATGGTAATGGTGACTTAACCTTGTTATTAATCAACACAAATGGATGGATAGTATGATCCAAAACAAATTATGCTAAATATTTTAATATTAGTACCAAGAAAAATAAATGTGAAAAAATGTGATCCATTCACGCTACAAGATGTGTAAGGCAATAAAAAGTACAATTGCTAAACTTATTTATTAATATGATGACAGAAGTAATGAATTTGTACAAGAATGTTTTTTAAACATGTTTTTCATTATTAGAAGTTGTTCTGTGGATATAAAATTCACAAAATTCAATACAAATCAAAGGAATTTGTTGTAAGAAACTCAAATTTATTATAGATTTTCATACTTCTTTAGATTAAATGTAATGAACCAAACTATGAAGTCTTCAATGAAGTTAATTCATCAACTGGATGAACTTCGTTCCAGAAGAAAGAAAACCAATTTTACTCTGATTTACACATCTATTCAGTTATCTCCTTGGTTACAAAATGTAAGTAAATAATAGAGGTTAGGCAGTAGGTTTATTTTAGGTAGTAGGCCAATCTATCACCTTAAAGCAATAGTCATGTTACTGTCTGTGATAATAACAGCCATTCTATATTTCTTTTTGTTTTCACAAATATCCATTACATTACTTTAACCTTGAAAATGGTAATTATTTAGTGCATAGTGCTACCTGTAACAAGTTTTGTGTTTTATTTTGATTTAGAAAAGATATTTAAGCATTTTCCTATGTTAAGGTAGCTATGGACAAAGATTATCTCAACTCTTCATTCAGTGGCAAAAAGAGAAGGAAGAAGTAAAAGGTGCCACCTGGATAAAGTATATTAGACCTTCAAGAATCTGCAGCCAATGAAACAGCCAGTAGAACAGGTTGTTCAACATCAGCTGGTATCACAAAGGCCAAAAGAAAGATGACTAAAAAACTCCCCCTAAAAGATACAAAGAAGTTGTATTGAAAAATATAAAATATATAAACTTAATTTCTTTGTTCATTTTCATACCTTTTTCATCTTTTTTTGAATAAAAAATAAATTTTTAATATATTTAAATTTAGTTATAATTAATTAAATAGATTAAATTTATTAATAAATTAATATTGCTGAGTAAATGTGTCACTAGAGAAAGCTCTGACCAAGATCATGTTGTAGGTCTTATTGATGAGTTTTGACTCATATGCCAATGTTGTCTCAATTCAAGTTAACATTGGCCCAAAGTTAAAATAATTGCTTTAATTAGGAATAAAAAATGTTCATAAATAAAATGATATTCATGATCATAGTGTTGCTCCATATGCTCTTTGGAAACAAAAATTCATATAATTTGAATATAAAAAAACAACAGAATAGCAATGTCAAAGATGGAAAATTGGGCTTAAGTTACCCAAATTAACGGTATCCAACCAACACAAATTTTTGATGATGCAAATACAGATTTAGGAACTTGTTCGTAGACTCGTTTACTAATCTATGTATAATGCTATTGGACTGAGAATATCAATTATTCTTACGGTTTCCTATATGCCTGATAATCCTGAAATCCAGTGATTTTTTCTCCTGATTTTGTTTAGTGCTAATCTCAATTCAAAAAAAAAGGAAAATGATGAAGAGGTCAACATTTTTAGATTAATAATGGTAGCCGCAAATATTAAAAATTTCACTTTAGTGAAATCAGCATCCGCAAGCGATTATCATCCATCCCTCTGATTTTGTGGAAAATAAACTGGAAATCATTGTGAGAGGAAGAATCCAAATTTGGATCAAATAATATGACGAAAACACTTTCCCATTCACCGGAAGAGGAACCGATTACGGCTTGCTCCCACTCTGAGAGCAAACTGCTGTTTTTCGAGAGCTGAATGAGTTGAAGCAATCCTGAGGAGAGTTAAATGTTTAATCTTAAAGCAACCGTCGCACAAACGAGAAACCCATGTTTATTCGATGCCCTGGATTATGATGATTTCTAACAAATTGTCAATCGATTGGACCATGTTCCGCAAAACTGTTGCGCACAGCTGCAGCTAATCCAAATAAGACTATAGCAGAAGGAATATCCTAATAAATTGGGCTTCCAATAGACCAATACTCACGGTATTTTACACTTCTGTGAACGCTATAAGATTGAGCTAGATGAAACGATTTCAAGAGACAACGCGCTGTATGCATATGCCAGGGTAAGACAGAATGAACCAATTGGTATAGAGGCAAGACTCTAAAATACTTGCTTTTTATGGATGGTGGAAGGTGGCAAAGATAACAAGAAAGTAAAATGCAATAGGGATGCAACACCTCTTACCTTAAGTCGTAGGCTACTTAAGGTAGTCATTAAATGTCGCCTTTGCAGAAGGACTGTCAGGAAGTTTTTAGGAAGCAAATGGGTCTCCATTTAAATAATCACATGCATCCTATTTTTGCGTTTCCAAACAATTGGTGGAAATGGTTCGTGGTTGCATTTGTGGTATTAATCTTCGCTCAATAATCGCGAAATACGGCTTTGCTAATACGACAATGCACTTTATTGAAGGCGACAAGTTTGCTTTATTTCCTCTCATAGTAAACCATAAGTCGGCCACAATGATGTAGGGGTTGTAATTCGAACCCTGGTAATGACCTGATTGATCGCGTACGTAAATAGTAATATTAATGTAAAATGTAAAGGTGAATCAAATTCGCCCAATAAACTCGCCATAGACATTTTCTATTCATAGAGAAAAGGAATCATCTACAAATATTCAAGACTGATGAAAGAAATTGAGTAGGTAAGTCCATTTAACATTCAACCAAATCTTATTAAGAAGAATGAAAGGATAAGTTAAACAAATTAATAGAATTCTGGCGAAATGGCACAAATCAATAACTTACTCTTCCTAAGTGTCCTCGGCACCAAGTGGCACTGAGCAAGAGTTTAGAAACAGAAAAAACGTGAAGAGGGTATGAAAAGAGCAAGTGGTCAACTTACAGAGCGTTGAGCAGGTGATTGCTCCTGGACGTCAAAGGCAATAAACTTGCAAGAGGAAATGTGACGTCCCTCGGCTTACTTCTCCCGAATCGACCTTGTCCACGACCTCATTCTTCACCCAATTCTCTTATACCTCTCATTTGCCTAATCTGCCTACGATAGTCGAAATGGGTAGTCCTTGAAAATTAAAGAACGCGGGAAGAATAGATGGTATCGCTGGGAACAAAAATTCATGCGAAAAAGAAAGAAATTATTTATGTATTCAAATACAAGGCAAAATAGATTGTAATATGGAGTCAATATTAGGCTTATAAATAGAACATTAATTAGATAACATATCTTGATTATATAAAGCTTTAAGACACTAATTCAATTTCAGTATTTTCACTGTAATCATTCCCGTAGATGATATATTAATACATATATTCTAATATACTTTACTCTAGTAGGGATGCAATTTCAAGTCAACGCCTGCAGAATCTGTAATCAAATTCAGTTTTGTTTTAACGAGAAATTTTCTTCAGTAAAGTACTTAATATTAAAAATTGCGAAATACTGGCAATGATCTTTCACTCCGATTACCACTTACATCTTCTGTTCAGTGTATGAATGTATTAAATTATCCGAAAATATTTTGAATTTTTTTGGTTATTAATTACGATATCGTGGTCTCAGGAGGTATTTCGAAATATCGTACTCAAAACGACAAGACAGTTTCATTTGGTTCTAAGGTATTTCCATGAAAATTATTAATTTTTGAGGCATCGAGGCCTATATATTATCGATATTTTATATTGTCTACTACTTTATGGATGGATTATGTTATAAAGACCCAAGTAAATTCTAATATTTCACGGAAGAATGGTAAGAATCGTTTTATTTTGCATTCAAAAATCATATCCTTTTTACCTTTGCGTAGGGCATGTAAAGGTGGGAAAACGAGAAAAATTGTATAGAAGGTAAAAAATTAAAATCTCGGATTTTTGGGAATTACTTATGTCTGTGTAATGGCTAAAAATACTTCATACGGCTTAGATAACGAATGAGCACTATTCGCTAGGCCCTAAGTTATTATGCTTATTATTCGAGTCCTGTCATAACTTAAATGTCGAATAATATTTCGTGATGGGCAGAGTAAGCTTATTTTATCAGCTATAAAAACTATCACTATGACGAAATTCTCATGTGAAACTTATAACATCATTGCTGGAGCTGGTTCATTTTATGTATAGCAAACAATGTGTTGTGTAGCATAAAACGATTAAAATATGAGAAACCACCCTCTGATGCAGTGTTTCCCAAACTTGTTCATGCTAGCGAACCCTTGGATATGCACATACAACCTCTTATCATACAATCCCTAAATGTCTTTATTATCAAACTATAGGATATTCTTTCCACTCTCCACAACTATCTATCATTCAACAGACCTCTCGCGATTTGTAGAACCCCTTGCAGAAAACGATCTGCTCATAATTCACCCAATGCATCTATTACCTTTAATAAGGATAGTGAGTGGACAGATTAATGTGCTCTCTTCAAAGATGACTTTAATCGCGATCATCGATATGGGGAAGGCAGGAAGTAATCAATTACGAGAAGAAGGAGCCTTATTGTAAGAACGGAGACCGTAATTTTGTACATGAGATTAATCACGATGAAGTTAATGGCCAATATATCTTTACCTTTTTCCGAGCTGCACGATGGAATCTTCGACGTTAAAAATAAAAATATATAAACTCTGAATACATTCTCCTTTGACGGTAATTAACCGCTGAATGCATTTTGGTTGCCTGGTTAATTTCTTGCGGGATTTAAGAAGCAAAGGCGCTTTAAATTCATGAATATGACGTTGTTTACACTACTCTCGAATAAGGATTCTTTCTGGAACTCCTAAATGGGATCTTTTCATCCAAGAGTGACTACGTCGCTGTCAAAAAAGGCAATTGCTGCTAGTACGCAATTTTCTGGCAATGAAAGTTGTTGGGCCTCTGTCCATCTGTCCCCAATTCCAAAGGCCGTTTATCTTTCGCCAGCTAACATGTGTAAATAACCTTGGATCCGATGGTTGACGTTGGTAAATGTATTTCAGACTGGTCTCTGCGATGCGTCTGTGGTGGTGCAATGGATGTCTTTCGTCCTTTCCATTTCACGCCGAGAATTTCTTTTGGCTGTGGCTCTGTAAATTCATAACAGAACTTCATAAATAGTGCCAAGTTATTTAAGTAACGGGGAATGGAGATATCTGTATTTTAAAAATAACTACCTTGAGATAAAATTCTTTCATTGCGACAATATGTAAATGAATCTCCTTTCTTAGGATACTTAGTGAAAAGTAAAATCTGGCAAATTAGAGCTAAAAGAAGTATCAACATTAAATTCAAAATAACTTCCAATTAATGATGTACGTCTTATTTTAAGGGTAGTGCATAATTCTTTCTTTGTCGTAAAAGTAACGAGGGTCAATTGATCAGAAAAAGAAGTCTTCGAACCAAAGCTTTAAGCACTCTTCGCCAAAAAATACACTCGTATTAGGCGGACAAAATATCCAAGCAAAATTTTGTTGCATGCCATTGCTTCAGAGAATGACTATTTACTTCCGTTGATTAAGTAAAGTAGAAAGAGGACAGTACTGCATATCTTTCACTACATTTCGTGATAAACTTATAGGAGACCATTAAAAGATATCAATGTGAATTTTCATCATGCAGATATGTGAGAAAAATCGGTGAGTTAAGTTTTGACGCTTATAAATGTGGGGGAATCGACTGAAACCGGTTTCGCTACTGGAGTAATCTTATAGTCGCAAATCTTCACAAGAAAGATAGTCTCTCCGTCAAAACAGCAAATATAATTATCACTATTATCAAATGCCTCAAGAGTATACGAGACAATTTCAGAAGAAGATAGTGCACTTTCCGATAACTGCACTACCCTAATAAATTTTATGAGAAAAATCGGGAATAAATATGGAATAGAAAAGAGCTAATATAAGTAACAAGGACTTATATACGGATTTCTTAAAAAGGAAGTCCTTTGGAAAGAAAGAACAGTGGGAAGGCTGATGTTGGAATTGAAAAATACTTTCAAGAAATTTCGATTGAAAAAAACCTTTTCTTCTCCTGACCGTTGTGCATGGTATAGATGACGCGAAAAAATTAATTAAAAAACGAAATATCATTAGTTTTGGTTTGAAAAGAAATTGAGCTGAAAGCTTTATAGAATTCGAAAGGAAAGAAACATCAGAGAAATATTCCTTCACATTTTGGCAGATGTCATTATTTACCCCCCAGAAAATGCTGTGGAGACATGAGAAACCTTTCACTGTAATTACGGAAAGTCCCATCTACATTCTTAATCGAACGAGCAAGAGGCAATCTAACTGAAACAAAAAAATGTATGGAATGCGCATGTTACTTGAAATAAGGAAATTCCCTGTCAAAATATCCAAGTGAATTCATGTGTTAATTTAAAATGAAGACGATAATTCCTACCGATTGTAGAGAATTCCTGAGAAAAGAAGCAATCAATGATACAAGAAAGTCAGGAAGAAGAAAAATAATGCATGTATGTATTAAATAATGAAGATTTGATATAATCGAAACAATCAAGTTAGTATTTTATAAATTAATTGATTATAAATCCAAGAATTGATTATACTTCCCTAACATTCTCAAAAATTCCTTTTAAAGGCAGTAATTCATTTTCAAACCTAAGTGGTTGTGCGGACAAAATTTTAAATTAGTAAATGTTCTGAGGATAAATAAATATTTAATTATACTCTTTATCTAAAAAGGTGACGATAACTTAAGAAGAGCATGGTGAATGAAAGCATTTGACGAAAATGTTACAAACCTGAAAACAGTTGTTTCACGATAGTCATCCGATGAAGTCAACGTAATCATTTTCTGCGTCATACTTGGCCACAATTAAAGGATGAATGCGGGAATCAATCCTGGAATATAAAATCTTTAACGGCAGCGGTCCCTCTTATTGTCTCATTTATCAACGCCGGCTTCCAAGGAAACCATTAATGGAGTGATTCGGGTCCCGTCGCCCATATGGCATCCCTTCCCCGCCTCTTGGTCGGGTGAACGACCATCAACACCATTCAGCGTCTTCCGCGTATACCTCTGCACCCAACCACATAACATATGCATTAGTGACCATCTGTTGCGGAAACTTTCTGCACCTAAGACACCAGCGTCCGCGAAGGAATCCTTCTACGTTGACCGATCAATTAGATTTCATTAGGAGCGCAGCGCTTCTCGAAAAGATTTTTCCCTTACCTCCGAGTTTTCGACCACTCGAATTTATAGGTTTTGTCCATCCATTGGACTACTGACTTTTCTTTACCTTTCATCGATGTGTACGTGAGAGGCTGGTATTTTCTGAAGTATTTGATATGGACGAACTCGACACGGTGGCAAAGTGATAGATGTATATGGCTATATGAATATAATTGTAACAAGAAATGAAGATCTGAGCTATGCGAAAAGATATTAGATAAATATTATTTTCCAGGTGCATTGAATTAAATTAATAATAATTATTTACATTTTATAATCTATCAACTTATTAATTAAAGAATATAATAAATTGATATTATATCCCACAAAAATAACCATTTCGTCTCGTTATTAACTTCCAGTTTATCTTACCTTATTATTTTTGCAAATGATTCTTTGACCGAATAATTAAATATGAAGGAATAATTATAGGAAAATATATAAAATTCATACTTGATAATAGATATATTTATGAAATCGCATAACTCACGGCAAATTTTGGTGACAAACATCAGCTGTGGAATTGTCATCTACTAAGTGATGCCTTTCCCCACTCCTGCTAGATTCCAGTGGAAAAATTTAATACAAGATATTTCTCTCACTCAAGCTGATAATTAATTCATTAATTAATTACTTAATTAATAAAGCTTTTCTTTAAATAGTCTGAAATAAACTATTTATCATAACTTAAATATTCTGTGAATGACCTTGCAATTTTTCACAAATGATTCTATGCCTGCTTAGACATCTTGGGTATCACGTCATCTAATTCTTGAGCGCTAGAAAGGACAAAACAAATAAACACGAGAAAAATACTTGAATCATCATTCTTATTTGAAAAAGGCTGAGCCCTTACGATGCAAACTTGATGATTTAGGAACATACCATTAGTTGCAAAAAAAACGATTAATTTTTCCAAAAGTCGGCACCATACCTCAACAGTCTCACAGTAGCATACTAAACGCCAAGGTAAATATCCCTTTCTTATACGTACAACTCTTGTAAGTTTATAATTAAAAAAAGACAATAATAAACACGGAGGAATAAAGGAGTTAACAGCGATAATTATTCATTAAACAGTTAATGTAACTACTTTTGAATTCTGTAAATAAACAGCAGGGATTCAAGGACTTTTTGTTTTCTTTGGTGTTAATTAAAAACTCCGGAAAGAGACCAAGCTTTCACTCTAAGCTCTTCTTATTTTATTCCCAATGAAGGATGAAAAGGTAACGGTTATTTTGATGTGTTTCAAACTCACAAAGAAAGGGCTGGTGGATATAATTAATTACGACAGAGCTGGAAAGAATGTGACGCTCATCGGAAACTAAATATGATAAAAATTAGGGCTTATCATAAAATAAACCTAATCATGAAACAGAAACATGATTTCCATATTATAATCGACTCTTGGCAAATTTCACTCAAGCTTTGATGATATAAGTTTCTTAGTCTTAATTACGTTTGGGGAAGGATCATGATAACCGAGGCGATGAAAACCCTTGTCCCAACGACTTATTTTTGGCAGTATTTTACGACCGGATGCCTTTTCTACCGCCAACTCTCTTTGAAAAAAATAGGATCAAACGGGGATCGATTCCACGGACCGATTCCTCAGAACGTGGACGCCAATTTACCAAATTCAAAACCTTAATGATAATTCCAAATGACCGTGGTGATTACAATTTAAAAAAGTATTCTTTTTGAAGTTGCAATTGCCATTTTTACAAAAAATATTCTTTTATTATCTGGCTGTGTCGCTCCTTCGGGAACTTCAGCAACTTTTCAAAGATATTACTGAAAGTATTAATTTGAATGTCATATAGATCAAAGAATTAATATAGAAGTACATATAATGACTAAATAATAACCTAGCTTTTAAGACGAAATGTAGATAGTACCACATTATATGGATTTCCCGAAACGAAATTTTAATTATACGTATCGATGCTAAAAAATATAAAATTTTACTAACCTTTAAAGAAATCTTGGCAAAATTCTTCTGTTGTCCGGTGCCTCTTTCAAAACATATCGCTTATACGGTTATTATAATCCATCATTATCAGGGCCGGTTTAAGACTTTCGGCCGCTCTGAGGTGGTGGGTCTCTAGCCATCCCTGACACAGTTTCGCTTCTTCTGATCAGATGTTAACCCTTTGCTGGACCATTGACACATAAAATAATCATAAGAATTTTTTCGGTTACTGATTTTAATTCGATGGTCAATTTTTCCTCTCTTAATTACTGAGTTGAAACTACATAAAATTAAGCTCATAGAAGATATTCATATTGTAGCATAACACTGATAGATAAGCCAAAAAACTCACCAAAATTCTTTTGTAAACATCGCTTTTTCGCCGAAGACAATAATCTTTTAATTGGCTACTTCGATAGTCTTATGAGTGTTAAGGTTTTTTTTTAACTCACATGGAGTTCTTTATTTTTCTATTATATACCAATAAAAGGTTGATTTCTCCTGTGAGGTTTATATTGGCGAGAAAGGGCATCATGAGAGATCATGGGATGTCACCTTCTATTGTGCCCCTGAAGAGACTCCTCAGTAGCTCACCGTCTGAGGCCGCCTCTGATCATAATGATTAAGTTTTCTTTCCAATATCTCAACCAATAACATCTCAATTAAGAAAAAATTGAGCCCTAATGAAACTCAGATCATACCGCAGATTTAAATCATATCATTCGAATCAGGATAAAGAAAAGTGACATGGATTGTATTCCACCTGCTAGAATTAAAGCTCTTACGTTCCTATTTTATAAAGGGATCAATAAAAATACAATGGAAAGAAAACAATCTCGTAATTGCATAGTTATTGCAATTTAAGCTAAATTGAACTCGCGAAACAATCAAATGCAGAGTTCAAAATTTTGCTTCATAACCCGCTTTAGGATTAATTTTTCATTACACAATGCTGAAATATTAAACGAAAAATGGTTTGATGAATGATGCAGTCTTAAAACAGCATGACTCGATTTAAACTTAGGCATACAATTTGAAACAGTTTTATTTCTTTCGTAATATACATATTTACATATTTTCAAAATATACAGTAGTAGTGTATTTTATTAACTACCCTTGAGACATATTGCAACTTTGCCCAGCCTTAACTTCCCAATAATTCACATTAAGAAAATGTGATCAGACTTCATCACTGATCATTTTCTTAGTATGAATAACATGTTACTCATTATCCTTAACCTTTATGATACATATACATACAGAGGAATTAAGTGAAACATAAATAATTCCCTTTTGAATGGTTTGTGTTTAAACGTAAATTGGGAAGGTAAAATACCCTTCATTATTCCGATTTTCTTCACCAGTTACGCCACACAAAGAGGTTACGTACCTTTTATACATAAATAAGCCTCGAAATAAATTAATACTGCTGCTTCTGACCATAGGATTCCTATGACACTAAGAACAGTTTTCACCTACAGTTACACATCCACACTTACCTAAAATATGTACATAATTACCTTACAATCCTCAAAATCTAAGGAAACCTCAATTGAAATATATATTCAACAAGACTCGTGATGATAGTTTTAGGTAAAATGAGCCCATATGCCATGATTAGAAGTTCCTAATCAGTAAGTTCAAATAATATTCAACTTGGCCATGAATACTGTTGTCAGACGAGAAATTTACATAATCTCTTAATATGATATTTTACTATGATCATGGATTCATTCGTTTGGCCTTTAAATTTAAGGAAGATATCCCAGGGTATTTTCTAGGCTACTTTTAGAGTAGTACCCCCTTTTGGAGATGAATTCCGTTTTCAATCCTTTAATTTGACTTGGCTTTGGCGGCTCCAATGTTGTGTACACCACTTCTTCTCCGGCGACCACTTCCGTCCTCTGGTTGGTCTTGTCGTCGGAGAAAAGTGCTGCTATTTCTGCCGATTTCTTAACAGATAGGGCTTCTGTTGCCGCTGACTTCGTAGAGCGCTGGTGAGGACCAGGAAGAACCAGACGGCCTCCTACTGGTGGTAGAGACGGTTGGTCGCCACGGCCCATGCAGATGACTCGACCTCTTGGGTCTCTGGCCGATACGACGAGAACCTGAATATTGATAAGCAGATTAAACTAATGCACGAGAGTAAAAACCCATAAAATTAAAAGGCTTTACCTCTCAACCAAGGATGGGTTAAGAGAGAGACGTAACATTCAGTTGCAATGAAAATGAATATAAATTGATAAATTGCATGAGGAATGACACGAAAGTAGAATACATCATCTTAGAAATATTTATAGCGTCCTTGTAGAAAGTTATTTTCATTTAAATCAGTTAACCGCTGTTATACATCAATATCATGCCTTAATGAGGAAATTTGAATGCTAACTATGATTGAAATATTTTCGATTTTAAGTAATAGATTTCAATAAAAAATAATGATTTTCCCAAAATGTATATCATTAGCGTTGTTGACTGATTTTACTAAACTAATTCACTCTGTTTCGTTATTTCAGAAGGAATCCATAAACTTCTACACGCTGTAAGAAGTTAAGATGAATTCAGCTTCAATTCGAGATAAAGCTTTCCCAAAAATTACGTTACAAGATACATGGTTTGACCATTTTTTTTCGAAATAATGGAGATATTTCCGATGTAAGAAACATATCATCATCATCATAGGTCATTCAATCCGTAGATTGGTTGACTGCAGCCCTCCATTCCTCTCTATCTAAAGCTAACTTTACTAAATCCTGATATCTCTTCTTTCCTATATCTCTCTTTATTTGGCTAATATATTCATCTCTTGGTCTTCCTCTTGCTGCTTTTCCTTCTATTTTTCCCTCAAGTACGTTCCTAACAAATTCATTGTGTCTGATGATATGTCCAATCCATCTGGTTCTTCTTTTTCGGATGATGCTCCATATTGTTTTAACCTCTTCTATTCTTCTGTATACTTCTTCGTTTCTTACCTTATCTGTCCATTTGATCTTCAGCATTCTCCTCCAGCACCAGGTTTCGAAGGCTTCTATTCTTCTCTGGTCCGCTTTCCTAATGGTCCATGTCTCTGATCCATAGAGTGCCACACTCCAGACGAATGTTTTCAAGAATTGTTTCCTTGTCTGTAATCTTATATTCTTTGAGCATAGTAGTGGCCTCTTCCTCATGAATGCCTCCTTTGCTTGGGCTATTCTTCGCTTGATGTCTGTGGTACTTCTCCCATCCCATGTTATGCTACTTCCAAGGTAGGTGAATGATTCTACTTGCTCCAATTTCTCTCCTCGTAGGGTAATGTTTGCTTTCAATTTTTCTCTTCCACATATTAGGATTTTTGTTTTCTTTTTGTTCACTTTCATATTATATCCTTGAATAGCTTGATCTATTGCATTTAGGGATGCCTGCAAATCGCCTTTATTTTTTGCTATTACTGCAATGTCATCTGCAAACCGAAGCATGTTAATTTCTTTTCCATTCACCTTAATTCCCTTCATGTTCATTCCTTCTATTTCTTTCATTGCTTCTTCTAGGTATACATTGAACAATGCTGGTGAGAGGCTACATCCTTGTCTTACTCCTTTATTTATCTTAGTATCTATTTTCTTGCCATCTTTCATTCTCAGAGTGGCGACTTGGTTTTTGTACAATTGGTAGATTATTCTTCTGTCGTTGTAGTCCATTCCTTTGTTTTCCAGTATTTGGAACAATTTGTTCCACTCCACATTGTCAAAAGCCTTCTCCAAGTCTACGAAAGCCACATACACTGGCTTGTTGACATGTATCATCTTTTCTATTATTCTCCTTAGGCATAATATGGCCTCTCTTGTTCCTGTGCTTTTCCTGAATCCAAATTGGTTTTCTGACAAGTTGGCTTCAATTATTCCTTCTATCCTCTTGCTTAATATTCTTGTGAGTACTTTGGATGCATGTGAGAGCAGACTCAACGTTCGGTATTCCTCACATCTCTCGGCTCTTGTTTTCTTTGGTATCGCAACCATTATACTCTTCTCAAAGTCCACTGGTAGTCTTCCACTTTTATAACTGTCCTTGATAATTTCAAACAGGGTGTCTTTTGCTTTCCCTTCAAGCGCTTTGACAATCTCTCCATTTATTTTATCTGCTCCAGGTGCCTTGTTTTTCTTCAAGTCCTTCACTCCTCTCTCGAATTCACTTCTCGTTATCTCTGGGCCTCGCTCATCTTCATCCACCTCACTTTCGTTCTTTAATATATCTTCAAGAGGTTTTGGTCCTTGATATAATGTTTCGATATAGTCCTTCCATCTCTTTCCTATATCTTCACTTTCTATCAGCATATTCCCGTTCACATCTCTGATGTTGTTGCATGTAGTTTTTCTTTCTCTGAAGTGGCCTTTTACTAACCTGTATGCTGTTTCGGTGTTCCCCTTCCTCATGTTTTCATTTATTTCTTCGCAGCAGCTTTCAATCCATTCTTCCTTAGCTTTCTTTGATTCTCTTATAACTTGGTTCCGTAGTTTCTTGTAGAGGACTCTCCCATCTTCATTCCTCGAGTTCTTGTATTTCCTTCTTTCTTCCATAAGTTCTCTTATCTGCATTGTTATCCATGGACGTCTGGTATCAGTTCTGTTACTTACGAGTAGCTCTTCCGCTACTTCAGTGATTGCCTTTTTCAGGTCATTCCATCTTCCTTCATTGCTTTCATCACTCCTATACTCTTGCTTTTCAAGCTTTTCATTGATGGTTGCAGTGAATCTTTCTCTGGTGACCTTTCCTTCCAGAGCTTTTGTATCCCATCTTGGTTCACGTTTCACTCTCTTAATCTTTTTGTGGCGCAAACAACTCTCCGTAACTACTAAATTATGATCACTATCTATGTCTGCACCTGGATAACTCTTGCATTGTTTCACTTGGTTCTTATATCTTTGCCTAACAAGGATGTAATCAATCTGGTACCTAGCTAAGTCCCCTGGCATCTTCCATGTATATCTTCTACGTCGATGTTGTTCAAATAGTGTGTTCGCTATTACCATTCTCTTTTCGTTACAGAACTCCACTAGCCTTTCTCCCCTGGCGTTTCGTTTTCCTAACCCAAACTGTCCTATGCTGCTTCCATCTTTTCCTTCTCCGACCACAGCATTCCAGTCACCCATAATAATTAGATTTTCTTTTGCTCTGGCTGCACTGATGATTTCTTCGATCTGTTCATACATTTCTTCTATTTCTTCTTCAGAGTGGCTGGATGTCGGCATATATACCTGCAATATCACTGTGTCTGTGGGCTCTGCTTCTAGTTTGATCATCAGCAATCTATTGCTGTACTGCCAATAAGACTTAACTCTTTTTCCCCATTCCTTCTTCATTATGATACCAACACCTGCTATCTTTCCGTCATCTCCTGAATATATTATTCTGTGTTTGTCACTCCAGAAATCGCCTGCCCCAGCCCACTTTATTTCACTAACTCCCAAGATGTCTAGTCCTAGCCTGTCCATCTCTATCTTTGCATTTTCTAGCTTCCCACAAATTCCTAAGGATCTTACATTCCACGTTCCTATCCTGCACTTAACAGACTTGACCGATGTACCCCTCCCAATGGTCCCCACCCGGAAATCCGATTGGGGGACTATTTTACTTCCGGAATATTTCACTGGGAGGAATGCCATCATGTCATAGTTGAAGATGCAGAGCTGCATTACTTCATGGGAGATATAATTGGGGTGGTTTCCCGTTGCCTTCCCCAATAGGGTTTTTTACGTGACCCCATCACTTAATGGCCGCCCCTCTGGGGTACAGACGCCTTTGTAGCCGCCTCATTGAGGTACAGACGCTACGTGGACTACCTTTCGTCTGGCTCCTACCCTTCGACCTATCTGGCATGGGTGACCCTGCTAGGAGCAATCGTAATTGCTCCAGCCAGTACAGCTCTAAGGATCCTCGGAGCACACAAGCCCTCCCACCACGCCAAGGTTGCAGTCCAGGGGAGGGGTAAGAAACATAAGCTACTGTAAAAGCCACAGCAGAAAGAACTTTTAATGAAAGTTACTATTTCTACCTTAACATGCAAGTATGAAAAGAAAATTGGAGGACGACTGTTAATGAATTAGAGGTTGAAAACAATCCGTTAGTCGTTTGTAGGGCTTCTAGGAATTATGATATCATTAAATTCTAAGCAGATCTACATCAAGCGGCATTTTTGATGAAAGGGATACTCACCTTTTGCTGCTTCATATCCACGGTCGCAACATCCATACCGGAAGATCTCGACTTAGGGGCATCTTGCTTCTTATTCGCGCATCGCTCGTAGATTCCGCTCGATCCCTTTGCAGGTGTATCTGGAAGAGGCCTAGGAGGTGGAAGTGTGGCATAAACATCCATTCTGCTCTTTGGCACCGCGGCACCCGGTCTCCAAGATGATGAAGATGTTGCCGATGCCCCATCTTCTACTACCACCGCCGCATCTTCATCTTCCCAATCGTCTTCATCCAGGCAATCTCCTCCACTACTACCGACTTTGGTACTTCTCCTTTCGCTTTGGATTCTCGCCGGTTGAGAATTTTCGTTGCATTGCGTATTCCTCCAGGCTGAACAGCCACACCTTCTCACTCCTGAACATCTATCGCAGTGATGAACAGAGGGCTTCCCATGACCCGGGCATTTAAAAGCAGCTGCACAGCGCGTTCCTTCACAAGCTCCTCTATAACCGCAAGAATATCCCATACCAACCCTCGCTCTGCAAGCTGGGACATTCCTTGCGGCTTCACAACAACACCACGACATTTCCATATTTCTGCAGTGTTCTCCGCACCTCCTGCTTCTAATAGATTCTTTCCTTCTCAATCTGTTCGTTGGGTGCCTCTTGTGGGGTTCTTGAGGACAATAACATTTGTCCGAATTACAGGATTCACTATCGAAACTGCAATCGCTGCAAGATACGTAGCCACTTGAAGAACGGCCTCCACCTAAACCAGTGCCATTTAAGCTCCCTAACCTACTGGAACTCTTTGTGTTAGTGTCCACCGTGCTTCTTCTCTTGAAACTGAAGAAGTCGCTACTGTCTTCGGAAGTGCTAACCTTCGGTCTCGACTGGTTTTCCTTATTTGAGTGATTGGAGGCAGATCTGGCAATTTGGCCTTGAGAACCCCTAATGGACCTTCCGGCGTTGAAGCTTGGTCTGTGTGCATGGAATTGTTTCCTCTTTTGCCGTCTGGATTTTGATGCTCTGCTTGTCGACGATAGGCTTGATGATATGGATGAACTCCCTGCTCTGGGACGTGTGGGTCTCTCTTCGGAAGGGAATATCACCGAAGTGAATTCAAAGTTACAGGATGTACCCTCTCCTCCTTCTTCTGTCTTTGGGGAATCCTTCTGATTTCCTCTTTTCCTCCCTTCGTCCTCCCGAGAAGTCTTGGAAGACTTCGATTTCATCTTTGATACAGAACCGCACAGTGCCCATGAGAACTTTCCTCCTGTACAAGCAACTCCATCACCGTAAGTAGAGGACGAATCTTCATCAATCCGTGAAGCTCTGGAAAGATCTCTCGTGGAAGATGCCCCTACTCTCCTCCGTCTTCTCCTTCTTCTAGAAGACGCTTGTCTCCTCATGATATTCTTACTTCTCTGGTACAGTTCGTCTCGCGAGAGTGTGGCCGCTAACTTGAGTAAGAATTCACGGTAAAGTGGTTTCAAGCGCGCAAAGGACATTCCGTCAGCGTCAACTATTTTCTCTAGGATGTCGTCTAAGCTTGTTAGTCCCTCTTGTGCCCTTACTTCCTGGAAAAGGTCTCTAAGACCCATCGAAGACGAACGTCTTACCGCTGCTCCATGATCAAGAAAACTCCCCGTACGGGGAATGGCGACCTTGGTGAAAATATCTCCAGACTGCTCTTTTTGCGTGGTGTTCTTCTTTGACTGCAGAGATGCTAAGCTACTGGATATGTTTGGTCGATAATTAATGGGTGAGAGAGGAAACCTGATTTCGTCGTCCTCTTCAACGGAAAGTAAATCCTCGGAATTCGAGCTTCGAGCATCTTCACCATACCTATTTGAACTCTTCTTCTTTCTTGGTGGTCTTACAGGTGCCGAGGCTGAAGACATGACATCGCTTGGTCTGGGAGGTAAGCTCTTTCCCGGTATATCTCCTCCATCAACTGACATGGCCTTTTTCATGCTACTCCTATTTTCCTGTCGATTTCTCGCACCTTCACAAGATTCCTCCAGAATTTTCTGCTGCACATCCCCATCTTGCGATTTTGTTTTACCCTTCTTACCTCCGCTCATACCCGCTACAAGAGCTTGGTAAAGATTCGCAGCCATCACTATTGCGTCTTCGGAACATGCACAAACAAAAGCATGGCAATGAAGTGTTTTCTTCACAGACTGAGAAGATGGGTTGCTTTTGGAAGACCGACGCATCACAATAGCAAACATAGGGGAATGTGCCCCGCATGAGTAATTGATTTCTTCCTCAGGAAGATCCTGAAATAGAGTAGACTTATCCCTCCCTTCAGGGTCAGCGATGAGCGGAAGAAAGGCGTACTTTGTGGAATTTTCCTTATCTTCCTCTCCTTTTCTGCTCACGAATTTCACTGCAGCCCATACGGCGATGCTAGGAAACTTGTTTAACTTGTCCATCTCCCTCTCTGGTTCTAGACTGTCGACACCATTTCCTGATATTCTAACTCTTAGACCCTTTTCTGATATTTCCAAAGTTCCGTTCAGAGGCGGAGCTCTTCCGCTCATTTCTAATTTTCTGTACTTAAAATACAAAGTCTTCAGGGGAGATTGGAGGGCTTGTAGGGTGGCATCCCTGTTTGGGAGAGGGGCACTTCCAAGGTAATTGACCGAGAAGGTTTGGTTAGTCATTGGCGCTGAAGAAGTGTTCTTAGTCTTCGGTGCTGTTTTGGGAACACGGGTGTTTTCTTCTTTGAAATCTTCATTTTTCTCAACCTCTCCGCCGCTGCTGCGAATATTTTCTTCGTCCTCCGTGATGTCAGCGAACATCTTCTGGATCCTTTCCTGAACAGTATTAGGAGTCTTATCATCGTCGTATTCCTCCTCATCTTCTTCCTCTAGGTCGTCCAGCACTGTCCTCCCTCTTCTAGACAGAGTCGGAGTGCCCCCACCGGACACGGAGGAACGTGTCTCATCGAACATAGAGTCGATACGCTGCTTGTAAAAGGACTGTTGATCTGAGCAGACGCTAGATGCTGTGACGGCCATCATAGCTGATGAAGTCATCCTTTCGGAATCTTCCTTTGAACTTTGGAGGCGGAATTCGTACAAACCAGCAAGTCGATGATGGTGCGATGAGGCATCCATCTTAAGGACGTCAGCTATTGATGGTGACATCTGGCAGTATCAATTGTAATTGTCCAACAACCTCACAGCAGATACCACACGTCAACTGTGAAAACAAGAAAAAAGGCACTCTTAATATTTACAGTAACTCAATAATAATTAGAAAATAACTATTATATAGTTTGTTATAATATAATAATAGAATAATTATATAATACTTTGAAACTAACTGTTATATAATATCATTAATATAAAAATCATATATAAACCAGAAATAACTTAATTACCATATTTAATAAATGAAAATAACGAAAATAATGCGAAAATCCAGTTAGATAGTAAAAGGCAATTTTTGCCAAGCTGTTGTGAACTTGATGAAAAAGGTTCTATAATTTACATTTGATAGTTAATAATTGTGTGCATATAATCATACGATTTTTTTTTAATCTAGAGTTATGGAAGTCGCTTTTCGCTTTCGTTAGCAAAATCGCTTTCGTTAGCCAAAGGAGGCAAAACACAGCAACGTCTGCAGTAGGCTATTTTCTCATTCCATGTTATTTATGATTGTCATTAGATTTTTTAAGATTATATGTGGACCATGAACATCCATTCCAGCCAACTTAACTTGCTGAAACTAAGCGAACATGTCGAAACCGTACAATTACATTTGGAAATTATATGCAATCTCCGAGGAAAATTGAAATTAATTGAAATTCATAATTCTGGAAAATTTAATTAAAGAAAAGGTTTAGTCTAGAATTTTCTCATAGCAAGGTGATTAATTACTCTGAGAATTCATTATCTAACTTCTTGATTCGAAGCGATTCAAATTGAAACTATACAAAAATATTAGCTACTAAAATCACAATTCATTAAAGATATTGGTGTTCATACAATCTAATGCTTGTGCGCTACAAAAATCGTAAAAGTTTACGAAACATTCATACATTTTAAAGTGAAGTGAACTTCAGAACTGATGAAATTAGTTCATTCTTTACTTTGGCAAGCAGGAAATTTCAACCTGTAAATTATGTAACCTCAGAACGCATAAATGAGGATCTATGGACGACGAACGGAGACTGGTTGACCGGTTTTGGTTTTTAGTTCACCCTCTGCTTAAAAATTGAGGCAGCCATGATGGGTGTGGCTAGATATAATTCATAAATAATCAGTCCCAAAGTGAGTAACTTTGAGCTTATTTAATGATTCAATTAGCTTCGATTTCGGAACGCTTTCACGCTCAGCGGACACAGAAAAGATCAATGTTCTCCTTCGGAAAATTCGTAGGTTGGAGGGCTATCCTCATTTCTAGGAAATCAAGACGAACCAGATCTGAGCATTAAAAAAACAATAAACGCTCTGTCCTTGATGCCGAGAGTTATACTGCCTCGTGAAACGGGCTCGTTGGAGCCAAACCGCGCGTAATAATACTTATTGGAGGGAAAGTGCACTTTGCGGGTTAGATTCGAAAACTAGGAAACTAGGAAGTTGCAGGAACTTGAAATAGGATCGGTGGAAGAGGCAGGGGAAGGGCGGAACCAGAGTGCTAAAGATAGGGCAGAGAAGGGAGAGGTATGGGAGAGCTATTGTGGAGTGGACTGAGGAGGAAGAAATGGAAGGTGGAGATGAAATAACCGGACGCTAGCATTTTCGGGCAGTCTCTATAAGTTCCTTGACCTCCGTAAAACTGTCTAAAATTTACATTGAATTTCGTCTTCTAGTTTATGGGCGTGGTTTGATGGTTCTGGGTCCTTGGTTTTCCAATTTCAGAAATATTTCTCATAAATTAACCTTCGACACAATATTTTTGACTTCTGAAGAAAATAACTGGTTTGATATTGGTGTGTGAAACATAGATATCTGCTGTATTACGATGACAGAACAAGTTACATAACGACGAAGTTACTCCTTCTGGGGACTGATAAAATCTACTACGTGTCATTTATATCTGATTTTTTGTCAATTGTTTAAATAGGCTCATCTGGATTTATATATTTAAGTTTCTGAGGGTAAATTCAGGCAGACCCGCATTAATGGTCGGAATACGGTGCTATAACGCTACTAAGTCATAATCGAGCTCTAAAAATTATACTCTTCTTCGACAATGATGAATAACAATCAGAATTCCTGAGAATAAACATTTTCTTTCTACCACTATATGTAAAAAAACTATTCAAGGAAATTAATACATAAATCAACAGTATTTCATTAAATTCCATTCAGTATTTCCATTATATGGAAATAAAAATGTCATCGTGGGCGTATGATCCTTATCAACGTATCTTTAGTTATGAACTTTTAGTTAACTAGCAATAGAGAATTTAAGAATGGAATTCGTAACATGTAATAGTCCTTTCCAATGTAATTCTCTTTGGAATCTCTCTCTTTGGATTTCTCTCCCTCTCTCTCCATCCAATTTCCGAATCATCAGAAGTACTGAAAGAACAAGTTGTTAGTAATTGTAGTTGAGGATATTTTGCGTAATGTTCAAATTAACATCAAATTATACTGGGTACAAATCTTGGAATCAAGAGGTCATTCCTTTCTCAATGTACATGCTTCTATCATAAATTCATATCTGACTTTATTCAAGATACATTTATTAGAATGTAAACTTATAAGGATAACTGCTGAACCATAGGGATTTTAACTTTACCTACACTCGGGCCGCCATTTCATTCGTCAACTGCACGAAATTAGCTAATCCATTGTAAATGAAACGAAACTTGGGCATAAGTAAACTAAATGAAATATTAATATAGGACACATTTCTCTATAAATGTAAGAAATTATCTCTCGTATAACATAAAATTTAATTTTAACGCAAAAATATTTTAAAAGTTACTCATTAACATTGGATTAAAAGAACAAGGAAATTTATAGGTCTCCACTTCAATTAAATAAAAATAAAAGTAACATTTTGTTATTACTATTAATATACCACCTAGAATCTTCTATGTAAATTCCTTCATTTTCGTGATATACCGGTTTATATCGTTTCCAACGTTCGTTCGCATGCGACTGTCTCTAAAAAGTGTCCTTAAGTAAGGAACTACTGAAGTTCGGATATGCGTTTATCTTTGGTGCTAAACAACATTGCAATAAGAAGACATCTGACCTATATATAGCTGGAAAAACTCAATTATAACCAAAAGAAAAATTACAATCATAAAATAATTCCATCTTTATTCGAATACTTGGTCTAACATGTTTTGTATTTTACTGTTTGTTATGATCTCTGGCTTGATGCTCCTCCCTTCGAATGCGTAAGAATTCGAGCTCTCATCATAGAATCTCAAGAAAATCCTGCTGAAGTTGATTATATGTGTTGGCGAAAGTGATAGGAAGTTGTAAGGACAACGACATTTTACTCTCCAAAGCGTTCATTTACCCCTCGAAAGCTTTAGGGCGCGAACGGGTTCCTACACTTAAAAAAGAGACATATCGAAATAGAAAAACAGCCTCTTTTCACCTTGTGTCGTTTTCGCACGTCACCCATCTCTGACTCCGCCTTTTCTCATCTCCTTGAGGCTTTTGACCTGAAGATTCTTTCTGGCGAAGAAAACATTATCGAACTGCCGGACTGCTGCTTAAATTGTAGCCGTTGAGAGTTATGAGATGGAAAAGTTGGCCAGTGATATTCATATTGGAATTCATATTCATATTGGTGTCTCTTGGATCGATGATCACTTCCATAAAATATTTTCCTCCCTCAGCATAATGGCATGCAAATTATTCTAAAAGGCTGAATTCAGAACAAGGTTGGTAAGTATTCTGCCCGGTGAATGGGCCCGCAGCACAATAATCCAATGAGTAATACTTTTTCACTCGTATTTTTCTCTATCTTGTACCGGAATAATAATGAAAAATATTACCTAAATCAAGATTAAGAGAGGAACATAAAATAGATGTTATGATTGTCATTCTAACGCTAATGAGACGTGCCACCAGCTTATAATTTCCAAACGTACAGTTTCTTGAGGCTGTTTTAAATGCGATCAAACTATTTATTAGCTTCATTAACCTCACTTATGATGAGCAAGAGCACACATTAAAAATATTGCAAAAGCTCTACAGTTCATAGAGATTGTTCAATAGAACATAGCTTAATTATTTACATTTTCCTATTTGTATTTTGTTAGTATAAGAAACTTACATAGGAAATTCCAAAGTCAATATTTTACAATTAAATTGGCCAAAAAATGTTTCAAGCATCTCATCTTAGAAACTGCGATCAATAAAACAAGAAGCACGAGAATTACCTTCTAGACATTTAAAGAAAGTCATTCTAAGGTTCAATGAATGCAGAAATACTGCATTCATTTATTACATCCCAACATAGTTTTCGTAAGCAAATATTTTCTCGTGCGAGTCGTAATAATCGTAAATCCCTTCCTCTGCTGAATTCTCGTGGCTCAAGTACGTAAGTGCCCTAGCCCTAAAATTCAGGGAAGAAAATAAAAAAGTATTCGCAGAAGAAATCGGCTTAGGAATTCAGCTATCTTTTCATCTGGACCCCGTTTTTACGACTGTCATTACCTCGATAACGGGGTCTAAGAGGACGACCACGTATCCATGACGACCGTATAGACTAATCACAGCTATGCCGATTTTTCAATTATTCGCCAATGATCGATCGGCCCCTTTACGGCAAGAGAAAGACACGCGCCACGCACGAGGAAATTTTGTTACCAAAGGACGATCGAAATCCACGCCGGAATGAGAGGAATGAAGGAACAAGCAATAAAGGAAATAAGTGAGAATGGTCGTTGGAAAGAAAGATAACGGGTGGAAGGCACGCGAAGACGGAAAGAAATCGAGCGTAAAATGAGCAGAGTGGAGAGGCAAAGTCGCCATTTGAAGAAATTGGAAGTGGACGTGATGTAAGCGGAGAAGAGCATCATTAAGTTGGCAGAGGGGATCCCGAAATGAAGAAAAAATGGCAGGAAAAAGTAAGGAAACACATTTAAATCTATATCTAGTACATATATCTTAAGCCTCATTTTGGCGTGCGGCGGAAGTGCACTATAAATCTATTTCTATAATTTGTTACTGTCGCGTTTGGTCCGCGGAAAAAAAGAATCATTGAAGCAGCCAGTTCTAGCATCTTTTTCTTAATATTTCTTGCTGCACCTGATCGGCTTACATAACAGCATATGCCCATAATATATACGTCTCCTGAGAGCGTATCAACTATAAATTTATTGAGAAAGTTTAGCGCAAAATTTATCCCCTTTCCTCAAACGATTCTCATTCTATAAAAAAGAGTATCTCGAGTAAACGCTCGGATTTTTGCTGCACCTTTTCTAATTCACGAATTTAAAGCTTTTCTGCTAGGTACTATATATGTGAATGGCAAGAAATTGAGAAGGAATTGAATTGGTTACTAAATTATAAAATAATCGTCAAAGGCACTCTAGAAATAAACGGGTGTTTCTTGCAGGCACTTTGCGATGTGAACGGTAATGAAGAACATTTTAGTCCATGAATGAAAGGTTCATATTGTAGAAACAAAAAGGGAGCACACGTAATACGGTAGCCGTAAACTTCTCAATTTACAAAATTATCGAATGGGGAACATAACTTCATTTTTGACAATCCAAATTTCAGTATAGTATTTATGGCTGAGCCCAGTTTCTTTCCTGAAATTTTATTTGGTCTTAATGTTTATTACAAGAGAGTGATTGATTATAATTAGATTTTGAATGGTTGTCGATGAGGTGTGTCAATTTCATTAAGCCAGTCCATAATGGGAAAGTGTCATTATTACTTAGGAAGCGGTGCCTACACATGATGATGCTCACCAGTTTCAACTTGGGTGGGATAGCTGAGATGCTTCAGGATAGTAAAAAGTGACAGTGATAAATATGGCAAGGTGGAGAATAGAAAGGGAAAACTCGGGGTACATTGTACATTGAGGCATGAACATTGATAAGGAGCAGCGTATGGAATGGTAGATAAATAAAAGGCAAAATAAAAAATTAAGAATGATGTTACTCGAAATCTGTTATGTTTGGAGCCTCAATATTGAAGTTATTTACCAAGAGAAAATATTAAATGAAGCGATTTATGTGTTCAAATTTCAATGTACAAAGAAATTTTGAGATTTCAAAGCTGAAGAGATATGTGGACCTCTCATCCCACGTCCATCCAGGAAGTTCTGGCTACTCTAGTGATAAAGAATAGAATGGCGAACCGGATGATCGAATGATACAGATGGGACGGAGTAGCCGTGATGAATAATGAAAGATTGGAGGATAGATAATGATAGAGAATAGTAGAGAATCTTCGAGTGAAGCGTAGGTGGATGCACACGTATTCCATCATCAGGTAGGTCGTCGTGAAAATTTTTGTGGAGCATGACCACTTGTGTGCGAACGATCGAATATGCCGCAAAAGGACCGCGATTCCTCCGTAGATGGCGTGACTGAGCCTCCAGCCATTTGATACGTGAGAATCTCTCTCAGCCGAAAGGGAAGAGTGTAACGGAGATGATAAATGCACGGAGAAAGAGAGGGAAGAGCGTAAAATAATCGATAATAAGAGAGATTATGATAGACGAGTCATACTCTCATGAAAAATACGTCCTTGAGAATTTTTGACCCTGATTTTTCATTCATTTTCACCTTCCTCCTAGATAGATATGTATGTACCTAAGAGTTTGCGCTGCAATTATATCTATATATTTAAGTTATTATATACATTATTAACAGTTGACTGAATTATGATAACTATTCCAAGTTGGACCTTGTTACCAAGACCTTAAAGATGACTCGCGAGAGTCGAAACCGGTCGTGAATAAAATCTTTCCTGTGAAAACTACGAAGTGTTACTTATTCATTCTTTTATTCCAAGTTAAAAAATATCAAACCAGCAAACTCTTACTAATGCTAAAAGTGGTGGTGAAACTACTAATGATAGCATTATCAAGGATATATTCGTAAGAATCATCACAAATACATGATGTAAATTCATTATTTATTCTGTAACACAGTAATGCAATAATTATTAATAAACAGGCGATTCACACAATTATTTTTACTAATTTGCCAATATATATTTACAAAATTTAATAATTATAAATTTATATGTATATTCTATGAATTTATTCGATTGATAACGGATTCTATGGACAAACTGACTAAAGGTTTATGCTTTTTACAAGTGAATATATGTCTTGAATACAACAGTCAATAGAGAAGTTTTTCTGGGAAGAACTCTGTAAAAAATGAGATGCCTTAAATAACTTCGATTAAAGAATATATTGCCTGAAAGATCCCATTAACTTCACTCCATTAAACAAGGATAGCGCCAAACACTAGAATATGCTTTAACCCGAGCCACTCTCACAAAAAAACACGGCGAAACTCACCCGACTAGATTCTTATAAGACATGAATGGATCGAGCTGCAGAAATACGACCGTTCTTACCATAAGAGTATTTTCAGTGCTTTTTCTGTTGAATAATATTATCCACTTTCCACTGGAAACAGCTCAACTGATTAGTGAGATACACGCTGTCTGAAGAGCTCATTAAGAAATATTTCCCAAGCAATTACCCACTCTTACACATATCAATTATTAATTAGCATATTGATTCTAAGATTTTTCTTTTACGTTCACTTAATTGATTCAAAATACCTTGCATTTGAGTGAGTTTAGGTTATTTGCAAAGATTCAGCAGCTAAAACAACTACGGTCTTCATTGATCCCAATTTTACCAAAATTCTTTATATCTTAATCTACGTTTACTCTTATTCTTCTATCAAAAAACACCGATATAACAAGATCATTAATCTCTTTATGCTCTCTTTTATGTAAATCAGCTGTTAAATTAAGCTAGTTACAATAATATGGCAATGAAGACTTTTCTGAAAAAGTCTCATGAGTGGATATCTTATTTTCAAGTGTTTTGGAAAATATTTTATCATGAAACTCTCAATAATATGATCTACGAAGACTGAAGTAAGTTACATAATAGCTGATTGCTTAAGAAATTAAAACAGAGAGCCGGTAAACAAAAATTGAAACCTTGAGGAGATTTCATTTCAACATTTCAGAGTTGAGAAAACGGCGCGAAAGAACAAAAAATAAATAGTTCCTATTAATGAAGAAAAACTTATCATTTTAACAAGGCTTAAATTTATGACGAACGTGAGCGAACGAAGAGATGATTTAACTCGAATGTGGTCAAGAGATTTCGCTGCTGGAGAAGCAAGTCAGCGAGTAATTGCATTGATACAGCATCGGCTCAGTGAAGAAAATATAGGGAGCGCATCGATAGGTTGGGAAAAGAAAACGCGGATATGGCTGAAGAATTTGATTCGATGCACCCCATTTGTCAACAACTTCAAAGGGATTGAGTAACTTGCCGCGATGCCTACAATCATCACCCAAAGACATAAGCTAAAAGTCGAGATGCTTTAGAAACATCTCTTAAATTATTCTCTAAAAGTAAGGGTAGGGATAAATAGATATATAGATCTGAGTAAAAAACTTTATTTAGTTAAATAAATTTAGGATTTTGACAAAAGATATTAAGGAATATCTTATGCATAATTTCGTTTATTTCTAGTTACAGTACAGAAACTCTATAGCAAGCTTTTTTACACTTACGTTAGTATATATCAATTCTAATTTCTATAAAATTTTTACTTCCGCTAACAGTACTAGTATTTTAAAATCGTTCGGACAGCTGAGGTCATTTCGCATTTATGTGCCCCAATAGGAAATCGAACACGGAACCGTTCTCACCGAAGGCGAATGCGCTATCCAGTAGGCTATCCGGGATCCCGTCGGTTAGCTACAAAAGCAAGTAGCCCGTTACAAAATTGACATCTTCAATCTCTCGTACACCTTAGGTATCAAAATCTTTCATTATTTCCCTGAACAAATCTAATACTTCATAATTCTTTTGAGCAAATTTTATGAAGGGTTGAGAATCGAGAAGCATAAGGTAGAAGATTACCAATTAATTATTGTTATTTCTTAGGTTGCTAAAATTTTTTCGAGTAACAGCGGGCTCTATTGATTTAGGAACAAAACAAACTTTGCATGAAATGTAACACTAACATCTAAAGAGGAAGCCGTGTTATCGTGGAAATTCACGGTATAACCTCATTTAAAGATATTTTGTGCTTAAATATACATATGTGCTTTAAATATTGTTTCGTGTGTACCATAGAATGAATATTTCATTTAAATGCTCAGATACCGCGTTATTTTATTTTGGAATCAATACTTTGTAATTTTGCGTGCTATTCGGAGAGTTACTTAAAGTGGCTGATGAAAAATGGCAAAATTCTGCCATAGATTCAGTTCAGGAAAAACTTTTGATGGCAAGTAATTAATCCACAATGATTAAATGAAGAACTAGTAATCAGTCACTGAAATCGAAAATTGTGCGCCATGTTAAGTAATTCGGTTAAGTTTCGTAATGTATCTCTAGCAGATCGAATCTGCTGCTCTTTAAGCACATCGGCTCACTCAACCAAGATTAGCTTCACAGAACAGAAAGACTATTCAAGAATCAGTGAGAAGTGCTCCCACTAGAACAGAGAATTGCATCAAAGGTTCAAGTGGTACTTCTACCGAGAGACCCCTCTCATTCAATGAAAAGTTTTTGTACCAAGCTCCTCTCATAACCAAAGAAATTTAGTAGAGAAGAATCTTACATTAGTAGAAGCAGCATAGAGACGAGCGTAAATATAGGATACCATCCCTTTTGTGTAAGGCTATCAATTTTTTGCATTATTAATACAATATTGAATATAAATTGCTTCTAAATTGAACAATATCAGATATCAGTGAGTAATTATCGTCAATGAATGGGTAAGAAACAAAATCACTCATTTATGTAAAAAGTGACACGATAAAAATTAAAAACCTGCCAATGCTATAAATCAGGACTTCGGACGCCGAGAATGAGGCATGGTGGGATAAAATTTTTCTGAAATAATGCCTAAGCCTACGGAGAACAAACCACGCACTATCTTAAGAGCAATCAATTACCATAGTCATTCTAGTTAAGACTTCGTTCACGCAACTTTAAGATGAAGTAAAAATGAAATATTTCACGATGAATCAAAAATATTAACATACGATATTACAATCTCGTATAACGAGCTAATTTTTAGTACCTATATCGTTCTATTCTATGCTGATTTAGGCTCTGTTTCGGATTTTACGAAAATAGTTACAAGCGTTTATACTCTGCTTACACGAATAACACAAAAGGTGGATTCAGAAACATCATTCGCATACGGGAAACTTCAGAAATACCTTTATTATTCAAAACATATGAAGCCTAATTTTGGTATATAATAACGGCTATTTAAGGTAAGCGTCATTTTTAAATCATAAAATGGTAATTACTCATATTATGGTTTAAAAAGGATACCCTCAACCATAATTTCAATGGAAAAACTGCCGTAAAAGAGTATAAACTCCAAACAGGGCTTCAAGCTAAGAATAACCAATCTTTTTGTGTCGCTTTACTTTCTCGTATCCCGCGTGTTTGCACATTCTTCAAAGCAATAACTCTTCAAACTCAAAGGCTTTTAAAGAAAAGACGGTCTAAAATAAGATGTGGACTAATAAAACGATATTTCAAGTGGTTTGCGCATATTTACTTTGGGTAAGGCAAAAAGGAAAGAAAACGCGCAGAGATGTGGTTGTAGCAGGTGGTTAGAGACTAAATGGATGCAGAGGGTTGACTGGAAAGAATCCGTGGGAAGAGATGAAAATAAAAGAAGATAGAATGAAAAGCAGAAGAGAACTAATGGAAAAACTTTGTACTGAAGATTGTGACATACGTCTCTTACTCCGAGGGTGGAAGTCGCTAACTAATTGCTATATGACATATTCAAGCAACGATCAATTGTAGGGAATAAAACTGGCAGAAGGCTTTCCCTCACCATGAAATACACAACTGATAAGGACCGTATGGGAGAAATGACCGAAAATTTTAATAATCTACAATCGCTCCAGTGTTTTGTAAGAATCAACAAGTATTTATTCCTTCCTCTCATTTTTGAAATTTTAAACTTTTAATACAACAAACTTCTATCATTGAAGAGTAAATTTGGGATAATCTTCCGTTCTTAAGTGTTTGTAATTTACCTCAGTGGCTATACCGAAAAGTTAATATTTTTACCAGAGGTAAATAGTAATTATTCAAGGTTTGAAGCGCACAAAAGATTTTTCTTGGTTGTTGTAAATTTCATCAAATTATACTGAGAGATAGAGTAACCAAGAGGGACGATCCATGGATAGTACACGTATTTGTTACCCATCAAACTCATCAACCTCGACCTCCTATCATAGCTGATTTCACAGAAATCTGATAGAGATTGCTTGGAGTTTTTCCCAAAATCCTCACATTTTCTTTTGTAAATATAATAAGATATTTAACCCTTGATACATTTCCTTAAATTAAACAATGTGTGCTGAAATTTTCGATGGTTATAACTCAAAATATTTAAGCATTTGAGGAATTTTGAGTATAGACGCTGGTTAAAAACATCTAAAACGTCTAAAACATCAAATCTAAGGTTTTCCCCGTGTACATGTTTAGAAAGTAAGCATATAAACATTCAAAATTTAAATTTTCTTGTGTCCCGTTTTTGGCAAAAACGATTTTTCATATTTCGGGAAAAATTCATGGAATAAAATCTGCCAAAAAGTCATTATTAAGATAAATCGCAATTACTAGCAATCGTAACCCTATTCTTAGTATTAACGGTTTGGGTATCTGTGATTATCCTGTGCTACTTATCGCTCTATCTCTCTTCTGGTTCGTAATTATTCGGACTTATGAGATGCTACGGCTATATGGTTGATTAACGGTTTTGACCTGCCGCTGATACCTGAGATATAGTTCTGCCTTTGCAGTGCGAAAAATTGTGTAGATAATTATAGGCTGCAATCCTGTGGGTGAATTTACTGGGAATGTTCTCTAACGGTAATTGGCAAGCTTAGGTGACCAAGTATAAATTCTTCCATAAATTTTGAACTGCAATTACGTCTCTGCCAATAACTTATCCAGAGCAATTGAAATAGAGACTCACTTCAAAATAATTTAATGGATTTATTTAGTTTTATCGCAAAATTAGATCTTTCTTGAGCTCTGATTGGATTCTAAACATATGCCTAAACATAAAAAATTATTCTTACTTATACCTCACACGGTTGCTCCTGAAATGAATGCAGTCTCAAAATATCTTAGCATACTACAATTTATCTTAAATATGTATAAAATTTAGGAGAAAATGAAGTTTCCGATGTGTGTCCTATCACTGGCTTTTTTATTCGAAATTCAGCAGCTTTTTAATCCAAAAGAGCTTATGTAATGGACCATATTTATTCAAAAAACTTCCTAATTATCAAATACCAAATCTATGCCCGGCTACACCAAGATACTCAAGGAGAAGGTAAGCTGGTTTCCTGTCTAACTCTATGCCACTTAACCTTTAAGTCTTCAAGTTCCATTTTCTCTGTCTTCAAGATAACCAATCCCATCCATAATAATAATTAAACGTCTTTATTTAGGCAATATTGGACGATATGCAATAAAATCGTTTTACTTAATTCTGTGACTAAACATTTTACAAGTACTTAGTTTGTTAATGAATATAAGTGAAAATATTTGAAAGTTAACTGTAATGAATTAATACGTTAAAACTTAAACGGAAAACGAATTTATTAAAGGACTTAAAACTGATTTAGTCCCACCATATAGCCTCATAAGTCACTCACTTATGGGACACGTCCCATCACTTGGGAAACTAATCTAATTTGGAATCTAAAGGATTTAAAAATTTTTAAGATTTAAACTAGCCATTTCCACTACCATCTCCTACTCTAACGACATTTCCGTTCATTCATAGACTGTACTCCACGTGTGAGCGGTGGATGCATTACGATAGAAAGGCGCCCTAGCTGTAATTTGAAAGCGTAAATAATGGACTTCCCGTCTTCAATTTGCTTTATCACACGCGAAAAACTGATGCAACCCGAATCTCTTACGGTCGATGACCCAATTCCAGGTAGCAAAATCACAAAGTATCCCATCCCTTCGCATTAGGAAGAATCTTTCTTTCCCTGATTAAATTACAGCTATTTATGGGTATTAAGGCGGATCTCTTCCAAGAACTCCTACTGAAATCATCACTTACGTTGCTTATTTCCGCTTCTTTCCTGAGAAAAATTTGGATCGCTGATTTCCGATCATAAAGTACGAAAGAAATAGTTTCCCTCAATAAATATAATCTATAGCATTGCTGATATTCTAAAATGAATTCTTAGCGTAGCCATATTGAGTAATCTCAAGAAGCATGTATTTCTTCTGAAAACGTCAACATATTTCTCTGTGAAATATTTTGGCGAAGTAAAAATTACCAAAAGTTTTCGAATTTACGATGAAATCTATCCCTCCTAATTACTAGGAAAATGGCATAGCAATCAAATATGTAGTTATAACAGATCGTTCATTAATAACTTAATCCACTAATATTTTACAGAATCAGAAAATCAGAAATACAAAAAATTGCCTTGGTGTCGAGGACGAACTTTAATGACCCTTAGTTTCCTTATTCTTTTATTATAAATTAAATATTCATTTAGGTAGTTATCACACTGAGCCATCAAAGTCTCTTTGAATAAACATAATCGTTTGAATGAAATGAATTATAATGATTGATGTAGTGGTATAATTGAGTGAAGTTGAGTATATTTCATGATGCCTACTAAACGTTAATATTATCACATACCTGAAAACCGTATTCCTTGTGATATCAACCGTTATAGGTACAAGGTACCCTTTGATGAAAAAAGTGGCAGTAATTAGTCTCGTTGATAATTAATGAGCACTTAGTTCCGTTTTGATTGCTGCTCGTCCGTCCAGATAAATCAGAAACCACTAACTCGGACGCGTGAGGTAATTTATAGCACAAATATGTGAATCACCCGTCGAATGTATGTCAAGACCAAATTGAGATTAAGGAAGTTGTTTCAGTCAAATTTGCGAGGAACATCTCATTGGGGTGCGATGCGCGTACAATGGCCAATCAATCGTCAATAAGAAATTCTAAATCTATCTATATAAGCATTCCTTACAAAGTGAGAAAAATTTTCTAAAATATTTCCCACCAATAAATTTTTATTCTAAACACTTGGAAATAATAATAATCAACTCGGCGCTGAATAGCTATTCTTTGTGTTTGGCTTCTGAAAGAATAACTGTTCTGTTAACAGAAAAATTATTATTAAGATATAAATTAGTTTTATTTGGAGTAAACTAATGGATTTAGATCTATAATCCTCCGTTTCGCCCATTTGTGAGGATTTGAAAACTAGGTAATTTTTGAAATGCGCTATGATGATTTCTTTAGGTTTCCTTTTTAGAGTTGGATGTAAGAAGAGGCTTATCAGTTTTGACCCCGCCCCAGTAAATTTGCTGCATTATTATTTTATTCCTTTATCTTGTGTAAGACTTGAATGGGTAAGACATGCAAGGAGAATTTTATATCTCAAGATTTACAGCTTACAGTTGAAGCAAGGTAATTTTACGATATCTATGAGATTATAATATGAGATTAGTGAAGACTGAAGGCAAGATTGCGATAATAATCTCTCAAGAACCTCGTGTTTCTTTGTAGATATTAATCTACATGTCACGAAAAACAATGCTGATTTTGCTAAATATATACAAATAGTCAACAATGAAATCTCAGTGGGAAGCTATGAGCAATGGGAAATCTCTTAAATCTTACACCAAGACGAGATATCTTCCATATGCCAGACATGTGAGCTTGAGTGACCGCGTTTACGGGGCCTTGTAACTTGTCTGGTATTATTCAAGCGGAAAGCCTTTCTTATACAGTAAAACGAAACGGAAACTTAAAATATTCCTTGTCTTCTCCAATGTATGTACTATTTTCGCTTCTCATTGGCCTGTGACCATGGCATCGTCCCTTGCTCTCTCTCTCTCCCCCCTTAGCATTTCGCTCGTCGAAATCTCCGATCAAATCTTAGTCGCTCGTTGAAGTCACCGCGCTCAAGTAAAAGGGAAGGGAAGTAAATTTTCCGTGTAATTACCCGTTTGCGAGAAAACGTATTTTTCACTCGCACCGCCAGGAACAGTTGCTTCGTTTTCCCTCTCCTCCAAAATGGGGCAGAATGTTAGCGAGTTAACACTCGAATTTCACAATTCGATTGGCTTTGAGATCGGATTCACGGCGGAGTGCGCAATGAACTTCCCTTTCGTTTCGAGGAGAGGATTTGTTTTCTTCTACTCACTCAAAAAATATTTTCCATCAGAAAAACTTTCTTTGTTGTATATTTCACACTTGACAGCAAGGAGAAGTGGAAACAATTTATTGCGTTGTCTAAGAGAGATTTTTTAGATTAATTAGATGTTTGATTAATATTTCATTGGTTATATTTAATACTTCAGATTTAATCCAAGACAAATATCCCAATTAATAAAAATGACAAAACATGATTTTTTTTATTATATTAAGAGCAAATTACGTCAAGGTTTTCTTAGAAGCCAATGTATCATTTCACTGTAATTGAGGAGAACAGGGGAAAATATGCACAAATCAAAATATTTATCCACAAAGAAACTTCCAATTTCCGTTTAATTTCTTATTTTTCCTCACGATTTAATTGTTATCTTTAAATTTATTGTAACTTGCTCTTTCGTGATATGAAGTCGGCCATGAGACGATGCTATATTCTTCTGAGAAAAACTCGGAAATGAGCAAATGTATCAAAAGTGTTTTAATAGCACACCTCTTCCCATCTCATACATTCTTACTATTACTTTTGTTCAATTAATGTGAAAATTCTTATGATTCAAATTACCATTCAGTTCACTCTAAAAGAGTACTCATATATGTTTCTAAATTAATTGGTGCTGCAATTACGTTGCTCATATAGGTTTTTCTCCTTTTTGTTTCCATAAAAATGCAAGCGATAAAAAATTTCCTCACGAACCATTTTTTTCAGAATATAAAATTCTTACTGAAAATTAATATTATCCACATCTTTCATAGAGTATAAAGATGGCATAAATGCATCTTTTTCATTCAATTTCAAGATAATTGCTGTACACTAGGGCGTACCGAAAAACAAAAATTTTTAGTAGCGGAAACGTAATAGGTTGGAAAAGTTGCCTTTTCGGCTCAATAAGAAATGTGCAAAATATGGGCTCTAACAAAGTTCGTCTTGGGCCTGACCATTATTCATCTCGATAATTTATCATACACATTCATAAGCGATGGTGACAACCAAAACGATTTCTGGGCGAGCATAAAAGACATTATGATGAATTACATCTTCAACAAGTTTTCGTGTTTGCAAAGGAAGGTATGGTGTATCAGCTATGGGGTTTTACGGCTCTATCTTTCACTGTGTGATTTCTCTTTATGAATACCACATTGGAACGTAGACTTGCATGATAAACTTCGAGTTTTGATTGCTATGTTTACTGATGAGCGACCTAAAATAAGAACAAAGGTGGACATAGATTCATCAACGCAGGAAACCATCAAACGGAGTACGTTTATCAGTTCATCATCCCGCAACAGAAGTTCGACGTGCCTTCTTACGAAGAATTGATAGATTGGGATAAAGTCACTGTCATCAAGCCACCACTTACTGTCAGTCTTTCTCCCGAGGATCTTCAAAACATTAAAGGTAATGCAAAGGAACCTATAAAGCAGCTTGCTGCATTATTTTCCCTCCCAAATGATTCTCAAGCAGTCGAACGAAACGTAAAAGAAGTCACAGAGGCCTCACTTTTAGTCTACGGCCACGATGCAAGAGATGGGTTCATAGGAGAGATGATCCTCTCGCGAATACCAAAAACTGGAACAAAATCAACCTTCAAAGACATCAGCTAGTTATCTGGTATGCTTCCACGGGTGTGCAGGCGGACGGGACTCGATTAGCAGGCTCTACCTCATGATGAGTCTTGGGTAGCTGAACCAGCGATGAGCTGCCACTTTCCATGGTGTTTCCAAAAATTTTAAAAGTATGATATCTTGTCATATTCGGTTTTAATGGCTTAATTTAACTGTTCCTCGATCAAAACGAATTAAAACAGCCATTTAATCAAATGTATGTACGCTCAGTAAAAAAATAAACTTACCTAAAAAAATGCGATTTTCACCAAAAATTCGAATTTTCGAGCTCTTTGGTCAGGCCCAAGACGAACTTTGTTAGAGCCCATATTTTGCACATTTCTTATTGAGCCGAAAAGGCAACTTTTCCAACCTATTACGTTTCCGCTACTAAAAATTTTTGTTTTTCGGTACGCCCTACTGTACACTTTATAAGTTGAAATTTCTAGGTGGTAAGAATAATTGGAATTACATTTGTTTCGGGGACGTGATCATATAACGATTACATCATAATTCATAAAATTAGTGCCACGATTGAGTGAACTGAGGATATGAGCGTTTTAGAAAAAATTGCTTAGAGACTTTCAACTCATTTAGAGAATGAGTGGAATTTCGTATCAACCGTAGTTTAATTTTACAGCAGATATCTCCTCATGACTAACACGTATATCTCACGAATGTAAATAGAAAAGGAAAATGTTGATATTAATATGGCTCAAGTTAGGTCTACCATATTGTAAAACCTCATTCACAGTCCAATCCGAAAAATATTCTCTTCGTTTTTCTTTTGATATATATACCGCCAAGGGGTTGACCCCATATTTCCGCAAGTTATTTTTATGTAATAAGCAAATGAGCAGCAGCATTTTTTTGTTAAGGTGAAAATTAAACAGCAAATAAGCTGTTTAATTTTCACCTTAACAAAAATATATTTTCTCAAAAGTAAGAGCAAATTCATTTGTATAGTTCATTGAGCTATACAGAGTTCAGGCTTCTATTATAGAAAATAGATTTGATTTAAGAGTATTTATATGTACACTTTTTCAAGTTGAGTAAGCTGACATAAGTTGCGCGACGAGATTGTTAGCTTACAAAAAAAATCAAGAAATATGTAGAACATTATAGGTATGTTACGAGGATGAAATATGTCTCCTAATATCGAATATAAAAGCTATCTTTAGGAAAACATCTCTCGTCGTATATCTCAGCTGAAAGAAAACTGCAGCATGAATCCCTGCTGACAAAATTCCTTGCGTCTTCCTAACCCATCGCCACCTCTCCTCACCCATACACCTGCCTACTTTTCCGAAAATATGCTCTCATATCTGCCCTGGGGGAAAGCTGCGAGATCTCCGCTTTCGAGGCAAGCAGACCGAATCCCTGGCGGAATGGACTCCGGGCAGCGGACCAGAGTTGCGGAAGTGATGGAGCGTGAGACATCTCAGAGCCATTCTCTGAAGAAGACCGACGGGAAAGAATGAGAGGAAAGACTTGTGTTGAATACAGAGAGACGTCGCATTTTTTATCTCAAAGAAAGTGGCCTCTTATAAATCTGAAATGCGGCTATTTTAAAGAGAAAGGATTTGCGGGCCTTGGCCTTTTTTCATTCGTGCATAAATAAGAAAATCATATTCATTTCCATCCTGGAGCGGAAGTCTGAATTCATTATCACTATGTTAGTAACCTTTCCAAAGGATGTCCGAGTATGAATTATCGAAATTATTTATGAAAACGTACCCATCTCATCAAGATATTTCAACAGATGCATGTTCTTTTGCCGCAGTTATTTAAAGAAGTTTATGCATTAATGCATGCATTACCTGGTGTATGCACGTACATTAAAATGAACATTTTTATATAGATTAGAAGCATACATTAACTGCTAACTAACTAAGAGGTACTATCAATAGTCATTACCTATAGTGAAACAGCGAAAATATCGATACGACAGGGACTCGAACACAAGTTTCCTACTCCCTGTTAACAGAGCGGAATTGGCTCAGTTTGGTAGTTCAGAGGTTAGAAAACTTGAGCTAAAAACCTGAATACGAATCATGTAAAAATGTTTTGGTTATGTTTCTCATCGATTTTTTAAGCCGCACTGCGATATTAGCTAAGTTACTTCTTTATCTTATACTTACTTCTTATCTTCCATCCTAAAGAAAATTTCGAGACATCTTTAATATCATTCCAGATTGAAACTAGTTAGAAAATTAAAACTTATCTAAACTATTAATTGTTATCTGGTGCACAACTGTTAATCAATACGTGCATTTCCGATTTCAATTTTGTGCTCTAAAATTGAACCCTATTTTTATGTATCTGCTGTTTGTGTACAACATTTCTTCCATATATCAAATGAACAACTCAATTTATTCAAACCGGAGCTTTGGTCAATCTTTGTACGCTTACAAAGTATTCTAAAATCATTTGTCATCTAAATTTTCGACGACCACTCGTTCCGGAAAGCTTATGCTCATGGCTTGGAAGAGCTTCATTTCTTCATCCAATTTTAAGCTAGTGATTTTCTACCTGAAAGAAATAACCTTCCGCCTTCCATGATTCCTCGCCGGTCATCAACCTCGGTTGATCTCGATTAGACAATTCCATATTTCTGGGAAATCGTTTTTCTGGGAAAATTTCTAAATTTATCTACTTCACTCATGATTAATTTCAGAAGGAAGAAAAGCAAATAATAAAGGCTTAATAGGGAGATGATATTTCTCCTGTATGACCGCATACTGTCAACATTGCAAATAAAATTCTGTTAACAATCTAAGAGTGATCTCTCCAGTATAATTTTCTACTAAATATCAGCAGAATAAAGAATTTGATAATTTTCATTCTTATTATTATTAAGAAGCATTGTAATAACAATTATGTCTAAGATATAATGACAAAGAGGAGACCACAAAAATTTAGTAAGCCATGTTGATGTTTCAATATTTATATAAATGCAAGTTCACATACACAAGAAAGTAACCTATATTTTAATAAGAAATTTTTCGACAAGTTGGTAATTAATGTCATTTTCTATTTATACATGTGATAGTCAATCACGAAATAATACCATTTTCCTTCGATTATATCATTCAGCTTACTAATTCATAGTTATTTTCTTTTGCTTAAATTGTATTAACAGGCAGTAAAAATCGAATATAATATAATAAGATTCGTTACCAGAGGGTGAAAGTAAGAGGTGAAATCTTAAAGAGGAAATTTAAAACCCTTTCTCGAACGGAATAATTTATTGCCCGCATCGGCCAGGTAGGATAATGTAGCATTAAAACGAGTAATGACCATCGGGTCATTAATATTCACAATGTATCCGAATGATTACATTCATTTCTTCTATTAAGAGCATCTGTTTGTTCGATACCATGACTAATTGGCTTCGCGTTCGGAATTCTTTATTCGGAATCCCTAATTTCCATAATTCTTTGAATGAATCAAGCATGAATCCTCACTTTCTGTGCTTTTCATCAATATTATTGCGTACTCAAATTCTCATTGCATCTTTAAAATGTTTTATGAGCCAAAATTTCCGTTCTACTTACTCTTTGTAAGTATGAGAGTACTAAGGCAACTCAAATTTTCGACATAAAATCACGAATGTTGTGAATAAACCTAAACGTAAACACCTTATTTACTCACAAAACATCAGATTGAGAATATGACTCAGAAAATAAAAAGGAGAGCTAAGAGAAGTAAAGACAAATCATACAAGATGAGATAAAGTTTCTAAGCAATGCATCTTACACTGGCTAGAAGGTCAGTTACTTACTGGTTAGCGTACGAGCGCTTTAACCCCAAGGACCCGGGTTCGAGTCCCGGCTAATGGGTTTTTTATGGATATGGTTGCGTTCCTACATCCTTACTATCAATGTCTCCTACTTTAATTTTCAAGTAAACGAATGTTTGTGGCGTCTTTGGGGAATGAAAAGAAATTTCCGCAGACCAGTTTTTCTGAATAACGAAAAATTTCAAACCGAATGTAAAACGGTAGTGTCCAATGCACGAGTTCCTTTCCGATATCTCAGAAAACGAATAATTGATATATTTTACATCAAAGACTGGAATTTTATTCAAGTTTCTTACTGATGAATTGAGGAGGTAGGTAAAAAGACCAATTAAAGTATATTATTCAGAACACGGAAGCGGCACTGCCTTCGGGTTATCCAACTGGTTTGTGTATCTTTTGCCATAGGTTCCTAACGCCGTTTCTGAGATGTCTTCGGACTCGATGACCTGGAAATTTCAAGAAAAGATCTTCTGGACATGCGACGTTTTCTCGGAGAAGGATGATGTATTCAGTTTGGCGTGTCTGGGATCTTGTTGATTGCTTGAGTGGCTTAAGGAGCGACATGTGATGAAATACTAAACACACCAGCAGCCGTTGCTATCTCTCGCGCTTTTTCTATTTCAGTCATTCTCTTCCTTCGGCCTTTTTCTTTCATCCGCCTCTCCAGTCCATCTTCCATCTCAACAAATTCGGTATATCTCGCTGACAGCGACGTTTCAATTCTGGCGTCGCAGGAAGAATCTCAGCAGAGATCTCGAAATACAGTGGCAGCATCCTCTGTGTTCCGAAAAAGATTGAGTTTACCTTCGATTCAAACTAGATAAACAGAATATTTTTTCTCGACTTTACCTATCTCGATGCACAATTTATCTCATGTATTTTGAATCTACTTTCTCTTACTCTTGTTCATGGCTGAGGAAGAATGAAAGCTTCTATTGAATTAATGATGCTGGATAATGGTATTCATCTTGATCACTAATTAATGCTATGTAAGGAGTTTTTATTGGGCCACTGTGCTACATTTGCGGAGTTTTATATCATTCAGTGATATTGAGAACCTAGGAGAGTAAGTACAATCCACTTCACTCTTCATCTTTCAAAGTAAACCTCATTCCCTCTCCAGGGCTTTTGGTAGCTTATAGTTGGGGAGAAGAGTGGTTCAACCTGGTATTTTCTATTGATTATAAACAGACGTTATATATACATTATATTAGTCTCCAGTAAATTATTGGTATTGTTACCTCTAGAATACTACTGCTACTGATAAAGTTATTGTGATAAAAATGATCATTTTAATTATTTATTACTTTCAGTTACGAGCGGTTTCTGACATCAGATGTGTATTTCAGGGGTGAAGAGGCCAACCTCAGTGCATCAAAATCTAGGACGTTCTTGCTAAAATTTGCATATCCTGACTATTCCATTCCAGTTATCTTCCATGAAAGAATATCTGAAATGTACTGGAGATGCTACTTAAGGATATTACCTGAAACAGGTTTCGATATTTCGCAATTTGACGCAATGTAAATGCTTCTAACTCTTGAATTTTAAATATTTTAATTGAAGCATAATTTGCGCTTGCTAGATCATATAAGGACAGGAAATAATTTGTAAAGGAATCTTTTAACCAATCTTCCTTGGCAATGTGATACCAGTAGTTTTTATGCTACCAGCTTCAAAAAAGATCAGTTTTAGCAGAGCTCATTCCAGTACACGATGTTTATCATAAATAAAGCTAAATGTTTTCTTCGTTTAAATTATGTAGGGACGGGTTTCTCCGCAAGCGTCACGGCAGACTGCAGGAGGAAATAAACCTATGGGAAATTTTTTGCTGAAAAAGCATATAAACTTGCTCTAGAACGTTATCTGTCGCTTTAAAGATGCCCAATAAATAGAAGCTATCTCAAAGATTAGCAATATCATGACGGAAAAATACGAAAGGTACGTAGAAAACTCTCTTAAATTCCTAATCTGAGATCTGATCTTGTATCGGAATAAAACAGTCAGGTGCTTGCACTTCTGGCGGATTTTGGAATATACTGGAAATAAAACTATTCTTACGGGTCATCTAGTGTCTCCGTATGGAGATAAGTTCCCCAATGTAGGCATGCATTCAAAGATATAAGATTTTATAAAAATTCCTGATATTGCTTTTATAAAGATACAATAAACATAATAATAAATAATAATAAAATAAATAAAATGCATAAGCTGTGCATCAATTCTTCGGATCCTGATTGCACCAAATTTAAACTAGAGACGATGAAATGCAGAGTAATTTACTAAATTTAAAAATTTTTACTGAGGTAGATATTTAAAGTAAATCGTGAAAATGACATGAAGTGATGTAATAATGCCGTTTTGCGTGATTTAATGTCTTTTGACATTGATACTAGTCCAGCAACAGAGAGTAAGTGAATGCAGTAGTATTTAATTTTCATTTAAATGAAAAATTTATTCTAATATTCATCATACTCGTGATAGTTATTTTCTAAATGTGTATATCATTGATAATTGAATTGAAAGACCACAGTTGCGCTGAACTGTGTTATTAGGACTAAGAAAACAGAAAATTCGACCTTATTTATGACTATAAAATTTTATCATCTTGCGAAGGTTTCCAATACATTTCACTAGATTTGCACTATATGATAAAGAATAAAGTACAGACAGCATGATTAACGGAATGGAAATGATATTTCGAAGCAGGGAGTGCCGGAATAATGTATTATAGAATGTTTTGCAGTCGCAGCAGGTGCTAATCTTTTCAGGGTGGAGTCTCAATAAGTGAAAATGCTGTGTCTTCTTTCGCCCTGATGTCGGGAAAGGAGTTTGATTGGAGTTCATAATTTACTCGTGTTTCTGAGAATTCTCGAAACGGACGAGAACTTCGTTGTGTCACGTGGTCGAGCGCTCGAAGATTGAGATCGAAACTCTTAAAAAAAGCATCGGATGGTTCCACCGGACTGGCTCTTCGCTTTTAACGGCAAGGCTTAGGGCAATAAAGCAGAAAACCCGACTGCGTAATTCATCGAGTAATAATGAAAGGAAATAAAACCACCTCATAACGGGGAAAGGACTCCCTGGAATGGATATTTAGAGAAATTCTAAGAATGAGAAACCGTCTGGCAGTCGAAATCAGAGGGAAAGATTAGGAAATTGAGGAGGAAGTCGTGCGAAAATATTGATTTAAGCATGATTTTCCTAATCAAACTACAGTATGGTCCAGATGATTATTATGTATCATTCAATAATACAGTTTTCGTCACCACCATTGAGGAATAAATATAAAGGCTCATTATATAACCTATTAGTCTGACTAGTTGAAACAAATCACTTCATTAGAAGGATTTCGAGAAAGAAGATAAAATATATGAATGAGAATTAATATGAAAGGTATCAGCAGTGCATCTTCCAATTTAAAAGCACCTATTAATAACTAAACTTAGTTAGAATCTAATACCTAATTCAATGGTATATATATTTGATTCCAACAAATATTCATGTACAGGAAAAAAATTTAAATAGCAATTTCCTAATCATCTCAAATATCGAAATTTTCATTGTAATTCACTGCACTTTTAACGCATTTCACAAACTCAACAGATATAAGAATAAAAACAATAAGCACGTTCTCTGACTATAGAAATGATTTGGAATCAAAATAAAAAGTAAAACGTTTTTAAAAATAAACCATCAACACCTTTAGCGTACTACAATTTTTTTCTAATGCGGATCCATCCTAAATTTTCCCTGAGAAGTAAAAATGCAAATTTAGGAAGGCAGCACTTCATCGACTCTTTCATCGGCATTCATTCATTCGTGTCACAAAATTTACTATCTTTCTTGAACAAAGTTGTGAATTAGCGCTTAATTTAGACAGGTTCTGTTTGCATGAAAAAGATTCCAGATTGTAACGAGCAAGATATCAGGAAAAACACTTATTCACGAATAAAATCTCGGGTTTTAACTCAATTCCAAAGAATTTTATACCTTCAGAGAACGATACAGGAAGGAATTTCAAAAACAAGAAAAGCAGAGTTTGACCCGAGGTCTCTCGCAAGACAAGGCCACTTCAGACTACTACTAAAAAACAGAAAAGTAGATAGGTCTAGTTTTTTTTAATCTTCACTTTTATTGGATATATCTCAGCTGTTGCATCGTAAGCAATAAAATTTTTTCAAAAGTTTATGATCTTAAACGTTCCTCCGGGCAATTTGCTTCTAGGAGAACTGCATTTGTATGATATCAAAAGGACCGCCTTGATAGGAATGAGATTGAGGCAAGCTGTAGAAGTAATAAAGGATGAATAGCCGAAAATAGCAGTGAATGAAAAACTTGGACGTCTTTTTTCGGTATTATCCTTGATCATAAAGGATAATACCTCGTCCAGCGAGAGGGGATAACTGTAGAAAAGCATTATATAATTTTATCGTATTATTTTTAGTATCTAAATAGTACAATATTATCTGTTTTTATGAAAAATAGTTCTTTAAAAAAGAGACGGGGATTATAACGACCTGAAGATGAAATCGATTGAATGTAAGGGATACGGGTCTTACCACTTTGCACTGCAAAGGATTGCTATTGTGATAAAAAACTAAAGTGGAAGAAAACGGATGCAATTGTACTATTTAAAAGTAAAATTGTACAATTTAAAAGTAAAGAATGAGTTCTATATCCATAATGACTGGTTTTTCGGCTTTTATTAAGAAGAGCAGTTTTTCATTTATGATACACAAAGTGGAATGAGGACTATGAATAAGGAAAAGAGGATATATATTCATGCTCTTGCATGATTTTTAATTTTTAGGAAAAGAAAATAGTACTTATAGCCAAAATAATATTTCTGATTCTAAGTTTGCTGGAGAGTGCTCTTATTCCTTTCGATACTTTTAGATCAAAGAAAATCAGTGACAATCGTATAAAGCGTCGTTGATTCTTCCATATTTAACCAAATAAGGACGCATGTGTAAAACTGAAGGAAAAGGAAATTGGACATTGAAGAGAGAAATTACTTGTCAATAAAAAATTTAGGCAAATTCTGTGTTAATAGATTAACTAATGCCCTCTTGATTCTACTTTTTAATCTATACAACATAAAACAATAAACTAAAAAAAGATCTCGTCCTTGGATTCCAAAATAATATTAATGCTGCAATATTTACAATACACTTTAGATGATGCAACAAAATCGAAATTAATAGTAATCTTGCCAAGAGCATTAAGGAAACTGATATAATGAATCTGAAATAATCGATTTTTTATGTAAGATGCAATTAACTTCCAGGTCTAATATTCTGCTATTAGCACAGAGATTCAGAGAAAATTTCTTATAATAAATAAATTAAAATCATTCGTGATTTAACTAATGATTGCACCCGCAAGAGGGGGCTGGAAAACGAAACGGAAGTTTAACTTTCACAGAGATATAAGATACATGCACCTGCATTTCTCACACTGGAGAGATATAGAATGGAACCGATATGGTGGTCGAAACCTGTGTGGTTTGCTGAAGACCAAAGAATCTTCTCCCCTCCTTGTCTCTCTCGTGCAGATCGAATTGGGCACCGTTGAAGGATTCCAGCTATAAAAAGTGTTAATCCCTCGAACAGGTACTCGGACGTTGTGAAACGGAGTAATACCTCCGGAAATGCCTATGACCATTCGCCGAGGAGACCGATGCCTCCATTGCAGGCCGTTTTGCTTACAATAAATTGTAGATTTCACTAGAAGCGGAATACCAGTGAGCAGCATGCCGTGAAATTTACGACATGATGAGCTGTCATATCCGGCAACTGAGATGTTTTTTATTTAGAAGCTCTCCCTCTAGTAGCTAGATAACCATAAACTGAAACTTTTATACCCGATGGAGAAGTACGAATATAAGGCCACATATGGTAATTTTGCTAGTCTTCTCATGAACATCAAAGTTTTAAGCGGTGTACCGATCAAGCATTGAAAAAATCATAACCCATATGATAACACAAATACCTCCCAATTTTTTTGCATACTTAGAAATATCACCCTATCGTAGCATTCCATGCGTTAGAGACATTCATAAGAAAATTTATGTAATAATATACGAGGTTGGTCTGAAGAGTTTCCGACCCCAGATTTTTTAGAAATCTTCAGAAAATTTCCAGAAATTTTCAGAAAACATGTCGAGAAGTGGCGAAATGTCGGAAACTTTTCAGTCCACTCATGTATATATAAAATCAATGGATGAAGCCAACACTTAGTGGAACTCTATACTAGGGTAGTATCTAAATAACTATGCAAAAATCTGGCCAGATTAAAATCCTCTACGGTTTAAAATTTATTCTCTATATTTTATAGATTTTTTCATTAAAATCCTCTATGCTCTATGTGGAACTCTATGCTATCTTATAATAATATTTACAGAAACTGAGCATGGCCTACATTGCACTTGAAGATTCATTACTACTTATGTAATATTTAATGTGGCCTTCCTTACAATATAACTTTAATAAAGGGTGAAAGGTAACTTTGCATGTAGCTACGACACAGTGTGCACTAGGAAAATCTAGGACATCTAGGTCAAAAAAATTAGTTTTTCCCTTGGTAATGCATCTTATTTGGGGTATCAAACTGGAGAAACCAGCTTAATAATACTGGCAATAATTTTTTATAAGTGCTTCGACAGCTGAGATAATTTCGCTTATGAACCTCCACTAGAAATCAAACCCGAGACCGTTTTCACCGAAATCAAACGCGCAGCCCACTTGGCTATCAGTAGACACCGCTTCGTAATATTATTGTATTATTTACTCATATTTGCTGGCTTAATGATAGTATTGAAGATATCATATTTTAAATGTTTAAGTCAACTTATAGTATCATAGAATTCATATAAACTAATATTGAAAGCCTTAACATACAGCTCACTTTGTAATAACGAACTTTACCGCTAAGTTGAAGTTATTCTTAGGAGTTGCTGGTGAGTGGCGAGTAAAAGCTAAGTTTATTGTTACAGGAGTTAAATATTTAAAACTAATCACATTATACATATCGTAATTCCGAACTTAATATCTTTCAATTATTTTTATAATATGAAAGCTGATGATCTGAGAATGCGTTTAAATAATGTCCTTCATCATTGTCACTTCTGATTAAAGTCAATAAAAATCTTTATCTATTCATTGATTTTGATTGCTCAAACTTTTTTACTCTTAGAAACATTGGCTTAGAAAGGAAAGCTAGGATAAAGTACTTCATTCCTCATCTTCCCTCATTATCTCTACAGATCCCTTGGTAGCTGATGTTGCGGCCGAGGTTAAAACCAGCTTTCGGACTAAATACAGAGATCTGATGCGAGATTTGCAAATACATTTTAATCGCTCGTATATGGCTTGCGCTCGAGAATGCATGACATTACGTTTGCCTCGTAAAATTTACTTGATCTCTTGATACATAAATGGCGCGCCAACTCTAGATCGGGGGAAATAAACGAAATGGATGCATATAAGCGAACTATCTCAGATCTACTTCGCAACCTGCTTTCATGGGTCTCATCCTTCCAGAAAGAGTCGGCTTCCTCTGAGTGACTACGTTAATTGGACCCCCGAAGTGGGGCGATAAAAGCGACCCACTTTATCAGGTCCTCAACGAGAACTGTGGTCCTCTTTCAGAAAACCATTTTGGGGTACACTTACGATTTTCACAATGACGGATGTAACCGGTTAGGATGTACAGTTAATGGGATAAACGTATGCAAATTCTGGAAGCGATTCAAAAATTATCAAAAATAATCGCGCCTCTCTCAGCCCAGTGGGTTTTCCTAAATTATAAATAATCGGTCTCTTAGTCTCTCGTCACAATAAAATCGACCCGAAAAGATTAACCTCACAAATAACTGCTGATTGTGAGATGTTCCGCAATTTTCCAAGCGGAATGCACATATTCCAAAATAAATATGTGAGTGGTCTCAGTCATCGTATATAACGTTGCGGCTATGTTAGAGATTGAGAATTTTGAAGACAGTTCACAAAATTAATTCCTCATACAAATAATATTTGAGCATGAGGGCTGAAGTATTCAGAACTTTTGATTGGTTTAATGTATGTTGCTTTGAATTCCGTTGAATTGTATAGCTATTATTGGGATTGAAGTTTGAGAAATTTCTTCTCAAAAACCTTGTCCGGTTAAAAACTTGGCTTCTACCCTAAACACCCCTTAAATAGAGTAATTATGTAATCTTGTTCTCTCTCGTCCAAAACCTCCAACAACAATTGTTAAAAACCAATAATAAAAAGAATGACCAACCTTTCATTACCAGGATGATGAGACATTTTCAAATGAAAATAACGGTAAGCTTCTTTATATCTTCAAAAACCTGTAAACCGCTATCTCTTGGAGAGCTGAAATCATTCTTTCCACAGTAACATTTTAGAATGAAAGATCAGTACGTGATGAAACTAAGGGTATAAGCCTTCTTTTTTATTCACAAAATCAACAAGCGTATTGTAGTGACCCCCTCTTCTGATTCTAAGATAACGGAAACAACCTCACAGAAAAAGAGACCACAAGATAATTCTATATCCTAGAAGAGCTGTTAAACCAAGAACTGAATTCGGAAGGAAATAAGATTGGGATGAATTGGTCATAAAAGAGGGCATCGGATCGTTGTTCGAATTTTTTTTCAGGATACTGTTTCGATACACTTTGTCTTTCAAACCTTCTTGATGAGGTGGTGATAAAATTATTCGAGGTAGAAATTTGTCGAATTACAGCCTTTGCTCTTTGTGAGAGATAGACAGGGTGACTTCACTAATAATTCTAAGTATAATCCTTTCTTTCCAAAGGTTACTGTTGCCTAAAATGTACCAAATACAAATTATAAAACTACAATTAAAATCATTTTCTTCTAAATATCTGTAGATCGATATAAAAGTATATCCTCAAGGTGTGACTAAACTTGATTATTAGAGCCACTTACAGATCGCGCCGTCATTCAAATAACGGTTCTCTTCTCTCAAAATCGATCGAGTTCACAGAAAAATGTACTAATCAAACAGAATTGTCCTATCAATTCTATATTTCGAGCGAATTATGATGCCCTAAGTGGATTAAAAGAGCATAAATGTATTGCCATATGAGAGATGGCCATGTCATTATGCTGCAATAAAAACATTTATGCAAAGCTTTCTCACAATTTTAACGGTCCATTTCATATCAGGTTAAAAGTTGAGTTTTCTAGAAATCATAAACAAATTATAGAAAATACCACAGCATTTTACGTAAAATATATTTGAAATCATTATTAGAGAACAAGAAATGATCCATTTGCTGACGATAGTTATTTTATGAGGAAGGGATTCCGAATGGCAGATATTTTCAGCAATACGCCTTAGGTTTCCTTCTGATTTATGTTTGCTAGATGGAGAGGGTTATAAGAAGACTGATTTATGTCTTCCAGTAAACACAATAAATTTGAAAGAAAACAACAAATCCTAAATTACTGAGCGTAACTGATATCACTCAAAGTTACATAAAATAGCCAAGATATCCATTTTTATAATAAATGATACCATGATAACGTAGCAGGGAATTGTATAACAAGATGTTCACAAATACAAGTACTGATAATGATGCCTTTTAAATTAAGTTAATTCAGTGCTAATAGTTACAACAAATATATTAGGCGAATATTCGAGATGTAAAAATAAATTTAGAAAAGTATGTATAAGATTTCCTTCTAAAATGTAGAAGATTTCCTACAGATAAGTGATAACATTTTGCACGATGCTCATTATTGAATATAAAAATAATAAAATTCACCGAGATTTCTGCATAACCAAAACTTGTTAATAAATTGCACAAATATCATTGAAATTTTCAAATGATCAAACATTTATTTGTGAATTTAATGGCCTCTGAAGAATGCATGGCACTTTAATGTCGTAAAGGCTTTGGATACTTGAATGAGGATTGCCTTTTAATTAATATCTTACGGTTCCATGCTTTTTGTTTGACAAATGAAATTAAGTAAAGGCCTAAAACGGCATTAGTTCCTGAAGCTAATTTGCTCCATCCCAAACCGCTCTAATTACTACAGCTTTCTCTCTCTTTTACCCAGAGTTGATGAGCCCATAAGGCATGTCTCCGTTTCTTAATCAAACAATGGCATCGCTGGAGTATTTTCCCAGAAGAATGAGTTAATATATGTTATATAAAATGATTATGAATAATTCGCAACTTGAATTCTCATAAAAATAGAACATTTTTACAAAGAAGTAGTTATGCAGCCAATTATAGAGTATTCAGAATATTTTTATGAAAAGAATAGCCGACAAGATTTTCACACACAGAAAAATTACGTATTCACAGTTTATCGTAAAAACTAAAATGGTTAATCGAGACAAGTAATAGCAGTTCAGGGATATTTAACATCAGTATACTTACAATACAAAACTATTCTCTCATATAATGAAACAGGGATATTAAATGCATACCCGATGACCGTTCATCATGCGTAATCGATTTTTCTTTGACAATGCAGAACTACCTTTTTGCAATGCAGTAAGTCCTAAATCGCTTCTTTCTGAATATCTGCAATGGCTGAAGGAAATATTGAGTTAAACATCTCTATTTAGACAATCCGTCCGGAGATGAAAACATTTTGGTTGGTGTTATGTTCGACACCTCAGTAGCTGAAATGACGCATACAAAACAGGGCTTTTAAAATGATAGCTGTGGACAGCGGCGAGCTATAAAGTGGGTGCGAATTTGTGCGGAAAAAGCCCTCTCACGTTCACGGGCGGTATCCTTCTCACCGTTCCATCACGACGCACTGTTTGAACATCGGAAACGAGGGCAGAGAGTCAGAGGATATGATTTTTCAGCGACGTGTACAGGAAGGTGGTCGACTCTGACGGCGCTACCCGGAAGGTGTTTATACTTGTAGAAATGGACAGAGATGAGAAGAAATAGAAACAGCGGAAAAAGAGCTGCACTTACTCAAGTATGAGAGATACCAACCCTCGCTTTTCATTTGTACTGTCTTTCTCTTCCACATATTTTCTATTCGCTTCTGATATTTCCTTCCCACCAAATCCGAATTATCCCTACGCCACACCCAATGGAATGGCAGCGGCTTCTTCAGACATGGGAATCAACAGAGATAGTATCAGAATAAAAATATTGAGGGACAAAAGAAATGGGGACGTAAAGGTGATTATATAATACGCCTCTAGAAGCATTAGGAAGATAGGAAAAGGACGCTGTAGAATAGAAAGGTACTGAATGTTTTCCTGCTTGCATAAGCTTAATTCGATCGGAAATAATCGTAAACTAACCGTTATTTTCCAGAGCTACATCTTCTTAGATGGTTGAATAAACTCCTTATTACAGGGTCATAAAATTGTATGTGAAATCCTTAAAAACTTCTAAAAATACGGTAACAACGAACAAATTTATCAGGACAGTCTTTTCAATAATGGTCAAATTTTTTTTATTCGAATGGTAAACTTCTTTTGATTGGCGATATAACCTTCTGAATATAATGACGAAATATATATGATGGTGGTGAAATGTTTGTTTGAAATATTTTCAATGTCAAATTCCTTTGATTTTGTGTGATAATCTCTAATTTGAACAGTTGTGTCAGAAATGATCTTCTCTATAATGTACTTTATGTAAGATAATTCGCCCAAAATCCATTTTAATACTCCGACATAACAGGATGAGTGACATTTTGTGTGCTCCTATATTTTACCTATAGCTTCCTTTTTACCACTTTTTGTGTGCTATGACTTACAATTAGACATGCTACCAAAGCGGAATAAAGATTTTATTTTGTGTAGCTGTTTGCAATTATGACGAAATAAATAATGATTATAAAGAATAATTCCTTACTCCTATACTTGTCTGATTCCTCGGATGCTCATTTCTGGAGAATTTTAAGGGGTGCGTTGGGAAGGGTTAATACACCCCAATCAATAATGATGATGATATCCATGATGTATATATACTTAGAGCTTATTCGGTCACGCTTGAAAGCGGAAACCATAAATACATCAATATACATTTAATGAATACCCGTTAGCTAATGAAACCCGTTAAACGGATTTTGCATTATTCACGTTTACGAAAAATTGCACTCAAATCAAAAATTTCGATATCATGGGGTTTCCAATTTCAGCATGAAAACGCGGAACTGAGAATGACTAACGAATTCCCAGAAATCGTATTTCATCGCATTCTAAAGTAAATATCATCGATGTTATTTTTCAGAAGGAATCTACGATATAAATAACGATCGAACAACGACTCATGACTCTTTTCCATCATTTCTAAAGACATCAATAAAGCTAAATTTTCCTTTAGTTTCTTAAAATGGTTTAAATCCTATTTAGAAGAGCGGCATCAGGCTGTGAAAGAACGTGATAATCAATTACCTTCCTTGTTGCCGGTAAATTCTAGTGTCCTACAGGCCGTAGCTGTTTTCTCATAATATTAAGAATCTATCAGACAAAACCATATACTGAAAACATATTTTACGTCGATGATTTTCAGATATATTGCCACTGTCGTCTATAAAGTTTTGATGTTACCACAGAGAAAGTCAATATTAACTATCTATTATATATAGCTAACTCTCCGGATATCTATTATATATAGCTAACTCTCCGGATATACCTATATATATATACGAGTAAAAGTTGCTTGCATACTGCAAGCTATCCGTTGAATACAGTATCATACCAAGTACTGCCTCAGTTCAAATTTAAAACTTCGCGCCAAAGACCGCCTGGCGACGAACTAAGAACCCGATCGTGAGAGAAGACAGCAAAATAATATTAGATAAGTGCCATCCTTACTTGTTCCAAAGTTTCGATTCAATATCTTATCGGGAAGGTCCCACGCCTCTGTCACCATTCCGGGTTTTATCTTTCCAGCTTATCGGGAGGGCATTTAAAAAGATTTCCGCAATGCATTTCTTATGGAAGAATTTTGCTTCCACCTGGCGTCGAACTCACTGTCATTTGGCTACATTTTTTCCATGAGAAGCATAGAAGACTACCTCAACTTCAACCTCCGAAATTTTGGTTACTCTATCTTAACGATAAGTGCCTCAAAATAATTTTCAAAAATCCGCGCAATGCATTCTTATGGGAAAATTGCGATTTTTGGGAATTTCTGGCATCGAACCCATGATAGCTAGCGTCGAAGTCTGCATTATTCTGGCATCTAGAGTGTAGGGCCAGTACGTCGAAAAAATCTGAAGTCGATGGCGCTTGTGGAACATGGTCAGAATTCGTATCCCCTATATATATATATATCTATATATATATATATATATATATATATAGGTATATCCGGAGAGTTAGCTATATATAATAGATATATACCTATATATTTATAGGGGATACGAATTCTGACCATGTTCCACAAGCGCCATCGACGTCAGATTTTTTCGACGTACTGGCCCTACACTCTAGATGCCAGAATAATGCAGACTTCGACGCTAGCTATCATGGGTTCGATGCCAGAAATTCCCAAAAATCGCAATTTTCCCATAAGAATGCATTGCGCGGATTTTTGAAAATTATTTTGAGGCACTTATCGTTAAGATAGAGTAACCAAAATTTCGGAGGTTGAAGTTGAGGTAGTCTTCTATGCTTCTCATGGAAAAAATGTAGCCAAATGACAGTGAGTTCGACGCCAGGTGGATGCAAAATTCTTCCATAAGAAATGCATTGCGGAAATCTTTGACGATTTTTTAAAAATGGCTTCCCGATAAGCTGGAAAGATAAAACCCGGAATGGTGACAGAGGCGTGGGACCTTCCCGATAAGATATTGAATCGAAACTTTGGAACAAGTAAGGATGGCACTTATCTAATATTATTTTGCTGTCTTCTCTCACGATCGGGTTCTTAGTTCGTCGCCAGGCGGTCTTTGGCGCGAAGTTTTAAATTTGAACTGAGGCAGTACTTGGTATGATACTGTATTTAACGGATAGCTTGCAGTATGCAAGCAACTTTTACTCGTACCTATATATATATATATATAGATATAGGGGATACGAATTCTGACCATGTTCCACGAGCGCCGTCGACGTCAGATTTTTTCGACGTAATGGCCCTACACTCTAGATGCCAGAATAATGCAGACTTCGACGCTAGCTATCATGGGTTCGATGCCAGAAATTCCCAAAAATCGCAATTTTCCCATAAGAATGCATTGCGCGGATTTTTGAAAATTATTTTGAGGCACTTATCGTTAAGATAGAGGAACCAAAATCTCGGAGGTTAAAGTTGAGGTAGTCTTCTATATTACGAATGGAAGAAATGTTGCCAAATGACCGTGAGATCGACTCCAGGTGGGTCCGAAATTCTTCCATAAGAAATGCATTGCTGCAATTTTTGAAATTTTTTTTCAATGCCTTCCCGATAAGCTGGAAAGATCAAACCCCGTGTGGCGACGGAGGAATTTGAACATATTCTTCCATGAATTTCACAGTTCTTCTAGTGGTCCTTGGTTCGATGCAAGAGGGTCATTCCGATTCCACCATGCATTTCAAAGGGGGAAAACGGAATCTTATTTTAGGACCTTCCCGATAAGATATTGGATCGAAACTTTGGAGCAAGTCATAATGGCACTTATCTAATATTAATTCGCTATTTTATCTCACAGAAGGGTCCTGAGTTCGACGCTAGGCGGTCATTTGCGCGAATTTTTGCAATCTGTTTTGAGACCGTTCTCGATGCGATAGAGCAATCAAAATCACGGTGTTTTTAGATGAGACGGTTTTCCATAGTACTAAAGGAAGAAATGTTACCAAATGTCCGTGTGTTCGACGCCAGGTGGTTCCGAAATGCTTCCGTAAGAAATGCATTGCTGCAATTTTTGAAATTTTTTTTCGATGCCTTACCGATAAGCTGGAAAGATAAAACCCGGAATGGTGACAGAGGCAGTTGAGAACATTCTCTCATGAGGTTCACCGTTCCTCCAGTGATCCTTGGTTCGATGCAAGAGTGTCATTCCGATTCTACCATGCATTTCAAACGGGAATAACGGATCTTATTTTAGGACCTTCCTGATAAGATACTGAATTGAAACTTTGAAACACGTCAGAGTGGCACTTCTCTAACATTCATATGCCATTATCTCTCACGAACGGGTCCTTTGTTCGACGCCAGGCGGTCATTTACGCAAATTTTTTAAAATTGTTTTGAGGCCTTTCTCTATGCAGGAGACTATTCAAAATCTCAGCGTTTGCGCTTGAAGTAGTTTTCTATAGAACCAGTGGAAGAAAGGTAGCATATGACCGTGAGTTCGATGCCAGATGGATGAAAATTTCTAACGTAAGAAATGTATTGCGGCAATTTTTAAGAATTTTGCTGGATAAGCTTCGAAGATGACACCCGTAAGGGGAACATATTGTAAATGTTTACCAATTAGCTTGCAGTATGCAAGCAACTTTTACTCGTATATATATAGTTCTGACATGTGCTGATAACAGCTATTTTATTCTCAGAAGTACCAAGACTGAAGCCATTATCATTGAATTCCGTCTTATGATATTTTTTGAACTCACAATCACACAATAGCATTCATAACTGTTTATCATTTGTGTAGTTGCAAATAACTATTCTTCTACTCTTCGCAATGTCGAAATAATTATGAACATAAATTTTACTTGGGATTATCATCTTTCATGCATTCCCAATGAGATCAAGTTTGTATTGTATCAGTTTAAAATTCTTCTTCCTGGATATATTCGGAAAAAATCTAATTACGACTCATGTTTTCCTTCTATCCATTGTTTTTTCACGGTCTACAATGTCCTGATGACCAAACTTGACACTCAACTACAGCTTCTAATTAACTCCTTACTACATCTAATACTTTTTTATTCATACTTCTAACTTAATGTAAAAGTAAATTAGAAATGCCTTCTCGGAAACAAGATGTAATTTTCTTTATATTGCTTTCACGTTGTTACATAAATGACTTGAATGGGAAAACAAAAATTTCATGTTATAACGATTTAAATCCGACAATACGCGAATTTTACTTTCGCTGACGTATGAAATCAGGACACTATACAAAAGCAAGGATATTCCAAGGATATTTTAATTCTCAAACTGCCATTGTGCTCTAAATTCGCATGCCATTTGTAGGCTTACTCCAAAACTTTTAAATAACTTTGGCGATAACGCCCCAACGTTGCCATCTGTATGTGTTGAAATGTTTGGTTTCGTAAAACTGGCTGTCTACTTTTAGTATTAATCTCTATGAATTAGAATAATGACCCCAAATTATTTCAATGATGTATAAAATACCAACTTCTACTCATTTTATTCTAATAATAGCCCCAAAATCAGAAAGGAGTCACTTAAACGTCTTAACCTCTGAGTACTTAATGACGTAAAAACCTTACCCTCATCTTTGCATCGTTATCCTGCTCCAATTTTTTACCGAACACCTAATTTCCCTTTCTTAATTCATGAAAGAGCAAACAAACAAAAAGAGGATTCCTTTCATTTATTACATCGTAGAATCTGGACGCTTCCCTTCAGAGAATTAGGGGCTCTTAGAGTAGAGGTCTATGGAGGCTATCTACCTCACCTAAAATTTTATCGCTCCTTTAAGAGCAACAACCTAACAGACTCCGCCCTTAAAGACATTTATACCGACTAATGTTTTCGTTGCCCTCTTCCCTCCTATTCTATCCTGATCCTCTGGTGAGAAGTTTATGTACCTGCAACGGAGGCGTCTAAAGGTCGAAGTAATAGCTATACTTTAAACCAAAATAAAAAGAATAGATACGTAAAGTTATCAGTTTATAACCCAGCGCTGCCCTGACAATTACTGTATTGACATAATTCAGTGGTATACAATATCCCAGAGTCATAAATGTAAAAACGGTAATGAAAACGCCAAGTGCGCGGTGTTTCAGATAAGCTGTAAAATAAATATAATTTGAAAGGAAGGATGCCACTGTAATTATACTGACATTAGATTATATATGCCTCTTTGATTTAATGCACCTTATATCTGAATATGAACCAAAATAGGCTTAGAAGAACCCCGATCACCATATTTATCACCAATAATAGCCAACTACTAAAATAAAAAGTTTGAAGTGCTGTAGCATAAATGTGATTATTAAACCGTCTTAAGATTCACCTATTAAAAATGGAGAAACTCTTACTCCTATATAATGAGTCTTCATTCATAATGAAAATATTTAGGGTATAATACGGATAGAAACATGTGTATTTTAACCAGTATCACAATTATACTAAGACATGAAATTGGGTTTCATAGAGGTTACATGAAAACATCTGGAAAGATATCTCTTACAAAGATTAATTAAAGAGCTATTTTCATACAGCGCTTCATTCGTTCATCTCTGAACTCTTTTACTTAAAAAATCTCACTTTATGTCGTCGAGGTATCAACATTTTTCTGCGGTCATTTTCTGAAAATACCTATCTACGAAAATACCTGTCTACACTCTATTATGGTATACCGAAGATGAAATTCCTAGAGTTCTCGAGTGATTAATTTTATGGATAGTACACATTTGTAGCAATACATTGGTTAGCATTATAATCACGAATAATATACATTAATAAAACTAATATACAATGTTATATAATTAAATAAGGGATTGCTTTATAAAGTTTCGATGGAAAAACATGAACCATTAGTAAACTAAAATGCCGTTAATGAAAGTAAAGCACTGATCAATTTAATTACCAAAAAATCAAAAAGTTTGACATTGCTGTTACTTTGAATGTGCTGCTGCTAAGTGAGAAATGGCACGATGAACTAATACACAGCGATAACCGCTGTTAATGAAATGAGGATTCTTTTCTAGCCGACCTAATGGGAAATAAGACAACTCTATTCCTCCTGCCCCATAAATCTCACAAAAGCCGTCCACCCCCCAACAATCGATACATTGACCATCTCTCAACACTCCTCCTCCCTCAACCGATTAAAAAAACACAATCTCAGAAGCTGGAGTGAAAAACGACGAGTAAGGAAAGCAAACAGCCAGACGAGACCTACCTTCCGCCTTCGAACCTGTTTGACGAATGGACTCCACGCATTCAAATATGTAAACACACACGCCACCCGCACATCGCTTTTTTCTTTTATGAAGATCTTCTTTCGCCTTCTTCCTCGAGCGGTCTTTTCAAAGTCCACTCCAAATGCATATTCCTCCATCTCCGCTCCCTCTCGTTCCGGAACATGATTCGGTTAAAACAGTTAACCGCTCGACCAAATGGGACTTTTTCTTAGGGTTAAAATGCACGGGGATGATCATTCCGGTCCGCCGTCCTTCCTTACCGCCCTTCAACGACCTTCTAAACACGCCCTCATCATTCCGTAGAGATACCCGGAGGAACCATCAATTACGCTCTTAGTTTCCTGGATTCTTAAATAAGACGCATTCCTACTGAGGATGTACTCTTCGGGGGCTGGTCACAGCTCTTCTAAAAGCTTCCCCTTATTTTTATCTATCCCATAATTCTTATTACCTCTCTCTAAAACGTCTTACCTAACACGCCCAGTATTTTTCCTTTATGCTCCTCCCGAAACGTTACCGTTCATTTTCCAAGGACGCTAGGAAGCTAACGAGGTTTCTGCTTCGTCGCCCAACTGCAGTTCCCTTTTATGACATCTCGGGGACAGAGATGATATGATGGAGGACAAACGTATTTAATAACCGCGGAAATAATTTTTGCACCATCATTTCTCAGCCGTGTTCTTCAGGCTCTTAAATGGCTCTTCTCCTTCCACATAGTAGAATTTCTGTTCTGATTTTAATTGCCGAGCCGAGAGTATTGGCGAAATGCCCCTCGCCATGTAAAATAAAATGGGTTGCACGGAAGAGAACGTCACATTTCCGAGTTACACGTTGCCACGGGGATGAGATTTTGTCCCAAGCCCCTTGAATCACGCCATTTGCATGCTCATCCGCGTGCTTTTGTTAAAAGGTGTAGCGTGTCGAGGAAAATCTCTCTTTCTCGCATTCTGTGGAATAGCGTGGGATTCTTCTCGTCTCAGACGTTCATGTAATTTCCGCATATTGCGAGAATGTGTGATAAGGAATTTAGACATAAGAAATGGAGCAAAGCTGTTGGCTCTCAATCGAAGTATTAAATATTTAAAATATACCTCGGGGAAAAACGGTAAGAATAGTAGCAACTGGAAATGAAACACTGGAACAGGTATTATCTGAATCTCGGTTATAGCATAACATAAGAATAATTTTCAAAGATAGATATAATTATAAAAGTTTATCTCTATCAAAGAATATGCAGAACCGTGAGATAAAACAATGAAAGGATAAAAACACGAGTGGAAAATAAGTTGAATTCTACGGTTTTGAATCAATGCGCCAAGACAAAGATTTATAGAATAATTGAAACAAATTAGACGATGTGAAATGATAATGATATGAGGTAAGAACTAATGGTACATTCACTGAAAAATAGGAAAATATATTACAAAGAAAAATAGAAGGAACATGTAAAATCTCCCAGAGAGAATACTCATGAAGCCAACGTCTTATAAGAAGAAGTGGTTAGACTTACTAGATCAAGTAATTCCTCTCAACGCTGCCTTGAGAAAAATTATCAATGTTTGGACCGTTTAAAAATGAATGGCTAGCAGAAGAACCTGCTTGACATCTCCAAACGCTGATGGCACTTAATATAAAATTTAGAAACGGTTAACAACCGAACCGGCTTTGAAACGGTTGTCTACGATCGTACATAAATTGAGCTGAAAACGAAAAGACTAAAGAATAAGCCGCTCTTGAAATCCTTAGGATGCATTCATTAGTGGCGCATTAAGCTATACATCGCGATTCATTTTTCTATCGTGACTAATGAATCGAATAGGCTGATTTCACCGTTAATAAGATATAAATACTCCCCCTGCTAGTTCTGAAGGATATTCGTATCATCATTCCACCGCAGTCAAATATTAATAAATGTTATGGTATGATATGTCACTGACATTTTTGGAGAGGAACTAGATTTGACAGCCTGAATTCCTGACCGAAACAAATGCTCTCAGAGGGAAGGCTTGATAAGAATCTTCCGATCCAAAGGTGATCAGTTAAGCTCTTTGTAATAATAAAATCAAATCTTCTTATTCCAGATAATAATGCTAAAATAATCTATTCTTGCAGTTATGCTGGTGTTTCATGAAATATAGTAACATCAGCAACGAATAATATATGTTTCAAGTTCTAGAAACTGCTTTTGTAATGCATACCGCAATGAGTATTTTTGATTCATCTTTTGAGAAAGGGTAGAGAAAAATTTATCCTCCCTTTAGATTTGTCTCAGTTTCGTTCACAGCTGTAACTACCGAGGCATGAGTGATGCCGAATAATGATTCTGATTTTGATCTCTGTTTATGGAATGATATGTAAAGTATTTTTCGTAGACAATTGCGTAGATTTGTTCCGCTTATAGCCTGTGGCTCAGTGAGGAGAGCAAGGGCAAAATACGTCACTCCTCATCTTTCCTAGTAAGCCTCATTCCCCTTCCATACTTCCAGGTATTTAATGGTCAAGGGGATGAAGTTCCAACCGGCTTTCTGGTTGAATGTTTTACAAACAGAAATCGCTGTGTTAAAGATGTATGCATAACTCAGAATTTCCTTATTTTTCAACTCAACTGTTTATGGATATCATGTGGCACCTTCCCTGGCATCACGTTGAAAATCCAAATCACAAAGAATGCGAGGAATGCAGCAGAATTTAAGACACCAAGAAAGGAGACATGGAGAGATAAGAGAAAAAGAAGAGCAGCGGGGAAAAGGAGTGATGAATGGAAGGAAGATATTGAGAGATAGCCCTCGTAGAGCAAGAGTTCGCCCAGCTCGAAAAGCGGACCTACCTTTTACTTTACATTCCCATTCCCAGGATTAATTGCGCCGCCTTTCTTGCCCAATTCCAACTAGCTGTGAGTGAAATGCGCGTTAATGGAACATGAGTACTCGCTAAATTGCCCCACAATGACTTCCTTTCGCAACTATTCTCTTCGCATCGCTAGCTTCGAAAATTTGACGCGATTCATCCGCAACTGAACAAGAGAGTCTAACAAGAGGGAAATTTCCATAATTGTTATTGTGAGATATATTTTCGGGGCAATCAAAACATAATGCATGCAAAGTTAGGGCTAATTATTGAAGAACCTGACGCAAAGTGAAAAAAATAGTTACTGTGTGATAAAAGAAAAGGAACTTGGCGTACAATAAGTAAGAGATACAGAAATTCTTCAAGCGCCGAAATCGGCCAATTGCCATCGGGCAATTCCCAGGAAAAAGGTTATCACCTAAGTGGTCGCCATTTTCCAGAATTTCCCGATGCGTATTTCAAGAGCTAGGCTCCCATCGTCAGGGGGGTCAAATACTGAATGGGTATTCTCATTCAGCATTTGACTAATTTGATTAATTTGAGATATTGTTTCCGATTAAAATAAAAAGTGTCCGGAAATCTAAATATATGAGCTGAGTTAACACTTTCTATAGGGACAGTACCAGAGCTACCACGAGGTGAAGTCTTCATAACAATCTTAAGAATACGTAACTACTGTTATTCCTTGGAAAATAGCTCGTAATGCAGCCAAAGTCAGCAAGAAAAATAAGCAGCAAAAGATGTGCATAAATAGCTCAACTTTCTGGGATGTTAATTGGGATACCTTCGGGAGTTGTACAACAAATCCCTTCTTCACCGCGGGGAGCATCTGTCCTGCTATCGCCGCTTGCCCATCTCGTTAGAATTCCTCCACCTTCCTTAAGAAATGCCATCACCGAGGAAAAATCTCCATACTTCTACACTAAAGATACTCCTCGGGACATTGACTTCCGAAGCAATGAGAATGACTTGTTGAGGTATCTTTTTCTACTTGGCCACACGCGCACTCATGGGCACTTCTCACCTGCTTGAGTGTCGTTTTAATTTTCCCCTTTTAGGTGATGCATCAGACTGTTCAGCGTTTTTCAGGGACAGAGGCGTAAACAACTACCTTTAATACTTTTTATTCGCGATAATTGTTAGTCTGCTGTCCAAAAGTAGCAACTGGTGTGTCTACAATTTGTTTTTAAATGTGAGGAAATTGGTCATTCAGCCAAATAGCGAAATATCATAGCTAATATTTTTGATTAGGATGTTACTTAGGACCATTTTTAATTGTATTATCATTTATTTGCTTATGTATGCACTTTCAGCCTTATACCCAAAGGAATTGTCTTTTTAATTCACAATTAAAAGTAAATAATAAAGCATGCTCAAAGTGAATTCGAATTTTTCCTTTCTCATCTCAGTATTGTTATGTTGCATGTTTCATACGAAATACATCAATTTTCTCATGCGGAAATTAACTTTGTAGGTGAAATTTCAATAAATAATTCACTGAAATATTCCTGTATATCTCAAAGATATTTAGTGTATAACTCCTTGACTTAGTTTTTACCGAGATATATGTATATATCATTCTCAATTTAACCACTTGAAAGAAAATTTTGCAGATAAAATCAGGATATTAATGATATGCTATTCTGAAAAATATAAGAATGTATGTATTTATTTCCATTGAAACTTGACTATTCATTGCCATTATTCTTTGATATGCAAATCATCTCTTGAAATAATTCATTTAATTCTCATCGTGATGCATGACGATGAATTCAGCTATTATTTAGTATTTGTTAAGACATTCCTTCTCAATATTCCCGCGGTACAGTGGTGTAAAGTGAATTAGCTCTTTTTCCGCCACATTCGAACGTAGCAAATTCTTCGAATTGCGCACTTTAGGATGCGCTTCAAAATATTTCGTGGTTAAATAAGATGCTAAAATATATTATTCCTCTTTTGGTATTATTTCAATGGAAATTTAGGAAAACAAGCCTTGGCTAAATGTGTCGCCAAGATTGAATAAAGCCGCGGAAATCAAAAGGTTTAGAAGTAGTTGTCTAGAATGTAACTTTTATAGGAAACACCTGCTTTCTCCTATTGAACGATTTTATACGCTTGGAGGGGTAAGACAAAAGCATGCGTAAAGGCATCCAAAGAATTTACACCAACGCCGCAATTATAAAAGGAGCAGCCAAAACAAACCAATAGTTTACAAAAGTGTAGAATATTAGTAACTATTTCACCAGAAACAACCGGAGTGTCCGGACATATCGACGTATCTCTTAAAGATGTAAAGCTCTTCGAAAGCGAAGCATCTATTTTCATTGCCGTTAGCCGTTTCATTAATCTTTTGAACGACGATATTTAACTGACGATAATTGGATTCTTGATTTCCTTATAAGTCAATCCTTCTCAGGTAGTTTCGTTTATTTTGTACATCTCCGTAATTTAATGAATTCAATTAATTCTGATGAGATAGCGTGAGCGAATCTCAACATAAGCTTGGGTGTTTGTCCCTTTTTAATAAGCTTGCCGACGCATTCATCATAAACGGGGGTACAAAGGTCAAAAAAATAGGAGTATTTCAAGCCATAAGAAGTAATTACTAAACACTCAGGACTTCATAATCTCTGTTTTGCAAGTAACCGGTTAAACAGAATAGTAAATTTGGCTCATTTATGGTACGTTGTTAAAGTCATCTAGAATATTTCCATATCCCCAGATGACATTAACTTCCGTGTTTACAACGGTTTTGTAAGTCGGAAAACTCATAACAGGAATTGAACAGGTTGAATAACTGCCTGCCAAATGGTGATCCCGAAAGTCCGAAATATGAAGTGTCAAAGGGTGAAATTCCACGCATTACATTTTGTGTTCACAAACCGTGCACTTAGTTTTGAATATTTATCTCATCTCTCTTGCAGCGTTAATTACCGGAAGAAAACAACGCCTTATGGTCAAGACGTGTCCTTCCGTCAGCAAATTCCCGAAACCGTAAGAAGCGTCTTCAGGAGCAGTTAATAGAAATGGTAATTTTAGGAGAGTTGCTGTATGCAGTAGAAAGAATGCAAATAAAGCATATATTAAAAAATCAAATTTTAACCCTCAGAATTCTCAATAAAAGTTCCAAAGACTGTCATTGCTGATACATCAATTCATTCGCAGTGTGTGAGTAATAAAAGAAGAGAATTAAATATTTTTAACGCAGGACACTAAAAATTAAAGATAGGAAACTATCTATTCACTAAAATTCTTTATCTACCTTAATTTCTTCAGAATAATCGACAAGAAATGAAGATAATATTTGGAGATAAGCGTCTACTTTTGTAAAAACCATACCGTAGGTAAGAAACTCTTAGGAGGAGTATGAGTAAGGGAAAGGGAAAAGGGCGAGATAGGTGAAATGGAAGAGAAGAAGATAATGGAGAAGGATAAGTAGAGAGAAAATGAGGGGGGGAACCGATGGAAGGACAGGACGAGGTTAACGAAGGAAAAAGACTTTAAGTTAAGATTGATTTCTCAATTATTGTTACACAGCATACAGCCTGATTAAGGAGTTCAGATCGATTCCATATTGATCAATTTATTGGAAATAAAAGAAAATATTGAATGATAAAATTGGCAGCACTTATAAATGAATATTAGTAAAGTGCAATCCTATAAAACACAATTTTTATTTTACATCCGGAATTTTCTTTTTTTCTCAGTTCGAATTTAGCTATACATAAAATGAGGATAGTACACACGAGACGCCAGTAAGCCTGAGTCTCGTATCATTATCACAGAGGAAACTTTTTAGTTTACCATCTTCACAAAATCCTATCAAGTATGTTTGATCGTCGGATATTTTAAGTAATCTGTGCAAGATTTTAACAACAATATTTCATAAATAAATATATCAAGATTATTATAATCTTGAATATTTATTCAAGAATAATTATATTCCGTAAATTTTTATTGAATGCATTAAAAACAAATCAAAATCGCATGCTCTCTAGAAATCTCGAGCACTGAACGATAACGAATTGAAGATATCGCCAACGTAATAAATTCTGGACGGTAATCCCATTCAAGAGCAAGAGGCCGTTGATCATCTTCTCCATTTCATCTTTTTTATCATCATTACCTGAACGCCTTGCGTGGAGATGCACGCATTCCTTTTTTCCTTCAAGCTTTCGAAGAACTGAACCAATTAGGGCTATATCACTCTCTCGCATATCTTTTCTCTTGTTAAATGATACATTCGACAAGAGACAAAGAGGGGTTTAACCAACAACCAATCATATTACAACCATAGTGACATTAGCTTATTTTAATACCCTTCTACTTGAATAAAACACTAAATTAGGTAAATAGAATACCATTTTTGTATTAATCATCATTCTAATTAATTTGCACAATTCTGCTTAGTATTTATAAGCGACTATAGTTAATTATAATTTAGCTACCATAGTTCCACATCTTAATACATTATCTTTCAACAAATTTATGACATTAACTTGGGGTCAATTTTTTTGTCACCTCTTTTTTATTAAATTACTCTTCTACTACGTCTTCCTACTACTATTATTTTCTGTTTTTAATCTCTGTTCTCCACAAACAATGCAATCTTCTTTCCGACTTTGAGCATGCTGTCATTATTAGCTTTTATCCTCAATTGACCTATATCCTCCATCTGTCAGGGACGGGTACTGTTTTTTTTATCTTTTCTGTTCTTTTCTTTAAAAGCATCCTTTTAAATCACTCCACGATGCATTCTCAGCCTGAAATCCTCAAACGTTTCTCTCACTTTAAAAGCTGCACTCCTTATCTGTGACGTTCATCTTCTTCCGAGACCTGTATTTTCTGCCTTCGCACTCATTATCTTTTCTCTTCAATCTCTTCTTTAAACGGATTTACACAGTAAGCCTGGTTTTTGTTTAGCTTTCACTCTTACTTTTCCTCTAGCTGTCTTTGTCCATCCAGATTTAGAGGGAGAAATATTCTCTTCGATAACAGATGCCTTTCAGTGTTAGATTTATTTATTAAAGATATGGCTTTCCTTTACTGTAGGGATTATTGAGTTCCCTAATGGATAAGTTTGTGAAATAGAATACATTTTTCGTTTAACTTAAATCTTGTTACCTTTGCATTTCTACCAATAGTGATGAGAACTCGTTTCCGCTTTGTTCCTAAATTTAGCAAAATTACATTTCTTACTTGGTAGTATTTGCCCATTAGGCGTAACGATCATAAAAATTCCTTAGGGAATAAAACATTTCAACTACAAGATCTCAAGTAAATAAAGCTTATCTTTCATTAAAAAGCAAAGTTGTTTTCTGTAAATATACCGTTAAAAATAACCAACTAGGAATCGCGAGAAATTATGACAGCTTAATGCCGCATAGAAATAATTTAAATATGTTCTGGTTTTATAATGCAATGAATCTCTCAGACATGTGTATCTTTTTGAATATTTTGCGCAACTTTTCTCCGTAACTCATTTCCACTCGATCATCTCTTTCGATCATTGCAGTTTCGTTGTCTTCTGACACCGCACAGCCCTTTCGTGAATTGCCCATGTTTTAATTCCATTCAATGCTCCGATGAATTGCCCTTTTCCTTCTCTCACCACTCTACTTACCCTCTTTCTCCTGTATCACTCCTCAAAATACCCAGCCTTGTCTCCCTCAACTCGAACGTTTTCTCTCAGTAATGATGAAGGTCTCATTACACAAGCGAGAGAAACACCGCGTTGCCTCGTCCTAAAGGTAGTCACTATATCTCGCTATCGGTCGATCTTTGCCCAAGGAGAGTTTTGTTCTTCGCATAGTCAGTTTGAATTTTGGGAATACAAATGATTCTTATAAGACTCGGATATTTTCAGTTGCATTAACTATCATCTTCAATTTCTAAGCAGAATCTGATAGTCTTTGGGAGATTTATAAAGGAACATAAGATTACGAAAGTTAGAATCAGCTAATTCTGAAAATCGTAAAGATAAAATTAATAAAATCTGAATTTATTTAATTCACACATGCAGAAAAGAAATGAAAAATATAGGAATACTCATAGTCATTTAAAAGCGTGTAAGTACGGCGGAAAACTCATTTATTTATCTCTTTATTGAAGACCGAAGCAGTACGAACTTCCGATCAGATAAGACACCATAATAGAGGTGAGAATCATAATATTACATCTTCGCGATAGCCGATTAAAACTCAATATAAGACATACTAAAGTATTGCACTAAAGAAAAAGTTTTTGCCCAGATTACCAATTTTCTCTTTAATTTACTGCGGTGTTGTTTCCCAATAAAAGCTATTAATTGGGATTATAACGATTCTATGGGATTTTAAGGAAAAGCTAATGATATGAGGTGCTAAAACAAGTTTTTCTTAATTCCAAGGCCGTTACTATCTCCTACAATTAATTAACTACTCAATAGAGATTACTGAGAGAAAATCTCCCTGTAATCGGATTATATGATTTATTTCAAACGGAAAACTCAACATTAGGTTCAATTAAATTAAATTTTGAAGCATCTAAGAATGGATGGTACTTCTTTATATACTATTAACTGAAAAATATTTCAAAGCATCGTAATAAACTATTTTAATTTTAATTTAGAAAATCCTCAACTTCTCAAAAACACCTGCAATTGAACTCATGACACATATCATCAAACGCATTAAGCTTTTCTTTATCTAGGAGATTTATTAAACTATCATTTAAATTCCCAATGCATGAACTATCGTCAATTATTTCTCTTGATACCATTTTTTAATAAATTTATTGTAAATATAATCCGATAAAGTAGGTAAATATCTTACAGAAAATAATTTAAAGTTCTTGATATTGATACGACGAACTTACAATTAGATGTTAGGTTTCACTGATGAATAGCACATACTCAAAATAGTTTACAATTTTTAAATAAACTGTATTTGACTGCATATGAGACCTTCTCTGCTGTCAAATACGATAATTAAACATTAGGTTGAAAAGATGAATAGAACGGCAATCGTCTCTCTTACACGATGATAAAATCCAATGGAAACTCATGCTGAGGGAGATGCAAACTATTGATCCGTTGGATTTGCCCAAGGGGATGTGAGGACAGCACAGATGCTGGACCTTCCTTCTTTATTCTCGTTCGGAAATATTCTTAAAAGACTGCAGGAGGGAGCAATAGAGAGGGAAGAGTGGAAAGAAAAGGACATATGGTGGCCTGTAACGGAATAGCGTCGGAAACACGTTTATAGTTTTGCACCTTAATGAATAGCTATGAGAATTGCACCGAATGAGAAAACCTCTCGATAAAGAGGAAGAATGGAATAAAGAGGGAAGAAAATGATTCTTCTAACGGTGATTTCGTGATAGAAATGGACCAAGACGCTCCGGTACGAGATCAGATAGGAGAAATATCAACAGCTAAGTTTTATTTATGGGACGAGCGAGAATTAAAACTCGTAATAAATCTGCCATAGTTTTCCATAGATTAATGGTTAAATGCGGCTAGCTACAATCACTATAGTACATATTTCGAGGAATAAGAATTTAATCTATTACAGTTACACTATGTATATCATTCGTAAGATGAGAAAATAAAATGAAGACACAAGAAAAAATAAAGCATCTTAGATTGCAATGATCAAAGCAGGATAGGATGGAATACGGAAGTGAGATGCAGATAATATATTTGCCGTCAAGAATAATAAACACAGTAAATACGTGGCGTAATAAGAATAAAGAAATGAAATAACTTGTCAAGGAAGGACGCTCAACTGAGAATTGATTAATGGTATTAGGTAATCTGGGATGATTACGTAGGAATAGTTCGAAATTAAGAAAACTTCCGTATAAAGGAAGTGACTTCTTTCGTGTTTTCTTCCCATAAAAACTCGAATGCGAATATGATAGAGAAAGAATCTAATCAATGGCCTCGACCTACATCTCTTAATTGCCAATTGCGATGTAATCTAATTTGTGTTTCTGAGACACACTTTCCGGCCGAAGATAGAATCACGGATAGATACCAAGACTTTCCATCAAGCGGAATTCGAATGCATCGCAAAGCACGTTTCTTTATTCTGCCGCCCCCTGAAGTGATTTGTTAGGTCTTTAGAAGGCAGAAGATATCTAAATTTATGCCACTATGATTGATAAACTTATTCCCGAATAAAACGATAGAGACGACTCAGCTAGTTTTCCTTGAGCTCTCGAAGAAGATTTCCTTTGTGCTACTCCGTCCTGTTTCTGATTCTCAAGTAGTTATCCACATGAAAATTGTACAACCTAATTTTGGAAGAAAGTTCTAAATTTGAGGACTTCATTTTAATGAAAATTATTATTAGTTCTCTCAGAGATTGCGGACAGATCTGTGGATACGGTTTGACCTTTTGCTGAATTTTGTTGAGTTTGAAAGTTAGGACATTATCAAATTCTCTTTTCGACTTGTGCGGATATGAGGCTTGAATAAATTCTTTATTTCTCTTTAACTTTCAAGAAGAAAATGATGAAATCAATTGCAGTGTTAAAGCAAATAGCAAAGTTATCTTAATTATTGCTCCTTATACTTAAATATTCTAGCTTTATCAAATCTGGATTAGTTTTAAGACGAAAAATATGTACTGAAAATATTACTTGAAATTGGGAAGTCTACATAAAAATATTGACTGTAAAATCTTTAAAATCTTTGTATTTAGTCTCACTTCTCCTAATTATGAAACAGATCCGATTTGAAGAATACAATCAATACAGTAAAAGCGAGGAATGTACCAGAAGAAACATTTTGGGGGAGGAAAAAACAAGTAGAATTTATTAGTTACGAAAAAGATGTTAATTATGAAAACGAGAAGAATGGAAAGAAACTTAGGGAGTGGTAGTGTAGAAAGTGCTGAACAAAACAATCATGGGAAAGAAAGGAGGAAGAAAGGAAATAGAATGGTTCCGAATGTAAATAAAGGAATGGCCGGATTTCGGAAAACAGAAAGTAAATATAGTAATGGGCCAAAATATGTCATTTATTAAAATTATACGGAAGCTGAACGCTAATTCTAGCCCAAGAATTCAAAGATATTTCCATATAATTATCATCTGAAATTTTAAAAGTTTACTGATATAATTCTAGATATTCACTTCATAAACAATGAACCAAACTGAATGGAATATTTGAATAATATCATCTTTACCTGAAATAATCCTTTTAAGGGATCAATTGTTTCTTTCAAATTCATAATAAGCTGAGAAAATTCTAAAGACAATAGTCGACCAAAGATTTTATACATGTTAATTGTATTCATATGAAAGATTATATGCAAAATTTTGATAAAGAGGCCTATAATTAAAGTAAAATTCGGCAATACGCAGGCAGAAATCCTACTATGGACGTGACACTCAGCAGCATTATAGCTGAGAACCTTTATTTACCTATTCACCATGAAAAATGACTTCTCATAAGTAAGAGGACGTCGGTTCTATTTGATTCATCCTGCCTTATGTAAGTGGGTTTGATAATTCTGTTCATGAATTCTACTATACGGTACCTAATAGGTTGGGTGACTTAAACTTCTTTCAAAATTTGAGTAAAAATTCTTCAACTGATAGAGGAAAATTCCTAGATGAATTATGTCAAACTTTGGCAATTAAATTCCTTCGCGAGCTGAAGCGTCTGAATTTAATTTCCTTTGTATTATCTCCTTTATTTCCAATCCCCCGAAGTGGTCACTCCCTACGTGCCAATGGGAGCGCTTTTCGTGATCCCGTTATATTTATTTTCTTATTTTTCCCACACAATTTTCCCCCTCCTCAATGTCGCCCTAGCTGCATGGTCTAACGGCGTCTATCGAATAATTGTATTTTTCTGTTCATTCTTGATGATCTCAAACATACAATCTATTCGTCGAAGGGTTTAGTAAATATACTCGAGTTGTTTGGTCATTTTACAGGCATAAGTACCCTACAGTAAATAGACAAGTCTTTTAATGTTGGAGCGAGCTCCCTCTAGGACAACAGTTCCTGATTAAGGCTATTGAAGCAATAAAAATTAATACCATTAATAACCATAAACTGTTATTTTTATCCTGTAATTAATTAAAAGTTTACCTGAATATCGCCGATATAACACTTTTATAAATTATACTTTTAAAGTTTAACGGATATGAATAATAAGAATTATACAGTTATATAGAAATAGAAAACTGAGATTATTGTTTTTTAGTATTTTTAAATTAGGGATTTTAATTTTTGGTTAGTAAATGAATACCAAAACTTTATATTCATATTCAGAGTTGATTGAAAGACCCCAGACTCAATTTCATCAATTTAAACGTGATCTAGATAACATATAAATGACAAAGGTAGTGGCTGTTTATGAAGAATTTATGTTTCCTTGACGAACAAACTATATTTTCCCGGTAACTACAGCTAAAACCTTGCAGTGAATAAAATTTGTGCGTGTAAGAACTTTTTGTCATGTTGGATCGTGATACTTTTACTTAAAGGTGTTTTTAGAGTTATTTAGTGCAACTGAAACAAGAAAATTGTGAATTTCGTTAGTTGCTTCAATGAATTATAGAAACCTAATTGCTTAGCTAAAACTGCATATTAGATATAGGCATTTCTCGGAAACGCCTCGTTATGAGAAGAAAACTTGCTCTAATTAATCCTGACCTATAAAATTGTTTCTATTCGCGCTGATACATTGAAAAAATAACACTGAACAAAAATAGAAAGCCACTCATTTTCTGAATTACAATTTCAGTGATAGTTAGTGATATAGTCAGTAATTCATACTATGTGTTCAAACAGGTTGCATATATTAGAGTGTCTGTATTAACATGGAATTTGCTTATCCATTGGACTATAACATCAAGAGCTAGAAGAAATCAATATCAGTTCAACCAAATGATAAATAATATTGCCTTACCTAATTAATACAAGTGATTTATTAGGTCCGTTTCATTGATTTGTAACCAATTTCACGTGTAGTCATTAATATTTAATTTTTTATTCCTTCTAATAACAATTTTTTCATGCATTAAAGCGAGAGATAAATTTAAATGATACAGCATATAGTCTTATCAACTGTGTCATCGAGTCATCGAATATTACTGATGTTCTATGTCGCATTCTGGTTATTATAATAGTGATTTTTCATATTCAGCTTCGACAGTTTCATTAACATTTTCTGGTAGTATCAATTGCTCTCCATTCAATTTTAATCCTAGCAACTAATTTTCCTCTTGAACTACTTCCAGCCTACTCACCTGTTTTCCACTAAGGGCTCCTCTCGTATTCGGGTCCTCAAAAACCGTTGTCACGCATTGAAGATCCTTCTTCTCCGCCTCATAGATTTCCATGAGTTGTCGCGCGAAGAAAATTCACCAAAAGCCCTTCTGGAGCAAGAGTGATATTACTTGCCCTTCGCCACAAGGGTAGATCTAATAGGAAAACGTCCAATTTCTCTCCATCGGTAAGAAACGGAGTTGTGGCGGAAGACGAGCGTTAAAGTCACCAAGAAAACTCTCAGATATTTCGATAACGAGCGTTGAAATCACCAAGAGAACGCCCCTCGGTTGGGGAAATTGTACTTTTTAATCGTTTTCTTCAAGTACTGTGGGATGTTTGGTCAATCATCAGCACGCATCCCCGGGGGAATGAGCCACAAGTGACCGGCGTCGTCGTAGCGTGAGGGCGCTGGTTCCTACGGACCCTCGGGTTTCTGAGTCTCGGAAGTCCTTCCGTGGATATAAATTGCCTCGTTCTGTAACGGTTGGAAACGAACTGACTATCGGATGCTCTGAAGCAGGCCATCACGCTGCTTCACCCCACCCACTTTCCCCCTTCTCCCAACTCTCTCCTCCGTTCCCTCCACCTGTTACCTCTTTTCTCAACCCTCCACTCCACCTCCCGAAGGCGCCACCGGCGATCTCATTTCGTCCTTATTTTCTCTGGTCTTAAACCGCATCAGTGCCATACCGGTTGGAAAGTGCTCGACGACGCCGGTACGTGATTCCGATGGACTCACGATTCGGGAAATTCGAATATGAGGGACGTGAGACGCAAAAATGTGGTTTCCGGAGAGAGGAAAGATTCTCCTGAAAGTACTTAAGAGATGCTTTTGAGTTGTATTCCTCGAGAAAAATTCTCCCATGATTTAATCTGTTCCAATGTTTTGTATATTCGTTGTTATTTTATATTCGTCACTGTGCATACTTATGTATTGGTTTTGAGTTCCGCAACGTACAATCGTTTTTGAAGATTTCTAATATGTACTTATTTCAATATTGCTGCAGTATAACAAACGTTAGGTATGAGCCCCTTAACCTCTTAACATCATCTCCTAAACATTTTACATACATCCTATATTTTACATGTAGCCAACATATTTCCAGCATTAACTAAATACAACCCCAAATTTACAATAAATTTAGTCCTAACTGTCGAGCATAACCATCAACCCTATTACATAAATCTTTAGGGATAACAACAGTGACAAATTTAACATTATTAGCCAATAAAAGATTGAGCTTCGCAACTTCTAATCCGTCATCACTATACATTATTTACAATAAAATTACATACATTAAAATTAAAATCTAGCAGTTAATGTATCACTTAACAGATTCTGATTTTCATCGTAGTATATATTGCATCAATCGCATTATTTTTTCAATTTCATTTTCAGCATGCGTAGACTTAGAAGTTATTACTTTCATGTAATCTCGCCGATACTTTATTTGTATTCTTTATCCACGAAATAGCTATTACCGAGTGCAATCGCCATTAAAATTAATATAGGTTAAAATCAATGCACTATTCATTGAAAGGAGAAAATTATTTTAAGCTAATCCACGCCAAGTCTATAGTAAGAAGTAAAGGCTTTGTGTCAGAAAAGTTAGATACATTCTACTAACAATTAAGTGATCGGTTTTCTGCTCGACTAAGAAAGTATTCCGCCAGTAAGAAAACTGAGTCTAGCCTTCTTTGTGATGTAATATTTTAGCTGTTTCATGACTTTCAGGACCAACTGCTTAAGGCCGCTATCTACAAGATACATATTTATCTTTTTTCCGCGAGAGAATTATTTCCTTCGAGGAGTGATCTCTAATTATTTCCCACCTCTCTTGACAGTAACCGCCTGAGGAAAGGACTGAAAAAGCGCGAATATATCCGAGAAAGACAAAAAAGTGCGAAGGGATTCAGAGCCATTTTATGCTGGCAATGAAATCATCGGGTACGGAAGAATGCAGAAGAATGAAATACCGGATGTGAAATCAGAAAACTGAAACTAAGAACAGAGGAAGCTAACCTACATAAATTTGTTCAAACTGAATGTAGTAATACTAATAAATATAACAATTTATCAAAATTTGAACAGTAACTAACTCTATACTTGAAGATTTTTAGAATGTGTAAGTGTTGAATATGCTGTGGTAATAAATAATAGAATCTGAGATGATCTAACAAAGTTGTTGAGCATTTAAAATGTTGAACAGTACACGTTCTCGCCCAATATTTCAATTCGAAGAGCCAATCCATTGCAGTCATAAAAACTAAAGTATAATTTTCGGAATACATCCAATCTGGCGGTTGGTGAGAAAATAATGAGAGACCTCTAAATCTGATAAGCATTGTAAGATAAGTTATCCTTCATGTAAGATAAAATTCGTATTTTTAAATTTGGGTCTCTCTAAAACTTGAATATTTCCATCCATTCTATCTCCGAAACAGAACGGCTCCATCAAAGGTCTTGACTTAATCACTGGAGGAAAACGCATTAGCAAATCCACCTGTGAGATCGACAAATATATAATGGAAGTAATTATATTCTGTCGTGAGTATACGAGTGACTCATTAGATCAAAGAACCTTACGAATTTCCATAAATTTAAATTAATCAAATGCATTAGAAAAGGAGGATTTCATTGCGAAGGTTAAAAAAGGTTAATCATACTGCAGAAAAAAATGACGGCCATGGAGAAGAGGATTTGAATCCATTTTTTAATTTCAACCCAAACTTCAGAAATGCTTAAAATTTAAGTGTTACTGTATTCACAAATATTTAAAATCCGAATACATACCAATAATGTGCTTTGATTAAAAAGCGAATAAGCTTATCACTGATACGATTGAGGTTATCCACAAATACTGCTTAATCCAATCTTTACTTTGACGGCAGCTATAGATTAGAAAGTAGTATGAAATAACATGCAATCTACAACTTTCGCACTTTTCAGACATACAATATAAGAACGATATGGAGATGAAGATTATAAGGTTGAGTTCATTAATCATATAATCAAAATAAACTTCGAAAATAACTGAATTCATAGTCATAGAGACTACTTGATTGATGTCATCGTATATTGCTTTAAAAAGGGCCGAAGAGACTTTATCGGCAAAATTAAATACTCTAAATTAAATGGGGCCGGGTGTATTTCTTAAAGCATTTGGCAGGCGTGACTCTTTCATTTACTTGGAAGAGTACGAATCCATCACTAGAAATATATACTTATTTTTTTCCAAAACATGATAAATATATCCCAATCTATTCATATATATTTTTCTATTTGAGATTCATGAAATTCAGGATAACGAACTTGTATGTTGGCTGAAACAAATGACCAATTTCTAGTAACAGAATGAAACAATCTAAAAGTCTTTCAATATCCCTAATGCCTTATCTCTAAGAGTATTTTACATTTAAATGTACTTGGTAACGCCTCTAACAGTAAATTTAATTCCATTGATGCTTTAGCATGGGAATAATTTTAATTTTCATGTACATTCTACGTTCCATTGATATTTCCTATATATTACCGAGTTAACTGCGCAGAGTATGCGGTAGGCCTCATCTTGTATTTATTTACAGAGGTTTTGTTTGCTGAACGAGAGTAGTGGGGTCAAATGTGTACTTAAACTCAACTTCTGCGGCCATTTAAACATTTCCGCGGCGGCACAGAAAAAAGTTGAAACGCCTCTACTGCGGATTCGATGGATACAAATCTTCATTTCGCAACCTGAATGGAGTACCACCAGCCACTGAGAGAATAGCTTCCTTTTCATTCTAAAAGAAATACTCATCCTTGTGAGGAAGGTAATCGCTGGATTTATCTTCGAGAAAATATTTTTATGTCAATCTGTTAGAGATACATTTAGTTTTTTCATTTGATAAAAGAAGAGAAGAAATGTATTTAAATGATTCCAGATCGATCGTCATTACCGAATGCGTTAATTACCATTTTGGAGAGATAATATATTCTTAAGTCATAACGCACGAGTATATGTGAACAGTCATCGTGAACTTCTTCCTGCAAAACAGCAGTCATTTCCCTCAGTAGAAAAAATGAATCATCGAGTAGCCGAGAGAGTCTACCATCCTCATATTTTTACCCATTGATAAAAATTTATTTCCTTTTCATGATGGTTCATGAAAGAGAAGAAGCTCTCCATCCTGACTTCTGCTGCACTCATTCCGAGAGAATACCATACTCCAGATGAAGTGTTCTCGGGATCTCCACCGGGTCAGTTAAGTCGCTGCCCATATTTCAATGGCTAACTCCGCCATCGTCCTCAAAGGATGCTGAGCGTCTCAAGTTGAGCCACTCTTCTCTGAGGACGATGGCAGAGTTAGCCATTGAAATGTGGGCAGCGACTCAACCGATGTGGTGGAGATCCCGGAAAACTTTATTCAGTTCATAAACCAGAAAAGCATGATATTCTACATCAACACTTTACTCTACTTAGAGATCAAGGCTACAGTCGGTGGGGTCCAGTGTATTTATAAGACAGGCTGTTAATAAAATAAAGAGTTGAATTCTGATGCTGTCATATATTGGGAGTTTTATTTACATTACTTCAAAAAGTCTCAAAACTAAATTTAGACGAGCAACATTATTTTCGCCACGGAATTCAATTTTATTATTAAATATTTAAATTTTTCTGCTCTTAGATATGTACCCCGTTTTCCGTATCGCAGATAGGGCACTCATTATGACTTTTGTCTCTAATCTTAAGCTGCCAGGTATGTCTGTGGAAAAATAAATCTTTGCTACAGCTAGTTCTTCCTGAATTTATCTGATAGTACCAGATCGATTATGCAATAGGGTGGACGCATAACATCTACTATGTCCTCCGAGAACGTTTTATTTCTACATTTATAGAATGAGTTGAAAAATAGAGCATTATTGAGCAAGTATCAATATCAATTTCCATCACAAATTTCAAGAATCATTTGGTGGAAGGTAATAGTTACTTCCTGTTTCACTTGGAGGGAACTTGAAAATTTATTCTCATCGAGTTTCAAGTCAGAAAAAAGTATTTAATCAAGTAAAAGATACTCCATGCCTGATAACTCTCCATTTTCCTCAAGATCCACGGTTTATAGCCCATGAATACAAACAAGATTAGCCCGATTTCGAAGGAAATGTCTCAATTAATATTCGCATGTTTTCTGACGGACGAGCGAAAGCTACACACGAGCATTAATGTAAATGAGCCATGATTCTTTCGAAGAATATCAACGCATGACCTTTACTAAAAATAGCGTTATCGACGTACCTTCCACTTCCTTTCTCTTTCACCGAAAGCGAGTTGACGACTAGACTCAAAAGAGTTATATTCTTCCAAATCTTATAAATGATAAATTATTCGCTACGTTGAATAATTAATCCGTGAAATTGCTTTCAATTTCTTTTGATCAGATTCGGGCCGGTATTCAGTCAAGTAGAAATGATTTCCTTTCTCCTTGTCTTTCTCGATTTTTTACTTTTTACGGTCTGAAATTCATAACAAAAACAAATATTAGTTTCATTTTGCACATAAACTTTTCTTTCGAGCAATGAGACGATTGGTACGATTTATGTTTATTTAAAAGTTAATATCGGAGATACATTAAAATTTATTTCATGTATATTTTAGCGGTAGAATTAGTTAATTGCTATTCCTTTGGAAAATAGGTTGGTCGTCGAGAGAAATGAAGAATTTAATCCATAATTAAAACTGTGAAATACCTGTTTTATTTACTTGTATCTGCTATCAGTCTTCCTGTAACATTCTCCTGTAAAAAATTCATCTCGAAAACTTTTTATTTTACTCGAGGTTTCACTGATACTACACAATCAGTTATGTGAAAATGATTTTGTTGTGTATATGGTTTAGGTACAGATATCCTCAAGGACTATTACAGCATCTATTATCGAAGAACAATAATGATACTGTATAAAAGTAAAAATTAATCATTTCCTTTTTCCTAAGCATAGTTTTCTTATCATTCGATCATGCTTTTTGCGACACAGACGACAAAGATATCCATGAAGACAAACTTTCACGATAATATATAACAAGTAGGTATATAATTAAGGGAAATGTTTACTAAATATGCAGTTAATGCAGTAATTAGAACAGAAATTCTGAAACTATGACCATGCAAATTTTTATTTTATCGCATTTGAATTTGAATAGTATTTTTGCGAATAAATTACACGTTTTTGTATTTTACTGTTTAAATGAATCCATTTTAATGATTGATTTACAAATTAACCCAAAGAAATAAAAATTTGATTTCTCAAGAAGATATTCAACAGCAAGAGCAATTATACTCAGATTTTCTAGTTGAATATACCGCATAACTGAAATATCATATATAAATCTTTCTTATGACAATTGTCTTACGCCCGGGCAATTTTGAAATTGCCGCAAAAGGAATATAACAGCTTAAAGACCGAAGCTGTTAAGAGGAATTTGGTAATTTTTTTTAGTAATTTCTTTAATGTTGAAGCTGTTGCCTGGCGTCGCGACCCAGTGTTTCAGAAGAGTATAAAGTGCCATCGAAAGGCATATATCCTCTTAGTGACTGAGAAAAAGTCATATCCGCTTGTAAACACAAACAAATTCAAATGAAAGGTTCGACGCGCTCAGCAATCCGTAATGTACTGTTTTTAATTGGGTCATCGATTCTTCGGGTACTTTCACCCATCGTGTTTTTATCACTTTTCACAAGATGTAAAAGGGATATTTCTGTCATGAGTTCAGCAAGTCGAGTGTAACATTAAGCCGGGTTTTTACCTTTTCCTCTGCTGGGAGAGCAGCTTTTAGCACGAACCAATGGGGCTGTACGAGCTTACATTTCTTCTGGTTTGCCATCTTAGTGCTAAAGGAACATATATATACGCTGACATAAAGCAGTGTTATACGCTGGGTTTTTTTTGTCCATAATCCCACTTGTTTACAGTCTCGCCTTTTTTACTTTTCAATTTGAGCTATCTAGTTAATTTTCGATGAGAACTTCCTCATAGTCCTTCTTCATAGTCGTAGTTTATCTATTTTATAGAAAAAATACCAAACATTTCAGGAATAGATTCTTCACATCATTGCATTATCATAAGGTATTTGAAAATCTACTATTTAATAGTTTAACAAGATATAAAATGTATTTCTCACTTCTTTGATTAACCTTCAGGTAAAGATGAAGCCAATTTCTAGAGTTATATTCCCTATATATATTAGAGCATGTTATCTATTATATATAGCTAACTCTCCGGATATACCTATATATATATTTATAGGGGATACGAATTCTGACCATGTTCCACAAGCGCCGTCGACGTCAGATTTTTACGACATACTGACCCCACCCCGTAGATGCCAGAATAATGCAGAATTCGACGCTAGGTGTCATGGGTTCGATACCAGAATGTCCCAAAAATCGCAATTTTCCCATAAGAATGCATTGCACGGATTTTTGAAAATTATTTTGAGGCACTTGTCGATAAGATAGAGGAACCAAAATCTGGGAGGTTGAATTTGAGGTAGTCTTCTATTTTACGAATGGAAGAAATGTTACAAAATGATCGTGAGTTCGACGCCAGGTGGATGCAAAATTCTTCCATAAGAAATGCATTGCTGCAATTTTTGATACTTTTTTTCAATGCCGTCCCGATAAGCTGGAAGGATAAAACCCGGAATGGTGAGAGAGGCGTTTGAACACATTCTTTCATGAATTTCACCGTTTCTCTAGTGGTCCTTGGTTCGATGAGAGACGGTCATTCCGATTCCACCATGCATTTCAAACGGGGAAAACGGAATCTTATTTTGGGACCTTCCCGATAAGATATTGAATCGAAACTTTGAAACAAGTCAGAATGGCACTTATCTAATATTAATATTTTTAACTTTTATCAAGGAAGGGTCCTGAGTTCGACGCCAGGCGGTCTTATGCGCGATATTTTGCTATCCGTTTTGAGGCCGTTCTCGATGTTATAGAGCAATCAAAATCATGGTGTTTGCAGATGAGATGGTCTTCCATAGTACCAAAGGAAGAAATGTTACCAAATGACCGTGTGTTCGATGCCAGGTGGGCTCGAAATGCTTCCGTAAGAAATGCATTGCTGAAATCGATTTTTTTTCAATGCCTTCCCGATATGCTGGAAGGATAAAACCCGGAATGGTGACAAAGGCGTTTGAAATCCTTCTTTCATGAGGTTCACCGTTTCTCTAGTGGTCCTTGGTTCGATGCAAGAACGTCATTCCGATTCCACCATGCATTTCAAACGGGGAAAACGGAATCTTATTTTGGGACCTTCCCGATAAAATATTGAATTGAATCTTTGGAACAGGTCAAAATGGCACTTATCTAATATTAATATGCTATTGTTTCGCACGATCGGGTCCTTAGTTCGTCGCCAGGCGGTCTTTTGCGCGAAGTTTTCAAAATTGATTTGAGGCATTACTATTAGTACTTGGTGCGATACTGCATTCAACTGATAGCTTGCAGTATGCAAGCAACTTTTACTCGTATTATATAATTTTAATTATATAATATAATATTATATTATGTTATAATATATAATATACACGTAGAGTACTGCAAACATTAGTTGTAATGTTTTCTCTAAATTACACTTCCTAAACCTAGATTCATTAATTCTTGTTAAGTCAACATATTCCCACCATTCTCCTATCCTACGTCCTCATTAATTCCCTCAGCAAAAAAAATTAGGACGAATGAATGGTCGGGATTTTTTCTAGTATAAAAAGGTGCCGAAAATAGCGGTTGTTATTAAGCTAAGTCTCAGAGTCTCTCACGCCATCTTTTCATCCCAGAAGCAACAGAATATTTGTCGTAGAAACTTCCTCTCCAACCGAGTACGAATATCTTTGGATCGTGAAAAATCTTGGCATTTAATATCTTACTACGGAAGTGAACTGCATCTCACATATTTTACTCTCCAGACATGAGATTGATACTTAAAGACTCGTTAATGAGAATGTAGGATACAATTTCTCCGATTTCCAAACCTGCCCCTCTTTCTTTACATATCATTAAAAATGATGCATACATCTCATCTCATAAACTACATATATCACTTAGAGCGTCTGCCATGTCCACAGTATTTGAAGAACTCTCATAAATAAAAATTACTACGCTAACTTTGCTCTTTCCTTTACAAAACGTCACTAAATGAAAGAGGTGGGAGAAGTTGATAAGAACTGAAACTTTCATAATCGAAAAGAAAACATTGCAATAATGCAAAATTAAAAATCCTCGTTTAACTTGTGCAATTCGTTCCCCATCAAAAGGAAAAATTGAAACGAGATTGCAGGTGGTATGTAACACTCTGATACGGTATTTATCTCGGTGCTACGAATTTCAGGGTGTGTATGATTATTAAAATTTTGTTTTATCATTATTTCCAGATTCGTAATCTTTGAATCTTTGCCTATGGATAGGCAGGATGGCAAATTTAATGAATATCATCTCCATTTAAATTTACATATTTCTGTACAAAAATGTGTATGAGGTACATGAGTCAGCACAGCACTTCCTAAAAATGAATTCCTCTAAGTTATAATTGCTCGACCGACGTGCTTCCTGTTTTCTTATCCGCTGGAACGGAAACGATTACCGCTATATTGTACGTTACGTGAACAATATTTGTTTATGTTGAGCATTTCAAATTGCGTGCTTTCCTTGACATATGGAATTACGGGATATAAGTAAAGAAACTACTCGGGCGGTGGGTGACTGTGACGTGAAGACGTTTCGCTCCGGCAGCCCACCTAACGCTATCATAAGTAAGTTTGTCCAAGCAGTCGTACTGGATGGCAAAACCGACCATCGTAACGAGAAAGCGTTCTACTTACTCTACGAGTTAGGTATCGGACCAAGGGTCAAGATGGCTCACACCTTGACCCTAGGATCGCCTGCAAATACGAAAATGAAGATCTGGTTAAGATGCAAGCACGAGGTCATCCCCACCTTTCCTATTGGTTCTTCGCCAATGATGTCGAGAAAGTAAAACAGGAGTCAGGAATAGAAAATCGTCTGAAATCATCTGAGATATAATTGATAGGGTGACTATTCTTACACCTATACACCTAAACCAGTTATTAATTCGAAATAACTCGGTAGCACAAACATTTCACGTGATTGATAGTGGTGTTGCCGTAAATTTTTCGATAGATCTATCTTGTAGACAAAAAAAGACGTGCAAATTAGTAGGACCATTTTATTATGTTAACTAGAAGAAGCGTGAGAAGACAAACGCCCAAGGCGTCATTAAGTTGACTGGGCTACAAAGCTCTGGATTTTAAATTAGAAAATTGCCCTTCTAAGATAAAAAATTTCTTGTATTTTAATATGAGCTTGATTTCGGACCATCTTTCATATTCATAATTGTTCATAGGATTGTTTGAATTTCACCGCCGGAAAACTTCGTACCGTGTCATATTTAATGATAGAAATAACACCTAGGGTTGATAACTTAATAGTTGGAGACTGTAACGTGAGCTACGATAATTCAAAATCTTCCTTCAGAAAAAAATATTGAAAATTCTACCTTCCGTTAACTAAAATTCTAGGGTTAAAATTTCTTCATAAAAATATGTCATTATAGTTTCTAAATCGCAGAGAACAAATCGATGAGATTTCAATGTACAATTGCAAAAGATTGTTGCAATAGGTCGGTGACTGTGGCCTGAAACCGTAACACTGGTTATTTTTTCGTGCGATATATGATATATCTAGGTTCCACGAAGTGAAGGCTGATGCAGTCGATTTTAAATTCAAATAGTATTTGCAGAAGGTAAAGCAAACTAAAATAATTCGGATTTTGCCAAATGATTGATCGTATGTAAACTCTTTTCTTTTGTTTCTAAAATAACCATCTAAAATGTTAAATCGATTGTCTATAAATTCGGTTCAAATGCCGTCTTTAATGATGCTTAATAGGCAAGAGAAGAGTGAGATAGTATTTCCTTGCTCTTCCGAATAAGCTGGAATGCTGTATGTCCACATGAGTGGGGCTCAATGGTCCTATGTATAATGATTAATTACTTAAATTAATTTTTTCTCATCTACCTATGTAAAATATTTTTAATGTCATTCAATAAGGACGGACCCACATGAATTCCACACCTTATAATTGCTCATTTCATGATCCTTATATTTTTACAGCCAAAAAATGAGACAAAGGTAACTGAAAGATTCATCTCACTCTTCTATAGCAGGAGGTGAGGGGAAAATAGTCAATCATAATATTGTAGCAGGACCAATACGTCTTAAATATTTCAAATTTGAGAAAAAGCGTGAAAGACGAATTTGGATGCGTGAACGGGAATTGCTGTCCTGGACGTTTGAGTGCCACGGTTGAGTTGCGTCCCTGGTGCAGGAGAATTGCGTGCCCCAAACAATTACGTCCCTGAAAATATGAGTCGCGAAGTTGCCAATTTTTACGCGAAAGAATCTCTCATATCTGAGAAGGGTATTATTTCATTTCACTATGGTGGGTAGATACAATTATTATTTATAATTCCAATCCTAATTGTTCATAAATACAATATGGACATATTCTTTTTTCATTTAAATATGCCACGTTGTACTTCCTTGACGAGGCCAAGGTACGGCGCTCCTGGGACGTTACACCGAGTGTTGGTGATGAGCGAATCCTCTCAAAAAAAGGACGCGTATATCCTAAAATATCTTGCATACGCGTCCGCTCAGCGAATGGAGTGAAATTTTCGAATAAACTATGCCCGAATTCGGCGATTGCCAATATTGAAGACACTTAGGGATGTAATTTTCTAGTTCTAGGGATGTAATTTTCATAAGGATCTTCGCAAGTAAAGGCGTGCCCCTTGGAAAATTCCCATGAATAAAAATGTTTGTTCTATCGGGACTCAAACCTGGATCTTCCACTTTCTGGGAGGCTACTCTAGTCCAGGGGTGAGGAACCGTTCTTCATCAGAAGATCGAATTCACTATTCGACTGCAATAGATAAGCCAAATATGGAACAATCAAGCAGCTTTTAAGTTGCGCATTGCCTACATTCAAATAGCTTTTATATAAATTTAAATGTAATAAATAAATATGCTTCGCGGGATGCTAACCGGGTCGTTCGTGTAAAATTTAATTTTTTAGAGAATTGAATTAATTAAATAGAATCGAAAAAATTATTTTTTCTATACTATTTTCAATTAGTAGCATCAGAAAGACAGGGAAACAAACTAAAATGCTTAAAAAAATTTAAATGCTTACTTCTGTTTCAGAAAATAAGCAGAAAGACCTTAATTCGGATGAAAGCCGCAAGTTTCTTCCCTTTTGCTCTATCCATATCTACCTATCGATAGATTAAACATGCCATTTCGGGAAAACTTTATAGACATAGGACCGCTGGGATGTTTGCATAAGCTGGAAAAATAGCTCAATAGGTTAAAGCAGTCGCCGGGAAAGTGGAAGAGTCTAGTTCGAGTCCAGATCACGACACTTTTTTCATGTTCCTTGCATTTCAAATTTGCTTTGGTACTGGCTGAAAATTCCTTCGTAATGATACTCCTGGGAAAGATGAACGGTGGATTTCTCTCGCACTGTACATGAAGAAGGATAAGTGTAATCGAGATTCTGTAAATAGACAAGTATTCCTCGAAATCGACGTTTTCTCACGCTTGACAGCATTCAAATGAGCTGAAAGAAAGAGGGCGTATTGAAGGCTGAGATTTCATCTTCGCGCACGTTCACTCACACCGGCAATCACACGCGGCAAAGCGACCCACTTGCTCGCAGAGGCGAGTCCTCGCCCACGTCCTTTCCATTCGGTCACCTACGCTGGCTGCAGCCAATTACATTCTATGCACAACAGGAAATATATTAATGTCACTCATCGACTATTCTCGTCACTGCACACTTATAGATATAAACCCAGTTGCATTTCTTACCGATCGACTCGCCTTACGAGAGGTGAAAGACTCGGTATGTTTTACGTCAGTATGACGATTTAGTCTATTCCTAGATTTTGATGTTACAGTTGGGATATACACGAATAACTTCCCATACGCCATTCTTAGAACTTCTTCCGTTCCTAAGATTGTCAAGGATATCTACTTTTGCGTTAATAGCCTAATGAAAAGTACTTATCCTTACTAATTTCGATGAGCTGATCACATACACAATGCATCTACAAATTGGCTTATTGTCTATTTGAGAGGGTTAATCTTTCTTAAACTTAATTTTCCTACTGTGAAAAACCTGAGAACGTAAAAGCTTTTAAAAAGATAAGTTTTCGACAATTTTCGGAAATATTTTCTCAATTTTGCGTATACATTTGCCAAAAATAATCAAAAAATTAAATTTAAAATTGAATTAAATTAAAGCTTTAGTTTCTCGTAAGTTTCAGCAATCCAAAACTAACGTGTATGAAAACACGATTACTCGAACACAACGATTATCTCGACAATACAATTTTAAGATAAATCATGATAATATTAGTGATAATTACGTCGAAGTTAGCAAGAATAAGTACTTCCCTTTTTATTTGGCTTATAAAGCCAAAATAGGGCTCTTTGTTAGTATCTACAACACATCACAGTGATTACCTGTTAGATAATACATTTGATATTCGTCCTAAAATGACTTTCATATGATGTTATGATATTGATGAATTGATTTGAAAGCAAAAAGAGTTAAAATATACAGCGATGAAGCTCTAATCAACGATTAGTGTAACATCATACACTCCTCATATTTTTTCTCTTTCACGTTTAAGCAATAAGTTATGGATTTCCTTCGGAATATCCTGCATCAAGGGCAGTTTCACTTTCAAGAATATAACAGTATGAAATTTATATTCGTTACTTCTATCATAAAAATCACATAAATAATTAGCCCCCAAAGAAGGCTGAATTTGAATGGTGCCTTATCTTGTTTAGATATGGATCTACTCCATTGTAAAAAATTCCCAAGGAAAACGGCATCATCACAGGGACGTTTACAAATGAGAAGATTATATGATTAATAGATAAATATTATTAAATCATATATACAATTAAAAGAGTAGTGAGAGGAGAAAAATTACCTAATTGAAAAACTAAAGGAAGGTTATATCATTATAATATGATTATAATGACATAATATTATTTCATGAGTACCTGAATATGTTTTCAGCCATTTAATTTTGATTTGATGGATGATTGCTTTAGCAAAGATCAGTGGTGAATGCTGATTGCAATCAGTTGCGCAATAGGGACAGGCTAATATAATTTTATTTAGAGCAGATGCACGTATGATAGAGCTGGAATTAAAGTTAAACTATAAATAAAATTATATTTCTATAGTATACAGTACATATTAATAAAGTATATTTCTAAAGATAAGGCGGCTCGCCAATTGCCGATAGTGCTATTTCGAATATCTTCTGGTCAAATTTGTAAAAGTTTAAGCTGACAGAGAATTTTCGTTTAGAGAGCAAAATATAACCTAATTTATTATTGCAATTTGTAATTGAAGTTGGACAAAATAAGATTTTTTTATGCGAATGTAACCTTTATTAGCGATTCATCGCTCATTACATATTAATTTTTGCCTTCCTCCTACGAAAACGTAAGCTAACATTGTTTGTCGATGAGTAATAAAAATTAGCATCATAGAAGTCACATAAATTGAGAACAGGACACAGGAAAATTCCCCTTGGACCGCCAAGTTCTATCCCCAAACTTAATGTCTAAGAAAACTAATTGTAAGATATACAAATATCTAATTTTGGCAGTGAATAGAGCTGGTAATGACTCAAATTGAGCTACTTTGTCATCCTATTTGTTTAAGGTCCATCCCGGAATTATTTTATACATCCTTCGGCAGAGTAACAAGAATATAGCGTGCTTCCCCAAGCCGCATGGTGGAACCCGATTATATCGTATATCGCACGCGCCTTCTCGACTCAATGAAGACTTCCTGTTGTCTTGACATCGCAGAGGTTCAATGCAAGACGTTTCGGCGGAGGGAATGCAATACAGGGCCAAGGGGAGGATTTTTTAATGACTTGCGGGATGTCGATGAGATAACAAGAGTAAGTGGATAACGGTTTCCATTGCGTCTGCCTTATGCCATCACACTGCTTGCTTTACGTATCCCATCCCTTGTCGAGGGCGGCTTTGGCTACCATTGTTAAATTTGACAGATGGGAAATACGTAAAAAAAAACGTCCGAATGGTCGGGAGGGCCGCAGATATGCCGTTGGAATTTTTGGGCAAGTGTAAATGAGCAAAACGAATCGAAATATTACCTATTACAAATGTACTTTCCAATTTCATTTGGCGTGGACCTTTCAACCACGAATATATCGACTGTATATCTTCAATTTTGCCAGAGGAAGGAGATCCTTCTACCCAATTTGATGGATGTTCCTCAAACCGCACGCTTTCTATTACGTTCTGAGAAAGCGTCTATTTTCTTTTTTTATTAGAAATCCCAATATTTTTATGAACCATACAGTTTCTCCGGAAACAGCACTCGGAAACTAATCGCAGCTACCAGATGAGAAATACTTTCCCTTAAATAAAGGTCAGGGATTTTCTCAATCGACAGAATTCCTCGAACTTAGATTTTTCATCACACATATTTGCTCAGAAACTAAATCGGCTGGTAGACAAACTCTGAGTTCTAAACAACTTATGTGTGTACGATGAACAAGTATCCGATTATCGGTAAAGCGTATCAAAACTCATAAAAGTCAATATTTTTCATTAATTTTTATTATGTTTTATGCTTTGTCTATTATGCTTATCAATTTCAAGCAATGGAATAAAAATGTAATGCTGAATACTTCATGGAAATATGTCATTTACTGATATGTTTATCCATCGGCTAAATTATAAAAAGAAAGATTTAAGGAGGGTAGGGCGTTCGCCTTTGTTAAAAGCGGTTCCGGGTTTGGTTCCCAGTAGAGCCCATATGTGTCTCGCTTTTTTTTTAAATTGCTTCGCTCACTTTTGAAATTATTAATAAAGTTATGAAAAATATATGCTCTCTCGTCATTTCTAACGAGTAGTATCGATTTTATTTTATTAAGGCGAATTTTATGCGAGGAAAAGATCATGTATGTATTTCCCCCATATTTAGAGGAAAAACATATTTGCGGAAAAGTCGAATTCGTATTTTCCGTTACGTACTTTAAAGATTTATCTAGAATTTATACTTCAATGTGAAACATCTGCGGCTGTGACCTCCTGCTCCGCTATTCCTCAATATCTGTTCACCAGTCAGCTTCTTTTCAAGTTGCCTCCGGAAGAGCTCATCTTGCTTGTACTTATATTTTTGGGATTATATTTCATCGACCAATAATACAAAATTTTCTTGGATTTTGAAGTTGAATGACCTCTGATGACATACGCTACCAGTTTTATGTCTTATATACTCTGCTGTGTTTCCTTTCTTAAGAGTTTCTAAGGCCGACTTTTCCTATCCTAAATGAAGTTTCAATGATATGCCGAAGCTTTTACATTAAGTCAATGGTCTATCGTAAACTTCTCCAGCAAATTATCAGAATCGAAATAGCTATAAATAATTACAGAATATAGCATATTTTACTTGTTTATTATTAGATAAATTCATAGATATTCAACTTAGCAAATATAATCTCCCTAAGAATTTAATCAAATTCACTATTAGTGAAGTACCGCTAGAATCATTTAATGCCTTAAAAATTACGAAACAATGTGCCAAATCAACAGAATCGATGCTTTTATTTAAAAATCGCGAGCATAGTCTCGGGCTAATCATGGATATACGTAATAGCACAAATTTCTTAAATAAGAAACATCCTGTGGCTTATATATGTTTTTGGAATTAAGTAAATTTGGATATACTCAAATAATAACTCTATGGTAACTATTTTAGAATGGTTCTTAAATAAATGTAATTCTAAGTCCAAATAGCTCACTAAAGCATTCGTTTCTTGGAAAGCTTGTATGAATAGGGAAAAACCTGAGGTGTAAATAATGCATAGAAATACTCCTTTAAAAAAATCGTTGCAAAATATACGATGATAATTATGAAGTACATAGATTCCATCTAAATCATGCAGCTTCAACGAACAAATCACATTGCGGATGAGAAAACGGGGCTCATTTCCTATCCTTCAATTCCAAGGTTTACCTTTGTATAGAAAACATAGTGGGTGCTGCTTGTGATCCTATTCGCTTTTCGTTTTGGTTGCGATACTGCGATACACCTCTTCTTCGGTTATACTCTAAACGAAGGCGATTCGGAAGAGCATTTCCGTCAACAAAACGGAGCGAAGCAAATGCGTGCTTTGTGTTTGGTTCCACTACTTGCTTCTTCCGGTCCAATCCACTTACGTTAGGCATGGAAGATGGACAACTTTTAACGAGACGCTTAATTGTTTGCTGATGGGATTTCCTTCCGTATAAACACGAATCCGATTCGATTCTTTCATCAGTTTTTCGACATTATCATGCATTTTTTCTCACACCCTATAGATACCCCCAAAAATGGTTCTCTTCTGCGCACTTTCTTCAAACATTTTTCTTTCAAATTTTACATGACAGAGGGTTAGATTTGATGAAACTTATTTGAATCAATCTCACCCTGATAGGTCGTTTTATCATCATTCAATATTATCACCTTGTTGGAATTTAAGGCAGTTCTCACACTATAATTCTACGCTTTTAAACTGCCTTAAAATTTTCTGTAATTAGAATTGTAAAAACGAATTTAATTGTAAATCTCTTGTAATTCAAACCAAAAGTAACAAAGAAGTGATAGCGTTGTTATGCGCTCAGCTGTCGTTACACTTTTAATAAAACTATTAAAATGATATGTCTTCGATTATATTTTTATTAAATCCATACGTAAAATTTTCAGAATGACCACATGTAAACTATGTAATGGTGATTAGCTTCTACTTTGATGAAATGATTATTAAAGTCAATACGGCCAATATAATTGTATCTTCCAAACTTTAGAACTGATTCTCTGGCATATATTGAATATTAAACAAACGCTTTTTTAGCATGACGGAAAATATATATATATATATATATATATATAATAATTTCCGAAAGTCGGAAAATTGTATAAAATTTAAATGAATATATAAATTGGTAAGGAAGTATATATTTAATGCATTATTAAATAATTTTTACAAAGGTTTAAAAAAATTGTCGAAATTTAACAAGAAAAATTCACATTATCTTCTCTGTGTTGGCAGAATTTGCGAGAAGGTGCGCCACCTCAGTTTGATTAAATTTACTCAAACTTTCTCCTCGCGAAAAAAACTTGTAACTCAGGCAACTCAATCCTATTTCAATACTTTCAATTAGTACTAGAGCTCGTTGTTTTATTTTTAATTCATTACATTGACTAGATCTCACTTCCACGTCCCTTTCACAATGAAAATCAAGCCTCCGGCTCCACCTTACATACTACACGAAGCGGTCTCTGTAATGGCAGTTATTACCTGGAAAGATTCGACTCCTTTGAGTACGAAAAAAAGATAACGACAGAAGGGAAAAAAGAATAGAAGAAGATGATCTGACACATACTTCGTCATCGCTCATAAATATATGCACGTGTGCTCTTTAATAGATGCAGGATAAAAGATCGGAACGCTTTGATTTCCATAGCTAGAAAGCGAGTACCGACGATTACGATGATTGAAAATGAACCATTTGAGTACATGACGTAGGCATTTTTCATTTATGTTCATAAAGCCTTAAAAATAGGAAATTTCATCTCTCTGAAAATATTTAGATAGTTATGATTATCTTTACGAATGAGAAAGTTCAGTGATCCCAAAAACAAAAGTATTTCGAACTCATATGATGAAAATCATTTTCAATTTCATTCTTATAACCAGGGGGTTACTTTAGCTGTAAATCAAGGTTTTCATTTAAATTGTGTTTTATAAGAAGTAGAAATCTAAATTCATATAGAGTGAGTTTTGGCCCTAATTTAATATTTTCAGGTGTGTGAGATTGCAAAATTAAAATATATAGTTCATCTCAATCTCTAATGCATGCTGCCTTATTTGTGATTTTCTATAAATACTCACGATTTTTCACAAAAAAATAAACGGAATCTTTTTAATGAACTGAGATTTATCTTTCATAAAAAATTAGGACGTCTGAAATGATGCCTCAATGAACAAAGTCACGATAACATACCAAATAAATTAGGCCAAATAAAAGGAATTTAGCTGAATATTTTGATCTTCTGCAGCATCACATTCGGGTAAATCTTTTAGTTAAAAAATAGCCCCAATATTATTTTGGGTGGTAAAATTTCTCAGATTTGAGGAATATTCAGCAAATCATGCTCATAATGGAATATTTAATACGCCTTTTTCCCGCTGAGTAGACAGGATTTTTGCATTACTCGCGTAAGCTCCATTAATCAAGGTTCAGTTAATCAAATAGGAAACAGGATTATTTTAAACCATATATGGGCAAGGATGAGTCCTCAATCTGTTGAGAAAATTCATCGACATATGGTATACTGTTATCCATTTCAGTGAAATAATTCTCACGTAATCGATCGTACCTCAGTATCTATCCTACGCTGACTTTACTATCATTACAGGAAATTATTGTGTACTAAGAAGAATAAGCTGGCGGTGCGTTTCCTCCAACATGCATACAATTAAATCTCCCGAGAGAATTTTGGAAAAATTTTATCAACTACCCGTTGAGGGAAATTTCTGCTCTTACGGTATTCTGTAAAGAAATTTCAGAAAAGAATGGAATCTTTTCATATGTATGCAAATTAGAACATATAAAATCATGATAATAATTATAAAGGGAACCCAAAAACTTTAAATTTGGCCTAAGAAAATTAATGAAAACCCACGATTTAACGAATACAGTAGTAAGTACCATTCTGTAATAGCAAAACTACTACTGAAATAATAGATAGAATCAAACAAAAGTCAGAAAATGAGATTTTAAGCCAACTACGAGAGCTAAATTCTTATTTTCATTTGCATTCTTTTTGAAAATGATTTACAAGAAAATATGTTGGAGAAGCAATAGTAAGCTAAGCCGAAGAAAATATTTAACCATCTAACAGCAGTTATCAGATGAAATTATCGGTGCATAACTTTCGCAAATGTCTTGATTTCTATAGACTTTTTGTAAAATTTCCATCTTTGTTTAAATTAAAAATTAATCAAAATATCCCTTTCCAGTAGATAGGACGAGACACGTAACATTTTTGTCGCTTCATATATTTACTTTCTGATACTACTTTCCCAAGGGTCCTACGGCTTAGGGTAAATAGTAGGCAAAGAAGAAATGTTCACTTTAGGAATTAAGGAAAGATTTTGAGCTGAAAAGGTTGGGAACTCTTGCCCTATCCCTCAGTGCATAAATTCCTATCTCCCTAGGATCGATATTGTTTCTAAAAACGGTTAAATGCATTTTCAAAGGGAACGATAAATGTCTATAATTATATCCGAGAAGTTATTCATCTGCAACACTAAATTTTGAACACAGAGCAGACGATAACTGTGAAGTTCAAGTAAAACTAATTTTAAGATTTGACGTAAATATGACGTAAATATGAAGTATGCTCAACTTCCTATAACTAATTATCATTTAAGTGCTAATCTTTTAACTAAAAACAAAAGCTTCTTCTTCACCTGTGTTGTTTTTGTTTTCTAGAATTGAGGTCAAATTTAAGTTTGATTTTCCGAAGATTCGCGCTTTCTACGTTCATGTGAGTTCGCTTCGGAAAAGAGAGAAAACTAGAAAAAATGTCGTCTGCTCCGGCAATTCTGGCCGTGCGAGTTTCTCTCATCCGCAATACCGTTTTCTCTCTTTACTCCTGTCAGCCAAGGAAGTGGATCTGCACTATTACATTTTGTCGATTCAATTTATAGCAGCTAGTAAGTGTTTAAAATGAGTTTTGGGTGATTGACAGATATTTCTAATTTTCTAAAATTAATTAGCTGAGCTTCAATCTCAAGGATTAGATATTTAAAGGCAAAGATAGGGATATCCGCTGTTTTTTTTCACTACTGAACTATGCGGCCTCATAAAGGAATCATCTCTTGCATTTATTAATGGGGTTTATATGAAGAATAGTTTAATATGAAGAAACATGGAAGTTTAGTAGCTAGATCATCTGCCCAATAACTGGAACTTGGGTTAGTGTTCCAGTCATTTAGAAATTTTTGCAACTGCCTAACCATGCGAAATAAAACTTTTAAGTTGTTACTTCAAGAATTTACATCCCTAATCTTTCATAAAGTATCTGATTGGCCTAGTCAACACGCTTAGTATCTAATGCGATTTAATTTAAATTTATTAAGGGAGTTGAAAACTTAGTTCTTGCGATTACCATCCTACGCATAGGAGAATCTCTGTAGCTCTTATTTATTTTTGGTAACAGTTCTAACTTAACTATCGAATTTATGCGGTATATTTTTCAATTCCCGATCTCATATCTCTTGCAGGCCCCCAAATAATGCCTACATACTCTATATAGGGCCTAGCCAAACTTATTTATGATCCTTGGCGACTTTTTATGAGGTTTGATCTATAAACGTTTAAAATAAAAACAACAGCATCTAATGACGCTTATGTCAGGAGCTGGATTTACTATAATGCACTTTGAGAAATGATGAAAATGGACATTTCCGAAACTGAACAAGAGATATTTCTCTGGAATGCTGAATAGAACTAGAATAGCTGGAATTTTTCTACTAATTAAAGATGAGCATCCTATCCAACTTCAGTCAATTGTTAGTGATTATGGCGAAACCGCAAGTCCAAGAAAGAAAAAGCATAGGAAGATGGGCGTGCCAAGAAATGCGCAGATGTTAGCAAATTTCGAGTTGCGGTCGGATCCTAGAAAAAAGTTCGATGAAACGGTATTCAGTCGATGGATTTCATAACTGCCTCTCATTTTACGTTCCTGAGAGAAGAGCAATTCTTAGATTTAATTGACTACTCGTCTCCTCCCACGACGGCAATGATCATAGGCCTTGCAACAAACTGCGCCTTCCTGCAGAGAACTCACAATGGAAGTCTCAAGAGCTCATTTCTCCGGGAGAAATCAAAATTATTGTTCCTTACCGAATGAACTTCGAATGACTCACGATAAATCACACCTGCCTCGCATCAATAGTTTCGGTGAAGTACAGAGAGGTACTCTTCCTTCATTTTCCCATCTGTTACTTGCTACGACGCAATGATCTAAGTTGTTTCTCCTTACAATAGTTCTAAGGGAAACGGCATATGATTCTCCAAAATAATCCCTTAGCATTTTACCTCTTCCCCTTGGCGAATTCATAACGGTCACTGTGATGCACGAATGATAATTATTTTCATTTTTTCCGCGAAAATATTTCTGAGTCATCTGCGCGACTTTGACCCTATGAGTTGATGTGATTTGGGCACATCCGGAAGGTAGGATTAAAGAAGCGGTGGGAGAGGATCGATAAATTTAAAATAGGAAAACACTGGTAATATTCTCAACGTAAGTAATACTGATTAGACGATAGAGAAAGTATTTAAGTCAAAGCATCATAAAACTGCATGCAATATGAGCACTGTTTAAGGAAAGGAACTCGTTGATTACTACATCTTCATTCATATGTCCTTATTTGAATGGGTGATCGTATTTGAATATTTTTTAGAGAAATTCCCGAAAGAATTTACAAATTGTTGAAAAATGGAGGTTTTCCAATAAAACATTGAAACGCGGGTGATGTTTGGCATAGGCATGAGGAGATGCATACTAAAGTTCACTCTGCTACATTTTTAGTTCAGCTTATCTTGAAAATCTTTTATAGCGCTTCTACATTCATAACAACTCTCCGGAAACGAAATCAATTGAGAAAAGAGGTAGGCCGCGTAAGTCCTAAGCCCTAGAAACGAAAGAAATTAGATGTAAGACGTAGAAGAATAGAAAGTTTCACAAAGGCTATAGTGCGCTTATGTTTTGATTCCGCAGGGGAACACGAGTTTTGGTTTGGTATTCTCGAAACAGAGGAAATAACATGGTTAACTTACAGTGACCTGGTGCAGAGCATAACTGTTACGTCAGGTGGCCATATTGTAAAGAAATGTAAACAATTAGCACCTTTATTGCTTTTGTAAGAAAGAATACGTCTTTAGACAAGATTCTGAACTGGTTTGGAAAAGGGCGGATGTCGGATAAATGTGTGAAGACAACGGCTCAATACAAAAAAAGAATAGAGGTATTTCCTAAGAAAGAATTTTAGCCTACATAATTTTCTTGATGTTGGATCAAAAGGTAGGATTCCGGTCACCCTTTCATAAATTATTTTCACACACATACACATATTAATCTCTAATACCTTAAATAGTATAATTAGAATCTGTAAATGGTTCCATATGTTGAATAGGATCAGTATAACTGGATCGTAGGAGGAATACAACATTAATATAGGGTATGTTTTGGCTGAACGCTATTATTTAGTACCAGAATTATGAATGGAATACATGGGTGGTCTGAAAAGTTTCCGAAATTTCGCCATTTCTCGATATGTTTTCTGAAAATTTTTAAAAATTTTCTGAACATTTCTGAAAAATCTGGGGTCGGAAACTTTTCAGACCACCATAGTATTTTTTGCACAAAATTTTGTCACTGCTGAATTAGCATTGACTTAACTATCACTGCTGTAGAATTGCTGGATAAATGCTAATGTTATTACAAGCATTATGAGTGAGGCATCAAATTATATTTCCAGGAATATTTTAGATATATTAAGATAAAAATCCATGCATTGAAAACATAAGGAGCACATTCTCTAAAATTTCCACTTAAACACGACGGCGTTGAAAAAATACTGGCGTCGCAATACCTGTTTTCGACAAATGTCGCTGTGAGACTGTACAATGGATCAATGAGGCAATTAAGAAAATAGAAAAACAGAATTAAAATAAAAATATAAGTCGAAACAAACGAAAATAACGTACAAAAAATCACGGAAGGAATCGAGATGTTCTTAAGATAAAGTCGGATGGCTGATGCAACAATTTTTCTAAGGGTCTAATCTTACAAACTAAATTCTCTAATGATCCGTAAATTTAGTTCGTCGTTTAATTTCTTGTTCTTAATTCTCAAAGACTAATTCCTGCGATCGAAAAGAAAATAACGCAAATTTTACATGAAATATTTTGGCTGTATAGTAAGGAAAGTATTTGAATTAATAAATACTTCTTGATAGTAAACTAATGAGATTAGTGTAGGAAGATGCCTGTTTCTCCTACTCTTGCATTGTTGCATCCCTTAATTTTCGTTCGACTAACGTTTCTAGTTTATTCCTTGTTTTAAAATGCTTGAGTGTCGTTCCTCTAACATTCTCAAGTCGCACAACTTAATTTTTCTTGAGAGACAAAATGATTATTTAGCCAAGAAGTATACAAAATTCCACCAAGCATCACTTGAAAACATTCAATTTTTCTTGAGAGTGATTTAGTATGGATTCGTGCAACATAAGTTCACAAACTGTTATTGGATGCTTCAAAGCCACATGGAACGTCATCAGTATATCCATCTGACCTAGTCAATCGACGTCCAAAATTGTCGATCTTATTAATCCACGATACACTATTTTAAGGATGTTTCTCTCATTAGTAGACAAATCCTTCTATCAGAGAAATGAAAGGCCTTTCTACTTTCCATGAATTTCACTCTTAGCCGCACCAGTTGGCCACGTAACCCCTTTCGGCTTACCTTCTCTTTTTCAACGCCCATGCGTATCTAACGACCACTGTTTATTCATTCTCCCACACAAATGGATGAATACCGGATGCGATGTAAAGTAAACACACTTTTCTTTCGCTTTGGCTGATGTATCACAGGATATTTCCGGCTAAATACACCGTAAAAATCTGACCTTTCTATGTCAAAACTTGAGGAAATGGTCCGTCTCTGCACGACTGCTACGATTTTCACTTCTCCGTCATTCGATCTGTTCCAAGGTTTGCGAAGGGAAAGCATACGAATGTGCTACATACTGCATCGTAAATATTTCATACATCTCAATATTTTAACGAAAGTAACATGTGCGACTTAGACTCTCGATCGGCGGCACGAAGTAAACTTCAGAGAAGTCGCGTGAATTGTACGCCTCCTCGAAGTGTCTCTGCAAAGGTCAGTGGGCTCGAGTATTAAGTTCCCACAACAACTGCTGGGAAGTGGGATTGCAATCATGCCGCAGTGCGTGAGGCAGTCGGGCACGTATTTTCTTCTGTCCTGCAAGGGTCATAATTGTCTCCAAAGCAGGGCATCGAAGTGCAACCGAACAGAAAAAAATATATATGCCGGAGTGAAAACCAATCCTGAAAAACTGAAAATTAAAGTTGTTGAACCCGAAGCGATACCTTAATTTATTCGGTTCCGAATTTCGTTTTCATTCATTTAAATGTAAATGGAGGAAGCATTACTAGCATATGTAACAGGGCCTAGCAACTAATTAAAATGAATGCTTGACTTTTACTTATTATTAGAATTGGTTTCAATCACTATATTGACTAATTAATCGCTTATTGTTAAGAATTAGTATTTTTAGTATTACAAGGCTTCTAATATTTCTTATATTTTGCTATTAATTTCTTAAATATCACAAGTTTTATTCTAAATTTTAACCTCATCCAATTTAATTATAAAAAGGTATGTTAAGTTACTTTTCATAAGTGTATGGAATTTCATTGGAGCGAAAAAGGAGGTTCAAAATGATTCTACAAAGGCATACGGAACGAAACATTAACTGAACTGAAATTTGTTTTATTTTTATGTATTTTATTTATATTTAACATGAAGAAAAACCGATACAGAAAATACGATCAAACCCCTGCTTTGAATTCCTTACTCCTAATCCGGTTGGATCCTCAATCCCTCCGTTGTAAGCTATTGATAGAGGGAGAGGGAATAAGGCTTAAGAGCATGTTAAGGAGTGAGATAATTTTCTTCAGTCGGTCAAAATACTGTAAGAGGAAAACCTTCACGTACGTGCTGCGCAGTGAAAACACTTTCCATAGCATTTGGTAACGAGAGGCCAAAATGAATGTCGTGATTCAGCATCATTTGTGTCTAGGTTATCACTGATATTATTCTAAACCTTAAACAACACCTACTATAATAAATCTAAGATACTTTCCTATTTCCGTGCAGAAATACTAATATGAAACGTCTGATTCACAAAAAAGTGTTAGCAGGAACCAGATACACGTAGATATATAGATATTTGTTTCCCCTAATCAACACGAGAACGAATCAACGTACGATGACAAAAAAACGTATTCTTAGTAATAAATCTTTTAGAGAATCCTATAAAAGAGCTACCTGGGGAAAGTGAAACTTTTTTTAGTTGGAAACGACCAATATCTCAATCCTTGTGGCGCATACATTTCATGTAATATCGTTATCATCAATTAGGATGAAGTCATATGTACAGAGAACCTTTTATAAGATATGGGTGTGTGTGTATACGGTTGACTATATATGGATCACCCATTCCATTCTTGTGTGATGTTTTTCTGTTGGATTCAATGTATCCCAACATTGAATCCACTAGAAAAGTCGCGCCTTAACGTATCTGGTAGTGAAACAAGAAGCAGCTAATGAGACGAGTTTACTATAATTCCCCTTTTTCCGCTGAAAAATATGACTTTTGTAAAAGCCATTTAACTTTATACGAATAAAGTAATACGGTGCTCTTCGTACTCGTTCACCTTGGGGTAGGTTTATTCTTAAGTGCTCTAGCATGATCTTCAAATTACCTGATATTCAAATATTCTCTACTCGTAGAGGAAGAGATCACTAGCCAAACGTATATAGTTTCATGTCGGGTCTGATTACTTTCATAACCATCTCTGTTGTGAGAAAGGGCAGATTTTTGTCTCTAATAATATCCTATGAAACATTATGAGAGAATAGGAGTATAAAAATAGTTTAATGAATGATCTTGTTTTTATAACCATAAAGCACTTTCTGAGGCAAGAGTTAGTTCAGAAAAGTAATTTCTTCTGTAGGAATGTTCGTTACTGACGTAACCTTTCAAATTTGTGTTCATAAAAACGCAAAACATTCGAATGATGGTGGGGAACCTTACCAGAAAGCGGTTTCAAGGATCATTATAAACTGTAGAAAGATACATTCAGTGAGAATAATGCCATAACCGTTTGATTTGATTGACGACAGTCCTCTGTGAAAACTGCACACCTCCACTCTCTCACCATCTTCTCTATGAGGTATGAGATGAAAAATCTAGGAATAGATAGGTTCTATGCTTTATCCTACTACATAAAATAAAAATTCGCAAATTTTAAGACTTTTATTTCGCTGAAGCAAAACTCGAAGTAAGGGTACAGAAACCTCGACAGCGAATTCTTGCGGAGACCCTTTTGTTGCGGACAAACCAAAACAAGAGAGAATTCTCCCACCAAATCTTCGTCCTTTAAAGCCAATGTTGCCGTTCTTTTTCTCTCGTCGTAGTTATACCGGCGGCCGCACTGAAGCGCCATCGAGCTTTGCAAATGTTTTGTCCAGAACTGTACATATATCTTTAATTTGGGTGGAATGGAGACATTTCCGTGTTACCGATCCGCTACTAAAATATTCATAAAAATTATAATTCCAAATAATGAATTATATGTCATCATTTCCGATTTGCCTAAATGTATCGTTATTCAATATCGTGTATGTAATCATTAGTATGTATGTATCGTGATACTTTTCATTTTAAATGCTGGTCGCACGACCTTCAGTTTATTTGCAATTTCCTGCTTCTTTTTTATTTTCATAATCAGGCACTTTGGAATTCGAGTAGTAACATCTACGAATTGAGACTTCCAAAAGCAAGCGTCATAATGATTACGAGGAAATGTTTAAATTTCGAAAATCGGTTTGAAAAACATTCTGGAACGAATGGGAAAATATATGCGCAGCAGAGAATTAGAGGGTTTTCAAATGTTCTACCAGCGCTTCTATAATACAAAACGGAAATACCCAAATAACGGTTTCCTCACTCTCCAATAAAACTCGATTAGGACAACAGCCAAAGATTATTTTTTTACGATTCGAAATGGATGAGGAAAAGTCCTCCCATGAAATTTCATAGTGATGAGTTGAATGACATTATGAAATGTATCTCAATCAGATACGTTGGCACGGAAGGGTTTACGTAATAACATTATTCATTTCCATGGCCATACTACTATTACAATAATGTTTAGGTTTATACACCGAGTAAGTTCGCTGTTGTTGCGAGATCTGCAAATGTATTTGAAACATGACATTAATCGGATCATAGAGGGAAAACAAAGATGTTTACAAAACGAAAGGGTTACGCCAGTGGTGGAGAACGTTTTGTTTAAAATTCGCATGTTACATTAGCACCATAAATATCAGATTAGGCTTCATAAACAGTAGCGTATTGTTTACATCGACTGTACGCTCTCCAAATTTGGGTTAGGCTATGGACTGGAAATATTTCCCTTGATTTTTGCTATAACTGAAACAAATGTATTTGACTCAAAGGCAAAATTACCGCATTGTGTTATCCGCAGTACTGTCCATAACTTCAGTGAAAGTGAATTTAATCTCAATAATATTTTAGCAAGAGCAAAAAAATGGTGTGTACACCCCCTGCAACAAGCCGAATGGCGGCTTGCAGGGTATTTATGTAGGTATAGATGAAAACAATGAAACATGGAACTCCACGGTTTTCCGCTGGGGAAGTTATTAACTCCTTATCTGAAATATAATCTCGTCGGTGAGAAAATAAGAAAAAGCGGAAGGATACACATGAAGCTCTGGAAAAGTCGCCAAACTTTGAGGAATTTCCACTAGCGCTTCGATTCCCTCACTTTTCCCTTCATGTTATTTTGAGAAGCCTATTTGGTTGGATTGAAATGAATGCAATTGATTTGGAATTCTGACTCAAACCGTAAAAAAGTTAAGCTGATATAGGTTTTTATAAAACTATCATTGAGATTGGAGTCAACACTTTGTGGTCGAAATGTATCTTCATAGATCTGCTATTAAAGATTTTGTACACTGAGCTTCACAAATCACTTAACATCATTACTAATCGAGTAAAATGGCTCATATTTTCCATACTACAAGTTGGATATCACAACAGATAAGAGAAATTCTTTGTTATTGTAGCTATTGGAACGGTGGGATTTTAAATTTTAAAATCCTTTTAATTTACGTGTGGCTTTCTTTTCCATCACTATTTTCTTTACTTTTAGTTTAAATACACATCATAGCGTAATAAAAGATCGATGTGCGTATTCAATTTTCGAATGTTGCGTTTAAGATTTATAAATGTCCATTTCACCATCGTGACTATATAAAAACAGCAATCGAAGAAACTGGGTTTTGCCTCAAACTTCTTCCTTTTGACTTTTGATCTTAATAAAAGGCTCAATTTCTCTTACCTCCCACGGCGAAAATTATTCGTTCACAAAACAGTCACTGAGTGGTTAAAATATAACATTCACTTTCCACCTCTTCACTTTCACTCAAATTACATACCTAACACATTTGAAGAAATTCCCTACTCTTGATATATATAAAATTCGAAAGACTTTCTCCCGTTAAGAATTTAAATTGCCTTACTTTTATCGATATTCTCTAGTTCTTTGATTCTCTATAGCTTGGTGTTTTCCGTGTCATTTCATAAGCATCCGGATCTTAATTCATCACTCCTTTTCTAAGTCAGCAATTTCGGCGAAATGACAAATAATACATAGAATCCCTTTTCTATTTAGTCTTAAAATTCCACCCAGCATCGCTTAATCAAACGCTATCACATGTTAGGATCTGAAATCTCAGGGTTGGACTAATGATGCGTTGAATCGGAGAGAATGATCGGGGACTGCAAAATATATATTCCGAGCACCCAGAATTTTCATCGCCTTGGGTGCCGAACTCATTAGAGCCAATCCTGTTAGCTGTAGATAATCAAGCAACGAACCCTACGCTTTCATTGCCTTTTATGAGTTGAAATCACAGGAGCTTCTTCAAACATCCGCCGTTTTCTCCCTCACGATTTGCCTTCCTCTGAGGGTTTATCCTCGTCGATCCTTTTACTCTCTCTTGCACTAAATGTAGGTTGCTTATCGTCATATAGCGATAAGCTTTGAGCCCGATCCTCGCCACATTCAGGTGAGAGTAGTAATTCCGGTATTCCTCACCCAACTCCGCATGGGCTGTGAGCACATGTGACCCAAGTGTTGCGGCGATTAACTTACAATGAACTGCTTGAAACTGCGACACGCTTAGGTGACCCGGCGGGAAGTATAGGTAGCGCATTTGTTGTGGGACGGAATAAAAGAAGCTGAAGTTCTCTCTTTAAAATACCTCTCCTCGTTCAGAAACACTTTCTAACCTCAGACAGAAGGAAGACCTTTCCGTGAATGGAAACAAGCATTGAAGACAGCTCACTCCCGACTAAACGCACAAGCTTGCTATCAAAAATATTTATTTAATGGGTGAAAACTTATTATTTGGTAAGGTAGTTCGGTGAGGTATGACGAAGTTAAATAACAAATTTCATGATTCAATCGATAATAATATACTGAATGAATTGCTTATCTTGCACTAAAGGGCGGGTTAATTTTCTCCTTTGCTCATTCGATGATAATTTTGGCACTTCACCTGTGATAAATACAGCCTTGTTAACAATTTTCGCACCATACACTTAAGACGGATAAATAAGTAAAACATCAAATTAAAGCAGAAAAGGTTTACTCAAAAACAATAGTTTTAGCGACAATAAGTAGATAGCTAAGACATTTATAAAAATGTCTTACATAACTCTTATGTCAACACGCTTAATCTGGTGAAATGTAAAATAAAACTTCGAAAGGGAGTTTAGCTTTGAAAAAGCAATTATGGATTTTAGAACGTATTTAATTACCTTCTGAATTCACTCGTAAAAACTTTAATTTGCACTTTCACTTAGAGTATTTTTTCCTCAGAAAACTAGCATTTTGATATTTTTTCAAGGATCTATATTTTTATTGGCGGAGTAAATTTTGCAATCAAATTATACCAAACAAAAAATGTTATTAAGTCAATTGCTGGATGAAAGCATGAAACACTATGTATACTATTTACTCGCACACCATGTCTAGTAAGTGTAAGTGCCTTATATACTAAAAATAGAATGTATTGCTTCACGCGCTAAACACTGTTATATCTATGCAGAATAAGTTCTCACCATTGGAATTCAAGCTTTAGTTACGGTATGGATTTCAGCTCGACCTGGATTTTTGAACGAGTCACGCTCTTTCCGAATTTCTCTACGAGAATGTCGAATCACAGTAGGTTCGTAAAGGGTCATTGTTACTACAGCGGTTTTGATTTACGGATAAGTAGACGACCACGGAACGGTATTAATAAATATCCTTCAAAATATGCCATTCATTTCTTGGAATTTCGCCTGATTTCCGGAACAAACCACTCTTCTTGAGAAAACATTTCCACGCTTAAATGCAGGTTATTTTTAAATCATCAGTTGAGAATTTGATAGATGGGGTGACTCGTAAGCTTAGGATTCAGTCTGTCATCTAGAAAAGAACTTGAATTAATTCAAACAAGGAATACAAAACATTCCGCCTTAAGGGTTAAGAAGGAAATAGTTTATAGCGTAAGACATGCAGAAACGATGAAAATAATTTCCAATAGAAGAAGTGTGATAACTAGGGAAGAGAAACCGTGATATATTTCTAAGATACGACGCCTTTCTCCATGGATTTTATTAGAATAATTATAATTAGCACGAAAATTTTCACCAAATTGAATATATTATGTAAGAAGAGACTATTCAGTCTCAATCTCGCCCGAATAAAGACGTTTTATTATTATTATATTAGTTCGTATTACATAATATATACACAATACATTTTTACCAAGACTTAATATACCGCAAAGAGAACTATAACCTATTAAATTATTCAATGAAAACATTTTGAAATTATTAATTCCTTACAATTTTCCAATTATAACTACAACATATCGATTCCAAAATTCCTATTTTCCGAGAAAGATACGCGAAAATAATCGACTAGGAAAATAGAGTCATGGTGCTTGCACCGTCGGCCACACGATGAAAGACGGCTCGCAGGGTAAGTATGTAGATGTAGATAATTTTGCTCTCTAGAGGACAAAGTAGTATCAAGCCTTTATCCTACGGTGGATCATTAATAAAGAATAATCATTTGCTTTGATTTTGGGCCAGTAAATATCAGTTTTATTTTTAATCGACAAATATAAATTTTCAAATATCTTGGAATGTAGAGATAAATATTAATTGATTAACAGGGGAAATGCAAAGGATTCTTTCATGAAGCATTCAAATAATATACATATCCAAGGACATATGGAGTTATAATACTTTTATTTATGTATAAAATAAACAAAGAGCCCTGAAAAACTATTCAAATAACGGTATGGCAGAAAGAATAGAAAACAGTTCCATCATTTCACCATTCGATGACATGGTTCATTCTTTATTTTCTCTAAGCAAACAATACTGTCCACAGCAGAGTCGTAACTACTGCTCTTATTCGCAGTATACTTCCCCCTTCTGAAGTCAGCAAAATCTTTCTAAATCACCTTTTAAACCGTCCCATAAAAATATTCCTTCGTCATTAAATGATCTTCTTTTATATTCAGAAAATTAAAGTTTACCGCTTAGCCCGGATCTGTCTCCAGATCTCGAAAAGAATGGTTGATGGAAAGATCGTCATCTAAACAATGACTTGAAGAAGAATAAAGAAGCTCCAATGAATAGTATAAACAACCGAAATGAAATACAAGTATCGAATGTAGGCTGACGGGAAGAGGAGAAAGGAAGAGTGGTTGCTCTCGAATGTGTCGAGCGTTGAAATCACCAGAGTGTAGTAGTAAAGATAGGGGAAGAAAGAAGAAGGGGAAAGAAATGCAGAGATTTGAAGAGCAAGGAACAGAAGGAAACGTTGACTGGAACAGGTGCAGGACGTGTCTCTCTCAGAAACATATAGCTCACAATGAGAGAAAAATAACACCATATGGGCGACCCATCTGAAGTTAAAACGTAGCGGTTGTCCACAGACGACACCGAAAAACATCCTTTGCGTCGTAAAAAAATTCTTCGCGAAGTTCTCCATCGCCGTTAGAAAATGGGAAGAACTAGAAAATTTTACGTGTGCAAGTTACAACAATTTTATGATTGCAGCCTCTAGCCGTTTGTCGACAAACATGGGTTCGCGAAATGGATGTGGAAAAGGCAATGGCCTTTTCAAAAGAGAGAAAAAATTCAGTCGTTGAAATTCTAACTTAAAGCTCTAAGCAAGAACATGCCCTTTGGCCGTCACACCTCGAGGTTGTACTACGTTCCTCTTGCTCTGACGGTATGATGTTTTGGCACTTACGTGTGGCCCATTGCTTCAATTCTCATTGGGAAGGGAATGACTTTATGGTGTCAGCATTCAGTGTACAAGCAGGAATTTGCACAAGCATGAACATTTGCAGAAAAATCGCATCGACGGATGGTTAACTTTCGCTTGTTGTGGAGCTAAATTCGCTTTCATAACTAACTCCTTATTTATTATTCATTCATTATGATTGAAAGGATGAATGGACTTGAAGAGGTATTGAGTGAGAGGTTATCTACGAAGGCATCACATAGTAAAGCATAAAAATTATAAAGTATTAAAATATTGAAACATTTAAGATGTTAGAAACGTATCTAAAAGCCCTTAACTATCTTGTTCTATGTTCACAACGATCAAGAAATAATAGTTGATATTAAACGGTTTCAGGAATGATTAAAACAATATCAAGCAATTTTTATTTATTTCTCTGCTCTATTATTGAGTGTACAGATTTTAGCCAAAGTATAGACTATTTTACGAAAGATATTTCACTAAATAATATTTGTACAAGGACAAACGCAATGTGTTGTTGGCCGTGATCACGCATCTCTCTTCGTCTAAAGTGTCACACCTTTAGCTCTCTTCTCTTTTGGCAATTTCTCCTCTCCGATTCAACTTCTTCATTGATTTTTTGGAACTTCATACTTAAGAACTTTATCAAATACTCTCCCTATCCAGCACACAACAACAGAAACTGAGGGTAACAGATGCAGGATCGTAAGGTTTACCTAAGAGAAATATTTAAGAACTTCCCTTTCTACACATTCGACAATTTTTACGGTACACAATATCAAACACTCTTTGCCGTAAACATTATGACGCTAAACTTGGAAAATAAACATAAATATTTATTAACTAAACAGTTATATCTCTTACATCTGAGGCCCTCATTGATGGTTAATTAGCAGAATTTAGAATGCAAGATGTTAATGCTTTGCAAGTGATTATTAAAGAGTCATATTGAGGCTTTGATCACTCTTTCCAAGTATTCATTTTATCGCTTTAACACGAAATTCGATCTTGATATTTATAATAAGAATAAATAAGATTTAAATTACTACGAAAGTAAATGGGTAAATGGTCGGTGAAATAGAAAATTTCATAAGTGGTAACAGTAAACTGAGTTACTGGTTAAATTAAAATTATAGATTACAAGGCAAGAAATGAGCTGTGATATCATTGACGAGAAAATCATTTCACATGAAATGTTGAATTGATAGGTACGCAGACGTTTCATCTCTTATCTAACGTTATGTCAAGCGCTAAAATGGTTAGGAATGCATTCGTTGATTCGTCTATGTCTCTTCCTGAATCTGAAATTATAATATTTGGCAATCATCGAGATAAATGACAGAAAGGGAAACCAAATAAATTCAACGATTGCATCTTACCACGCTTGTTTTTCTAAGTCGATCGGTTTATCGGATGTTATGCTATGCTAATCTGTTCACCTGCCGGCAGCGTTGAGAAACCTTCTCCGGATATACCGTTACCCCTAAAAGATTAATCCCGAGATTTTGGGAAGGTCTTTCGCTTTTAACATTCCATCTCTTCCCTTTTCCGCATTGAGTAGTAAAACGTTCCATCTTTGGAGACGAAAATTGAAAGCATTGACCAACGGAGAAAAGAGACATGTGGTCAGCTGTTAACTCGCATCGATGGACACTGATTGGTGAGCGAGTATTTCTCATTCCGCTTTCAAGCTTTTCTTCCTCCAAATCCTAAACATTTATTTTTCTTCCGTTAGCAATCCTGTGGCTCGGAACGAAGAGGAAATTGGAAATGCTTTGAGAGAAAAAAGGAAGTAAATAAAAACAGATGTCTTCGTAGAGCCATCAGTCGCCAGAAGCTGTGATGTGGCCGAATGATAAAATCGTAAGGTCAGGGATTGTAATTTGTCTTATAACAAAGTTACGAAGCACCTTCATTTGCATTTCTTCATTTCATTTCTTCGGACTAATTTTGCTTTCACAGAGATCTTGAGAAAGTAAGACTTATCATTTTTCATTAATTATGTTAATGCATACTAATTAATTTTATACTATTAATTTCTCAATTCAGAAATGAAAGAAGAAGAAGAAGTTGATCTAATTTTATGTATGTTGAGGATTTTGGTTGAAATGTGACAGAAATTAATCACTACTGTCCCACTACGGTAATTTAGAGAAGTTTTCTGCACACTTATCAGTAAATTTTAATTTTTTAACGTGATAAACGGATAGCAAATCGAATATTTTATTGAAGCGAGGCACCTGTTACATGATTCTTTGATCCGAAAGTTTTATCTTTGAAATCTTAAACTTTATTCAGAATAAAATAGTTCATCGAGCAGCAACAACTTGATAACGATATGTATCTTGTGTTTTAAAACTTCCATCTTCATTACCGCGAGTGAGGAATCTGTCAGCCATTGAAAATCATTCTGACTGTGCTGTAAAAAGGAGGGGTAAACATAAAATTAATATTATTATTTGATCCTTTATTGGCGAGGTTATGCCCAGGCGGGTCTCTCCTCCATCCAACAGCATAGTTCGATTTACATGAGTATTTGGCTTTATAAAAATATAAAAAAAACAAAATGAAACACTTGGTTTGTAATCTCCAGAACTTGATAGGGAAAATGCCCTCGTTCTGGGAAAACACCAACACAAGCAAAGGTTGAATAGAATCCTCGAAAACAGAGAGTATAGAATAAAATACAAACATTTATTTATTGTTATATTATATATTTTTGAGAATATATTTGATAATGAAAATAAAAATTTATCCATGCGCTAAGTAGAGAAGCGGTTAGAATGAGAAAATGAGTTCAAGCATGCCTATTCCAACTATAGACTGGAAATAAATAACCTAGAGTTCATGAACCTTTTGGAAGTCACTGGCAATTCATTTGAGGAATAGAAACTCCATAAATATTTTAAGAATGCAAGTCATGTGCTTTATATTAATAATATACATTCCTGAAATTTATGAACTATAAAATACTCTACCAAATTTTATGTTATCATAAATCAAAAATTTGAATTAGTCTCTCATAGTAAAATTCCACTTTTCTTTCATTGCTAAATCATCAGCGATATACGAATATCCTTATAATGTGAAGTTAATTATTATTCCTCATTCCATAATGCTGAATAAAAATGCTGTGTTGATACATTTCTTCCAAACGATTCAGAATTCGTACTTCATCCTTCAAAAATCATTTCATGCCATCTTAATTCTAATATAGGTAATATACTTTGAATGATTGAAATTAAGAAACTGGTTTCCAATATTTCGTATATTATAATTGCAGCTAAGAGATTGTCTTTGGCTGGTAAAGTAGGCATAACAATAACAATTCGTACGAAAATAATATAAAAATAGTTAAAACTACCACCAGTTTTGGCACAGTCGTACCATCAACGGGAATTTCTTTGGGGGTATATTGCTAACTAATCTAAGACTAAAAAATAAGATCCTCTGAAATGAGACTGGTAATAGTAGTAGTGTCATAGCATGGAAATATATTACGAGATTTCGCAATAAGGCTATCATGATTCTCAAACACATGCTAATCTGTCTGGTAAATTACACGAAATTACTGAATCCTTGCTATCATTTACGACATCTCGCGTGTCTCAAATTTAAATCATACATTCCAAACATGTTTTGCATATTACGATCCTATTTCCGTAAACGGATATATTCCGTATAGTAGAAGAATGTTGGCTGTAGGATCTAGACATGTTTTTCTTCCGCATGTATGTACGGCACGATAAAAGTCTGTAATCAAACTAATCGTCGTAATTCTTGAGGTGCCCCAAAACCCTTACTTCGTTGCCACAGATAAATAGCCACAATTTCAGGCCATGAAAAGAATTTAACACAGATGTGGAAAAGATAAAAATATCCATGCTATGAATGTAAATAGAATAATATGTCAAGAGGTCTTCAAACACGGACGATTATAAAAATATAACATCAAATTAAGGCTATAAATTAAGAGAGACGAATTTTAATCCGTCAACAAAATTTTCACGAAGTGAATCAGTTCAAAACACATACTCTTTATTTCGGCTGAAATGGAGACTTTTTAGCCCAATAAAAATTGAGATCGACGTATTATGCCATAAATATTAATATTTACTTATTCAGCAGGAAGAAAAATGAAATATTATATCACTCTGTAAAGAGGTTATGCAGAAGGATTGAGGACATTTCAATTTTCATGGTATTAATTATATCTTGCTGAACATAACCAGAAACGATTCCACAACACAAAGCTAGTTTCCATCATCAATAGCGATTTTTTTTCAATGATTACGTTAAAAACAGATAAACTGCAAAGAAGGTCAATGTATGTCTATTAATTACATGTTTCAATTGAATGAGCACCATAATATCATTTGCATTAATATTTATTCAAAACACGTGCTCTTCTCAATGACTGTGATATATACTAAATGATTTCATTTAAATTCATTGCCATAATCATTGCATTACAAACTTACCAACGTTCCTATTCACTTCTATAATTTATGACGCGTATCTATACGCTCAGTGGTTAAATACACGTGCAGCCAGGGTCGGAGGAGAGGGGAGTTCCGTGGTATCCGCATTGCAAGGGTAGCTTTTTATTTGGTAGATGACAAACAGTATATCAGGAAGATTTTTTACATTTATTATATCGTTTAACTTATATAAATTAAAATTTAATAAATTTCAGTATTGCGCGTAACTTGCGAATGCTAAAAAGCGTGAAAATTATAAATCGTTTCATGGATTTTCCATAAAAAAAGAAAGATATCGATTTAAAATTCATCCATACCATATATCTTTAAACTTTTCATACATAGAGTATTCCAAATATTTTGATTGGAGTGAAAACATTAAAATTTTAGCAGGAATCAGATATAACGCTAAATAATGTACGGATGGAAGCAATGTATTCTTAATAGAACTAGGCTTAAAATAGCTTTCTCGACTCATTATATAGACGAATGTTTCTTCGAACTTCCTAGAATAATTTATATTTATGATTAAGGTAGATTTCCGGCGTAAATGTTGCTGAAAGAGATGTTATTAATCCATGTTTAGGAAAATTCCCTAATTTTCATTTCGATACAAAGCAATAGATATTTAATTAAGAGTTACATTTTTAAAAAACGTTTTTGAAATTAACCACAAATTACAGTATTTATTGCAGTACCGCAACTAAGTCATCGAATTTTTCCTCAAAGTACTATTTTCAAGAAGTTTAATTTCTCCTTTCAAAGTTTTAAAATGATTCTAAACTGATTGCAATTTCACTTTATTCAAAATGGTAGAACAAAAATAATCGTAAATAGCAATACTTGTTTTCATGTCGGTATTTTTATGTCGGTAAAATTTTAAAATCGGTATACCCTTTAATTTCATTATTAAAGATTTCATTCATGAATAGACGAATGAGGAAACAGTTCTCCAAACTTTTTTCCATTTTAGTTTATTGTTTTAGAGAAACCTTTATGATTAACCCGAAGGGAAGCGAGACTATTTCAGTATGGAGAGACCTATCTCCTCCTTAGTCTTCGATATTATTCCATATTCTTCAATCAATTCTGTTTCTATATTCTCTTACAAAGAAAAGGTACGATATCTTCGCGCTAAGTATATATGTCTCTGCTGGAGACTGGTGGTCACTGCTCGTACTACATGAACCAAGGCATTGCCTTTTCGCCGCGTGCGTATGGGATTTGAATCCAAATCTTTTTGTAACTGGAAAGGCCTGGGAAGTTTTTGGACAGCATGGATTCATAATTGATGCAAAATTAGAGTGCTTATTCTCAGTGAATATTCGCTGTCTGTGACGAAATTTGAAAATTACTTGCAAATGAAATGGATTGGAAAAACATTTTTTATCATGCCAAAATTGTCCGATCTGTGGTTCTTAAACCATTGCCATTCTTTTCACTTTATTCTCCTTCTCCAAATGTCACGTACAATTTTGAATACCTTGAAACAGAAGCAACAAAATCAAGTGCCAGCATTAATTCTTTACACTATATATATATATATATATATATATATATATATATATATATATATATATATATATATATATATATATATATATATATATATATATATATATATATATATATATATATATATATATATATATATATATTAGACAGATATGTAGTACCTTATTTAAAATAGTAGTAATGTTAAAAGTGCTTCGACAGCTAAGGTTTTTCCACGCATGGGTCAGAACCGGGATTCGAACCCTGAACCGCTTTTACATAAAGCTAACGCGCGTTCCCTTGGCTAACCGCGATTCACCATAGAATAAAGAATAAAGTCTCCTGTCCGTATGTATATATCCCTCTTTTCACCCATTGTTACTTTTCTCCTCTAAGAGAATATTTAAATGAAGAATGTTTCAAGATTTAAGCGCATCTTCGATTGCTACTGAATGCCGAAGTTAGCAATTTCTTCAAATTATACTGATTAGCTTGAGGAACATAATCTAAATCAGAATCACTGTTAGCATCAATAACATATTAAAAGTCTGTATTGAATTTATTATAGGGGCTGCCACAAGTCACTGATTCGTCTTTCGTATTCTGAAATGATTACTTCTATTACACAGTGTTAATGTGAAATAACGCGGAAATATACTAAAAACTGCAGAGAAATTCAAAATACAAATCACATTTTAATAGTATGCCAATTAAACATATTCCTTCAGAATATCCGGAATTCCTTGGTTGGGTATCATTACTTCGAAATATTTTTTTTCATGAAAAGCATTGCTGATAATAATGATGGTAAAACGGAGTTTATTCCTATTTTTTTCTTTACTGAACAAGAATAAGAGACCCACAGCTCCCGGACCCACATTTTTTTTTATTTCATCTGGGCTCCTATGAGGTAATAGCCTCAAAAAATTATGCTACCATAGATATTATTCTGTAGCTCAGATCATTATAAATAGTGTAGTACAGGATATTTTACCCAAATTAACTCAGTAATATCGATATGTTAGAAACAATCCCACGCAAGAAGACACGTGCCCAGATTGCTGTCTGATGTCGCGTAAGTTGTGGAGGCCTCTGATCACACAGATTTAAAAATTAAAATATAAAAAAATATCACGAATTCGTGCATGATGATGTGAAATAAATAAAAATAGTTAAAAGAAAAGAAATAAATTCGATAATAATTTATACTCAATTCAATAATAATTCAATAATAAATTAAAGAAAATAACAAAAGAAATTCAGAGTAATTAAGAAAACCATCAAAATCAGCATTGACTTCCATAAGTGAAGACCCCTGAAACTCGTACCTTTTATACTTTAGCTGATGATTTATTATTCTATCGAGATCTGCCTTAAAATGGAAGGAAATGAGTCTAATCTTTAGCTAATATCAATTGAAATCACTGCTCTGCGTAGAGCGAAAAGATTTTAAAAGCTGTCGATAGAGGCATCTTACAACAATTCCTCCGCAATCGCTCCTCTCTGAGACTCCACCTAGCGGGCTTTTTGGGATCTACGATACCTTCTTCCCCGCGCAAGAAGACGAGTATGAAATTCTTTATAATACAGACTCTAAATTTCCTTTGCCACTCTAAACATTATGGAAGCTCTATTTGAGTTCTTAAACCTCTGTATCATTACACATTTCTATGAAGATCAATTTGAAATTAATTTTACGAAAAGTTTTAATTCAAATATAATTTTACGTTGTATTTAGAGAAAATTTAACATATTTATGGTTAGTTACACAGATATATCATATGTTTCATGAATAAAAATCAATGTTTTAAGAAGTCATGAACTTCTATAACAGTATTTTCTAGGATTTTTTATAAATCACCAGTTAAAATAAATGGAGTAATTCACTTATAAATTTCAATCGCTGAGGAATGTATATGAGGTAAAATAAAGAATATTAGTGGACACTCAGAATTTTTTATACACCAGAAAACACAAATACCTAAAACCGTCGTTGTATTTAAAGTAATATTTAGAATTTCAAGATTATGAGAGTAATTTGAAAGCGCAATATTAAAGGAATATAAAGGAAAAATTATTTCATACGATGAAATATCAATTTCTACTATTTTAATTCTGACACGTTCTGTTAATATTACCTATAAAATTTTATTACCCTGATTAATCTCTGACTGTAACTGTAACAATTGATACAATTGATTCTGTAAGAGTCCATTAGATTAAAGAACATCACATTATATTAACGATATATCTTGGAACCTGTTTTCTTTCTGAAAGGAAATATAGGTATATATAACGAATGTAATTAGTTGGCCTCTCAATATCGTCCGATATTTTGTTTAAATTTTCTAATTTACAAACAGCCTATCCCAGGTTGAGCAAATTTGATGGATATTTTGCTTTATTACTTTGATGAATTCATTTTCAAGGTCCAAATTACTGACAGCGTTGATTTTTCTGAGATCCAAATAATTAAATTTCCTGGTTAAATAATTCTACACGGCTCAACTACAGAGTCACGTACATCCAAAAGGCATGAAAATTCAATTGCAAACGGAGCATAGAGAAAAATATAACTTTAAAGATGAAATCGATTTGGTAATGAGTTACTTTGTGAAAGAGGCTGGTGATATTGTATAACAAGCTCCTAATTTACCAAGTTTCCTGTTCAAAGATGATCCCCTGATGAACTTCAACTTCACATTTTAAAAGTAAAATCGTTTATAAAGATCACAAACAGAGCATCGGTTCTCAATGGGAGACTCATGGAATTTGATTCATTGAATTTTCGGTCCAAAGCGAAAGTACTCCGAGCGCAGTCAACTATATAACCAGAGTGAAAATCTCTGCCGAATTCTGTTCCGATTGAGCGATGAAAAGAGAAAAGTGTTTTTGAAATGGAATGCAGCCGTGAAACAATTATCGATACTTTCTGAACTACTGTTTCAAAAGCACTCTGATTGAAAATGCTACTCCAAAGCGTAAATGCTCATTTGCAATGGTTGAAAAAGCTTCAAATGTGTGTAGTAAGAAAATAAAACTTTAGCATCCCACACATTCAGCTGTACTCTGGATCATACGCTAAAATCTTCCGAATCCAGTGAGAGAGAGAGACATTTTTCTCCATATGAAAGTGATTTCTCCTTTTATGATAAATTTTGTTTCTGAGAAAGTACCACACTTAGAAAGCTGCTGCTGGTTTTTCCTTTGGTGGATTGTGCTGTAGAATTATTACGTTTATATCTCAAATAACGAGGTCATAAAGCACGCTTAATTCTCAATTTTCAAGAGAAATCAGTTTTCATCAAGGAGCGCGTATTTCTTATGAATTATAGACGAAATACTGTATCTCCAAAATGCAGTTGTGAATATCTTTATGCATCCCAGTATTCTAATGCAGTTGTGAAAATCAAGATTCAAAATACATCAATGTCTAGGGTTACCTTGCGTTTCGTTTTGACTGGAACTGTCCCGGTATGAACTCATGATTTTGTTTTGATGAAAAAACATAGAGAATGAATATATCGTAATATTTGAAGATTTCACTGATATTTATAATTTAAATGCAAACTTTCATCAAGTACTGACGCTATACGCACTTATGATTAAGAAACTTAAAAGCATAAGGAATTGACTCGGGCTACATTTTGAGGCAGCGTCACAGCTCTGCCCCGGTTTCACCTGCGTCTGCATTTTATCAGTCCTGATTTATTACTTTTAGAATATTGCAACCATATTATATAAATAGCCTCAAAATGGTTTCATTCATTTCAAGAGGTTGAGGAGATATTTCAGTTTACGGCACTTTCACAATGGCCTTATGATATTGAAAGGTAAAGAAATACGAATAATAAAGTTCGTCCAGAATAAACTTAATCGAATATTAATTTTAAGCAAAATGTTGCAAATTCCTTGGTGTTAACAAATAATGTTTGTAGCAGGGAGATTTCTTTTGCATCTTTGATCTTAATACAAAATGGAAATTTACCGCGAATTAAAATTCCAAAAGCTGTAAGCGAATTATGGTGGAGAAGAATTAAGTAAGCTGAACAATGAGACGTAGAAGTAAGACGTCTCTAGGTCGCCTGAGCAGGATGGGCAAGGACAATGCTAAACGTTTATGCATGGGCGTACATTGAAGCGCAAGGAATGGCAATGGTAATTGCGCCAATTACGTCTTAACACTTATAGGACGTAAAAGCCGCTAAATCTAAGAAGTCTTTTATTATGTGATATGTACGGGTATGATAAATGCAGTAGCACTTGCTGAAGCACAGCGAAAACTTGCGCTATACCTTATGGAAAGTCTAAAAAGAGAAGTTAATTCGTCATAGTAGGGTTTGCTAAATCTCTCTCTGTTATTAAGTATTTTATTAAATTTCAGTGGTTACGCCTGTCTGGTTTCACTAAAATTGCGTGCTGTAAGACATCCTTCTTGGGTAGAGAGGATTATGACCTAACCACTTATTAACTTATTTCTCAGCGTATACAATTAAGTCATCTTCCTATTCATTGGTGACGGGTTGCTTCATCTTCGAATCTTACCATCGAAATATTTCTGAGAACTTCGTTTGGAAATGAGTAACGCGAACTTCCAAAAATTTAATTTGTTAAAATAGCCCAAATAATTAGCACTAATATAGCTTAATTTCAGCTGAAATTCGGGTGGTTCTTATATTCACTCTTCTACCCTAACAAGGAAATTCTCATGCCGAAACTGGAATATTCTTTCGATACTTGAATTTCTCGTTAATAAATCTTTAAGTGTTATAAACATTCTCATGCTTTTCTAATGAAACCTGATTTAGTACACTCTTGATAATAGCTCAAAAAATTACGAAGCTACAGATATAATCTTTTCCACTTAAGGACGCAACAGAATGATTCGTTTTCAGGTAAGATTAAAATGTGTTTATTATTTATAGTTAAAATTAGTATGTGAAGTCATAATAAGTTGCAGATTCTGTAATAAGGAAAAATATCAAACTGATCACCGCGATAAAGTTCTGAATTGAGAATCCCATGTGCAAAAGTGCGAAAACAGCAGTCATGAGTAGAGGCATAATCTCATATTACGTCGTACGAGAAGCCCACCTAGAAACATCGCCAGCTACCCGTAGCAAATAGGTGAACCACCCAGCATCCTCCTCATTAACCTCAACGGAAGTCAACAGGAAACATTACGACTCGGCTGACACACAAAAATCTCCTCAAATTCCTCCGTCACACGGCCAATAAAGTTTCCGCGTGATTTAAATGTCAGTCGCATCAGGTGCACAGCTGTTTTTTGTTGATTTATCCCTTAAAAGGAGGGAAAAGGCGACAGGTTGAAACCAAGGATGGAAGCATCTGTCGCTGTGTAGACCGCACTCCGTTGTTTTCAATGAAACTCGAAAATAAACCAGACGCCCCACTTCCCTTCCCCTGCATGGGGCGAGTCGTAAGGTAAGTTGCGGTGGAGGGGATCTAAGAGGGTGAGGTGTGGAGGTGAAAGAGAGCTATCGGCAGATACAAGGAAGGGCAAAGGGGTAATTACCTCTCCTCATACCTCTGGGAAGACGTATTTTAATTTTTACCTACCGATAATGGAATCTATAATTGCCTTTCGTGCACTGTTCTAAGTTCTACAAATGAAGGATGTCATAAGACATCTTAAAAAGTTTCCAAGAAAAACGAAAAGAATCCGGTTTCCCCTAATTCCTTGGGAGGCAACGCTACGCTTTGTTTTGGTTCTCACGAAGGAAATTCTCATGCAGAAACAAGTCCCTTCAGCAGTTCTGCTCATCACACCTGTCCGGAACAGCACAAAGAAGAAATACAAATACTGATGAAGGAAAATGAGGGATGATAGAAAACCCTCCTATTATTTATACATTAACATTATGTATGACGAAATATTTAAGAGATCATCCTTGTCTGGTTATGCAATTTAGCAAAGCAATTAACTCTGCACAATTAACGTAACATAATTGTGATAAAAGGAGACTGTTCCCAAAAGTTAATGCTCTCAGCAGTTCTCTATAGCTGTAAGGAATTTTAAAAACTATAATACAAACTCTCACTAGAAGTCACAGGAAAGTCAAGCATTTCATTCGCACTGACCACAAATTGAAAAACTTACGCAAATAACCTAGAAAAACGAAACCCGTTTCAGAAACCTCAAATCCTTAGTTCTCACACACAAAGACACTGCTTGAGTCTTCCAATTTTTAAATCGGCAATTCATAATAAGATTATCGTCATGCTAGCAACGGCGACTTTTATGATCAAATATCACAATCCTCAATGATGATACCCGAGCAGTGAATACTCCAAGCTACCAGTAGATGATCATACGAAGAATGGCGCTAAACGTAATGAAGAGGTTAACAACCTGGTAGAGGAAGAGATTTGAACCCGTAAACAATGCATAGAAACTACCTCCTCGGCTGGAGCAATGTTTACTTCCTAATTAACAAAGAAACCACAGCGTGTTGAAGAGGAATTACATCATCGTCCAATGTTAGCAAGAAGATGGATGCTTTTGAAAAATACGCTTCTTGAAGGAAAGCTGTAAACTCAAATGGTGAGGGTGTGAAGGGTTCGTTAGAATAGGGGGCAAAGAGGAGGCCGTCCTCTGTTGGAGGGGACGCCGCCTCCGAAGGTCAGCCGGGGAGGTGGTTGGCAAAGAGGGGGGAGACACCTGCCCATTCGATGGAATGCAGCCTCCCTTCCAGAGACCATTGAGAGAAGCAGAGGGAAAAAGATTTCTTCGCCTTGCCCTTGGGCGAGAAGTTTCATCTCTCCCAGATACTTTGTCCACCTTCCCCTCACACGCACTCACTGTCTCCTGCGTATCCATCTCTCTCCTTTGCTATGAGCCACTCCTTTGCCCTATATCTATTTTTAGACGGTGGAGATGAAGGGAAAATGTCTAGCGACGTCATTACAAATTTTCTTATTTCAGTGGACGAAGGAATATCTCTGAAGGAGCAATATCGTTTGTGATGGGGAATAATTTTGATCCTGGTCGTCAAGTATCCTATCTTTGCTGGATGGCTGTAACTTATAAAGGAGAGTAGAAAGCCAAAGAATGCATGTGTTTTAAGAGCTAAATTGAGCAACATGAGACACTTAAAATACGTCATCAATGTGCCTTGATATGTTTGATTATTCCTAGCTGTTTCAGCGTTTTCCATTATGGAACTTAACAACCATGGTTCGCGAAAATTTGTAGATCACCGAAATTTGAGGATTATAACCTCCAAAAATGTTGCTTTGACAGGAATTTACTCTGCCGGACACGAGGTATACAATTCAGTTGTAAGGAAACAAATTTTCTCCTCGTATAAGTTTGTTCTTCTCTCGCCTTTCAGGAGATAACAAATTGAGTTTTAGACGGGCTTATTGAAGTATTTTATGATGAAATTTGACTATAGTAGCATCAGCAAGAAACATTCATTAGCTTGGATTCAAACCTGCAACTTCAATGGTAGAAGGCCACAGTGATTTTCATTAATAATTCCATCCCCAACACATTCCATATTGTAAGATCGAAAAACTATTCAATCATCATTGCATACAGATTTTCTCTTACCAAGGACTGCCATTCTTCTGGTTCTCCACTATCATACTTCTCTCTCGTTGTTTTTCTCATTTATTCCTCTTTTTTACGGCTATTTATCATTCTCGCGTACTTTTTACCTTCCTTTTAACTTTTCTTGCCTTCTCTAGAATCAAGGACGTTGACGGGTACTGGAAATACCTGTGCCCTCAGGTATACCTCTCGGCAATCCATCCTACTTTCCAAGATATCTTTACTTCATTGTATCTTCAGCCCAAAGAACTGTTAATTTACCAGCATTTAACGGTGTATTTGAATTGTAACTACGATGGAAAGCCATGAAAGCAGCAATACGTTCAATGTCGAACCACATGTACATTTTCATTCTTCGTCCATTCAAGATATTGTCATTTACCCTTCCATATTCATTCGCCATTATTCATTCATATATTCTCCGTGCATTCCTTGCTTATTCAATGATTTCTCGGGATTCCTTCCTCCCTTTTTTACCTTCCTTTCTTTCACACTTCCCTTTCTTCTCCTTTCCTCCCGCCGTCTTTTTGAACCTCAACAAACACTCCCGTATTCGGCTGCACCTACGCCTGACATCAGCAGCCAAATATATCTCTTAAGTGCCTTTGAGATTCGCTTTACGTGCCATCTCATAGACCAAGGGTGGAGCGTGGAGCGAAATAATGAAAACTCAATCAGTAAGTGCTTCACGACTCTCAGTGGACAAGCGGATGGGATGTGAGCAAAGCACGCTATTGATTTCTCCTCGGAGCTGTAACATTCATCAGATATCAAATGGAATTCGCGAACGTAACCATTAAATGTCATTATTTGTTCTAAAATAATTTGTATCAAAATTCTTTTTTACCGATTATCATACGTAAATAATTTTGTAATATATTCCCGCCTTGATATACTCATCATAAAACTCGAGTGACAGAATTTTGCAATCCCAAAATCACTAGAAAAGTGTTTCATATGATAGTTATGAGGGGTGTACAATGCAACAAGCGTTCCCAGAATCGTGCTTTATCTTCTCTCGAGTAATTACAAACAACCCAAGCAACTGTCATGCACCACCGTTATCTGAGACTGTATATTCTTCGAAGAATCGATGAAAAGGCGATACGTGGAACGACAGTCAATTCCTTCTGGGAACTTTTAGAATACCTCATCTGAACATCTCAATAAAATTCATAAATATCATACTCAAAGGAAATTGGAGAAAAATAATAATGAGCGGTATACAAAGCATAAAATCTGGCGAATTTCTTGGCTTATTAATTAATCATTATCACCTATATCATATTCTAATGAAAATCTTAATAAATAGCGTATCTTTCTTTTCTCTCTGTGTTCTTATTCCAGTTTTACAATTTCTTTAGGAAAAGATGGAGGAGATGAGAATACAACATGGAATCGAGAAAAAAATCATTCTCAAATAATTTTAATCATAATGGATAATTTTTTAATATTACATAGTGTAATTTTCTGTTTAAAACAGAACAGAGAAACGAATAATCAACCTAAGTTATTAATTTGCATAGTAAGGCACAAAAATTAATACATATCCATAGAAATATACAGTAATAGTAAAATATGACTAGATAAAAGTTCCTTTTGCATTCGTCAGCTTTACTTTTTGAGATCCAACACGTATTAATCGTCATCTAAGCATACGTATAACATACTGTTCAGATGTCTGTTAGTCTTGTTCCAAGATAAGGAAAATATTTCTCCGACTTATCTTCAATCTACATATGTCCCGTCTTCCTAGTAGCTTCTGGTAGCTGGAGGTAAAATTATTCTCTAACCTTGTTCTTCCACTAAGATTTGATGCATATTTTTACCACATTTGACGTCGCTAAGCTGCTAACCACCAAGTCTACTGAATCCTGAGTATGATCTTACTTCTGAGCTTTTTTCTGTACTTTTCATAATCTCTACTCATGTATCTCGCAAATATCTAAGAAAAATTCGTATTTCATGATGAATTTACCTACCACTCATAAACTAAGCATAGTGACTATTGGTTGAAGTATCTGCAATAAAAGGTTACGGAAAAATACAATTTGTTTATAAATATCTCTTTTATGCATCCCCTCTCCCTAGTAGAGGCTACTTTAGTTGACTAAAAAGTATTTTCCGATTCGTTTGGCAAAATTTCATATGCAAATCAACTCAGAGAATTTTTTCTAAGATTGAGAATAAAATACATTCCTGTGTATTTACATCAAGGCAATTTTCATTAATTTATCTTTCCACTATGAAAAATTGTTAACTTTCAAAGCTTTGTTTGAAATATTTTCGGTCCGTCAGAAGTTAAGCATCTTGAAATTCATAAGAACTCAATGTTAGGATACATCCTCTGATTTCAAAGAGAATCATCAGTAATAATGACAAAGCTTAAGTAGTAAAGTCGGTACCTTACACAAGGTCGTAAATTTGAAATGAGAGAGATTGTAAAATTAAACGGAGCAATATGGTATTGTGTTGGAAATAGGATAATAAAGATGAGAATACTAACAGGAAATACTAAAGTGAAATGACGAAATTAATGTCATATTTCCACTATATTTGCAGCGTTGAGGAGATACAAGTTAAAACTTTTTATACGAAAGTTTCACGGGCACCTATCTTCTAATGTTCGATAAATTTGATACTACTGTGGAACGTACCGCTGAGTTTTATTAATAGCTGCAACTTATGCGTCGTTCAATGTGCAAACATAAAATGGCAAGGAAAAATAGAAGTGAAAACATCGTAATGGCTGGGACTCGAACTCATGTCCCCTCAATATCTGGATTTCCTTTGCTAGGGTTTCCATCAGCACGGCTATCTGAGCTAACTTGAGTACCTCTCCCTCGTTCTTTGATGACGAATAAGTAATCTACACTTGCGGGCATTGCATCCCTCGGTGTAGATCTATAAAAAAGCGTATCTTGTGCCAAGAATGTATGACTCATGCAGGCTTAAACAGAATGACATAAAAATTCTTCCACTTCTTAGACACGCAACTAACCGGATACGTTATCTCGTAAGCAATTTTTAAGTTCGATCATTAAACTGGATTTCATCCATGAAATGTCTAAATTGCGTAATCAAAGGGCGTGGTACCCGGCTGCCACTTTATGTGGTATTTATTCTTAATGTGGAATTATTCTATAACAAATGTTTCATATGACAACCGTTTTTATAAAAACTGAAATACATGTAACAAATGAGCATGTCTATATGAAATTAAGAATATCTACATTTGCATATGGATCCTGCATTCGGTACATTTGTACAACTGGTACCTTGATTATACAGCAATTTTTTCACGATTAATGGTATTAATTCAGAGAAAATAAACAGTGAGTATCCGAGAACCATGCCATAAAGATTTGAATACTTCCCGCTTGTATTAACGTCACATCGATTCTGCTGTGCCCTTCTAATAAATTCGAGCTATTCAATCGCCCAATCAATCCATCATCATTTGAGCGCGATATTTCCGGAGGGCGCGTCATTTTCACCAAGATATGACGAAACACTCCAACATCGGGATCGATGCCGAGTTCGCATAATCAATTCACCACACCTGTTTCAGTCCACCAATCATATTTTGCAACCAGGCGGCCGCTATCACCTTCTAGAAAACTTTCACGCGATCTATTTTTCTCTCTAAGCGGGCTGCATTCCGGCAGCGATGCCTTTCACTTCTATTTATTATCGTACATTAGGCACTGCGGAGTTAAATCCCCGGGCGTCCCTCATCTCTTATGCCTCTCAGATCTCACGTACGTGCATTCCATGCTTCCCCGCCACTCAGCCCATCGCTGGACCTTGAAAAAATGTTCTCCGTTTGACCAGAAGCACGCGATATCGAAGCGATCCAAACGATGCTTCCAAATTCTCTTCGCGTTCTGCACGATTTTTATTGCTCCGGAGCGTGAATATTTCGATGGGGAATTTCTATTGTTCCTCTTCTTTGGAAGTGGATCCAATGCACGGTGATATATGCTCTCCACCGAAACGAAGGTGATTACGTTTTATAGGGACAATGGAAACGCTCCTTCAGTAAGCTTTATGTAACGAAACGATATTGGATTACGCGATTACCTTCACGGTGTATCAAGCTAAACGCAAGCCGCAGAAGAGGTCAGTCTTATTGCTTTCATAAGTGAAGAAAATCTTCCATGGATAATTGGAATCCATCCATATGTTTATTTGTATGACTATTAAACTATACTCATTATAAAACTACACTCATTATTACATTTACGTATTAAATGACAGAATGGTTATCGCGATTCAGGTGATTTTGAAGACGATACCAAATTTGAAGGAGATTATTTTATAAATCAAAATTTCCCTGTATCATCACCAACATGTTACCTCCACACATTTACAACATAAGAAAGTCTGATTGCTAATATTACAATTGAATATAAAGCAGAATCCGCCTAGGAAGCCTACAAAATGAGCAAGTAATTAATTCCGCTGATGGATCATTATTAGTTGAAAATTAAAAAAAATACGAATGAAAAGAACAAATGAAACTATTAACACAGCATAACTCTTAATACACCATGTATCTTACTAAGTAAGCTGATACTCTGCATTTTCTGAGTATAGGAATTTACCCTATTATACGACCTATTGAAATATTTTCAAAATCCAAAGGAATGTCCTTTCTCCATAAAAATAGTCTCCTTAGTCTATAAATTCAAAGGGATTAATTCAAATACTTCGATATCAATCAAAAATCTACTTTATCATGAATTAAATGTCATTAAATTAAACCTCAACCTCCAGACTGGTGATGTGATGAATTGTCGGACTAAAGAGGAATTTCTCTGATCGTCTGAAAATGAACTTTCCTGGAAATACAAGCTCGGCGGCAGGAAATGAAGTGAAAGGTTTCCTCAAAAAATCTCTGTGAAGGACTTTCCAACTGGATGAAAAATCGAGATCTACGAATGAGTTTTTAATTTTTTACATTCTTTTTTGTAAAACATTGGCTATCCTTGGATCTAAATGGAAGATTTTCCTTGAATTTAATCTGCGTTAACTACATTCATGCATGCAAATACGCAGGAACTTATTTTTAAGACTTAACGGAAAGAATCAATTGACAACTGAAATTTTGTAAATTGGATTTTCACACTATAGATATACTATAAATAAAATGAGAAAGGCAAAGGAAATCACTGAACATGTTTTTTTTTGCTATGTAGATGATATTTGTGGGCATGATTTAAGTCATTTAAGAATATTTTTGGGAATATTGAAATTATATTCTTCGCGACCAAGCACTATTTACAGATTAAGTAGTATATTTTTGTTATCACTCAGTAAAAGTAAGTCCAACGCAATAAATTTCATAAAGCCTTGTAGTGAGCTTTAGAGTAAAAATAAAAAACACATATTTTTTGATCCGATATCTTTAAAATTTATGAATTTATAAGTTCATGAATTATAATGTTAAATGAAATACGAGGATTGTTTCAAATACCATAGAGTTACACTCATCGACTTATATGTATGTACAGCTAGTTCCAAAAAAAACTTACCACCTAAGCCGCAACCCGCATAACAGGCAGTGAGTTTCCTGCAAGCGAGCCTTAAGAAGTGAGAGAGAGAGAGGAAAAACATGGCGGAGATGGTCTGCTTGAGTCATAACTCCGCCTGCAGAGTTGAAATGGATTTATTTGCTTTGTTAATATTGCAAAGATTTATTAGTATCCTGAGTTTGGTGGCATTGGCTTAGCAGAATAGTATTATAACAATACGGATGTCGTAATGCAAGAATTCAGTTATTATAAAATGATTATAACGAATCAGTATATATTCTAGCATTGCTTCTCGCACAGAGGGAAACGTCGCACACAAGGTCCCGTTATTCCTAGGAAACCGAGGCAAACCCCCTTCCCCTAATAAAATTTGAGTCTGAGGGCGAAAGGCACGAGCAAGTCGAAGGAAATTTTCCCAAAATCTGCCTCTGAGCCGCTCTGAGCTTATGTTTAGCACTGAGATGGGAGAAAGAAAATTTCCGCGCAGTTTGAATCGGTGTCGGACCAAAAATGTATAGACCTCGAATTCGACGCCTTCGCTTGCAAAACTCTGCAGTTATAATGGGTGGTATTATATAATATAATACTAGCTAATATTATGCATCGTTCAAGAGAGCAGTTATTAGCCTTTAAAATTATATACCAAAGGAGTCTATATCGATCACCAGTTTTATCATAGCCTGTGTGAATGCAATCTACACAAGTAAAGTAAGGCACACTCATGGCCATATCTAGGCTATTACATTAATATGCTACATTAAAAAACAATAAGTAAATATATAGTATGAAGTCTTGAGGCATTCTCTGCGTATTTTAGATACATTTTGTTTCATTTGATAAGCATCGAAATTAAAATTCGATCGGTAAAAAATCAGTAAATTTTATCATCTATGCAGTTGGAATTTTTACTATACCGTCCAAATCAACTGAGAGAAAATGTGCTAGAATCGATTTTCCTCAATGAATAAAGATGACGGACACGAGACTACCATCTTTCACATTAATTTTGAATTAATTAATTAATTTTTTTCGGTGTCATTGAAGTGTGAATCGAATAAACTTGATTTCTTCTGTGGATTCCTCTTGAAATGGTTGCAGTCACAAACCATTACGTTCTTAAACATTCTTCTCGCTATATTTATCACCTTTAAAAGTTCTAAAATACACAAAAAGATAGTGCGAATGAGGTTTGGTCATAATGCTCATTGAATGCTACTGTTAGCTATGAATGTAAAATTTTCAATTAATTTTGAATGTATGCAAAACTACCTACATTATTTATATTTCAATTGTTTATTATAACGTTTACAATTATTATAATGTAGAAAACGTTAAAAATACGCAAAATAATAGGGACTTGGTGAAATAGTTTTTCCCAGGGCCTTTTTACCTGTAATTCCAACCCTGTAATATCACATGGGGAAGCGCATATGAGGCTCATGTTGAAATTTTGCTCCCCTCGGTTGATGGCTGGCCCTGCGTAACTCTCATATTTTTCGACAGAATTTTAATGATTGAGATGAATGGGTGGTGGTTTGGTATGGCTAGTCTATCTACATATTTATCGATTGGTGATATTGAAAATATTCCTTCGTATTTAAAATGTATGGCTATGAGAAACTTTTCATCTCTCCACATTCCGTGACAAATTTGAAAAGCAAGATACAGGAGTGATGGGAAGAAGTGAATAAAGCAATGAATTCACCAGGACTTCAAGAGGGGGACTGTTTTGATAGAGATAGGGAAGTGAGAAGTGACGGCAACAGTAATATATACACTCACATGAATTTAACAACCAAAAGTGTAAGAGGTATGTTAATTCCAGATTTTTGGATGAATCACAATAGGTAGGCGCATTTTTTGCTTTCCTAGTCGACCAATTGTTTACTTTGAGTAGGAGGAACGACTTCTTTTAAAAGTATAACCCACTCGCTCACCTTCTCAATTTTCTCATCCAACATATATATGACTGCCTCCAGAGAAACTACTCATTTATCCAATTTAAGTAATATCTTAGTCAAAAATGATTAACATTCAAATATACAAGATATAACGTCGATGGCTCATCATACTTTCAGAAATTTCCTTCTCATGCATCAGTTTATTCCCAGGATCTCCGAAATTGTATACTATATCGATGTTCAATGTTTTATAGCAACCTTCTCTTAATTCTATAAGAAAGTTCGAGTAGTTCACTAAGCCAGTAACTAAACCATCTTCTTATCAGCAATTTATTTTGGAAAGAGATTTCGAGGTTTTTTAAACCAATAGAAATCGCTAACATTAGTATTACTACCTATGCAAGCCAATGTTTTCTTCTAAATAACTTTAGAGATATTATTTATCGGTATTCGGCGTATAAACTTCAAGTTTCTGCGACATTGAATATGCGGAGTGTCTACAATTCCGTATTTACGTTTCAATTCATATTTTAGTGACATTATAATAGAAACTTTAGTCGATCTAGTAAGATCATCTTCAACGCTCTATCTACTTTGTATCATAGATGTTGTAAGAGAAGTTAAACGATTTGGTTCTCGTAAGCGTAAAGAATACATATTAGGTGGTATTTCTCTAATTAATTTTTCAAGTAATTTCAAACCACGAAATTTTGAGCTCAATATAGAGACAAAATAAAGCATAAAAAACAATATTTATAAATAAACAATCATTGACGAGGAGCTTGATTTATATAAATGGACGATAGGCACATTACTTATTTTTTCGTTTTTGTCGTTGAATTAGTTATTTAGAATAAGCTAATACAGTTTATGCCATTCACTTTAAAAGCAGAATATAGAGATACTAATTCAGATATGATGCACCCAAACATTTTCAACTTTATGTTATCATTCAAATTTTCCGAAGGTCCTATTTCAACTAGAATGATCTTCCTTGCATTACCATTAAAAAAATTCAAAACATCTTCGCAAAATTCGTAGAGAATTATGATGTGCCTAGGATGAAGGATGATGCTATGAAGGTCCTTGGAGTGAATGTTGGAATAATGGATTACATATGGAACCAAGAATATTTTAACAGCTAAGGGTATGAATCATGAGAATTAGAGGAATATTCTCATGTAAGTCTGGTTACCATCCGTTGGTTTATATTTTTAGCGTATTCTTCCATGACTCATATTACCCATCATTCATAATTATTGACGCTGATTTTTCTTTTAATCATTATACACCATTCAAACAATTCGGGTTATATAGTTTACTTGAGGCATTCAGAAACCGAAGCAGGGATCATTAATCATTAGTCTCACTTTCACCTAGTGCATAGTTCTGAAAATCATTTCAGTATAACAATAGAAATCGTGTTGTGGGTGTTTTCACACCCCCTGACATACGTCATACGGCGGCTTTCTTGGGTATTAATGTAAATGTAAATAAACCAGATGTTAACGTGTAAACCTGCAATATGCAAGTATACAAAAACGTGGTATTTATCTGCAATATGCAAATCAGTCTTAAGGTTCTGATTTGCCATACTAACTGTTGTTTCTTAACCATCTGGATTCCTTGCAAGAAGTCCTGAAAGGTCGTCTACCTCAAAAATAGAATTGAATATCTTCATTCCCTAAGGGAATACCCGCGGCGAAGATAACAAATCGCGGATCTACCATTTCCCACCTTACTTGTGATCGGTCGCCGCCACCATACCCTAACCTTAGATACCTGCTCAGCAGGGGTGCGGTCGGTAATCCTCATTAGCGCTTTCAAATTCGCTACCCCGCATACATACGACCATCCACAATATGCCGAAAAGGGGGTTTTCTTTTTCAGAGCGGAGTTCACCTTCACCCATCGGCCGTTTTATGGTTCCTTTGAGAAAATAGATAATACCTTTCGATGGACGAAACAAAAGAAAAAGAAACAACAAAGGAATGAATAGGGGATACTCCTAGGGCCAGGGTGGAGGTCCTCCGCTCTCTCTGAAAGACTCGGTAAAACTTCAGACGCGAATTTGTCAGAAACAGCCAAATCTCATCTCAAAATCATAATGCTTCATCTGATACTGTCATCACGAATGCCTGATGGAAGTAAGAACAGAATGGCATGTTGATGCATATATTCTGAATTACCTAATGCTCTGTTAATTGTAGTATCAAGCAAATTTTATACCTCTCTGTATTGCAGAATAATTCAACTGCGAAGAAATCGAGTCAAAATTTGCACCACGGGGCAAGAAAGAGATTTAGCATCAGATAAAAGTTGGGACAGCATAATTTTCCAAGGAACATGAACTTGATTTAATTAAAGGGATGGTTTTTCTGGGACTGGCAATGAACAATATGTTCGGAAAAGTGTTACGAAATGCTGGCGTTAATTTCGTCGTAAATTAATTTTTTATTCGATACGTGAAAAAAAATTGTAGTCCTCAGTATTTAAATTAAGAGTGCTACTATTCTAATATCTATGTTATTTTCTAAAATACTAAATTAGCAATTTGAATTTTAAGCGATTACCTTAGAAAATGATGATATCACAGCAATTAATATTTTACTTTCTATCATATGATTTGGTGGTATTTAAAATTTTTATAATATTTGATGTAATTATCTGATGTAGTTGATCGTAATTTACTTGGTTTACTTTATTGTAATATGTTTTGGGTCTAATTTTCAGAGCTCTTTACCAGGTTGACTTAAAATGATTCTTTCTCAGTGTATTCGTCCAGATTAAGTTTCTTTTCATCTTTGCTTTCATTAGTAGGTTTCGCAGTTTTTTCATGCTCCCCTTCTCGATAGCATTTCTTCTGCAACATAAATTAGTTGAAATACAGTTGATTGTGTTCATATACCTAAGTATTCTTTATCTCCTTGCAGAGTTTTCGTTCATGTTTCTATTTGCGTCATAGTCGTGAAGTTCCTCTAAATAAATTTAAAAGTTCCTCCTGTAGGCGTCAAGAGCATAAAAAACGTAATAATATAATCCTTTTCAATCTTGCAATGACATAATTTTTTATTGGATAATTGAAGCAGCTAAAGTAAGTTTACCCGATGTCTCCAGAAAAAGGTGAATTACGCAGAAGTTTCAGGCCGAAATAAGGAGATCCGATGTTTATTCATTTTTTAATACTATGCTGCTGACATAGTAAAAAGTAACACTAAATTTAAACAAGATTTCGTGCTAGTAAAGACGATACAAATACGTTCAACGCGTTTCACAATGTTTAAAAAAGCGCCGTCTGAATGCTCCTCCTTCCAAGAGCCAATAGAATGCATGGAAAACTCTAGACTCGCTCTCATCGAGCTTCAGGTCTGTTATGCGGGTTGCGGCTTAGGTGGTAAGTTTTTTTTGGAACTAGCTGTACATCGACTGATAGTAATTTGACTCTTTCTTTGTATGCAATTTTGTTTGCTTTTAAAAAGACTTTACGAATACCGATGCTGAGTAAGAATAGAACCAAAAATTTGTTATTTATATCAAAGTAGTGGTTGAAATCTAGAAATGTATACACCATAAGTCATACATTTATGTATTTTTGTTTATTTATCGAAAAGTTCTCCGAAAAGCCTGAAAAGTGACGCGAGAACAAAGAATGGAAGCGTTTTCGAATGTAGATAGGAAAAGCAAGCAAAAGGTTATTAAATCACTGCTTATGCTCCCCTCGCTGCATCCACACCGAAAGAAATCATGCACCGCTTACTTAACGTTTCATTTCGTGAGGAAGTTTATGTTTGAGTAAATATGTACAGACTTGGTTGACGGAATTCCTCTCATATTATTTTTGACTCTGGGTTCAAGCATCGAAGACAGTTAATCACGGCGCCCTCGCTTCTCAACAACAGGTATCCCCAAATAGCACCTTTTTGCACCAGACATGGTGAAAGCCCTTAAACTCCTCCATTATCCCTATCCCTTACCGGTCGCATGGAAAGCCCCGTTGCGGACAATCTTCTGGGCGATAACTCTCAGACCCTTTATCCATTCTTTCTCCATGATCCTCCTTCGACTTTTTTCCAAAGACATCTCTCCTCTACCCTAGATACCTGTAACCTGTTGCGCAGCGTTGCCAGCTTTTGAAAATGAGGATTTTCTCTCCTCTTTAGAGGTCTTAAGGGGGTCACGCTATAAGCATGGGAATTTTGTCGTTAAGTAATAACGTGTAATAGAATGAAGTCTGCCGTCTCTTGAATACACTCAATCTTAATTTGAGATGTCAGCTTGAGTGGAAAATATTTAATGTTTCGAAAGAATTTTCTAATTTTAAAAGTGTTAACCTGTTGAACTTTCATATTTATGAGTCCAATAACTTAAAGGATCGTCGATGGCCACAGCCTTCACTAGGATGATTATTCTATAACAGAATAAAGTAAACTGATTGAACCACCAATTTAATTTATACATTAACACAATACAAACACAAGATCACGATCCAAGTTTCGATGGAATCATGATCACTTGATGAATAAATGGTCAATGAATGTAATTTACCCGATAATATTAATCATCAATCGGTAACATATTAATTAATTGTTATTTTAACTAGTTTAATTTATTCTCTTATGGAATGCTACACAGTGAAGGCTGAAAGCATCGACTTTCCTTTAAGATGTTGGACTCAAAAATAAACATTTTCAACTAGTAAACGCTTTCATAATTAGAAAATTCTAGTGAAAAGAGCCATATTTTTTAAAGTCAAATTCTTTAAACTTGTCTATAGCAGGCTGTAAGCAAAAAATGAAAAATGGCAAATGTAATGAAAATTTTAATTCAAGCAGGCGATATTATATTAGGATCAATATGAATAATATTAGTATCGATACGCAATACGTGATTGGGAATCAAAAAATGTTTGGGAATCGATGGGGACTCTCTATTATACCGTGAATACTATAGCTGTGGATTGAATAAAGCGTACTTAAAGGATTGGAATTCCGTCGGAGAGATGAACTAGAAATCGCAGACAGAGAGAACAGCCCGTTTTGTCTTTGGCGAGGAAAAGCTTAGACGGGTTTCCAATCTCTAGAGAAAACCACAAGCTGACAGTCCGTCAAAATTTCCAAGTTTTTGCCCTAGCCACCAAAGACGTAAATAACATCTCGTAAAATCCCTCAGAGTTCTGTTTGAGGTGAAAATTATTTTGTAAATCATCCATTTATAACACTATACTTATTGATAGCATATGTTAACAAATATATAAACAATAATGACATTATGGCAGCTTAACACAAAACAATGAAAAACGTTCCATTTAAACTTCGTGCATTTCGATTGCATGGGAATAATAGTAAATGTTATATAACTGTTACTAAAGAACTATATAAGAATAAATCAGTTGATTCAGAAAAGCCTAATATTTGAGTCTTTATTTTCAAATTTAGCGAAATCTTGTCTATATTTTGGAGGAAGTAACTGAGTAATACATTTTTTCCTGATAAATGAGACAACTACTAAGACAACAAGTTGAAAAGTTACAAATCTATATAAATTCATCTACTTTGTAAAGATATATCAAACGATAAAATTTTTAATACAGTTAATGGCAGGGCAGTACAGCCAATAAACATTTCATTTTGAAATAAAAACCTAAAAATCCGTGTTATAGGTTTCTTAATTTGAAATTCTATCAATAATAGCTTTATTGTGCTTGTAAAAGTGCTTCGACAGCTGAGGTCATTTCGCACGAGGACTCCCACCGGGAACCAAACCCGGGACCTCTTTCTTCAAAGTCGAACGCAGTGCCTACATGGCTATCCAGCCTAATAGCTTTATATCTGTTTATGAGTTAGTTAATTAGGCAAGGAAGGGGATAAAACGGCTTTCCAATGATTTGAAAGGATTTCGTTGTTATTCTATCTAAGAATAAGTCAAACAAAGTCTACCTGTATTCCACAATCTTTGCAGAAGCAAAGTATGGCTATTATTTTGAAAAATCAGATTCAGGGCATCTATTGATTTCCTGTGAAGGAAACTGAAATTTCTTTACAGATTCCCTCCCACGTCATTCTTCCGTAAAATTATGATGAAAAGTGAATAGTATTCTCTTGCCTCTTGCCGATTTTCGCCACCTGAAATAATATACGGAAAGATTCGGTACCGAGAGAGATACTTTCCTGTGAGAAATTTCTCTCTGACATGGGATTTCTAAGCGAGGTGCCCAAAATAAGTTGATATTTCTCACTAAAATAATAAGAATCCCACGGTGAGGCAATATCCCTTCCCCTCATGGGACCGTCTTGTCTTAATGGATCGCACCTCCATAAACAGACCGCATTTCGCGCAGCATCTTTGACTTCCCAATTTGCGCTTCATCCTCATTGAGACGGCGTCATCCCAACTCGACACGCAGAAATCGTCTGCGTGAGCTTGCTTTGTTTACTTGGAGTCACTCCGCAGAGGATTTATTTTCGGGGCGTGCGTTTACATCTTCCACGTCCCTACTTCAACCCTTCTCTCTATTTAAGAGTAGGGCCGATGGTGAGCAGAAAATTCGTCTTCCTTCTCTTACTTGAGACAAACTGCTTATTTTATCGTTCTTTTGTCTACTATTTTTCTATATACTTTCAGATATTTTTCGTCTAAGAGGAAAAACTAATATGACGAACGCCAGTTCTGAAAAGAATGTCGACAGAAAAAAGAACTGGAATTTTCGTAATTATTTTCGTGATAAATAGAATATACAATGGAGAATTTGAAAATAGTGGTATATTATGATCCGCAATATAATGTTGATAGCAGTTTTATTTCATGTAAGCTATATATAAATATCATTTGTACATCCTCCACTCTTATTTTGAATTATTTTCTTTATATATTCTAAGTTTCTGTTTTTTCACTTATTTCGGGGCTAGTATTTTTAGTGTGTTACGGTACCCTTCTTTTCTTTGGATGTATTTTCGTGACCTGGGATTTTTGTTTTTCAGCCTTAAGTTGCACAGATTTCTCTCCCAAGCTCTACTTTATTCCCAATTTCGCACAAAAATAAAGAATTTTGTAATGTGTTCTTTTCTTACTCTTTCAATAATGACTGTAAATACCATATTAATATATAGTATAATATTTCTAAGCTGAGGGGGATATTGAGACTATGCAGTATATCCTCTTACATCCAGGATTTCGTCATTTAAAGTTTAAAAAATAAGGATGAAATAATTAATAATAAACTTTATATGAGCCTAATTTCCCCAATAAACGGTTAATCTATTTATCTCTGTTTCTTTCCATGCATCTTTGACGCTTTCCTCGAGGATGTGCCGCGTTTTTCTTCGGAAATTCCATTCGCGGGTCTTCCAAGGTCACTTAGGTGTCGGCAACGCCACGAGATGGGAGTCGCAGCAGCTGACTGGAATCTGGGGACTGATTCCCCGCTGTAGCGTCCGTCCCCACCTGACGGAACTCTCCCACGCAGATCTGCGTTACCAGGGGCTCACAATGAAAGACCATCCCTCTCAACTCCCTATTTTGCTCTTTTCCTTCCCCACGATGTCTCCCTCAGAACGGTTGCATCGCTATAAATCATTGGGTGCAAAAAGAAAGGGTCAATGGAGAAGTTTCCTAGCAGGTAGATTTCCCTCAGGGTATACTCACCCAAAACACGTTGGAAATTTCATTCAACTAAGAACTTCCCAAAATTTTCCGTAATGGGGCTAACAGAATAAATTACTTCCGTAATCCTTCTCGGCTGTCCGTTAAATTAAATAGCCTTTTTATACTGATCAAAGTTCAATGCCTTTCTAGCACCTGTCCGTAGTATTTTAAATAATAATAATAACTTCGCCCAACAATTCAAATCTTTCTGCACGATGAAACGTAATTTATAAATATTGTTTTAGTTTGCCATAAGCTCCAATTCTATCAGCCTTGAATCATCACTCACAGCATTCGATGGCAGTTAACGTTGCTTTCCTAACCACATCTATTATCAACTTATCCGTGCATTTCCATTTGTCGGCTATCTGACAAACATTCATTACATGCCGTCGTACCTTAAGAGGTAATTCTTTATGTTGTTCAGATTGGGACTAGAATTAATCTCCATCTAGGGATTAGAAGCCTTCGGTCATCATATAAAGGATCATAGCTTCTTTCATTGCTCCTGTAAATGTGATGGAATATCATGTATATAATCGTTACAAATTGGTAGGAAGATCCAATCTATTAGATTAGAGACATTATTGATATAAAAAGTTCACCGTCCCTAATATATTAATATTAAAATCTAGAAGGGAATGCATGATCCTTCTGAAATAATTTACAACCAAATAAAACTAAGCAGAATTTAATTATTCTGCCTTCAGAATCTCAACCGTGTCGGTGATCGGTAGCCTTGGAAAATTCTGAAAGCGCATTGCAATAAACAACAGACAACGGATGAGCGCTCGTCCGCGAGTGCAATGTCTCAAGAATAAAGTGAAAAGTAGCAACTCCAAAAGTAGTAATTCCCCAAATAGATTGACAAATTTCAAAAGAATCTAATCCCAAATAAAATTGATGGAAAGTATCTGAAATAGCTGCTTACACTCATGAGTTACAGTGTATGATCGGTCAAGAGCTATATTTTCTATCCAAAGAACTCGTTAACTGATTCACCTTTTACATAAATATTATTAAATCTTTCTAGAGACCAGAAAATTAAGTAGAAATTTCATAATATCCTGCAACATTTACTTATAATAAAAATCGCTATTTAATAACGATAATACAAACATTCATTGCGTAATATTTGTGAAACACTCAGTTATTCATTTTCGATAACTTCTTGAAGAGGCGTCGAATTTTAGCGGATTTTCTCGTTTTTCAGCAGTTTTGTTTTTATTATTTCGCCCTCACGCTTGTTCGTTAACCGAACTCTCTTAAAAACGAAAGAATGACCAGTTTTCAACCTGTTAAACTTCTGCTTGACCTTTCCACCGTGCTCTTCGATGTTTTCCTCGGTATTTCACGCTCCTCCCTTTTCATGACCTCACCTCCTCTTCTCCCGCAATAATGATTCCGGAGGCCATTTTACACCCCAGAGAACTTTCATACATGGGTGAAATAGTCGATCGGGTTGTCATGCGACTCCGTCCGGATCGGACCTGGATTACACGGATCGTGAGCGACCGACTGAGCGCATTCTCTCCCTACGAAACGAGGAATTCGCGAACGTATCGAATGTCGCGAGCGCAATATCGCTTCGAATCGACCGAGTTTTCGTCGGACGGAACGCTGAGTAATTCTAATCCCGGGATCCGTCGCTTTCCCGATATTTCCGGCCCGTCAAATTCGCGGGGCGCGGCGATCGAGTTCTCGAAGGATAATCTACTTGATGGAGTACAATGGAATGCGGACTGCGGAAGGTACTGTTAGGCGCCTTATGGGTGTGTCGTGATAGAGCGATGCTGCCGCCGACCTTGTCTTTGGCACTTGGCTTTGATGCAGGAACAGTTACAAGAGGAAAATATAATCCGAGAGTTAATTAGACAGGTGGATGAGAAGGAAAGGAGCGGATCTTGGAAGATATTCTGCGTCAGAGCGATTGGTTTTATTATTCTTTCCTCGGCTACTGTATGAAATAACGGCATGGAGTCGATTCCGTTGGACGAGGAATGTGAGGGAGAATTAATTTTTCCACAGTCTTCGGCCCTCCTCAAAATTCATCTCTTTAAATTATGAATCGAGCGGAATAAAAATTACGGCGTGAATTCTTGTAATTCGGTTTATGGTGAAGGCTACCAATGAAAAATGTAACCGTATTTTCCAAACGAGTGAATTCTTAATTTTTAACATTATTGTTTATATAGCTAAGATCATTTCGCGATCTTAGGCGGGAATCATTAATTCCTCGGGTTTACTCAAGTGCGCAGTTTCTCGTACAAAATCTTCCCTAACTCTTTTGCCTTACTACATCTATATTTAAATTCACCCACACTTGAAATAAACATAGAAAAATTGACTCAAATCATCAGAAACGTAACTTTCCAAACACATTCCTGGTAATCCTTGCCTAACGTTCCCGAAAGTTTCCTAAACTAAAAAATGGAATCGAAGCAAGGCATTAAATGGACTACAGATGGAGCGTTTGTTCATGTCAATTGAAAAAATCAGGAGAAGACACAATCTTTCAACCTTTTTGCTTCTCAAGCTGGTTAAGCTTCCAAGGAAAACCTGCTCCGGTATGATTTCCCGCAGCTACTCTTCGAATTTCGCAACCTTTTCATTCGTGCGTGGCAGAAAGCAATCCGAGAAAGGAAGATTGGAAAACCACGAAATAACCGCCTGGATGCGTCTCACGACTGCGGATTAATGGGGGAGGAGAAGAGGATTCTGAGACGAAGATGCGACTAAAAGGACGAAGAAGGCGGGGAGATACGTTTTTATTTTTCAAATCTGCTCCTGAATAAACGCCCGTTTCTTGGCGTGTCTATTGAGGCAAAATCTTTGAAGAAGTAGAGATACAAGTAAGATTTATTCGATAAGTGTTCGCAGCACGTTTACCAGACATCCCCATATCTGCCATCACTTAACGCTCTCGCATCAACTTTCATGCGGGAACAAAAATAGATGTTGTTTATGAAATATTTCTTATTGATCGATATAGCATAGTAGATAATTTTGTAGAAATACTTTTCAACCGCCTAACGTTGATTATTTCCTAAAAAGGCTGAGTTTTCATTTTTGAAATAGTTCATGAAATATTCTAGGCTAGGGGATTGACTATAACTTTCAAATGTAAATAATGTCATCCGTTTTGTAATCTATTTTTCTCATAATTTATAATTTCTCGTTAATTTTATTTCTTCGCATCTAATAAGAAACCTCCATGCTACACAACCTACAAACAATTATGTCAAGTGATCAAACAGTGATCCCGAAGCTCAAAGGGATATAAACTATTATATATATATCTATTATTATTAACAAATGTAAACTATTATATTTATTTATAATCGGAGTATTATATTGCCTGTAAAGTATTCAGCCTGATGGACGGTTAGTTTTGCTGTTGACTAAATATTCCTCTCAATGACAAATAGTACTACCGAAATGTTTTAGTTACTATTCATTAACTACACAGAGCTTATCAATTTAAGTGGAAAAAAGGAAAATATCCCAATCAATAAAGGGCATGTGCCATAAAATCATTATCATTGGAGATAATAAGGACGAAAAGTCAGAAGACAAAGGAAACAAGAGGCGTTACGTCGCAAATATCATTAACGCTCCGCATGATGACACGAACATATAAAATCACTTCAAGGATTTCAATCTTTCATGCTTGAAGAAATCCTAAGGTCTTAAAGCGAGCAAACAGGTGGAAGATCATTTACGCCGATAATGATGTAGTAAATCCGAAATAATTTATGTCACCTCCATAAACGCGATCACCGGCAATTCATGAATATTTCATCCTTTGAATTCTAAAGCCGAAGGTTATCTTCCAAGAAGATGTTTGCTGAAATATTCTGCATGGAATATCGAAAATTCATCAACCAATAGTAACTCGCTTATTGCCAAAGATAGGGACTGCCCCCTGCGAGTAAGTAGCTTGTGCCTAGCACAAACTAGCCTCATCATTCATATCACCAAGGTTGTTAATTCATATATAATTGACATTTTTATCACTATTAGTAAGTTACTTTGCCTGAGAACCGGTTTCAACCTACATCGTTAGCTACCAATAGCTAGAAGAGAGATAAAGACATCTACTATACAAGATGAGGTAGAAGTAGTTATACAGAAATGAAGAACAGCATTGTCATTTCCACAATATTTTTATTTAAAAGGCCGCTTTTGATTACAACGAATCAGGTGTTGATGATGTGAAAAAAATCTCATTGAAACTACGACGTTATTCTTCACTACTCTATAATTTCGTTCCACCAAGTCCGAGCTCACATAATAGATTATATTATTAGCCATTGCTTCCCTCGGTGATCTGGAATACTTATAACAGAAAAAGTCCATGCAATTGAACCGATAGACCCTATTAACAACAATTTACGTATTATTTAACAGGGAGCGACTAGAAGTGTTAGTAAATGCCATAATTCTACATAATTCATAACTCAGTAGTTCTTAAATTATCACAACCAAGAACACACAATCAAAAAAATACACATGAAGTTTCCCATCCCGTGTGCCCAAAAACCAACAAAAATATCCATCCATAAATTAATGGTAATAGCATACTATCATTAGGTTCGAAAATTAATAAAAACATCTTTAATAAGTGAAAAATATTCCTTATGTTTATATTCAGTTGAGAAAAGTAATTTTCTCCTATTTTCCGAAATTTAAAGGTATAAATTTTGGAATATTGGAATATAATCCCCACAAAATTCCTCATGGCCTTAAAGCAATCGTGACCGAAGAACCGCTTAGCATCCTCTGAAATAGGGAGTCCACATTGCAAAGTGAGGAAATATTTAAGCTTTTGTTGCACTTTGATGAGACGGCTCCGTCGCAGAAGGAAAAACACTCATCGTGGAAGGGGAAGGCTTTATCCTTGAGCGAACTTGGACAGCATGATCTTCCCTCACATTTCAGGTATTTAATGACGCAGAAAAGAAAAGGAAGGGGGAGGAGCGGAGGAAAGAGGAAGAGATTGTGATCGTGGCATGCGAAAGGAGACGCAAACCGCGGGGGTGAATGACAATTATTCTTAAGTATTTGAGGGTCAGCGTTGCCAAACATTGGAAACGACGCAATAATTCTTCCTTCGATTCGACAGCCTTGACTGCTTTTAAAGGAAAACAAAAGAAACATCCTCTTCCGTCCGTCCGTGATGCTTGATTTGCGCATGTATGTTCGCTAATAAAAAAGAATTGCTTTTGAGTGGAAAGGGTTTGCTTTAAGAGGGTGCAATCATACCAGTTCCGAAACTTAAATAAATTAATAAAAGCTTTACGATGAGCCTGTGAAGCTTCACGATTCTGTGCTATTTTGAATCGGTTTGAATGCGATTCGATTATAGAGGTTCCATGAAAAATGTTTGCAATCACCGGCAGAAATTTTCTTCGGTGACGAAACTATAAATAAATTAATAACATTTTTATTTTCATGCTACCACTTAAACACGAAACTGTAATTTCAGGACTGAACAAGAAATCTATCTCCCATCCAGCCCATCTTTGATGTTAAAAAAGAATATAAAGGGAAACTTACTACAAAATAAAAAATTATTAGAAGGTAGGATGAAAATTTGCTATCACCAGTGATAGTATAATTGTAAATACCCATGGATATGAATTTGTATGTGTTGGATAAATAAATTTATTTTATAAGAAACTAAGCGAAACTTAAGAAAAAGTTTAGGCTATTATGAAAAACCTCATTTCAAGAGAGATAATTAAGGTAAGAGATGTCAAAAATCAATCAAAAGATGTAATGGTAACATTTAAATACAATTATATATATAAAATTATAAAACGAGTGATATAAGTAATAATCAGTAAGGAACTTTGCAAAACAAAATGCTACAATTTAACCAAAACTAACTAAAAAGTAAAATCAAGGAGAAGCTGTAAACCTATAGTAATGAGCCTCTTGAAACGGCAATAATTTACAATATAATACAACATTTCTGAAAATAGAATAATAGCAAGGAAACTTTATAAAAAATATTAAAATCCAAACAAAAAGATGTTAATTAAAATTGTTACAATTAGCTTCACATGATGTAGGAAGAATGTAGAAATATACATTGAAAATACCTCTTAAGCTGTAAGAGATCTGATCAGATCTGTAGCAGTATACTTACGGTCTAAGTGTTAATTTAAAACTCCATTTTAACTACAGCCGTGTACAATTTCAAGTTAACACTTAATGAAAATATATATTTAAATTTTAAAACACCGCAATATAAGAAATTATACGATCGGTTTCGATGCATAACATCATCATCAAGTGACCACCACAAAGTAAAGGCCGAAACCATCAACTATTATTGTGTGCAATTTTCTCCCTTAACACAGGAAAAATATGTAAATGTGGGTAGAATTGATATTCAGTCTGAATGGAAAACTTCACTTCGTTCGAAGTAGCAGAGAAGGAGTAGAATGTCAAAGCGGGAAAATAATCTCTTGCAAACTCGAAAAGCGGAAATGATTTCAAGCAAGATTACTTCGCAGCGGAGAAAAAAGACACGAAAAATCTCGCTTTCTGGCGGTTATAATTTAAACCCATCTTTCATAAAAAATCTCATAAAGTGACCAGGCGCTCAAAAAACAGAAATCATAACCAACCCGCAGTAGTCAGTGGAATCGGATAAACGAGGAACTTCCGAGCTGGCCACATTTTCAATTTTCCACTCATTTTCATATGAAAGTCAACAGTTTTTGAGCGTGCAGAAAGGGAAAGTTGTACGTGCACTTCGAGCGTGATTCATCACAGTAATTACATGCAGAGATCTAGCTTAGGTCACCTCATTTTGCCGATTTCGTGCATCGTTTATCAACGCATTAACTTTCCTCGCAGCGATAACGTTGCGCGTGGGTGGATGCATTTGTTTAACATGGCTGATTTACCCCACTATCCCAAGACTCTTCCGTCGCCCTTCACTCTCATCCTGTCTTAACCCACTGCCCTCTCTTTTTCCACAGTCGTGAGAACCCCAAGGGGCGAGATCCCTTCACGTCGACTCATCTCGTAAGAGGGAAATGTCACGACGCCTCTTTTGTTCCCTTCGCGTCTGACAAAGAGTGGCAGAACTATCTCCATTACGGGGAAAATGGAATAAAAAAGCTCTCGTTGGCCGCTTCCTTCCTTTGGCAGCGGCTGGAACAAAATCCTCCGCAAGACCTTCGGCCCTCGATGGTTGCTCAACTTTTAATCACCGTCCTTTTCTTCGGAATTCCGAGGTCGACTCCAAAGAGCGTTTCGAAGGGATTTGTGTGGACTAGATTTGAAGAGGTATCCGTTACCTGAGAGGATTATTTTGGTTGATAGCAGAGAAGAACTGCGCAGTCTCTCTACCGCTTAATTTTCTCCTTTCCGCCTTTTAAGCATACGTGCCCCACCAATATCTCTTCTCACTATCATCTCAAAATGTATTTCTCTTTTAGTATTCGTTAAAGGTTTCTGATGCCATTACATGATAGAGTGAATAATTTTCGTTTATCCTTGGGTACAAGTGAGAGGAAACTGTATTGCTAATTATTTTTGCCTCGTTAATGCTTTGATTATATGAAAGCTACTGAAGTATGAATGATGCTGAGTAATGGCATTCCTTTCGGTCATTGTTTGGGAAAGCTTCCATAAATGAAAATAAGAGTTGTTTTGCAATTTACAAAGCAACGACGTTCACTAAACTCCAATAACCATAATAAAAACTCGATAGGTTACTAAAGTTCATATCATCCTGAGGACTATAAAATATTATGATAACTTTCTATTTATTACATCAGATGATGTAATGAAATTAAAGAAACTGGTTGGATTCGATACTACACCTATTATAATAAAAGGTGTTTAAAGTAGTTCCTGGTAAAAATATACTCTAAATGCTTCTTCTGGTGAAACTGTAGATGTATAACTTAAGAAATATCGAAGTCATCAAGAACAATAATCGATACGAACACTTCAAGTGAAATCCCAGCGTTTGTAGAAAGATGACTTCATTTATATTCGATGCAATGATAAAATGCCAACCGACTTCTTCAGTAAGAGATATAAAGAGAACAAAATTGAAAAGGACGGAGGAACGAAATTGGGAACAATTACAAAAGACCGGTAACATAAACATATAAATTAATGAGGTGCAAGGAGATGGAAAAAGGAGTGGGTAAAGTCTCTTAATTATGATTAATCTGGATTAATAATCTAAGTAGTAATTAAATAAGTGAGAATGTTTAAAGAATGTTCTGAAAAGCAAATCGAGTATGAATATAATTATTTTCAAATTAGAATAATACGAAGGACACACAATATTTTTAAACTTTAGGCTGGTTTATACCATTGAGAATATAACGCAAGTGCACTGAAAGTAATGAAAATGTGAACTGACTGTATTAATTTTTAATTCAAATAATTTCATTTCAGTTACTTTTCCATTGAATATCACAATTAATCATTCAACGAATCTGAATCCTGCTTTGGTAAGATTGAATAGTAATAGCTGCAATAACGAAGGTATCTTTTCCAAATATTTAAATGAATATCAAATTCACAGCTTCGAAGGTTAACTCACATTTCCTGCAATGGTGAGACATCAGAATTCTGTAATAAGCTAAAATCTGTTTGAGCCGACCATCTGTTGTTGACAAAGGCACTTTTTATGAAAAGTAATCACAAAGAACTAGCCTTCTATTAAGGACCGAGAATAAAAATTTTGGAATCACGTATATTATTTTTTAGTTTCAAATCAGAACTCATTCATACATAAAACAGGAATAAAGCAAGATATTATGCTATAAATAAGTAGCTATTTGCAATCATAATTTATTTGAGAGTATGAATCTGAAATGAGAGTTTACCAAAATTTTAACTGAGGTAATTACAATATAAAGCTAACAGGATTTAATTATCATATAACATATAGATTATATACTAAATACGATTTATAGTAAAACTGCAGCACGTATAACAGCCAGATATTGTCCGGTTGACATTTCATTGCAACTTTCAGAAAATCCTGTTAGCAACGTAGAGCGTAACACACGATTAAGGCGGTAGCGGTTCGACCTTTGCGAAATTTCGATTCGGATGCTTCCTCGTCTCGGAGGCAGCAAGAGGTCGTGGGAGAGAGAAACGCAACAACAAGCGTGGGCATCGAACCTCAACCGGTTAGGCGGGTGATTACCGAGTCCGCGCTCGAAATTACTTTTCAACGTGTAACAGGGATGACTGGAAAATCGCGAAGACTGCAACATTATCGCCGCAGACCTAACACTTCAAAGCATAAAAAAATCATTACCCGCACGCGGTTGACGTAAATGGTTTACTGAAGTAAACGAAATGATTTACTACTTTCAATGGATTACCCCGCGTTATTAATTAAATTGCCAGAAGGGAGAGATTTAGCACTTTCATTTCACACAGTGGCATTGCCTTTAGGAGAGGAATTCGGGAATAACTTTTATGGTAACCTTGGAAAAACATGAGGAATAAATGGAAGTGAAAGAGTTATGCGTGACCGGGAATCGAACCGGATCTGCCACATTTTGGGCAGATGTTCAAAATCAAAATGAATTATATTTTTAAAATCTTTAAAAATTTTGTGAGATTTCTCTGCTTAACTGCTTAGTTGTATTGACAATCTTCTTTGAATCTGGAGGATCTGGGTTTGAATCCCTATCACGAATGTCTTTTTCACTTATTTTCCTTGGTATAACTACAATTTTCACCTTCTCTGGAAAACCTCATGATGAATAGAGATATCGAAATAATATTTCTCTGAAACCAATATTTTCTTACATTAGTTTTAGTGACGACGCTAAGCTTCTGTATATTGGGTAGGAACTTGAGCTCCAGCAGAAAAGAATACGCACGTATCAATACGGTAGATTTTCAAGACGGAGTATATTCCAGCATGAAAACATCGAAGATCCCTTGAGTGCATCAGCACAAATTTGAATAATCTTAATCACGAATACCAGCAATCATTTCAAAAGAAGAAAAAATATGGCATATATATATAATCATATGAGGTTAAAAAAGAGAGAGGATGTATTTAGAAACAAAAGAAAAGGTCACGTTAGGATGGTAGGCTGATAGTAGCGGATTGGGAGATGAGTGGGACGAGGAAAGCTTCCATGGAAAAGATAAAAAGACTTTCATTTTCAATGTTGAATAACAATCCGTGAGAACTAGGGAAGATAAGATTGCTCAGCTTTTTTGCTCGTGCTTTATTTAATTTTTTGCAATTTATTGGTTGTGCATACTATTTGCAGGGTACCTGAGTATTTGTTTCTACTGTGGTTTCATTTCTATGTAATGATAAGGATTTCTGTATTAACATCTTTTAGTTATTATTGGTGAGTTTGTGCAGGCTTTGTGCAATCCCCTTCTCTTTGGGTGTTTTCCTGCAGCAGGTGCTTTTTTCTAAGCTCAGCTTCGGTTTTTAAATACATAGCTATATGCTTCCCATTCTCTAATAATTTAATAACTTCTATCATTATTTACTAATTTGTTCTATTTTATACCGGCGATGAGTTAAATAGAGATGGAGGCTGTACTTTGAAATCAAATAATTGTTAATTTGATGTTAAACTAACTTTGAAGTCTAAATTTCGCCTAATATAAAGACATTTACTCATTTAATTCAAACAGTATCCTTAATGGATAGAAATCAAATTGGCATTTTATACACATGACGTTTATATCCCTTAATATGATTCCAAAGCGGTAAAAACATGAGTATAGCTATTTTATTGCATCTTTATCATGAAAAATAAAGGTCAATAAAGGAATTATAGAAGCTGATTAATTCTGGAGATTTTTTTGAGATTTCTTATATGCTTATTTTACCAGTATCCGGGAATGTTTATAAATCTACAAAATTCAATGTTGTCTCCAATGAAAATACACGAAGTAAATCACCGGACCTTGGATATCAATACTTGCGTTAGATAATAAAATATTAACAAATTATTTGCCTATACAATTCATTTTCAAATAAATGTTACAAAACCTTTTCAATTCTTACAAGAAGAATCTGAATAAAGATTACATCTGAAGACAAAAATCACACTCTTCAAGTAGTTGTGCCAAAATACAGTCACTCACAGGTGATAGATTTTACTTTTGCATTTAAAAATAGCAATTCCAGGAATTAAACAAATGTATTCCATAGACCTCAAAACACGTTTCCAAAGAAGATTCGGAGCAACTCCGTCTGTTTCAGTTCTCTGAGAGTCATTCATAAGCCTTCTCTCGACCTGCTTACTGAGCAAACCTTTTATGACCATTTTAGTATTCGTCTTTATGACCCTCGAAGGAAGCGACTTTCTAACATTTCAATTAGTATCTGCTATTGTTCCTAGCCTCGAGGAGGGATCATCATTAACGATTCCGCGAGAAAAATCGAAACACTTTCACAAATTGCGAGTATAAATATGAGGCCGTGAATGTGTGCATACCCTAAAAACAGAAAAGGAAAGACCAAATAGGCTTTAATTTTTCTGCATATTCAATCATGCGGAAATATTTTTGATGCGGAGCTTTTATGATATTTTTCAAAAAGATCAAATTATCGCCAGTGAAGAAAAAATGCTACATCGAGTTTTGATGTGACTTATTGATTGTAATTTCAATTGTACAAACAAGGTTAGAAAAACTTCCTTGTCAAGGAAAATGTAAAAAGATAAACCATAAGTGGTGTTATTTTATTACTATTATTATGTATACATAAAAAATTACTGAAGATATTCTCAATTGGTCATATATACCTCTTTGTTTTGATTTTAAAGGATTGTAGAAAGTTACGGAGCACATCCCTACTTTTTCAAGGTAAGTAAGGTCTGTTTTATGCGACTCTTTTATGTGCGCTTCTGTAGAGCATATTCATCGCATAATAGAGGCCTAACGTAATCACGTAGTATTAATTTGCATTATTGTTAAACTCCAAATTAACATTAAATTTTTGTATCATCAATTTACACCCCATTGATTACAAATCCACCCGATTTTGACACTTATGCAATGAACTCCTGCACGATCCGCATCCAATCGAATGCGTTTGTATTTGTATGCATTCGAGCCGAGTGAGAAGGATCATTTAGGTAAACCCATTAGCTCATCTTAAATCATTCAAGGCTGGATAGATTACCATGGCTGCAAATATAATTATTCTCATCAACTGAGGTCACGTCTACCTCGCCGCAGGAGATTCTGTTTACTGCGCCTTCTTGGGGTTCGCTTGAAAAGCGCGATGCGCATTATAAAACACACATACGACGTGTGTGTTTAGTGATTCGTTCCGCTCCGATCGTCACTGCGTTTGTCATTGCGAGTCATGATCTCGCTAATTCCTCGGCAGCATAAATTGAGGAGCGATGAAAAAGGGTCACTTTCACCTCATCGTCTTTAGCGGTGGAAATGTGATTCGCGGCTAATCGACAAGTGTATTCGTCTCGTAAACACGGACCGCCATTCGGAAGACCTTTTCCATTAGTTTCTAATAGGAACATCTCGTCTCTCTGGGCGATCATACATGTAGGTCATCTCCTCGAGGAAAAGAAGTCGGTGCAGGAAGAGAAATCCACCATCGGTTGTCGTCTCGCGTCGTAACCGTTTGCCTAGACGACGAAATCGCTCCGTCTCAATCGATGCATCCATTGAGGAATTTTCACTACCAGTTTCCTGCTGCATTCTCTACGACCGAGCGGAAAGTTCTAAGCTTGCAAATGAATCTGGTATAAACCCAATGAAAGACGCAAAAGCTTTCGTTTTAAGTTTTTATTTCAGTAGCATATTCTCAACTGACTATTATATCCTAATGATCACACAATTTCCAAGTTTTTACCTGTTGTGCTGCAATTTTGCGTAATTCAAATTTCTAAAAACAATTCTAAATAGTAATTTCCTCCAACAATAAGGTTCCATAAATGGCATTATGAAACACGTGGACTGTGGATCAGATGACCCACTCCGATTTACTATAGAATCCAATGAGAACAAATAAGTGAATACAGCTATTTTAATCCACCATTTCGTCATTTATAGCCTAAGGTAAATTACTCTCCAATAATAGCCAATGACCATCTTGTGTTAGTGACGTTTTATGATATCTTGACAGCTAACCATCCTACAGCATAATGCACATATGAAGGATCTTATAATTATCCGGTGCAAATTCTAAGTCGTACATCAGTTATATATATATCAAGAGATTGTTACTGTCGAAGATAATGAAGTTATAACAATATCCTCAAAGGAAATTTATGAAATAGTAATAAATCATAGTGAAACGTTTAGACCCAGAATTGAAGTTAATAAATGTGTTTGTCTTCATAAAATTGAGGAAAGTATTTATGGCATAGTTTTGAAACAGTTCATTTGAAATTAAAAGGGATAAACTTTGAAATTTAAGATAGTGAAAGGGTGTAACAGTAGGGTTAAAGGATGAATAATATTGTTCTAATCACTTAGGAAACGTATAGCTGATAAAATAAAATAAAGAAAACGGAGCTTCCTCCATGTTTTCAACGACTCCAAAGCATATTTAACACAGTAAGTAATAACTATATTTTCCAAAAATGAGCTCCTCCCTGGCGTAAAAATTAAATACACACCGTCATCGACTCATCACAACATTCTTATTAAAGCTACCTTCCTAACTTCAGCTGAGGACTGCTAAAGTTAGAGAGCTTAAATTAAACGATTCGGAACGAATTTCTGAAACGGAACAGCTCTCAGGTTATTGAGTACCTGAAAGTCAGGAGCTATAAGGTATAAGAGATATTAAAAGGGGACAAGCTGTGGAATTTTGACGAATCAATATTTGGAATGATAAGCCACGATGATGGGCGATTTTTATCATAAATATGAATCCCTAAAGACTAATGATGTTTGTATGATCACCAATAATACACAAAAATCTGAACAGCTAATGACCGTGCATAATTTTTTCGGTGTAATGCCTGCCAGCAAACACAGAGCTGTATATCATATTTAGCTATACATCAACGTTACGCACCACAGCAAGTATGAGAAGTAATTTCACTGTTTAATTACTTTTTACATCGCGATCCATGAGCTTGTTTATTCAAACCGAAAATGAAGTATTGACAAATGAACTAAACGTGGATCCATATTACGCAAACTACCTCTCAAAACAGACCGAAATCTTTTGCGTCATCCGAATTCGAAATTATGTAAATATAACACCCACGCCGACAGCTACCTCTTCCAGCCGCAAACAAGGTGAATGGATGATCGACCTTTTCGATGATGTTCGAAGCTTTCTTAGGAAGAAAAAGAGCTCACCGTCCTTCGGATGGCCCAGTTAATTTTTCTCGGTGGCCCACGTGCGACCCATCCTCATAAATCGGCCTACGGTCTCTTCAATGAAACGTTAACGAAGAGAAAGATGGCTTAAGTAAGAGTAAAGTGTGAGGAAAATTTGAAAGTGATGAGCATGAAGTGCAAAGGAGGCGTAGCGAGCGAAGCCGATAAATGAAAAATCTCCCGCTTTGTGAAATCCTAATTTATTTTCTACTTACAAATTTCTCTGCCCTAAAAAGCATGTTTTTTATGTCTTTCGACAGAAAGGGGAACTTCGGTCCCGATGACTAGGCGAATTGAAGATCCCATCAAAATCTGTGTGTGCAACAAGCGCAACATTTTTGGAAAGGAAGGCTGGAGATATTCACTTATACCTTCTCATAAATAAAAAAGGGAACTATAACAAAATCATCTTCTCGTCGTAATTGAAAGTGTTCAAAAGATATTATTATATACTCAAAACTTTGCTTTCCTTAATTCATGGAAGAACAACTTGTTGTGTTTAATATATAGTCTTTTCGACATTGTATGTACCCAAGTTTTTTAAGAACCCCTTATGTTACTTATTCGAGAGAACCATTTCAAAACCAGGAAACAGTAACTTAATTATGGGCACTATTTCCCGATCCTTTCCTTTCATCCCCCATTAGTAACTCTTTGATTCCACGAACATATCATCTTTTAAGAAATTTTTGCATGAAAAATATTTATATCGAGTATAAGTGGTTTTATACTTATACGAATGGTTTAATTATTATTCTACATTTTTCATCCTCTGTTAGAGATCACCTTGAGGGCTAAATATATTAGAAATTTTATCTCCATTAGCATATTTGAATGTTCCACTTGGAAGTTTGTTATCAGAATTATTGCTAGTGAACATTGTAAAATAATTTGGAATTTCTAAGTAGCTCAATATCATTCACAGAAATTGATACATATCGTTCTTTTTAAAAACAGTACTTCGACGATAAAATTGAAAAAAATTTCATCCAGACTTTGCTCAATCCTAGTTTGTTTATAGCCGTGGTTACGTACAGGATTTCTCTTAAAAACGTAGGTTAAACATACCATTCTAAGTGGATGTCATTATAAAAATTTATCGCGCTTCAAAACCTCTCCCAACCCGTTGTGATGTATGTTATCATGTTTTCTTGAAGCGAAGGTTCCGACCCATAAATAGAAGATAAACGTGATTCATTCTATTTAGGTGACGCACCACGAACTTGAGCAGTAAATAAAAGATTGATGATCGGAATATTTAAACAATGAAAAGGATTCAGCATAACTTTCTGGATTCGATTCCATTGCTTTTGTAAAAGATACCTTATCTACTCTTCATAACACGTTTCTGCACCGTATGAATGTTTTACAAAAACAAATTACCTAACGAAAGGAAAAGAAAATACACTTCGACTCTTGCTGACCTCCGATATATTTGTAAATAAGAAATACCCAGCTTAAAAAATAATTGCTTCTTATTTGTTTATTTTGTTTGTCACGCTGCAGCTTCAGAATTCCTTGGATTTATTTCAAATATGTCATTAGTCATCAAGCATTTCTCCGCACCCCATCATATCACCGTGGAAGATTGCCTTGAACATTATCCAATTTCATGGCTTATGCATATTACATGTTAATGCATAAATATGCTGTGGCATTCCTTCAATTTTGTTTTCAACTTACAGAAAACGAATGAAGACGATGCTATCTATCTAATCATGTAAAGATTTCAGTCAACAGTATTTCGATCAATGAAGTTCTTTTTGGTAACTTTTATTCTGCAGATACGTCGTTTAATATTTAATTCCGATTACTAATAACTATAAAAGAACATTAGAGGAAATAAAATAGAAATAAGAGATCTATTGGCGGATCCAAAAGGGCGATCACTGCCCATTTGGTAACTTTACGAAACGAGTAATTTACTTAGAGACAACAAGGAGCTCAAACTAAACCTTATACCGAAGTGTCCCTATGATTGCCTTGCATCAGTCTTTTGACGGAAAAATCGCATTTTAACTTTATTTTAACATGATTAAACAGAATCAAGGCACTGAGATTATTCTGATAGTATGAAATATTGTTTATGATCGACTTCCTTGACATCTAGATCCAGCCAAGGAGAGAATTTTGGGATGAAAATTAAAAGAGATAAATCGATAGTGATCTATGGAAAATCGAATCATAATAATTGAGTGAAAGAAAAGAATGTAGATAATGAGATCGCCTTAGTTTTCATAATTGATCGATTCTATAAAAAAGGAGAATACTGTGAGACGGATAGAGCAAAATCAAACTATTTCACCCAATAATAGTTCGATGAAATGTAAATGTTATCAAACTTCATTTAACAGACACATCAAAGGATAGAATTATCTGAGGAAAATGAGCTCGGAAGTTGCATCATGGAAAAAATTTTCATGGACAAATTAAATGAAGTGTGAAAAGCATTTAACTTGAAATTTTCACTTGATGTACTATGATATAGTTGATTGTTCTTGCGTGAAGTAAAAAAAGTAACAAATTATTTAGAAACTTTAAATATTGTAAACTATCTAAATTAGATTTAGAAATTATCCTCATAGGTATCTGAATGAAAATTATTGATCTGAATTTTACAATATTAATAGTTAAATTTTAACAGGAAGCTGAAACCTATGTTTATCCAAAAATTGGATGGAAAACAAATTAAGACAGAGGTAGACTATAACAGAGGTTTCGAAAAAGAAAATAAACTAATTCAATTAGTGTTATTTTCAATTATATCATAACTCAGCTGTAAGTAACCAAATTTTCATTGCATCACTCATCGGAATGTTTAGTTTAAAAAGATATAGATATTCATCTTTTTGTTTACGGTGAACTCTTTGACATTGAGAAAATACATATAGATTCGCTTTGTCGCTAAACGAAGAAAGTAGGTTATGTTATCATGTGAAACCTTGTAATGGGAGCGGGCAGCCAAAATAACAGGTGGAATGCTCATGAAACTTTTCCAGTCCTTCACAACGCATACACACAGGAGTGCATCAATTAGCTCTCCATCTTTCCGCTTTCTCTGCACTTTTTCAAAGCTAACAAAATATTACGAGCCATTGTTATCGTTGGGAAAAGATATAAACTCACAGTTTACCTGTTAAACTAACCGGAAATTTACTCCTTCAATCCAAAAAGATTTATTAAGCATATTTAGAATATTTGGAATATTTATAGCATAGAATATTTATAGAATATATATTTAATATATATTTATAGAATAGAAGCATACTTAGAATATCCAACGGCGATCCTATTTTAAACCCTTATTTAACTTTGATAGGATATTCATGGAATGAATGGAAGGTCATGACTGGTATTATGATAGCAGGTTAAGTCAAAACTAACATTCATCCGATGATATGAAAGTGAGATATAATAGCTATCCTTGAATTATTGCATTCTCGATTGAATTGGATTTTAGTTTAGAGATTGATTTTATCAGTATTTCACAGATTCAAACAAAATAAGCAATATAACCAATGTGTAAAAGGTTATCACCAAATGAAAAGTTGGGGAATTATATAGAAATTCACTACAAAATGCTTATCTTTGCTAGAAAGTTATTTATATACTGTTTTCATTCTTGCCAAACATTTTTCTTTTAACTTCACAGTATTAATAATATCTGGACTCAAGTTAAAGTATACTTTTAATAGTACAATAGAATACCTATAACGCAAGAAATAACTTGTCTATCAAATCCTCTATATTCAAAATAAATCAAATAATTTCTCAATCGTTTCAATGGAAAGTTTTGTGTCTCTGAAATTGTACACATTTCTTTCTTAGAAAGATAATATCAATCAGAGCTCATTCTCCATTCCTTCTATCTGTTATCAACTGATATAGGTTCTTAAAAAATACACAAGTGTGTCTAGAAAGTAACGGAGACTTAAGTACAGGCCACAATACGATAACACCTGCTTTGAAGGAAATGGAATTTCCCTGCAATCATTCACGGTGAAATATCCTCTGTAATCAATAATGTTCCGAATTTCTAAAACGAGCCAAACGATGAATTTCTCTTTTCCATTTATAGAATTGAAGAAACAAATAATTCACGTCCTTATTCACTCGAGACTTTCACTGCACTGAATGTTTTCCAAGCTTTCAAAGTGTCTATTTCGGTCCAGAATGGAAATCCTGCGGCGATGCACATCAAGTCTTTTCATTCTCGCTGACCTTTATAAGACTATAATCCTCTTGATGCATAACGATAGTGAGGTAAGACTGTATCTGATGTTTCTCGCTGTAATTTTATCTCAAATGCGGACGGATTGAATCCTTAGTGCTTAAAACTTTCTTCGCGAAAATAACCGCACACTTTCACATAATCATTGGAGTTAAGAAATAAGCTGCCACACAGCACGATTTAGCTGTTTATTTGTGACGAATAAATAACTTAAATGTAAGATCAAATATGGAATTAACGCATAGCGTGATCACGCAGGATTTGACGAATATAAAACATGTTATATATCAGTATTCACAGTCGATGTTCTTAACTTAATCTCAGACAAAGCCTTAATTCCCTACTTAATCACAGGAATTTCGCTAAATACAATATCTTCTATGAAAATATTTTAAATTTTACTTGGCCAGAGAAATATATGTATATTAATTGAATAGAGTACATAACTAACTTTAACGCCTTGTCTATTTAGGAATAGTTTCTACACATTTCTACTCTAGCTATCTTACTATATTAAGCTTATTATTTTATTTTACGTATTCTCACATAGTTAGTTACTCTCATTAATTCAATTTCTGTAATTATTAACGAAAATTAGAATAATTCGTTTCAAATTTTACCTTTGACGATCGAATGTTGTATCTGTGATCCAAGGTTTTAGTATACTTTGAAATATAGTTGGAAAGTGTTCTAATATGAATTGTATTTCGAATAAGTAGAGGAAGGGGGTATATAACTTAGGATTCCCTTATCGAGAGTCGGGGACCCATACTAGCTACAGATTACTGTACTATACAACATTTAGCATTATCACGAATTGGTATCGCTTTATGATGCCACTAAAATTCACTTCCGAGATCATAAACCTGTTACTTGCAATAGAAATTGTACATATTTGAAATAGGTAAAAAGTGAATTTAAAAGAAGTCTCACTTTCTTTTAGTTATATGCCAACGAATATGAACAAAATTTTCATTCCAAAGCAAACATTAAAATCCAGGAAAGAAGGTTCACAAGGGTTTCGGTTATCAATGTTTTTTTCTCATATCATAAGCATTCGACGGTTTGTCTCAGCCTTTAACTCAATATTTATTTGCGAAAAAGATTGTGGAAAACATATGAACTGCGAATTCGAAAAAACAGCGTTACGGTCCACTTAAAATGGAAACCCGATTGTTTGAGGCTGAGTATAAAACAGTCAGACATGAACGCATTTCCAACTTTGTCAAGCGTTTGTGATTCGTATTACCTCTTTTCCCATAAATAATAACCATACCATTCATTTATAAGATTCGAACTTCTGTTGCTCCATAATAAAAATTAAACCTATTTTCCAAGTATTTCGCTTGGACAGTTTTCAGAGGACATTACCATAAGAACCCTTGAAATTAAACTGTTCCCTGAGATAACAAGGTCTTTCCATAAAAGTTTACATTCACCTCGTTTCACGTTTAAATTTCTTTTCCTTTGAAATTTCGTATGGAATTTTGGATTTTACGACTCCCTGGAATTGCTCCCCCATATGCTTGCTTGCATCCACTTCAAAGCATTTATCAAATCAATCTAACCATGCATCTTAAGACAGCGACCCGACATTCTTCGTTAAAGGTAGACTACACACACTCAGGGCACCCCTTGGTTGCGATCACCCGTCACACCAACCCTCATTTAGAAATCCTTCGTCATCGCGATGGCAGAACTTAGGAGCCTTCCTTCGCGCCGAAAATCCGTCGGACTTTGGTGGCGACCGACTCACGTTGTCCGTGTACGTGTTTGCTGAGGTGTGCCAGCCCCCCCTCTCACCTCCCGTCCACCTGACCATCCTACGATGGAGGTCGTAGGACCGGTGGAGCAGGCGCCGCTCCTTCGGAGATGCCCCGTGGCACGAAGAAGATGCTTGGAAGGTCGCCTTTCCAGGAAGAGGGGCCTCATTTTATTTACTGGTTTAGGTGCCGGAGAAGGGGATTAAGGTAGCGCGGAGATGAAAAGGGACTCCGTTCCGTAGATTCGTTTTCACGCCGTGATTTATTCGGTGGAGATTTCAACGGTGGATGCTGAGTCTCGAATATTTGGGGGTTTATTCAGAGGGATAATTTCGGTGGGAGTTTACGGTTGGATGGACGTCGGAGAAACTTACGAGTGGGTCTCTTAACGAGAAATTCCTAGATGTTGGTGGCCTCCCGAGGGATTTGTTGAGGTTTTTACGGTCCTTTCTCAATTCCGATCCTATTGTGATCATTAATTAGAAGTTAACTACACGAATACCCTATTTATAACATACTGGATAAAAAACGAGAGGAAGTGTATATTTAACATTAAGTAAATGAAAGATTCCTGAGCCGTAAGGCAGGGTGATGGAGAAGGAAAAATCTGTAATACGATAAAGAGGAGCAGGAGGAACGAAACCTAAGCACCAACTTCGTGGGAAGAAACAAATACCTCTTTCAACATACCAGTACGATTAACTTCATTTATATTCATGTCATCTACTGATAATGGCAACTTCAGTTCCGAGATACGAACATATAAGTCCGTGGTTCTTACTATAAGTGTTCGCAAGTTCGAAAATAACTGATGGTTTCTCTGTTTTTACATTTCAACAAGAAATCTTTCATTCATTTATATAATATTCTCTATAGCAGAGGTATCTAACTCGTGGCCCGCGACTCGTCCCAAATAGTTAATACAATTATTTCCATTTTTGGTTTATTCCTGATCCTGATTTGGTGCATTTTTATCGAATTACGCAAAGAAGAGCAACTTTTACAGAATATGTTTGTAAGGTTAAAGATAAATAAGTAATAATTAGATGTAAAATATCATCTGCAGCCCCGAACCATTACCTGACAGCTAATGCGGCCCACTGGATACATAAGCTCGCGGTCTTCTGCTCTTTAGTATGTGTTAAAACTAAATTTTTCGGAACAATTTCATAGCTCAAGGAAAGCTGGCCTCTCGGAATGATATGGTTCTTCTTGGGACTCAACGAGGTGATATTTCATAGCATAAACAATCGGATGAGTAACAAGATTCATTTACACAACATCACAGTTAAACAACAACAAAAAGCGCGACCTTGGTTTCCACAGCTAGCTTCACTATCACCATATAGATCACGAATTCAAGTATATTTATTAATGCTCGATTCTAAAATTCATTAAAATAATATCATTATAACTGCTAGGTTAAATGATAACTAAGGAACGAGAACACCCTTTACCTGGAAGTTATTCAAACCCGAGACCTCAGCGATGAAAAGATGACAGTGTCACACTAACTATTCAAATGCCTGTTCGCTTTCATAGCTCTCCAAAGAATATTCCCAACAAGATTGCGAAGTTCCTTAGAAAGGAAATTTTATTCAAGCCAAAACATTTGTCCCTGACTTGTTTTCTTTGAAAGCAATTACGGCACTGAGGTTGGCAAGCGATGTTCTTTTTAGCGAGGAATTACACTTATTTCCTTACGTACACAATAATATCTGTAAACGTTACGCTCTACTTTCCAAGGATATCCTGCTCAAAAATTTAGCTCGCGCTAACTGCATTCCGGTAATGAGTTTGCGCTATCAAATATACTGCATTAAATAAAAGTACGGAAGACGTGATCACGCAAACGAATACACGGAGAGATCTGGAGAAATATCTGAGGCTATCAGACCGCAGTTAAGAAAGCAACATAAGGCTATTGGGAGGTCTTGAATTTTTCATATAGATTTTGTAATTCTGAATCCACTCTTTCACAGAACGAAATACATTCCCTTCAATATTCCGTCGTCCTTGCGTCGAGAGACGATCCGCATCGTTAGCTGCAATGGGCTGCGGTAACGGCCGATCAAAGTACTTTCCCTGCCGTTGCTTTCACTTTTCGACAACATTCCGACCGAAATTCTAGACGCCTTGTGTTACCAATCATTGCTGCCGCAAGAGCTTTCAGTTCCGCGCTATCCCTGCCTCTGCTCACGGAGGAAACCGCACAGATCCATTGATCCATCGATATACCCCAAACAATGATTCCTGAGCAATTTTTTCTTTATCAGGTTCTTCTCATAATCTAACACTTTTTCATTGATAAAAATTTGCAGAAGACAAGAGCAGAGCGTTTCAAGCTTGTCAACGTAATTTTTATGAAAATTTCATGGTTTCCGAGGACAAATCTACATCGATATTTTTGAATATTAGTCTGTCATTAACTTTGTATTCGTGTGATCATTTCGTTCTTTTAATCGAGATAGTAGGTAAAATACCGCATATCCTAGTTCTTCTACCAAATGTCCTTTTTTGGTTCACAATTTGGAAGTGCTTACCCGAATAGTTTGATCATTTAGAACAGTTACATTCAATTCATTAGAACGCAATTCCTCTAATTTCCTATCTCTGATTGTGCGTAGACGATAGTTTTCATCCTCAGATTTAATAAAAAACTGATCTAGATCCTTGATCAAGATTTAAAATCTTTCTCAAAAATATAATCCTCAAATTATTACATATGTCAAGAATGGCAGAAGACATTTCCATCAATATAAAGACAATAGTATTAAAATGAATGTCTGAATAATGCCACGGGATTCATAAAATTATAAAGTCAGCCATTAATTTCGAAACAGAATCTCATGTTAACATGCCTCGGCCAACGAAAACAAAACTTTGATGACGATGTATTTTTCGAACCGTTTTCCTTGGCATCAAGCGTACTCCAGCATCCATGAATACCTTTGAAGTCTTTGATATTATAAAATGAGAAAATAATGACATTGGTATATCACGCATCCTAAGTACTTAGTTTCTAATTATCACAGTAACCAAGTTCACAGAAGACCTGATGATATGTAGGAAGGAAGAAATAAGGAAAAGGAAATCATGTGAGTAATTTCGACAACATGAGACTTTATAAGTGTGAAATTTTGCGTGGAGATAACAAGCAGTCTGCAATCCGAGATCTTCGCACAAACCTTACCGCACCTAAATCTCGCCATTGCAATTCCCTTTCTCGACAGCAGTTGCCCCAAAGCGTTGCTTGCGTAAGAAACATTCTCTCCGCCTCTGCAGCCGCATTCCGTTCGGAGGTTGGTTAGGCGCACCATTATATCGCCTTAGGACGTTTCTCCCTATCCTAACTATCTTTCCCCACCTCTCCACACCATCGCGCTGCGGATGAGGACCTTAACACGTAGCTTTATTTTCATCCCTTTCCTGCTCTAAGCTTTACTCAATCCTTTATTCTGTTTCATTATGAGGATAACTCTATAGCAGAGTAGCCCAACCTCATTCGACGAAAGACTATTTTTGAATTTTATGGACCGCGCGGGTCGACACGAACTCCTTTCATTAGATAATAATTTATTTAATATAAGTCCCCATGTAAGCATTTCGTATTTTAACTACCTCTATGTAGATTTTTACTCCAACAAGCAAATAAACATAAACTAGGGAAGTACAACCCACTGCCCGCATACAGCCCTTCAGCCCATGCGGCTCAGAAGATTTTTATTTCATATACCCTGAGGTATATAATTTTCTATGCTAAAGATTAAAATATATAAAGCAAATTATAGTTGAAATCTGTCCAAAAAATGGATCATTATTCTCGCTTTACGTATTATTATAAAACAAAGGTACCATTTTTCTTCTATTGTCATTAATTACAACATATATTGTCAACGTTCCACGAACTCATATAAGGAGCTAATGCTTGCTGCTCAAACGCTTGGACACCTGTGACATAAATAATGGATAGAATCTATAACTGTTCATCCATACAAGGAACATTAATTGGCCGCAAATGAATTCGGTTGAAAAATAAAGAGTATTACCAGAGACCAGAGATATTCCAAACTGGCCATACTAACCAGAAAATCTAAAGCGCATACAAACATCTTTTATCGACTCTAGGGTGAAATCCGGGTACGATGATTGATAGCAAATTATTTCCATTGTAAGTTTAGCTATCATCGAATTTAGAAGTTAATGATTTGATGATAATAATTTTATCATCTTTTCGAGTGTATCTCCTTTAGAATTAAATTATTCATGATATAATTGATGGAACTGGACTCCCGGATAGCCAATATGAGTAACTTTAACTTAAATGACAGTGGTTTTGATTCTTGATGTGGGGCTAAGTATGTGAAAAGACCTTACCTTTTCTTAAATATGACTACTAATAAGTAAGAAAATCCGAAAAAAATTTTAATTATATTTAGGTAAAAATTTTATTTTCTCTAAAAAGTAAATATAACTTTTGTATACGTTCTCAGATTTTGTCTTTTGAGAAGATATGGTCATGAATCTTCTTTACGTAATCTTTACCTTTACCTTAAATCTAATTATTTGCTATTATAAGTAACCAAAGTTAAAATTATCAAAATTGCCATTTTTTCATTAACACCATTTCCCATCCATTTATTCGTAGTACACCATTTTTATAGAATTTCTCCATTAGTATTAGCCATCAATTAAAATGGATACATTCCAAAATTTACAGAAGCAACTATTTCTCTACGAAGAATAGAATTTTATAATCAATAAATGATAATGAACAAAGTTATTAGCTATAAGAAATGATTCAATGCATTATAATGATTTTTATCAACGATTAATGAACATTAGATTTGATGGAAGACTTCTCTTTGTTCCCACCCTCTAGGCCATTGTGCATAAATGATAAAATGTAAAAGGAAATAAAATTTAGACAAAAGAAGTACTTTTCTTTCAGCATTTCTTCTGCTTTCATTTCCACGTTTTCCTTTCTCATTCCTTCCACAGCACCGGCATCCTTTCTTTCGATACGCCATTTTTTATATTGCCCTGTAGTTATTGGCGTATCCATCATACAGATGCCGTTTTTTGCGTGCGGTATTTTTCCTTTTCCAATTAGCGGTCTTCTACACACCATTTTTTAAACCCTCTTCCCCTTTATCCAAGTTCCCGCTGTTAAATTTATTTTAAAACTGTTTTCTCTGTTCATCTCTAAGTGGACGATTTGTCGCTTTTTTGTACGTACTTTTAGAGGAGGCTTCGAGCTAATTTTAGACATCCATATCCCGGAGATAAATTGCATGCATTCTGCTCCGAACGACCGATTAGAAACGGTGGAATTCAATCTTAGTTCGGGTTGAGTGATTGAAAGGTACCATGCAGCGAGTTTTATGGTGTAAGTGGGCTCATCGGTTCCGCAATCATGAGGAATTATAGCAAGCAGAAAGGATGAGGGGAATTTTTGAAACATTAAATGTCAATACCTTTACTTTTAACATCACCTGTATTAATCAAAGAGAGTTTTAACTCGTATACATGAATGTTATATCTACAGTTATTTTTTTAAGTGCTTCGACAGATGTGGTCATTTCGCACATATGGGCGACCACCTGAAATCCAACCCAGGAGAGATTGCGCCAAAGGCGAACGCGCTGTCCACTTCACTATACGACAGACCCGATTATATTTGTTTGTTTGTCATTTCTTAACAGCAACTCTGCCTGGTTTGTTTGAGAAGAAAGACGCTAAAAGGAGTCATAGAGATGTGAATACCTGAAAAGTACTTATTAATAAGTTCGTATGCGTTTATACGCGCCTTATCTCAGGGAGATACTTTTCTTGTTTAAATTGTAAATGTAGCGCAATACTTTATTAAACGACGCTTATAGAACAGTGTTGAAAACACATATTGTACCTAAGGGTAAAAGTGTAAAATATTCCTCTAAGTTTTTGGGAAAAAAGAGAAGGGTATTTTAAATTAACATCCCTGGCTGATTGGAGAGGATTGGGAGAGGAGCAATATATTTATTTAACTCCTCCTCATCAAGAGAAATAAAAAATTCTAATTCCTTTGAAAATCCGATCAAAGAAAAGATACCTGCATGCTAGCATTAATTTTGCTTTACGTTACACGATTTACAGTTACCTACACTAAAGTTGAATATGCAACTTATTCTACGGCTGATTTCCGTCTACTTTCCCCTTCCTCTGCCTTTCTTAGATGTATGCTTTCCGTTACCTTTTCCCGACCTCGCATTCCTAATTCTCATTTAATTGTCATTTAATCTCAGCTAACTTCCTATCCGAAAATCGACTACAGCCCATCCCGTTGCCAAGATCATCCACCGTGAAAACTGACCTCAAATAAACCTCCTTCCTCGGATTCATTAAGAGCGCAATTTCTGCTTTGCAGGCCATTTACCGGAGGTCCTCAGCCTATTAGCAGCGGGAGGGATTTTTAATTCGTTTCGCCCAAGTAAAAGTACTCTCGTGTTTTACTTTTATGCTCAGTGCAACGGTCCATTTGGCGTTATTGAAGAAAGGGAATTTTAGCTCGGTTCATTTAAGCCGCATTATACACCGCATAAGAATGAGCAACATTATTTAATGCGTTCGTTTTCTCCTTCGAATGCTTCTGATTGCAGAGAAGTTAAATAACATCTCAACTGTAACATCTCAACTTCTCACAGGAGAGGTAGGTCCACGGATCGGCCATTATATTATATAAAAATTACATTATATAATATGAAATATTTCTCGTGAAAATGTGTAATTTATTCTTGAATTTTTTTATTCCATGTCCAGCTAACTTGGATGCATTCAGCTTTCGTTGTCAGAACTCTGGAGATTCCAGAATCCATTTCCAGAAGGTAGGTGATTTTTACAATTTTATAATCCGTGAATATATTAATATTATAATTCTTTTATTTTTTCTAAGGCAGAAAATACTTTCTGGTATATCGAAAAAGAACAAAAACATATTTCGCTGGAACACTTAACCCATTTCTTCGTATCTATTACAACTATGATGCATATTTTTATATCTGTCAGATTTACTTGAAATCAATTTTAATTCGAGACAATAGCTTGGAAAACTTAACGCACCAGTATCCTGTTTTGTTAAATTTCAACAAAGCTGATTTATGATTCTTTAAATTCAAGCTCTAATGATATTATTAAATTTACTCTGACGTACTATTTCCGAGCTTCCGGTCAGAATCTAGTTAGCAAAAATCGCACCATAATACGTTACAATTCTTATAGATAAATCAGACTTAAATACGAATGCAAATATACCATTTAATAGAATTCTACATATGATGCGGATATAGAATGATGAAAATCATTCAAGTAGCGCAATAGAGTAATGCCCTCTTCGTGTCAACGCCTTCTATGCGAAGGGAAATTTCATTTATTAAACAAACTGCACGTCCATAAGGAAAAGGCAAACAGGCATCGGTGCAAATTTTCGTGGTAAATATTGCCAGATTGGTTACTGCAATTTGGCCTCCCAATCTTAAGCGTCTTTTTTTCTCCGAAGTAAAACGTCAACCTTTAACAAATATGAAATGTACGAGTTGTTGTTACAATCACAAGGTAATTATGATAAAGAGTTAACTCAATTATAAGAATAATGAATGATAATAATAATGAATGATTTAAATAGATACCTGAACCATTCTTATATGATGTAATCTAATGAAATATAATGGGACTAATATGCATAATAATTCTAGGAAGAATTTTTACTTCGTTACACGCTTCACCTGGGATGGCAGACTTTCAGTCGCCCTGAGGTTTCTTACTACCCTTTACTACTATACTACGCTTCGTAATGCTCAGAGGTTTATTTATTTCTAGACCGTTGGACTTTAAAACTATCCAAGAATCCTATAGATACAATTGTCTAATAATTGATTTTGTTATATCCAGTTAATAATTTCAACTTACTTACAAAAATTAGCACACAGAAAATAATAAATTTTGTTTAATGAAATCAATTTTGAGACTGGGAAATCTCACAACAAAATGGAAGCGTTCCTCTGAAGCAATGCTTTATCTTTTCTCTCAGAGAAATTAAAATTGGAAAATATAACTTCGATAACCTCTTGATTATTCAGAACTGATCAAAAGGGTGATTTCTTGGATTCCAATCACCTAGTTCTTCATATTTAGGGGAAACTCAGATTGCAAACAATTTATTTGCAAGAAATTTTTAATGTCAAATATAATTCTTACTTCTTTAACGATTACTCATCAAACAGAAAATAGCAGGAAGAAGAAAAAATTTTTACTGGGTTCCCTCTAATAGATTTCTAGCCCTGTAATTATTCTTTCTTGCTTAAAACAAAGTTTCCCATTTCTTCAAGTAAAATCCTTCAAGAGACCGCTTTTAGTGAGTTTTACATTGGTGAAACAGAAGTGTGAAATTTCAAAGGGAATTAAGATGATCCTCTCTAGTGTAAGCCCTTAGGCGACCGTCTCACTCGACTACCGTCTGAAGCCATTCTTGCAATCCATAACCATTTTAATGGGAAGTTACTCCGGTGAAATTGCCTGGAAACGGATCCGGGACCGCTGTTGCTTAACACCTGCTGAGTGAGGGTATTTAACAATCTGAAGGTCTAACATACATACAAATGGGCGCACGTATGACGGACGTCTGGAGAAGAGAGGCTAGTTTTGGGAAAGAGAATCTGATTGCCTGGGGGAGTACGTGTCGTACGATCGAAGCCAAAATATGCTTAGGGACACCAAAGGCGTGCGCGGTGAGGGCGCCAAGAATTCCTTCTCTAGGGTTGGGTGGCGAGTGAAAGGCGAAAAAACGTGAATCGCATCGGGCGAAAGGTTGGCACTCTCGATTGGCCTTCCCTTTCCTGAAGATGGGCGAAAGTCGGGACATCTTCCTCATTCCTGCCCGCACTAGAGGGGTCATGTATAGTTCATATGGGATGTATTCGTTATCTAAGAAGCATTAAATGCACCACAAGCAATGCTGCATCTTTACTTGAATATTGACTTGATTTGTCGTTGTAAAATTAATGAAAAACCGTATAAATATTGTTCGTGCATTATATGCTTTTTAAACAATGAAAACATTCGTGTTTCTACATTCCAGGAAGTAAAGCCTGAATTGACATTAATTATTCATATGAACATATTTTGAATGAAAAACCTCGAGGAGATAAATGTTGACGAGTCAATATTTCTATAGCTGTTAAACTAAAGACAATGAATCATCGGCTGCTGCTTTTATTTCGAAGTTGATTCTAATTTTTGGCAAAAAATGGATTAATTTTATAAATAATCTATATCTCCATTCAGGAGAAACTCGGAATACTTATATATAATACTTACACCGTCAGTATTAACAGATCCCAAATATAGCTATTTACATTGAGAGATATTATGAAACGATTCGAAGTGTTCTGAACTACAGTAAAGTACATTTAGGAGAAATATAAGCAGATGAAAAAGAATTCACAGTAGGTGAAGATGTGAAAAATCTACAGGTGAGGTTACCTAGAATACATTAAAACAGAAATATCTTACATCAACATGGAGAAAGAGGACGCAAGTATGTGCAGTTCAAAATTGAAACTCCGGATGAAATTGGTAAAATATAAAAGCCGAGATATATTTTTAAAACATAAGTCGATAAAGACAAATGCAAATGCAAAGAAATGTAGTTGGCCCTAACTTAGATGCAGAAAATATCCAGAAGATAAATAGGTTAAAAACCAGGTATTTGTTAGCAACAGTTATTTTCTCTGATCAGGAATTTATTATGAAGGAGGACGAGTGTAATGTCGCACTTCTGATTTTACTTTCACTGCGCTCAAGGGCATTCGTAGCGCCCTCGAGCATATATTTGAAATTGAATAAGGAGTTGCTGTCGAAGGAAATTGAGGAAAGATTTTAAAATTCTTTCACGATGGACGCTTGAGGTTCTTTGTAACATCTCATTCGAAACACGACATTGGTTTATTGAAGTTTTATTTTTTTAAGTATTTTATAATCTTTTTTCTGGAAAACCTAAGCCTTCAAGACGTTGTATTTTAATCTTCTTCTCAGGTAACACCTTTTCTTTTCTGGAAAGATGCATTTAAAATATTGTTGAGAGAAAACTCCGCCATGATTCCGCAATTGATTCAAAATCGGCCTTATCGATAAAAGTATATCGATATGGTAGACAATGTCTGCATTTACTGAAGTGACCGATGGAAGAATGGTGTTCCCGATGATCATCATGCGATAGCTTCTTTTATGCTTCTTTCTAAGGAGTTATGTTCCGGAACGCAGGAATGGGAAGTAAAAATAATAAAGGAAATACTTAAGGGGTCGTTGCCCAGCGGATTCGTTCCCGTATGAGGATCTTCGATTCAGTACCGTGGGATATAAAGGATTTCGCCTTCAGACTTGGGTGATTTAAACTTAAGAATGAATAGAAATTATTCGCAGCGGATGAGATTCCACTCCTTTCGGAATAAAAAATATCGCACCTTGGGAAAGTCGGATACAAAACTTCATGGAAAATAAGTCTGTCACTCAGAAGATTACAGTAGTTTAAAGTGCTTCGACAACTGATACCATTTTGCAAATATGTGCCCCCGAGAAGCGAACCCGGAACAGCTTTTACCGTAGGTGAACATGCCACTCACTCGACTATCCGCTACTTGCAGAATACAATCTTTTTCAGCCAACCGAGGTGCTCATTGTGTCAACAATGTCCAGGGACCCATGTTTTATTATATATTGCAGACCCATGTTTGAGGATCGAAGACATAAACTCACAGAAGTTGTTGAATGAAGTTGGGTAGCTCTAAAATCAAAGAGGCTAATTTCTACCGAATGACTATCACCATATTTTACTAGTCACCCAAAATCAATTTCGGAACTTGACGTTGGCATATCCTAGCCAAGTTCGAAAAACTCTGAGAAATCTCCGGTAGCCGAAATAATCTAAGCATGATTTACTCATTAGTTAGAGATGTCACTGCAATAACTTTATCATTTCGAATATTTCCATCATCCTTCTCTCGGTCGACGACCTACGATAGAATCGTGAGCCAAGTATAAAAAGGCGACGACCATTCCGAGAATCGAACGTCTGACCTGTCGTTTTGGCAGACGGAAGAGCACACATAACCGCTCGGCCTTAAAAATAACATCGCGTCCCTTTACGCTCCGAACGTTTAGTTCCACATCATTGGCAGATAACGGAGAGCGTTTGAGAGAATTTGCGAGACTGTATGTCGTCCCTAGAAGCAAACTCCCACGCCAATCCATTCATTGTGAGAGGATAAGAAAATGAGGGATAATCAGCTTATCTCCTCTCATTCCATTACGATGAGTGCAACTCCTTCATTTACAGTAATTTGTATGCTCGTTCTTTTCAACCCCTGACGTGAACTCTCTGCAGATGGAATCTAATTTAATCCATAAATATCGGGCACATACAAATTTGCAGTGGTCCTTTTATCTTTGGGATTTTTTCTAGATGCTCCACTTTATGTTCAAATTCACTTATCACCATTTCCTAGGGAAAAATAATCTTTCCTACACACCCATGTAAACTGGTTAGAGATTAAAATAACACTTCCGCAATAAGGTTCCGCTGAGACAGATGTTGGTAAAATGAATTACGATTTAGCAAAATTAGTATAAAGAATTACAGTCTATCGAACTGTTATTCATTTTATCAACTAAATAAGAACATAATAAAAGGTTAATTTTAAGGGAAGTAATATTCACAATAAAGAACTCAAAAAGCCGTAATGTTGTAATCAGCTTATCTCCTTTCGTTCCATTACGATGAAAGCAACCCCTTGGGAAGTCTTCATTACGTTATTTTAACGTAATTAACATTATCATTAACATTACGGCTTAAGGAGTTCCTTATTGTAGATATTATACTAAAAACCGTGTCTCTCTCATTCTTTCTATTAAAAGGAAGTAGTATTCTTAAAAGGTCTCCGAGAGCTGAGATCATTACGTGTGTATGGGCTCCTACCCACAGTGGAACCCTGGTCCGCTTTCATGAAAGTCGAACGAACGTTCTACATAATTGGCTATTCAGGAAACTCTTAATAGTTTCCTTAGGATTCTTATTACTACATTCACTGGATTGGATGTTCTTTTCGCATTCCGAAACCCTTTATTTCTATTACAATAAAGATATACTCTGCAAGACGCCTTCCGGCATGAGGCAAAGGGGGGAACAATTCACAAGGGTTGACTTACATATTAATATGTAAAATTGATCGAATCTTTAGAACACATCTTTCACACATCTCAAGAACAATAGCACGCAGAGATCCATTCTTTACGATTCCCGTTAAGACGAACGAAATTTGACTTACTTGATACGTCCAATTCTTCTGCATACCGGAATCTCCTTAGACGGTGAATATTTCTCTCTGTAACTCTGCGGTGGCAAATACACCTGGTTTTGGGATGTCCTCCGGATTATCCTGGTCCATTTCGTGGACCTGATCGCCGTGGTTTTCTTACTCCTCACCGTGGACGACCTCCAGCGATTCCTTTTGGGGAAGTTAATGATAATGGGCCCCGAGAACTGATGTTCGGTTTGAGAAAATATGACGAGTTTTTCTGAGGGACAATTTCAGTCTGACCTTCACTCCTTAGCTTGTAAACCGTAGTGAGAGCAGTTTCCAAAAACAAGCCTGATCCCACTTTTACCGCTTCTCCCTAATACTGATTGGCCATGGTAACTTTGACCTTTCTACTTCAATGACATTTGCGAATCAATTGTACGCTAGCTAGAATTTTCGAATACCTGAAGCTCGAGATAAATGTCCCCTTGGTTGGGTCGGTTGAGTGAGGTCATTGAGTTTGTGGGCATTTCAATCAGATTTTATAACTTAAATAGATATAGGATATATAACCTGTTCTGTTTCTCACATAGAGCTTATTTTTGTTCTTTAAAAAATAATAATATGAAGAAATTGAATAAACAAAAGGCAGTATTGCTTTCCAGAAATAAGTCCTAGAAAATGCTTCCTATTATTTTTCTGAAGAAATCGTTTCTGAGAATAGTCATGTAAAGGATTGGATTGATAATTTAATATTATAACATTAATTAAATATTTGGATTACAGGCATAACTTGCGAGAGTTAAGTCCATTTCTAAGATATACTAGCATAATATGACCAAATATATTACATCATAGAAAGATTGGACTCAAACAATATTCGTCTTTCTAAGAAACTAGAACAAAATCTGTCATGTTTCCTGGAATCATAATCCATAAGTATTTGTAAGTACTTATATTTCAAGGATCATGTTGAGCATTATATTTTCTCCTTATTCAAATAAAGTCGTCCCCTAAAGACTGATAAACAAACAAAAAATTTTCAATTTAAAAAGTGTATGAACTTAATTTCTAAATCAGCTCCCACGAGAGAGATATTATAGAGTACTGCCGATCACTGACATATGAATCCTTGTAATTACATTCGCTATTTGGAAGAAATTGCCAAATATGCTCCTTATGGCCAAAAGGACGAAAATGGAAAAGAACATCGGCTTTGAAGGGAATGTCCTGACCTCGCCTTATATTTATGTGCGCGCCGCCACCCTCTTTTCGACACGAGCTATATATTTCATAGAACTCTGTATCCTACTCTCTCTCCAAACTCGATTCCCACATTCCACACCCTTCTTCCCACAATTCCTTATACACCATATCCACATTTCTCTATCACTCTCCCTCTGAGAGCTCTCAGTAAACGCCCTATTCTCCTACGGGGATCTTCCTGACCTTTCCCTCTCGATTGAACTTACACTCCCCGCCCCATCCTCATTCTACCAGCTTAACACCCACGCATTATCTCAGTGATACACACCTGGCGGTTCTCTTGCTATTACTGACGTGGCCATCCCTGAGCAGTTTATTTTTATTAATTTTGTCGACCTTATTTAAATCTACCTCTACTCATCGTGTAATTACGGGAATTTTTTCTTGTGTATGCCACTACAGAATAATAAACCTAGGACTTATACGTACAGGAAAAGAACTTATTTCGACTTATTGTTTGATTTAAAATCCAATCAATGAAAACGTCATTGCAAAGTATGAAAATGAGACAATTGTTAAAAAAGCGTTCCAATGTGAGGGGTGGGTAATGAAGTTATCGAGGATGAATGGTATCAAGTCAAAAATAAAACTGTGATTCTAAATATCTTTCTAGATTATATTCTGTGCTTAACACAGTAAGTTTATATGATAGAATTTCTCTTGCCGCTTTGGAAAGAAAGCACTGTTCTTTTGATTCACTGAAGGAACACGACTCTACAATCAGAGATCAATATAATAACCAGCATATTGCAATTTCAATCATGGTTTATCCTTCAATATAAGTCATTATAAAGCTATGCTGCTCAGTTAAAGCAAATACTCCTGAAATGATTTCTGAAACACGTATTCAACATACGAATAAATCTTGATGGCTTCAGTCAATTTACCTATCCAAGACTGCTCTTACGTATTTAAGATGAGCGAAACATTCGAAACCTAAGTTCTCATATCAAAACATACCTATTGGTATTCTACAAATGTATCCATTTATTTTCATCCATCTATATATCCATATATATACTTCATTAAAAAGAGTGCAATCGTTCTTCACTATCAAAACAGTAGCCCTCATACTTGTTTCGGATCGATACAGGAATTCATATGAATATAATAACTGTGTTTTTAATACAGTAATTCATTTGGTAGAAGAATTAAAACTATATTTTCGATTTTCAAAATTATTGAAAGTGGTAAATGATATTAATTCCGCTACTTTCAATGCATTGAGTCAATCAATCTCAGCTAAGAATTAATTTACATGTCATCTGGTAAGAAAACATTAAGGGTATAAGTAACTGACAACATATTAGGCAAAGGATTATGAATGAACCAGCTTATTTATCATACAATACCGAATTCAAATCTTCACCACTCTCTCCTAATTAGCAAACATTTTCTCACGCTCGGTGGCAAATTCATAAGAACCAACATTCTGAGACATGCAAGAACCGCAAACGATGAGATCCGCCCCTGCAGATAAATGCTACACGCATACCAGTATATGCCTTGTGTTATAAATAACGCGTTGTTTTCCGCGCAGCAACACTCGTTCCCGCAAATTAAGCGCACTCTGTTTACTCAATTTCGTACATCGCTGAATATGGCGCACCTCGAGGAGGCGAAATGGTATGCAGAAGAAGATGGTCGCTCGAGGAAAACATTCAAAGCGACGAATGAATTGATATTGTGGAGAAGATAGGATGTTGGCAGAGGAGTGCGAGGTCGTTGAACGAGGAGTGGTATGCGCTGTCTCCTCCCTTCCGCAGCACCGCTAGCTTCTTCGCGCGGCCATCCAGGGTCCACTCCGCCCAAATCCGCGCTTTTCTGCCAAGGATTCGGGAATGTTGCGTCAGGAAATATACGGCGAGGGAGTGTACGCGAGGTCGTCACGGTATTCCTAGCGTATTCCCCTGGGAAAATATTTTGCTGCCGCTGGTCGTAAAGAATGGATATCTCGGCGCTGCACGAGCGATCCGCGATGGGTGAATGTCGCGAAAATACGCGATGTAACGCTTTCCGCGGAACGAATCTCCGTGTTTCGCCTGGGATTTTAGAAATTTCTGAGAGATGATACAGAGAAGCTGGCAAGAACGTAATGCCACGTTGGTTGTTATGCGAACTGGAGGCATCTTTTCTGGAATTTAAAATGATATTTGGGTAAAATTAGTTCAAGGTGGAAAATTACAGATACTGAATATCAATTTTTGACAGAAGTTGTGGTATTAATATACCTGGGTCTTTCTTCGAGCCATTACATTTTAATGTTAAATCTTCGTTAAAAATATTCTGTTTTGAAGCGGCAAAAAGATGGATCTCGGGAGTTATTTTTAGCGACAACATTAGAGGAAGTAAGGGATTGTTTGAAGTGAATCAAGTTAGGATGCTTCCCGAGATTGCTATAGTTGCCGTGAAGGCCTCTCATTCACTGAACGAATTCTAGAATTTTAGCGATAATGTGTTGCTAATGTATGTATGTTTTATTTATGAATGGTGTGTGAGTAATGTTACATTATTATGCCTAAACAATGCCTCAATTAAGTTTTATTTTGCTCAATCTTTTCACGTTCTCTGCATTCGAATTTTACACACTGCTTCCTGAACTTCAGATGTGCAAAAGTTTGTCGATTTATTTCTTTCATACCTCAAGAGTAGGTTTATTCATTTGGTTCTTTTCCCACCATATGACTTCGAACATAAATGTGTCAGAGGACAACGTATTCAAATGAACATTTATCTTATATTTGTTCATAATTTGACTGGCTGATGAGCCCCACTGTTCCCGTTACCATTTAAGAATTTAATTTCGAGAATTTTACTGTCTCTCGGTATAAGGAATCTTGAGTACATTCTCTTCGTTCACGAGTGAATTTTGAGACAATAAGAATATTTAAATATTATTAAACCAAAAGAACCTCATTACCGAAGTCATCATTTTGAACCTACTTTTCATAGAAGCAGAACTCGTTAAAAGAGATTGCAACGATGAGCAGGAGTTTGATAAATAACTATGTTTGTCTACGTCCATTGTGAACTAGCACCTGGAAAAGACACTCTTCCCCATTCAAATCTCTTCCCTGCGCCGCTTTCTCCCACACATAACTACTCGTGGCGGTCACTTCATTAGGGACACCGCACGGATTCACTCGTGAGAGAATGCACAATGGGAGGACTCCTTAAGTGGAAAATCGAGGAACTTGCCACCGGATACCCCGTTGACCTTGCTACTGTGCCCATAAGGTTACCTCAATGGTTTATTTGCAAACTCTGATTGATTCCAGAAAACTAAAAAGACGGAGAAAGATGAGATTCTCTTACCTTATCTGCTTGGATTCCCATAAACCCCTTAATCTTATATTTAGGCTTTACAAACCTTCAGGGGTGGAGGGTATGAAAATGATTTATTTACATTCTTAACTCTAGTAACTTCAATCGAAATATTATTTCAGTGCTTCTGAGTACGATAAATGACCTACGTTATAATCAATTCGATATAAGTGTTATAAACATTATCGTAAGTACCTAAGTTAGGGCAAGACTGAAACTAATAAATCTAATTGCACTTCATGCCTATTGTCTCTCAGAGTCAAATACAAAGAGATATCGGAAAATTTCAAAGAACAACACTACGTTTTGGATATGTCTGTTTATATATGTATCAGATTATAATGTTTAGAATATTAAGGGTGTACTTAGCATTAAGAATTTTTAAAAAAATATTTGCTTTGGAAGTCATTTTATACTGTAGAATAATTTTTTGATGATAGGAAGATGTGACTCTAGATATGTGCTTGTTTATATCTCCATATAACTATAATAACCATCCTAATCTGCTTCTTTATTAGATACAAATTCTTAATGTTATAAAATGTAAATGTGATAGTTGTAATTATGTACTAACTTGTATTGCCCACTAAATATAGTGTATGTGAAGCTTTCACAATGGATCCTGAAATGCTGGACCATACCTTTCTCTGAAAGAAGATTCTATACTATATATCTAGGCACAAAGTACTTTGCAAAATTTTGTAGTTATTTTAATGTCAATCATCTTAGGTGATGTCAACCCAAAATATTGCGTATTCTTCAAATAAAGCCACTAAAACGATTCCTTAACTTTAATAAAATTCTTCTTACATAAAACTGTGGGTTCACTTCCTGCGTTTCTTTCATTAGATAATGGGTATTCTATGATAATGAACCCATGTGCGAATATCTTTAATACAACTGTCATGTGAATTTCAAGGCTAGACTTAACAGTCTCCAAAGCACAAATTCTGCATCTACAGTACATGCATGCTCATGGAGTATCGAACATTGATTGCTCTTCTAGACCTTACCTCACGACTGAGTACCTTTAAAGGCGGAGATCCTTCTCGATTCTTTCGGTCCTTGAAAGTGGCTTGTCTCTTGGCTTGCGACTCACTGCAGGAGGGTGTGTCTACAGCGGCTTGGAGACAGTCCAAAGTGGAGAGACTCTCGTTCCCTCAAGGGCGTCTTTTGGTCATTGTGTTCAACTCAAAGGACTGCTTGATGGTGCTCGGTTGACGACAATATTTGCGTCTAAGGTGTAAGGCAATGAATGGAATTCCACAGGAATGTGGTAAAATCAGGGGCGAATTTGTAATTAAGCGCACTTAGTACAATGTTAAGGTGTGGAACTAGCATATGCCTAAAAAATAGCGCCTATATAAAGATCTTGCTTAGTTACAATATGAAAATATTGTTTAGCTAAAATTTTCTTATATATTACACTGAAATTTTCGTATGAAATCTGTATTTTGCTTTTCTTTCATAATTGAAGTGATGATATTCCCTCAAACGACTGTTTAAAAAAATTAACTTTGGGAAGCTAATGATTCCCACGACCTCCAAATTAATTCCAGGAAGTTCTTCAGTTTAACCGCTATAAATTATACTATTTGGCCATTCCATATGCATTTCTGATTATAATTCAAGATAAATAAATTAACAGTGATAATACTGCATCGAATAATGACTATCAACCTTCAAGATAAAACGGGGCAATTAGCGTTTGCTGCAAAATCATTGCCATATATTTACTTTATTTTAATGAAATTCACCAACCAGTCACGGTTGATTCTTCAGTCTGTGATATCATTTTTAAGTCAAAATCCTCAAAATCCGCTAGCAGCTCAGAAATAAAAAATACCTTCGGGTAAGTAAGGTATAGATGGTAATATAATATGAGAACTGTCCGTCCGTCCGTACGTCACCCCTTTTATTTCAGTAACGGCTTGATTTACAGATTCGAGACATGCTGCATTGTAATTCTACATGTTAGAAACCACTAGGAAACAATTCCCATCAGCGGAAGGCCTGGGTTCGGACCCAAGGGAACAACAAAGGTCCGAATTTTTATATAAGAATACATTGCGCGAATGTACGCATATTGTTTAAGACACCTCGCGGTAGAATAGGGAAATCAAAATTACGGAGACCAGAGATGACGTAGTCTTCTATCAATGGTAACAGCGGAAATATAATATCGTATTCATTGTTTTTCTCCCAGCTGTGACTCAACGGGCATCATAAAAATATATGCGCAATTCACTTTTTCTCTAATTATCATAGGTTAGATGCCAGAGACTGATTTCGATTCTATTACCATAAATTTCAAACAGGGATTGCGGAATTCAAGGGCCTTCCCGGTAGGTTATCGACTTGAAACTTTGAAAACATTAAGAATAATCCAAAACTTACATATATATATAGAATCATCTTTCCCTAAAGAGTGCTTATTTCGATACCAGGCCCTGTTAATTATCCCAGTATGGTGGGAATTGAAAAAATCATATGATGAATTTCCCGAGTAGACAGAAGTCCAAAAACACGGAATGCTCACGGTTATATGTATCTTATAAACACACGCAGTCACGCAAGTGCAAAAGCGCACACACGCACACACGTACAGTATTCTCACATGCTCTCATAGTCGCTCACTCACATTCCCCAACAAACATTCCCCTTTAAACATCTTTCACTTCTCTTCCTTCCCCCATTCTATTCTCTTTTTTCCCAAAGGGTGTTATTTATTAGGGTTATTCAATTTCAAAATGACTGCACAGAGATAAATAAATACAAATTCTCCCAGCCTTACATATTTGAACTTCTATGCATCAATTCAATGGTTTTTATGGCCTACGATGCAATTTTTAAAATTATTTATCATATCAGTAATTTTCACAGCAGACAAGTTTTACATAGCGATTATACATGAATGAACATGTGTTTTTTTATGGGATGTTTAATTAGAATATGCAATAAAAAAATTAGATTTTACTTCAATGCAAAAGATAATACTACATAACAATATGTTTAGTAGCTACAATTATACATAAAGAAAGAATCAGCTGTCAATTAAACATCGACTTTGAGAATATTTTGTGCGTTCTTATAACTTATCTTCAGGAGATGTTCTTTCTATTCGGTCTCCATCTTGTTCTTCATCTGCTTATGTTATTGCTCCATTCTCAATCCCAGGCTCTTTAGCTTTCCCATATCCCTGATTGCATTCTGCTGAAGATACACCATTCGTCTCGTCCTTTATATTTATTCCTTATGTTTACAGTTGCCACTTAATTGCTCCTTTCGGTTCTAGACAAATATAGATAAATCCATCAAAACCTCACAGACGAGAAATGCTATTGCTCTGGTGCTCTCTAAACAAGAATAACTAGTTTTTGATGTGGATTACACGGCATCATGGGCAATACGATACAGTGAACAGAAACTGATTCTTGAGTGACAAAGGAGAAATATTATGCAGCATTGTCTCAACCAAAAATTGTTTAAAAAAATTCTAACCAAATTTTGAAATGGAGTGAAAAATTATACCGAGATAAACTCGCTGTCAACCTGCAAGGAGTAGTAATTAAAGAGATATAACAAACAGTGACTTAAGAAAATAATGTTTCTCTTGAAGTGGTGAAAACCAATAACATTGATGACAGAACATTTAATTTACTTTACTAGTTAATGTACTTGATGCCATTGTGATCTCAAATATAAGGATGTATGCATATTGAAAAAATTTAAAATTTTCAACTAAATTTTTAGAAATAATGTTACTATACTTAACTGCAATAACACATATTGTGGAAAACAGGGGCTGTACAATAATTCTTCCACCTGTCATTCACTGAAATTATAGAACTGTTGACTAAATTTTTCAACGAAATTAGCAGTACTTAATTTTTATAATATATAGAAATAGATTTAAAGATGTAATTCCTTCAGTTGTTTCTTTAGAGACCTCAGTAAACTTAACTTAAAATATAATGCTTTCAAAACATTACGTATTTGAGAATATGTGTCATGTTTTTAAAGTTGTTAAAGTTCTGCTTAAATAATTTGAGGACAACCATTTACAATCATAAAAATAATAAAAATAATAAAAATAAAGATTATGTTTACAGTAGCTAACTTTCCCTACAGTATGTCCATCAGTACACGTTTTTGTTTCCTACAGAAAATTTGGATAAACAAATCTGTAAATGTAAATTAAAAACTTGTAAATAATAACAATTAATAAATGAAAAAAATGAGAAGAAATGCACTAATGTATGCAAGGAAATAGATTAACATCTAGTAAGTAATAGTAACATCTAGTAAAAGTCCCACTCTTATCTCATAATTTTACTGTAGCATTTCAATGAATATCTCTTTGGTTTGCACTATGGATTTGGTTCATATAAAAGGTAATCATTTAGGTGAATTTGATGCTTTCAAATGGTACTTAGCTCAAAGGAAAGTTGCCTTAGAAGATTTTCGAAAGAACACGAAAATGAAGACGTTTATCGTCTGCCAATCTTAAGCAAATGCTGCATAAACCACTTAAATACTAGTATCAAAGGCTTTTAACTATCTCAATTGAAGGTTTAATATCAAATACCGATTACACGATGGCTAGTGTTAAGCACAATTCAAATGATAGATGGAATCATTTTACTTTTAAAGATATAAAATGAATCACCCGAGATTATCTCTATCTCAATAAGCAGTAAACATGTATCCTAATTTCCCTATACCCATGACATCGCTAAAAGTCATTGCCTTTAATATATCGTTATAGATATCTGTAGTAATTATGCCCGCATTTAGCATGCTTGGATCCTTTCAAGAGACAATCGAATATAAATAATCGAATCGCTTATGAACTAATTTCTTTTTCCTGGAAATGACAACGGAGTGTGGAAAAGCAGTAATGGGAGGATAATTAAACTTTGAAAAGAGTGCGGAACATATGAGGCAAAGAGGAGGGAAGTAAATAAACGAGGGAGGGTGTTTTTTATACACAGTGGCGGTATGAATTGCTCTTTCCTATCCTGCCTTCCCCACATCCCACGGTAAAGACGCACCCTTTCCCTAAAAAAAAGCAGGACTTGGTGAGAAGGGACACCCTCTAAACGCCAAATAAACTTGTTTACAACCATCATTTCGTTTATCTCATTACATAAAGAATGCCATAGTGAATCACGCAAGGGACAGCCAACGGTCGCTAATTTTCGCAACGTGTCATCTGAAGGATAGTCTTATCATTAAGGAGAGAAAATAATAAGAAAACACGATGGTAGTCCAAGTTGGTAGAAGGTTAGTAAAGCTGCAAATATCTCGAGTGAATGGAGCATAAATTGTGCTTTTCAAATGGAGAGTCATTTTCAAGCAGTATATCCCTATGAAGTCAGAAAGTCACGGTAAAACTACCGGTCATACTGCGGGCAGAGATGTCCTTGACTTGATGTTTGAGCTAATATTGAACTCGGTATTTAAACTCAGAGATATGGGATAGAAACTGATAGGCACATTACATCTGATACGCTGAGGAGGAAAATAAATTAGATGACGCGGTCTCCAATAGTACGACGAAAAAATGTAAGGAAAGGATTGGTTCGACGCTCAATTCTATTTTTATCTAAATTCTATGTTTCAGTATTTTAACAGCTGTCATGATTCTATTATGTAAATGCAGTAAATAGTTTCCCAAGAAAAAATTCCTTGGTCCGACTCCAGGACATGCTTAAATTCTAAAATAGAATTAAATAGGGAATGCAGAATTAGGATAAAGTAGAATGTAACGGCATGTCTTGGATCCAAAGATATATTGTGTCGACATTAACATTTCGACTCAATATCTCTTTGGATTCAGTAAATACTATGTTTTAAACTATTCGAACAATGTGGATATGGAATAGCCACGGAAAAGAATAATAAATAACAAACATACTTGCAGACAAATAATTTAAAAAAAGACACGAGATATTTGACAGCAAAAATGTATATCAATAAAACGAAGACAAGCATTTTAAAAAAATGTAAATAAATCCGACTTATCGAGTGTTGGCCTCCAAAAGCAGCTTCCAGTGATGTCACTTTCAAGTGAGTGACTTCACTTGAAGGCACCAATAAGACCAGGAATTACCGGAAGAAGAAATGCTGGAACTTCTCGAAAACTGAAAAAATCGTTATAAACATCAACTGGGATTAGAAATAAATTAACAGTCGATCTAATACAAATTCTTGTAAAAGCACTAGATTAGAAATAACTGATTTTAAAACGAAACGATCATATCCGGTATACAGTGGAAAATCGACGTTAATAAAATAAAACGAAGGCACATCGGAGTACATACGTACATCGAAATCCAAATCGCTACCTTAACTAATTAATTATAATGCGCATCATTCAAACATCAACTTAGATAATGTTAATTCACTTCCATGAACTCACCATAATTGGAATTGCCTCCAAGAAGACACGGGATATCTTGAGTGCAGGATGTTCTCTCCTTTTATTTAACACTGAATAATACTTTCACGAATAATGAAATTATAATTAAAGTTACGTAAAACTTACAAGGTCCATTGCTGGATACTGATTTCGAATCCATCGCGCTTCAACGATTTTAAATCTCAACGGCGTAATAGAAAAAATCCAGCAGCACGACTGCACCCAAAGTAGTCTCTTCAGCAACTAAAGTTTTAACCGCCAAAATTATCGTACGTCAGTAAGACTCGTTTCTGATTGGTCGAAATTACAGCCTAATAACAAATTGATTTCGTATTGGTCAGTCGAATATTTTATCGTTTAATCAATAACTTTCGTAAAATATCTAGAGGCATAAAATTTAAGTTTAATTTATCAAAATAGCAATAAAATATATTTTTAGAAATTTCGAAAACATTAACTTTTTCATGATATTTTATTTATATATTTCGAGTAGTTTTCTTGACTCCACCGAAGTATGGCTACCATAAAACAAAAGAATGCGACTATGCAATTACGAATTTAATATTGATCTAATATTATCAACAATAATTCATGATAATAAATACTATATTGAATGTTTTTTCGTTGGACGTCATTCTCCACCTTTGGAAAAACCTCAAATTGATAATTCGATTAGTTACACACCTTTACCTTACGTCACATTTAATTAAAATCAATATCCGTACGATATCGGTAGTAGTTCCGAGAGAAGTATTTAATAAACGTTCTTTTTTATCGATAGCTTTATTAGCGAACACAAAATAACAAGACCATAGGAAAAAATGATTCCGAAAAAATATAGACAAGATACTTATGGATTATTTTCGTTGAAATGGTAAAGTTTTGGTAACTTACAACGAAGCACCGAAATACTGCAGTCAATTCTCGTCAGCAAAGTTAAAAATTTGAGCACGTTTACCAATTCCAATCATTCTCTGATGCCTCTGCTACTGTTGTTGATTTAATGGTGGCGAAGAAAGAAGTATTTCATTTTGTTCTCCAATCTCAAGAACTGCAATTCACAGACACTGTCACACATTTACTCGCTCACACAATTCTCAAACGGTCCAAAATACACTGTTGGTATATAATATACATATAAATACCGTCGATCACTTCCATGTCACTTGTAACTTATCGTCATTCCGCAGGAAAGAATGTGCTTTCCTAAAATGAACACGTGAGATCCATTATGGGGGATAAAAGAGCGGGTTAAGAACAACGGAATTCCGGAACTCAAGTGGCAGGAAGTACAAGTTTCGTTCGTCAGAAATTCTATATCGCTCCCTGTAAACCGCGGAATAAGTCAAGTAAATGACTCATGGCTTTTCTATTCTTGTTGGATTCCCGTGTTGTTTGCTTCAAATGATAATTGTTCGCGCAGAGGTTGTTTCTGAGTGCTCAGGATAGTATTTTATCGTGAAGCTACGATTGGGGTATGCATTTTGTGCGGATGTATTTTTTAGATGAATATTCGCGAAATTAGTCCATTTAAAACGGAAAATTTCTTCCATCGATTACTTTCAAGTGTGTAGACTATTAGTGAGAACAGTGATATAAATCGCTTACAATTTTCTGATTCTTTTGCGTACTTTAAGAGGTGAAGCATTTTGTACTCTGTGTCTCAGATTTAAAATATTTCTCAAGAATCTCAGAATACCCAAGCAATGATCTACGACGTCGTGTTGGGGGTAATTGAGACTGGATTTCTTCACATAAATTACCACTGAAATTTCGGTGTTCCAAGATTATGTAATATTACAGGATCTTCTTGAATGTACGACATTCCTTGGCAAAGGTAAAGTGATTTTATATAGAATAATCTTATATGTGATTAATGAGATTACACTTTTTCCGTTTATTTGCTCAAGATATACTTTATTTAGCTCTGTATGCTGCCAGTAATGTCCTGGGGAAGCATTCATTTTATATCAAAGCTTAGGGTTAGAAATTTTTATTATATTAAACAAATTTTAAATACAATAGACAGTAGGAAACAAATCTCTAAACATTCCTAACTCATATCTTGACATTCGTTCCATTCTACTGCAATATATATTCCAAATTTTTCAATTTTTTGGCTATCTATAAAGTCATCAGTCTCAATACTTAGGCCTACTACTATATAATTAACAACGACAAGCTTATATTGAGAATGAAAGTCAAAATGAGCATTGAAGTAATATGTCATCATTTGCACGTTAAACAAGAATGCTAAGAGTTGAGAGCGAACACGTAACCAAAGGAATAACTTCTAGGAATTTCATGAAAAGTGAGCTCAAAGAATGTCTTGCATTACTCATACTTAAGTAGCTTTAGTACTAACGCAAACATAGAATTGCTCAAGTATTCTTCTCAGATGAAGGATGCATATTTAACGTATCAAAGACAACAGAGAATGACTGGAATTGGTAAACCTGTTCAAATTTTTAACTTCGCTGACGAGAATTATCTATGGCAACCATTAGTATATCTTGCCTCTTTCAATTTTCAAACCGATTGAATGTAATTTACTCTATATACATAATCTAAAGTATATAAATAAGGTGGTTTTAATTTAAACTTGTGTATCCATTCACAAATGAATAAAATTTTGGGTAATCAATATTCATCCACCGTACTGAGCATCATTCCCCTCCTTAAGATTTAATTCTTAGCATTTATGGTAATAAATGGTCTAAGTTCGTAGAAAATGTCATCGGAACTTAATAGTAATTGTGGATTTCACGCTGTTCTAGCGACAGGAGTTCTATTTACCTCTGCAAAGACTTAATAATTATATTCTTCTCTCCATGTATAGATTCAGTTGGACCTTCGTTTGATTTCACTGAAGGAAAATAACGGAAAATCCTCAGCGAATGGTTGGTAAAAGAATTATTGTACAGCCCCTGTTTTCCACAGTATGTGTTATTGCAGTTAAGTATAGTAACATTATTTCAAAAAAAATTAGTTGAACATTTTAAATTTTTTCAATACGCATACATCCTTATATTTGAGATCACAATGCATCGAGTATATTAACTAGTAAATTAAATTAAATGTTCTGTCATCAATGTTAGTGGTTTTCACCACTTCAAGAGAAACATTATCTTTTTGAGTGACTGTTAGTTACATCTCCTTGCCAGTTGACAGCGAGTTTATCTCGGTATAATTTTTCACTCCATTTCAAAATTTGGTTAGAATTTTTTTAAACAATTTTTGGTTGAGACAATGCTGCATAATATTTCTCCTTTGTCACTCAAGAATCAGTTTCTGTTCACTGTATCGTATTGCCCATGATGCCGTGTAATCCACATCAAAAACTAGTTATTCTTGTTTAGAGAGCACCAGAGCAATAGCATTTCTCGTCTGTGAGGTTTTGATGGATTTATCTATATTTGTCTAGAACCGAAAGGAGCAATTAAGTGGCAACTGGAAACATAAGGAATAACTATAAAGGACGAGACGAATGGTGTATCTTCAGCAGAATGCAATCAGGGATATGGGAAAGCTAAAGAGCCTGGGATTGAGAATGGAGCAATAACATAAGCAGATGATGAACAAGATGGTGACCGAATAGAATAAACACCTCCTGAAGATAAGTTATAAGAACGAATAAAATATTCTAAAAATCGATCTTTAATCGACAGCTGATTCTTTCTTGATATGTATAATTATTGCTAGTAAACATATTGTTATGTAGTATTATCTTTTGTATTGAAGTAAAATCTAATTTTTTTATTGCATTGTTATATTCTACCTAAAAATCCCATATAAAAACACATGTTCATTCATGTATAATAGCTACGTAAAACTTGTCTGCTGTGAAAATTACTAATATGATAAATAATTTTAAAAATTGCATCCTAGGCCATAAAAATCATTGAATTGATGCATAGAAATTCAAATATGTAAGGCTTGAAGAATTCGTATTTATTTATCTCTGTGCAGTCATTTTCAAATTGAATTCCCCTAATAAATAACGCCCTTTGGGAAAAAAGAGAATGAAATGTGGGAGGGAAGAGAAGTGGAAGATGTTTAAAGAGGGATGGTTGTTTGGGAATATGAGTGAGCGAGTATTAGAGCATGTGAGAATACTGTAAGTGTGCGTGCGTGCTCGCGCGAGTGTGTATGTGTGCGTGTGAGTAAATGTGTGGAGTGCGTGCATGTGTCTGCGTATGTTTGCGTTTAACTTGAATAATCAAATAAAAATGAATCATCGTAGACACTAGAGAACATTCCTAAATAAAGAAACCTATTGCAATTTCTTTCAATGGCGGAATATAGATTTGGTTTCAAATTATGAAGAAGTTTGAGAAGATTAAACATTATCATTTAAGATAACCAATTCATTTAAACCATTAATTTAAATTTAAGGAGATTTTCGTACAACACAAGTGTTAATAGCTTTTATGTGCCTCCCTATTTATAAATCTCCGTTGAGAACTAAGGGGCACTCCAGCTATTCTGTATTGTAATTTTAGTGCTGGTTTATTTTTGCCTGAAAGTCGGGAATCAGAAGTTGTAAAACTTAAAAAAATGCATATTATGGAAATTCATCTCCATGAAATCAGCGGAATTTTTTTATAATCTTCATTATTGGTCCCCGGTTCAATCCCAAGTGAGTCAAGGCGTAATTTTATGTAATAAACACAATTAAAAAAGAATAGTCTTATAAAAACGAGCCAAGTGCCAATAAAGAAAATACATTAAGATTTTTATTTTAGTCGTGAAATATCGTGATCGAGCTGAAACGGTCAGAATTCGGTTGAAATAAACTAAAATGTTGTGAAATTTTGAAGCTATAAACAACTGGTCCCCTTGACGACCAATGCTTATGCATTTTCCCGTAAGATTAGACGAGTAATTCAGGCCACGTGAAAATATTGGTTAAATAAATAATAGACTGCATGAATAGGAGGCAATATGCTGAAATTTCAGCTTAAAATTTAGCTGATGCTTGAAAACTCTTTTCGGAAAGTTATGGTTTAATTTGTGAATTACATAAAATAATGAGTAGAGAGCGTTTCAGTTTCTGACTCCTTTTCAAAGCATCATCAAATTGAGAATCGCAGAAACGATTGAGAATATAGCTTTACCTCATATACACAAACAAGACCAAAACAGACAGATGAAATATTCAAGGAGTAATCTTACAGAGAGGAATTCAACAAGAATGCATATTTATCTTCAAAGTTTAAAAATGCGTATAAAACTCATTCAAAGCACAATTACTATCGTAGATATAGCTTTTTATTTCCCTTTGAAAATCAACGGGCACTTCAGCTAGAGATAAATGAAGAGCGAGAAATAGAACAGAATGCATCAAGGAATAACGTCATTATAAAGTGATGTTACCGTTAAGTCTTAGCGTTGTCAGTTTCTCAGTTGCATAGCAGTACTTGGTGTAACAATAGTATTTGTGGAATGACCTCATTTATAGGAGCACGAATAGACGTGAATTCCTGCTAGTTTTAAAAGGTGTCACCCTATTTCGGACTGCTTTCAATACACACCGTTAAATAAGGCTGACGTCCATAGCCTAAGAAATTAGAATTCTCAATGTAATTCATTGGCAGAGTCGTTGATTTAAACAGGAATGCAAATTTTCTTCAGGAAGCAGGGGCGCCACTTCAATCCGACATTCTTTAAGTACGAATCTGCTTCCGGGCGGCTGACTTCAGGAGCGGCCGAAATTTATTTTTCTAAACTAGGAAAAAGTGTGAAACAATTGCCAACGGCAGTTACTTTGTCTTAAAACTTATTTCAGTTTTTTGCAATTTTCCAAGCATAGCTATATAGCTCTGCAGTTTTCCTAAGGAATTGAAAGCTGGCTTAACACGTCTAATTAGGCAGGTAAGTACGTCGATGATCATGAATTAGTCGTTAAAGCTTTTACTTTTCGAGTAATACTGTCTACCTCAAAGAGTTCTGTTTAGAAACGGTCCGAAAGATATAATGTGAATCGAACTCCAATTATAGCGGATATTAAGGAAGCTAGAATGAGATAACGAATTTCGAATTCTTGGCCTACCTTTTTACCAGATATTTTATTTTTATGAGCGTATTTATTGCCTTTTTCACAGATACTTACAGGAATATTGTAGTATATGGGATAAGCATTTACAAATTTCTATCCCCTGTACGCAAGACTATATTCATAAAAAATAAATTGTAGGCGTAATCCTTGGTTTAGTAAAATATAGGCATAAAAATATTTCACTTGTATACAATCTTACAACATTCAGAATACTTGCAAGTTGGAGGAAAGTGTAGGAGGTGCATGTAAACGATCGTACTTCATGAGAAATAAGGACTGAATTATGATTGAAAGTTGTTGGGGCGGCGATTAAACGCGTTAAGTGCGTTCTATGAATGACAGGAACCAATCTGGCTGTGTAAGCCCATTCATGGGGATCCAAGGAAATCAGTTGAGATTTTCCACCTTGCAAAGACCTTAAATCAGGCCTTGCACAATTATGGAGTATATTTTATTATAATCGCCTTGCAAAAATGCTAGGTTATTGATTACTATGTTAATGATATATTTGGATTACATCAGGTAATAGGTTTATAGTTAGGTTTACATCTATTTATCTTTCATCGAATTACTTTTAGGAGAATTCTTCTAATCCAGAGCATAGAGACGTAAAGCGTTCGGGCGTTCAACGAAGAATTTGCTCCTTTCCCGCATAAAATGGATATTATACTTAAAATAATGGTGTTTCGCAGTATAATTCATTCTGTATAGCGAAAATAAAATGGAAATCATACGGCTTTATCCTTTAAATTACTCTTCCTCTGTACGATTACGAGTACGATACCGAGTTATTTAAATGCAGGCAATTGTAGGTAAATGTAGGCACTCAGGTAGTATACAACACGGCCGAATGGTACACGCAGTCTTCCGATGAAAAAATGTTCCCCACCCCAGACTAACGAGGGCAATTCTCTTGCTCGGTGGGTAGTATGTGACAAGGCAAACCAGCATAGTTTGAGAATGAACGAACATTTTTAACTTTGCAGACACTGGGCAAACACCTACCCGTAGCCCTTTCTCCCCTGGTTATTATTTCACCCCGCCCTCCTTTTCCCCCGCAAGACACCGTTAAGCCCCGCATGTCCGATTGCGGGTTCGGCCGCAGCATTCCAGGGCGGCGCTGATCACAAGGCGGCAACTATCCATCTACACTTCCTGTTTCTCACCCTCCAGCTTTGGCCGCAAACATCACCTTTTCAAAACAGCATCGAAAGCAATAGCATGTCGTCCTAGATCAATACTAGATCACGGTAGGTTTTAATTTGTCCGGCAGAAGATGAAAACGAGGTTTTATGCAGACCTACTATAAAATAGATGTTAAGTGCTTCAAATCGCTCATGCAAGAGATTTTAGAATACAACAATATCATACCTTCCCATATGAAATCAATAATATGAAATTTACATTATTAATATTTATATTCATCAATACAAAAGACGATAAAAATTTTAAATTGAAATGTTTTATATTAAAAAATATCAATAGATCATCAAATGTTATACACCCTAGCATTTCGAACGCTAAAATGTCTTCATTTCCTTTCATAAGAAGTGATGAAAATTCCAAGTACGTAGGAATAAAAATAGGAACAGCCGAACTTTTACCAATCAAAATATTCATTTTAAAATGATAATGGGCTGTACTCATAGAGTCATCAGGTAATGAAATTATGTTCGTTTTTAGATAAATACTGTGATTGGTAAAATATCCTAGCGGTAAAAATTCAAATCTTTCCTTGTTTTTTTACGGAGTGTAAACGCGATATAATAGTCCAAGCAGTGGTTTCTATATTAGAAGCATTTGTGCTTAGAAATAAAAACTAGAAATCAATCAGTAAAGTAATATAAATAAATGTTTATAAAACATGGATTATAACAGTGATATAAACGTATATTAAAGAGGACCATTCTGATACTTATTAATGAACTATAGCTCTCTTAAGACTTCCGCAGAGATTTCAACTGTGGAATATGAAGGAATTTTTTTGGGGAGAAATTAATTGTATTTGATCAAGACTTTACGAATTTCATCATTACAGGATAGGAAAGACCTTTGAAAACATCTGGCTGTACGCGGTGAACCCAAACTTTCAAGCATAGATTTATATAGACATGACTTTCGTAATAGTTATAAAAAGATTGATTATCATTTGTCATATTTGCGATAAGCTGCCTGCTGATATCTGATGTGCTTCCTGCGATGTGGAAATTCTTGACAGTTAAGTCCGTAACTTTACCGACTTTGCTAGCGTTTGAAAAATTAGTTAACAAAATCAATTAATAGTCTGGGAGACGTTTTTCTACGTTTAAATGCAAATAAATGAGATTTTTGACGTTAGAAGTTGACGGAGCAGCAACATTCTTGGATGTTATAAATAATATATATATAAGTATAATACGGCAACTAATTTCAGTATCAAATTAGTAACTCAGAAGCGCTAGAAATCCAATAAGTTTGGAAGGTTGGGAAAGTTCGGAAGTACCAAAGTAAGTTTTCATACTCCCAGAGGGTGATCATTATCTCTAAGAAAAGGAACCACAAAAATTCTCTTTCGAATAATTTCCCAGGGAAACTATTTCTGCAAGCCCATAAAATCACGTTTACCAAAGCAAAGAGAATCTAGCGAGAATGTAGAGAGGTTTCAATCGCTCAAGATCTTCCTTGAGTAAAAAACTCACTTAGTTAACGGTCAATTTTTTTGCCAATGGTGCCGAAGGATTTTTTCCATTTTTTGAACTCCTTACTAGAATTCCTACCTGAAATCCGTCCTAGTAAGTACCAACCAAGCGGAAACCATTCCAAATTGTCTTACTCAGGAAACGTTATCTTCTCAACCTATTGCAGAAGACAATACAAGTTCAGTTGTTCTGAACTTCAGCTGTCACTAGCGAAACATGTCAGTCCGTTAGAAAACAAAGCTCTTTTAGTGTATGTGCGGTACGGGACGGGGTTGCGAGATTCTAGTGAGAGGAAAACTATGAGAAAAGGGTGGAGTCTGGGTTATCTATAACATGCACTCTAGAAGGTATGTAGTAGCTAAATAATTTATAAATCAGGACTAATGCATTGTAAATTTATATCATATATGATGAGACATGACAATGATTGTGATATTCAGGTTTAAGAAATAGGTGCTACTCAAGAATATTTATTTTCAATAGAGTCAACGATAATGAGGTAACAAAATCAGAATTAAAACAAATAGTGTTCCAAAATAGCCTTAAAATGCACCACAGCAACAAAAGCTTTAAATATACAGTTATGAATATTAAGAAAGCTTGTGTAAAAATAACCAACCTAATGAAAGCTCAACTTTTCGAGAAATTAGAAATTCGCATACGTATATTTTTGAGTTTCTTCGATAAATCTCACTTACAAGTTCCAAAACCTAAGTTTATTGGCCGCTATATACTCAATTGGGGTGATAAATTGGTTCAAAATCTCTAATTGTCTGAATTCACATATTTATGCATTACCTAATTATTCGAACGTTCAATAAAAGGGCTTATACAACTATAATTAGATAAATGTTTGAAAAATTCATCCCTTGTAAGTAATAATCATAGCATTTTATCGTTCCATTCATTCACATCAATTAACCAGAGTATTCAGTCGGATGCGGAAGTTGGTTGTTCATCTTCAGCACCCGACGAGAAAGTAAAAGCTAATCATATTAATAGCGAAATTGATTTTAAAATTACTTTCATCCAAAGGCATTACAATGGACCGTTTTGAAACTGAAATCGCCATTACCGCAGAAAATTTGAGCAAGCATAATCGGTGTGTCTGGCCGCCTTGTGCAATAGTACTTTGGAAACCGCACATTAACGCCTTACCCCAACTGCTTCCATTCAAGACGCTTACACAATAGAACGAATTCCCGAGTAAAAACATTATATGTTATAAAAACTCGAGAACGTTATGCAATTTGGGAAACGCTTCATTTTTCATTTCCTTAATTACACGAGACATTAACGTGGCCTGGGCCAAATCTTTTAGCTCTTTCTAACGGGGATTTTTACCTGTAATCCATCGTTACCAGCGATTTACTTCTTTTAATTTATATCTGCTAAGAACTTCCTGTTAAATGCTTCTTGAAGGCAGTTTAATCTGATTACCGAAACGGTTACGTAAATAAGTGCCGATTTGGCTATTCAAATACCATGCGTTTAAAAACAGTAAATGGATGAGATAGTTTGTATGTATAAATTTAAAACAATGCTTATGCATCATTACGCCGTAGAGCGAAATTTAATATCTATGCGACAATGATAAACAGAATCGGATTTTTGGAGATATTATAGCAACATTAATGCCACTATTTTCTCCGTGCAGTTGAACCACATCAAACAACGTATCTTTTTCTGGTAATTTTTAAGAAGTCGGCGAAGAAAGATCACAAATACATATGACTTCACCCAATGTGAACCCAGAACTTCATTGCAAATGGATTGGCAAGCTGAACACTATACCTCCAACCAAGCTTCCAAGTAAGTAAGTTTCCTACAGTTTCCCTCATAAGCATGAAGATTGAGGTAAAGAAAGCAAATTTTTCTTGTATTATGCTTTGAAAAGGGAAGCAATTTAAATACTCAAAATAATCAAAAATCATTAAATTAAACTATAAAGTTTTCGGATTCGGATTTTTGATTTCCGATACGATTTTTGATTCGATAATTCGAGATCTATAAACAGATATAACATACACATCTGAGGCCCACTAAGAATCTACAAGAGCTAGTGCAGCCCTCCGATTGTGAAGCTTGGACATCCTTGTATTATACCAACGAGACTAGAGAATTCTATTCACATCAGAATCGATCTCGCTGGATGAATTACTCGATTTATAAATATAAATGGTTGAATGGAGTCATCAATACCGAGATCGGTTCGACGTAGATGGCAGAGAGAGATCACCTTTCGCCCGCCCACACTTGCCTTTAAACGTCTGCTGGGATCACCTCTGCGTGACTCACTCACGGTCCGCCCCCGCACCTCTTCGCTTTCACTCTATCCTTCGCCAAAACTCCTTCGTTCTTTCTTCCTCGATCCACAGTGCATCTGGACCTTTTTGGCACCCTAAAAAGCGGCGCGCTAAACAAGAAGCTCTCGTCGTCGTACGCTGGGCTAGAATCGAAAAATAATGGCTAAATATACGGAAGAGGTTTCTTTGAGTACTGACTTTGAAAATTCGCATAGCCACATACAACTATGCGATACTATGAAATAACTTCTTGAAGGGCCGCAATAATATACTATATACCCAATTTCAAAACTTGAGCCAAACAGCCCACCACATTAGCATCGCTAAATTATAATTCGTAAATAAATATAAATATTGTCGTTTGGTGTAGTAACTTATCGTTTTCAACGCACATTCAAGACGTAGTATAGGCTGTTAATAGTGCGTACAGCGTAGAGCGGAGACGAAAGGTTCGACAGCAGTGTGTGAGAGATGATCAATATCCTTAGAATCTCTTGAGGATAGTAAAAATGAGTATTGACATAAGCTATCCGATAAATTTTTGAGCAGTAATTAACATGATGAAATACGCGATATCGTGAATCCCGTACTCAGTGTACGCAATTTTCGAGGCCAGACGTCATAGAGATTTTGCGAAATTATAACGAGAATAGATAGTTATTTATTCAGATATGATTAGGTATAACAATCAGATCGTGAACCAGGACGTTCGGCGTTTTCAAACCCCTTGCCATACGCCATACGGCAATTCGCGGGGTATAAATGTAAATGTAAATAATGAAAATGTAAATAAGAATTTTATATAATCTTAACCATTACCTTCGCTGATGTTTTTTCTTGGCAACGTTGAAGTTAAAGTACCTCTCTTAAAAAGCACGACCGATACGGCATCCGAAGGAGTTCCCCAGCGACGGCCTCTATCCCGCTACGGGATCGTTACATTCTTTTTTGTTCTCCCTTCTTTCCTTTCGGCACAAAAAGTTTCCTTTCGGCTGCTTCTTTTTGTAGCAGAGAAATCTCTCGTGAAGTATTTCGTCCGCTTCCGTTTGTGGAGTTTTTAAAAGGGTTTGAAGGCTGTGGGCGGTGACTTACTTATAAAACGGGGTTTTGATCTGCAAGGAATAAGGAGACGACTTTTTGTTGAGAGGCAAATCGGTGATATCTGGCTACTTAAATGGTGATCTCCTGGGCTTCGTTGCCACCTTTTGTAGTTTTCTCGTTTCCATTGGTTGCCCTAAAATGGCCCTCCTAACCATAAGCTTAAGTTTAGGGTGAAGTATGTCTGTCTGTTAAGTGTTCAGCATGAGGTCGCTTTGAACATATCCACCGTTTGCTACCAAAAGTGCTGCGCATATTAGGCTAGAGGAGTAATGAAGCAGTTTTCCCTTTCTTTCTTCACTGAGCCAGAATGCTATTAATGGAAAAGGTCCATGTAAGCGCAGCACTCCTATGAATAATTTTTTATAGCACATATTCAGGAAGAACGAAAATAAATGCTATAATTCATTATCACTCCTACCTCAGTGGCTTTTGTACTCTCATGAATATGAATAAGACCGGGCGAAACTGTATGAAAGGTGCCCTACTCCTTACCTCTTTTCTTCTTTCTCAGTACCAAACAACTAAAGAATATTCTGTACGTCTAAGTATGGAAACAAGAACGGTTGAACTACGGTAGTTTACAAGAGTTAATAAAAGACTGAGGGGAAGTTATGTATTATCTACAAAATCATTAATAAAATAATTTTATTAATACTTAAATCCTCGGATCGATTTCACTATGAATAAAATGGGCATATGTTATGGACGATAACGCATTGGGTGAATTTTTAACATTGATAGCAGCAGATATATTATGAAGATATTTTTCCTGCTAATTTAGAGCTTTCTTAAGGCTGCAATTAAAATTAGCTTCGTGGTTTACTCTCTGACCATAAAACGGTAAAAGAAACCTTTGAAGCGCTACTCTGAAGCCTTTTTGGCTATGATTCATGGCTGACGACCACTGAATTGCAGCCAAAAGCACATCTGGTGATAACTTGAGGAATATAGATTTGTTTTCACGATCACTTATCTATTACAAATTTAAAAATAGGGAAAGAGCATAAGAATTAAAGGTACATAATTTTTTAATAACCTGCAAAATAAAATAAAACAAGGAATATTTTAAATGGGATTGACTGAATATTTTTAACGATCTTATGATGCAGTTTATAGATACACGTATTTCTCATTTACGTTATTCTCAATTTTGTTCGTGACTGTTATAATATGAAAGCTTTCGAGAGGTGAATGATGATGAAAGGCAAAATTCTTTGAGGAAATTAATTATGGAATGTTATGATGAGTGTTGTTAAAGGCCAACATTCCACTGATTTGGTATTGTTCCATTAGTAGGAATCTGAAATAATGAGGGAGGCTAGGAAGCTACCTCATTCCTCATTTTGTCTAGTATGCCTCATTCCCTCTCTAGAGCTTTTGGCGGAAGGTTTGAGAGATCCTGCCAGTCTTCGGGTTTAATATGTCACAGAAAAGCATTAAAATAATTTGTTATGTGCTCTGCGTCAATATTCGAGCAAGCAACGGGATCGACAGCTCTACCAGAAAGCTAAATGGGACATTATTCTCTACGCACAATTAAGCATAGAGCAGCAACCAAACATATTTTCTAAAATGGAGAACAGCAGTTATCAGTGCTTTATTGGTAATACGTTCTGGATGTGTGCTAGATGTAGCGCGTTTGTCTCGATTTCTTCTGCAATCAATCCCATCTATCACTCGAGTACAAAGACCTCGACTTGGATCAAGATGCGCCACTCGTAGTGTCCTCTTCGTTCTACTCCGGTTTTTCTGACCGGTTTCATCGGGTTTTCCCTGCTTTTCTTTATCCTCCGCCGCTCCTCCCGATCACTTCTCCCTCGTGAACGTGACTGACATCAGTTGCACATAACGGAGGCGTGGGATCTTTACCTCCCTTTCTCCCATTCATTGCTCATCCCAATGCAGACGGTTTGTATCAGCGAAATGGAGGACTGTTATAAAGGGAACTCCAGAAGCACCGTGCCGAAATAACATTTAGAGCTAGAGACGAGAATTTTGGCTGGCGGTCGGTGTGGAATTTCGAAAATGTATCTAGGCCAAGCCATCGGAAGAAAATTCCATCAACCCATTTCCATTAATGGCACCGCGAGCCACAGGAAGTCTCTCCCTCTTCCAGGAGATAACCAATTAGAGAAAAATGAATTTCTCCATGAGGTCGTGAGTTCGTAAGATTCCACCGAGCCCCTTGAGTTTTTCTATCCCCTCTGTTTCAAAGGTTTTTTATTTAGGTAACGACCGCAACGAATAGAAAATGATTTACATGTTCAATTGTCATTGTATTCCGACTTGAAGAATACAACGATGGGAACCCAGCCAACATACTTCAAATTGTTACTCAATGTACTTTACATTTAGCACGACGACTATCAATTAAGCTTATATAAGACCATATAATTTTTTGAGACCAATATAAGGAATATATTTTCCTATGAAGTAGTTCCAATGAAAATCAAAATAGACATTCGTTGTTAAATATAAAAGGAGTCACAATTATTAGTTCAGATGGAAATGGATACCTAGAAATTAGGTTAGATGAATAGATATTGAAGAATTCCTAATTGATGGATGAAAACATATAGTAACACTTTCTGTAGCTACCTGAAACCATTCAGTCTAATTTAAGAATCGGTATTATAATAATTAGCGTTCGATTTTTAACGTTTCTGTAAGGTTTCGATATAGGTGTGAACTGCATTTCCCGAGGCTATTTTTAATCAACTTTTCGGATAAATGTCTGCATAAATAGGCGAAAAACCGACCTATTAGCTTTATCCCCAAGCTATTGAATCACTGAATTTAATTTTAAGATGCTTTAAAATTAACCTCGGTTGGAGATTAGACAGCAAAAAATAACAATCTTTTTCACAAAATAAATAATGAGCATTCAATTTCAGACATTTCCACATAGTATGTAATTTTTGACAGTTCGTAAAATTAAGTAGCAAGATTCTGAATCATTTTAGAGTTTGCAGCGTTTCTTACCGTTTGTTTTACGCCACGAACTGAAAATAGCTTTATGAACAGTCCTTCTCTAGTATATTTTCCCAGAGAATTATCACAATCATTAAAAGATTTGGCTTACGATACTCATGTATTTCACTAATTAATTCTAAGATCAACTAATTTTCAAGTTTTCACAAACTATTGAGTGCAATACTCTGGGAAAAATAAAACTAAATGCCAAAATCCACCGAGGAAATAACCACATAGAAAACACCGGTTATATAGAGCAGGGGTTACCTACTTTTCTGTATATAAGATCTACTTTTTATCTTAAAAGTGTGTCGCGATCGACTTCTTGTGAATGGCGTAGTCTAAGGGGGAAGAAGGGGTGTGAAATGCATACTATGTTTATTCACTGTGTTTCAGCATAAGGTGCGAGGTATGGGTAGATAAGTAAAATATATGTTCAAAACTATTTTTTATTTTTAAATCACTTATTAAGTTTTCGAGATATAGGCTCCTGAAGAAAATAAATTTCCAGACCCAACTTTTGATAGCAGCATTCCGTACATGCGGTACCTAAAAAAATCGATTTTCCGACACTTTTTCGAGATAGATTTTTACTAACTTAAAATGCAATTTAATTTTTTTATCAACTGCAATGTATAAGTTGTTGTACTATTTGTTCGTAAATATAAAAAAGTTGTTATAAAAATGCACAGTATGGCTGGCTTTGATTACAATATTTCACTTTTTCGTTTTTTTTTGGGCCAAGAAAATTTATTATGAGAGAATAATATGACTTACTTTTTGCTAATTTATCAATAGCTCGCTAAGTACACGTCGTACTGAAATATAGATATACGGCTTATAGATATACGGCTACGTAAAAAACATAAACAATAATTATTTAAAGGGCCAAAAAACTCACGTCCAGGGGAATTAAAAGAACATGGATAATTATTTACAGTATTTTTTAATTCAAAGTAGCCACAGATAAATACAGATTTAGAATTTACTTTGTTCCCTTAACATTAATGGGAAGACTGAGTTTGCATGTCTCTAACCAATCAGGTGTATATCCTGACAAAGATAATAATAATGAGGCTTTCTACCCCAGATTTTGCGAAAGATCGACGATCGACCAAAATTGGCCTCGCGATCGACTTGTTGGCCACCCCTGATATAGAGTATATTCAGCGTATATTTTGCTGAATTCCTAAGTAAAGTATGGTCGATTCTTCCATATGTCCCATGGCAATCCAATGGTATGTCATATTCATATTATTTATACTTATCTAAGCTCTCCGAAATAAGTACAACTTATTTCGTCTTTTCTAGGTACTAAAATTTCTTTTATTTAGGAACTTTCCGAAATGTATAGATTGCATATGTAATTACAAAATGTTATTCAGAGCATCATGAGAGATAAATTTCATTAAAAAATATGCAATTTGCGCGAATTTTCTCGCGAGAAGGATTTATTTAATGTGTTGTTACACATATCCATTGATAAATATTCGAAATAAAGAAACAGCCACATTTGCAAATGCATTGTTGCGGCAGAATGATGAGCTTGCTAGTAAATGTGGTGTTATTACCTCCGTACTTATACCAAGGTTCCCGGTTCGAGTTCCGGTTGATTATGATTCTCCGGATAAAGGCATGGATGTTTGTATTTGTCCTTGTAAAATACCTCACAGTAAATGGTCAGAATAATTTCCATTTTTCATTTTAAGAAGTTTCTCATACTAATAATCGATTATTGGACTACTTAATTATTCGAAGTTCCGATGAAAGAAAAAAATAAAATACTTTTAAGAGATTGAGGTCGTTTTTTCTAGTCTATTCGTGCTGCAATATTCTCAATAAAATGCATTACTGTTATTTTAACACAAAGATTTATGCTGTTGATATTTGAACTACGAATGTTTCCCTGCTAACTACATCAGACGAGTCCAACTTGGTTCATAAAAGCGTTTTCCTTCGATTGAATAGTCGGGCATTTTCCTGTAGAGCAACTCTCCCGGATCTGAGTGCCGACGGGGATCGACCTTTCCAAGCTCATTGCATCATAGCCCACTGCCGCCACAATCAATTTTCTCTCTACTTTCGCAAAAACCTTTTCGCCCGCTAATGGAATCTGCGATAGCTACCATTGTGGAATTTCCGCAGTTTCGAACCAAAGCAACAGCTCAATTCCAAGGTGAGAGGATAGGTACACGATGGAAGAGATATCCACTGAAAATGCGAGTCTGCGTGGGAACTCACAGTTGCAGGTTTCCCGAAACAGCACCTTTCCAATTGGATTTGCATCCTCTTAAATCGAACTTTTTTTACAATGAAAATAGGATTTCTAAGAGAATCTCTTAAAAAATGTCTATATTTAATTTACAAAGTTAATCATACTCATAAAATGATCGATTGATCAATTACTCTCTCATCGACAAGGTCAAATAAAGCAATAAATAGGTAATGCAATTTTTTTATGATTAAACGAATATTTTTGAACGAAAATCCGAGCCTTTAAATACAAAAGAACGAATGTTAACTTTATGTCAGCACAAACAGGTTCGAAGGATTTGTTAATGTCATACTATAGCATACCGTTATGCATATCAACTAAAGTTAACTAAATGAAATTCTTTTTGCCCCTCTGATTTGTGAATGCACTCCTGTGAAAAGTGCGAAACTAATTAATTGTCAGTATGTATCTCGTAATATGAGAAATTAAAATGTTTTCCGGCGTACCATTCTACTCTTTTAGTACCCATTGAAAGACCTCTTAATTAACTTTGAATTTATTCCAATTTTTTCTAAATCCTTGTCCTTAGAAGAAATTAACCATTAAGAGCAATTATTGTTTTTAAACCGCAATTCTTATTTTATCATCCTTCTTACACCGATTTATTCATTTACAAAATCAGTAGAAATTTATTTAGTAATCCTGCACTGCATCAACACCGGCCCTTCAAGTTCAGCTATTGGCAGCATGCCAGCAGAACTCATCTGGCGTACCATTCGTCTGCCGTCATTTCCTACGTACGAAAGGTCGGCAACCCGCTACTCCTCCAGTATATCTGGCTCCTCAAGGAATGACGCAGTCTACCTAAGCATCCTCTCTGATGATTATGCGGAAATAGCCACATATTTTTAGCCGCAAAGAGTGAATACCCCTCTCTCTCCTGTATTTTCTACAATTATGTTGGTATAATCAAAGGAAGTACTAGTTATTTGTATTATTTTCCATGAATCAACGTCTCACTTCAATAATTCACCAAAACAGCGCTCATAATCATTAAGATGTTAATGGATACCGCTAAAATTTCCTTTATTATTCCAGGGACCGGTGATTAAAGGAAATGTATCTTCGGAACTTACAGTGATGAAGGGCCAGTCATTAACTTAAAAGTGAAATTGCAACCAATATATTAGCCTCCCATTTAAACTTTGCGTTTTCACCAATCTCTAGTTTAAAAACATTCGAAATTCTAAATCATTGTTTGCAGAAAATCTAAATATTTAATCGTGTTGTTCTCCTCAAAATGATGTGTCCTAAAGTGAAACTGTTCTTAGAATACAGTTAATGACCTGAAATTTCAGAAAGGTAATAAATAAATCAATATGAATATGCAGCTGGAATGTAAACAAGGGCATTTCTTTAAGCTTCTCTATCAAATAATCCAAATCAATTTGGAAATCTAAGGTTAGTGTTCTCTCCGTGAATGTCCGATAAAAATCATACTTTTAATAAGACTGCTGCCAAAATCAATCTTCTCCAGCGAAGCAATGTGGAATTTCATATTTTTACGAGGAAAGAAATGGAGACGGAATAATAAAAAGAAACGAAAAGAATTCCAATGAAAAAAATTGTAGAGGTCCACTGAATGAATTAAGATGAAATGTAGCGGAATTGTGTAAGAGTTTCCACTGATTCATTGAAGTCCTATGATAATGAAATGTGTTTATTTACTGTTGTCTCATACCCGTTCGTTGCTGTTATAATATAAATATTAATTAAGCATTAATGATGGTGGATAATGAAGTTCATCCAGGTAACTCGTTATATTAACCTTGAATAAGATTATGAAAAGCATTATTGGTGACCTGCAGGCTTTGTGCATTATTCTTGTGTATGTTTGCCACTCATGGCTTTTTAGCTCAAAATATCAAGAACAAACTAATTCAATCCATCGCCTATTAGGTTTCATTTCCTCTTTAACGCTTAGGGTAGCAAATGTTGGTGGGTTTTAGGTTCACACCAGCCTCATGGAATTTTATTCCTCATGGAATGGAAACTTTATAGACAGACTTTCAATAATAATCCACTACTTAAGAAATGCTCGGCAGGCACATCTCAAAAAATTTCAACCGACTTGTTTACGTAAGATTCACTTTTCTAGAAAAGTAATACTATGATACGGCGCACCACTCTCCTAAAAGAGAGAGGAGGGGAGAAAGTCATCGTAATGCATATTCCACTATTTCAATAGAAACGTGCAGTCATTTCTTCGGGGCTCAGAAAGGCATGCTTTTGACGTCGGAGATTATCTAAGAGTTATTCTGCGAGGCTTTTCACCCGGAAAATCAGTTATCAGAACAACCGAAACGATCGCCATTCTCTATGCACTAGATGACGTCATTGCCTTCCTGCATCTGCTACTTTCCCTTACGCGGACACAGCGGTCACGAAACACCCCTTTCACCGCCTCCTTCAATTTTTTCCACCTCTTTTCCCACCCACACCTAAACAGCGTTGTCAAGTCTCCCCAAAATCACCTTTCCCTTCATTCGGCAGAGCCACCTGTTCCTCCCTCCTTTACCCTACCTGGACCTTTCTTCTTCCTAAGATTTTCTTCCTCTTAGCTTTTGTACCCTAACAGTCCTCTCCAACATGCTCTTCCCTTATGGATTTACCAAAAATGAGTCAGCGAGTTCAATTGTGAGTTTTGTCAACGGGGGCCCGTCGGCGATTCTTGGAATGCCCGAGATTCCGATGAAAGATGCTTGACAAGTTCACGTATATCAAGGCGGAAGGAAAAAAATATTCTCCATGATACAAGGTGCATACATCAGATTCAAATGAGATTACCGAATACCGAACCAATTTTAACTGGTAAACATTCTCTGCTGACACAATGCAAAAATGAAGTAAATGAGATAAATTGTAAGTTTTCATCCCTTGTATTAACTGCGTTTAAGCTGAAATTTAAACAACTAAGAATTTTTCATCTATCTGATTCTTTCTCTTTCAGAAGCTAATTAAAATGTCTTTATTATTTAATTTTAATTTGATTTATATTTATGGGAGTAGGGAAATTCAAACGAAGCATCCCTAAGACGAGGATCCTCCTAGGAGGCAGAGAGGTACAGGTGATGATTTCCGCAACGCGAATTTCAAATCATTGTGGACTCTTTAACAAGGTATACAATATGGGCATACACACATGTCTTCTTCTCATTTCAAAGTCAGCATTTTTGGTGCAATTGGCAACCGCTTCAACAACCCTGCGTCTAAATTCAGAAATGAAAAGTTTTGATATGCGTTATCCGAACTACTTCGTTTCCTCATTTCCAAGTAAGACTAATTTTATTATATTGATACATAATATATTATAAACTTCCGTAAAACACCAGTAATAATATCCATCTGTAAAATAATCATCCTAAAGGCCGGCTGGAGTCTCAACCTACTGATATCCCAACCCCAAAATATCTTATCAATATATTTTATATTTCTTTATATCTCATACATTTTATGCCATTTATTATTTAGCATTTTATAGCCCGATTTAATCTTAGAGATATCTCGGAAGATGGTATCATCGTATTCAATCTCCTATTCTCCCAGATCTTAATTAACGTTGTTTTCTCTTCGCACACAATGTTTTCTGTAGAGATAAAATGAATGAAGCTCTTTTAATTTTTTTCCATTTTTCTTCTCTAATTGTCTTTGTGATTAATTAAGACGGCTCCAGAAAGTGAAGATCTTCGAGTGAAGTAGGAAAATATAAAGCTGTTTTCGTAATCTGATGAGCTGCAGCATGCTGAGAGAAGACTTGATGAGATTCCACTTATTGAACTTTCCTTTCTACACTTTTTTCAAAACGGCGCCATCCTCCATAGACGAATCACGCTTAAAAAGTGCGAGAAGTTCACAATGAAAGGTATGCGACCACATACCATAGGAATTAGGATGGCTAGAAATGTAGAACCTGTTCTTTCTCTTTTGGAGGATAGCACGTCTTAGTTAAGGCTGCATGAGTCACGGTTCGAAACACTTCGTGAGAGTATTCTTCCAAACGTTGGTTGGAGGTATATAACGACTTATTCTCAAAAGAAACAGGCTAGCAACAGTCTAAATGCAGCCTCCCTTGTGAAGGTGTAGACTTCGCATAAGGAAAATGAATTTTTATGCATTAAGTGGTAAGACTTGATTTTACAATGGAAATGTCGATCAGAATTATAATACTAACTCTTTGGTGATATGAATAGATTTTCCAAAACTGTAAACGTTTTACTGTGATATATACGATATATTACTTAAGGAAATGAAGCCAAAACACATTTTAGATAATTTTACTCATAAAAGTTCCGTATCTTCTGTTAATATTCGATCTGACCCAAACTACTTTATATGTCAAATTCCACATATTTACAAATTTTTCACTCTTCCTGTTTTCAGCAATTGATTTATGGAATACTATACCACACCATATAAAACATTCACCATCAATACATGCATTTCATGTTAAACTATGTAATCATCTTTTAGTTTACTATGTATAATTTCCTGTTTTTCTTTACATATTGTGTAAATTTCATATTATAATTTGTTTGTATTATCAACTTTTTGTAATTTTTTTATCGTACATTACTTTGTATATATATATATATATATATATATATATATATATATATATATATATATATATATATATATATATATATATGAGATAACATCTTTGTTTGCTACTTTTTTGTTCTTATGAGTATCTCCCAGAGCATAAACTGTAGAGGTAAATATTGTATTAGTGTTATTAAATACATACATTCCCCAACGTGGGAATAATTAACTGCTCAAAAAGAAAATTGACGGCTTAAGTATCTTATGCCCTGTTAATAGAAGGTGTGGATACAGGTAAAGGTGAAGAATTTAAGAAAATGCAAGCAGGAAATCTTTCTGAAAATTTATACACCTTTAAACTGTATTGAATTATTGGAAATCTAAACATTCCAAATATTCCTCTTACGCATGAAATTGTCATTCTATCCTAGCCATAATAGTAAGTTTGAAAGAGTAGTAAAAGAATGCTTGGATATAGGGAAAGGCAATGTTATTTATGAATCAGTTAAAAGAACGGACTACAAATCTACGATTCTCTATTTGCATTGAATGAATCAAACTTCGGTAGATATTTTACCGTCGCTGAAAGTTGTCTGAAAGTTGATTTCAACAGAGAAATCCACCCACTGTTATTTTACGGGGTTTACTAAGAAAAGCATTCGAGAGAGAATGCTGCCCTCACATATATTTGATATATTAGTGTTAGACGCTTATTTAATAAAGAGATTTGAGAATTATATTTCTGATAAGCTACGTTATCTAAGAGAGAGCTACCTCGAAAACAGAGGAAAGCTAATTAAAAAGGGAAACTGATAAATATTCAAAGGGAAATTTTAATGCAAATATAACGAATATCATGTGAGAGAATCATTGTGCCCGCTGAAAAATTTTGGGAAACTGCAAGTTATTGTTCCGGTGGGAGCTAGAAATATAATACGAGTGATATTTCTCACATTTATGTTATTTAAAAGTTCACCAAAGGTATTTTTTCAAGATGACATGTAAAATATATGGAGGAAAAAGGAGTTTTGATATGATAAAATTATTGACGAGAAAATGCTGCACAGTTTGAATAAAATAAAAGGTGTCTACTGGATGAAAATTTTCGTTTTTGAGTGTAATTCTCTGTATTTCTTGAGAGAAAAAATGAAAGAGGCATGTTCCATTACGTTTATTTGTTTCATCTTATGTTATACCGAAAAATAGATCCAAATGTTACTTTTCATGAATATTGAGCCTGCTCAGAGAAATTTCAGCATTATTCATAGATATCATTCTATAAAACTTTGAATCCTCGCGGAGCATTACTTTATTGGTTAAATTTCAATTTCAGAGCATGATACGCTTGCTTCAAATAACTTTGGCTGAAATTGATTTAAAATTTCGCGTCATTGCTTCACAAGAAGATAATATAACATCAGTGACCTTTCAAAATCGGATACACTACGTTATCGGCGGTTGCTGGTACAAAAATTTGAAAGCAATGTCATATGAACAAAAACCACTAGGGAGAATAGTTCTTAGCTCATAATCCGATATAGCCTTAGAGGAAATTTGTTTTGTGAGGCAATAGACGCTCATAAAACTCTCTCTCCCTTTCCCGAGTAAACATTTGAGACAAAGGAATCCGTGCATTCTGTGGTTTGAATTCACGCCTCACTCGCAGAATCTCACTTTTCCTCCACTATCACTCCTTTCTCCAAGTCCATCCAAACGCCTTTTCTCACACTCGCGGTTTCCTCCGCATGTAAAACAAAAAAAGAATGGTCCATTGTGCCGCGGAATCTCATCTCTAATCAGCCCCGCGTCACCCAGAAGTCGAGGAAGGAGCCTACCGGTAGGTTCTTGAGAAAGAATCCGTCTTCGCCCCACGTGCATAAGATAGGACAACGGTGGAAACGCCGACGTGCCTTTTAAATGTGATTACTTGAATTTAGCACCTATTTCCAAATGCGAGAAACCGTTATACAAATAGAGAATCGCTGCGAACGTGGGCAGGATTTAATTTTCCATATCGAAGGAATGTCTTCAGAGATTTCGCATGCTATTACGTGCATGCACGGATGGTTCCGAAATTTCCCTCATCGTTGGGAAAATCAAAGACCACGAGAGCATGACTGGATGTGATTATATCCATGGCTAGGATTGAATTCCGATAAAGCTTGTTACGAAAAAATGAATTTTTGTCGTAATAGGAGAGGCACCGATATTAGATTAGGGATTAGAGTAGATAAACTTAGGGAAGGGAGTTTAGAAGAAAATTTGGAAAACTTCCGTACTCTCTAATTATGAGGAAGAGAGTTTGAAATCATCGCTCCAGCTTCATTCGACAGAATGCCGCCCAATTATTTCGTTTTATGAAGATCATTTAGGCATTTATTGTAGATACACATGAGTGAAACTTAGTGGAAGGCACAGAGAAAAAAAGAGCTACATACTTTCTTTTCCCCAGAATTCAATCATCCAATAATGTAAGAAAACAAAGGAAAACAAACAAAACCTGTGTGTATGAAGTTTAACCTATAATATTCCAGTCTTTTCGGCATTTAACATTCACTGAACATTTTTCATAAAAAAAGAAGTAAACTCAAATTGGCGATGAAGTCAATGTTAGAAGGCACTACTTCGTAGAAAGATGGAATCAAATAGATAGCTACCGGAAAGCCAAGAGGGCAGCGCGTTTGCCCGGAATATTCGACATCGGTGTCGAATATTCCTGGCTCGATTCCCGGTATATATGCGAAATGACTTCAACCGTCGAAGAATCTTTCTATTTGAAACTTCTATTATTGACGTTTTTCTCATATTTTGGTAAAAATTAACAAAACGTTAAGCTTGAACTTCGGAACCATTCTTTCAGTCTCCATAACGGAAAATATCTCATGGATAATTTCACAGGTTACGGTTGGATCGCCGTCCGTCCGGCTGGTTTTGAGAGTGCTCTTCAGAATAGGCGAGAGAATTTTGAACTTTCGCGTAATCAATTTCCTTCTTGTGATTTCATTTTCACTAAACTTTCATAACTCTCCTTTTTCTACTCGAGAAAGAGAACGTATTTGTATGTACACGAAAGCTTTATAGAAATTAAGGACGATTATTTTTCAACTTTTAATATTTTAAGATTCGAGAAGGTGACTTTGAGGCATAGTAGACTGAGGAGAAAGAAAAAAATCATCACTTGAATCAACACAGGTGAATAAATCTCAACAAAGGAGACTGAAAGTCAATCTACGCTACCGATATAAAAGATATGCTCCTTAATTGGTTGGAGATAACCGAGAGGTTAAACGAAAGCAGACTTAAACACTACATCCGATGTCATGAAGAGACCAAATAAATCTTATTTATTTGTATTCCTCATGTTAGAATGATGCGCGCTGTTCATACTGTTCTACCAGAAACCATGAATGAATATGCTGAATGTCTTCTAGATCAAGCACAATCTTGCACCATTCCCTCTATGGAATAAAGGGGGACGAAAGATTTAATTGGACTCTTCATGACGTTGGACGTAGTATACACAATAAGAATGTATTTTTCATGGAGTCTCAGACCGATAAAAGATGGCTGATTTCGGTGAATGAGATGAAGAAGAGAAATGATGAACGTAGTTGGAAGAATTTAGAGAATGTACCATAGTATAGTTTTCTCTTTAATTTTGTGTAGTTGCGTCTGAAGTGGAATAAATTTGTAAGAGATACTTAAGATAATTGTGAAGGAAAGGAAAATAGAGAATTTACGATGAAAGGATACGGCATGACTTTTATTTGAGGTTTATCCGACAATAAAAGCGAAAATAGGAGCGAGCAAAATATACCATTATTCTGATGCACTGGCAGCCGACAAAAATTAATGAGGAATTGCATCAAGTCCAGAGAATGTATAAAAGGCTTGAGGATATCTTTTTGAAAGGTGACATCTAAATTAAAGCAAGAGAAGGATACCTTCCTTCATCTTGGAACCCACAAAACATCGGTTGGATAACAGATTACATACAGCTACGTAGTAGAGCGAAGATTTACCTATATTTATATATACATAATTTAATAATAATTCTCTGTGAATATGTTGCAATAGGATATTTTGATTTTAAGACACGATAATGTTGAATCATCTAAAAGATCTCCAGTAATTTCAAAATAAATCAACGACTAACTAATGATTGGCGCTAGAAACACTCCTTGCTTGGAATGCAAAATTACCTTGGGACGTTACTGCTTATAAATATGCATGAATGTGACTTCAGGTATTTAAAACTGCTTTTCACGTAATTTTCGAAGAAGACCTCCTTTGTTTTGTAGAGAGATAGGCAAAACGAACGAATTCAAACAGTAAACTGTCCATGAACACTTTGCAATGACAAAAATCAAAGTAGAGATAAATTATAGCAAACACTTACACTGCACTTTATTGCAAGCTTCACCGCTACCCGTAGTTCACATTAAAAGCTCATTATCAAAGCCGTTGTATCGTTTTACGACAACTCTAAAGCCTAACTCGCAATTTGATAAGCTAACGGTTGTTAACGGCTTAAACCAAATGCATCTCTCGATCCTCGGAAATGAGTGCCATTACAGCGCTGAAATCCACTCGGCGAACGTCGACTTATGAAAGAAGACCGCCGATTCCATAACCTTTATTTTCGATTTTTTCTCCCCTCCTTGCGTAACGGAATGTATGAAAACATCCGCTACACTCCGAAAAGCAATTTATTGCTATTACACGTCCCCTTGATTAAACTAGGTTACGCGCATCTAAAATAAGGCTGGCGTGCTGGAATTTGTGGAGTTGCTATCTGCCATACATTCCGCAACATTCTCCTGTTTGCCATACCATGCAAGTCACCTCAGAATTACGTGCAAAAGGAGGAGTTGCCCCTTTGTCTCTCGATTTGGCCTTACGATTCAGGAGAATGTACTGAGGTCGTGCAGCGCAAGTTGGTCACGCAGTTCTCAATTGGAAGTTTACTGAAAGACACGTCTCTAACTCCACGTCACCTTCGCGGATAATTGACTGCGGAATTTAATTTAGATTGCTTTGGTCGGTGGGAGACAAAAATTAATTTCATTTCCTTCATCGACTTTATAATAGAGGTAACACTCACACGTTGTCTGATTCCCCATAAAAAGGATTTTCCTCGCTGGAGCCACTAATAGACACTTATGCTTGATTTTGAATCGATAAAAATATTCTAGGAAGAAGAGAAGAGCTTACTTATCTCACACAACTATTGTAAGTTGCGAAAAGTAAATATGATGAATGCCGAAGCACTATATTTTAACACGAAAAAAAGCAATTCAGCAAGCCTTAACTCATACTTTGCATTACCCTTGAATGTTTCAGATGAACTACGAAGTGAAAGTATAGCTATAAAATCTTTCCATGATATTCAAAAAGGAAGTCATTTATTTGTTATAACTCATGGAACCCAAAAGCTTATTATGACATAAATTATGGAATATAAGGATTAAATTAATACATTGCATTTCATAGAAAATAATAAATAATAGAATAAACAAACCATGGAAAATTTCTTAAAAGTCCCATTTTTTCATATGAAAATCAGAGACACTCGGAGAATAGCTGAAGGCATCGCAAAGCACTTGGAAAATTTCGTATCCCTGTGAAGATCAACCGAAGCTACCAACATTCTACCACAAATAAAACGGAGAGCTTCCTTGATTTCTTCGAGTCACCCTTTTTTACCCCTACAGTAAACAAGAAACAAAACGATACGCAGCAGCATACCTCCGGGGGAGAGTAATTAGTTCCCGTTCTCGAAGGCGAAATCGCCTACGTATTTAAAGCGGAGGACCGTTAAAATCGACTACGTGCGCCCATTCCTCCGTTATCGAATGTCGTTGTCCTCACAACGGGAGGGCGGGGGTCAGGGGCGCCCTTCCCTCAATTTCGTTCTTCGCCGTGAGAATTCGCATCCCAAGGCCCCGTGGGAAACTACCGCCGCCCACGCCGGAGGAGGAGTAGAAACTCGCTTTTCAAAAGAGGGGAATCCCTTTCCGAGAGAGGCTCCATTTTTAAAGAAATTTGGAAAAGTAATTCTTTTTCCCGGGAAATCATTGTTTGCGGAATGGATCGTCCGGGGGAAAAGGTAAACTTTCGACCTAAACGATTGCTAATGAATGGGGGTAAATATTTCCTGTTTTCTTGTGCTTTCTCGCTGCATGATTGGCGTGGAAAATAGTCTTTATGCTTGCTCGGGGTGCCTTCAACAGTCACGGGAACCGCAGCTGGACTCACGTAACCCCAGACTTTTACTGAAGAGCGAGTTATAGCCCGCTCAACCGTATTCCTGCTGCCTTATTTGGACGAATGGAATATTTTTCATTTGGCACAAAATAGAGAAATCTTATTTCGAGAACATGCCTTCCATTTATGTTTGGATCAGCCTGCTTCATGACTGTAATGATATAAAAGCTAATGAGGTATGAATGAGCTGCGTGTGCTTTTACACTTACCAGTGGAAACTTTACCTTACTTTTTTCACTTATTAGTGTTGTAGGTCAATTAGGGATGCAGAAAAAGCATAGACGAAGAACCTACTCTCGGCTAACAAGCCTCATTTCTGTCTAAAAGCTCTTTAAGATAAGGTGGAGGGATTTGAGGATCCAACCAGACCTCAGGGATATTAATGATTTTTTCTTAAATGACTTTACAATCAAATAGACAGCAAAAGTCGTGCTTTATGATATTAACTTAAAGGATATGATGAAAATCATTAATGTTGTTGGACAAACTCCAATCATTTACCCATCTAATATTTTAATGCCGAAATGGAAGAAAAAATTCCAACGATCTTTGGAAAAGCATACTGGGAAATGATCCTCGTTCTGCAGCGTGAAACATCTAATGGAGAGAGCAACCTATGATAATATAATATTGCTGATATAAATCGGATGGATTCATATCAATCGAGTCCAAGCGGAGAATTTACAAAGTAATCGTAAAAATATTTTCTGATCCGAAAATATTTTGTGTTTTCAACTTAATGAATATCAAAATATTAAAATAAGACTTAAGAATCTGTGAACCTTTACTTGAGGATCGGTATTAATGGGAAGATTTTCTTATGTTATTAATCTTGACAATTCTGCTGGTTATCACCATTCCCATTGGTATTAAAACGAAAACAAGGCTCTTTATTGGAAAAAGTCAATGCTCTACGTGTATTAGCTTTTTTCTCTAACAAAAGATGAGTTGTGTGATCTAAAACTAAAAGTGTATACAATTGGTGTGAATATCTTTCTATTAGTAACTCGTTCATATTAGCTAGAAGCCACGATAACGCATTCAGGAGGTCTTCATCTTGTAATCTATATAAGATGTAAAACGATTTCGTTTCTCAATGCCACCGCTGAAATCAATATACGACTGTGGCTTTCTTCCCTTGACCCACCTTGATGAGCACCGGACACTGAAGAGTAAACACAGCCTGATTATTGAGGTCGCATTGGACCATGTGCTCCACGGAAGGATGTATCCGGCATTAAAGAAGAATAACATCCAAAGAGGCTAAAAGCCATTTCATGGAACACTAATTTTATTAGCTTCTTCGCTTTCTACCTGTACTCTCCCTCTGCTCATATTGGATATGTTCTTTGAACTTATTCCAACAGAAATCAACCTCAAAACCTTAAAAAGCTAAATCTCCCTAAAATATTTATAGTGTCTCTTTTTTCGTCAGTTCATTCACTTTAGTATATAATGAGCTCACATCCATAGCCGTTCAATCTCTAGAAAAGTCGATTATTTAGTTCAAAAAAGCAATTTTATTAGTAACGTAAATAAGGCGAAGTTCTCATATAGTGTGTGTGTGTATAGAAGGGTAAAATTTCCGTTCAAAATTAAGAGAAAAATGGACCACTGGGAAAAACGGATGATGGAAAGCATTCCAAATTATCTCAAACAGATCTCATGTTTCTCAACAGCATACAGATTTTGCGAGCAGCAGCAACGTAAATGTGATGTATTTTTTACATTCGAACATTCCACGTAAGTTAGGATGACGGCAAATGATTAATAACGTAATAATTTTTGCTGCAACGACTTTTGGAAACCAACATGTAGAAAAAACACTAAAGGAGATCAATGTTTTACTATTCACTCACCCTAAAAAGAATGTCTTCTTTGCTAATCCATATCACGCTAAGTAATTATTTATATCACCTGCGTTATTTTTGAGACGATGGAGCAATGAACTTGAATGAATTCATTTCCTAGGTGTCTTTGTGATATCTTAAGAAGCCTCATTTATTTCGTAATCAAATTTTACGAAATGCGATACTGGCAAAGCGTCGTACTTATTTATTAAATGAAGTACGATAAAGATGCTAATAGTATATATTTGACTAGCTTCGATTCTATCATCCAAAAGTTAAAAAGCAGGGAGATAATACCATTTTACCAGAGAGATTCGTGATGCGAGGATATGTATACTCTCTTTGCTTTCATTGGCTTCCGTTACAGCTATATGAATAATATCCTTGACGTTCCCCGTTACCTTAATATGAAATAATCCGTTATTTCATTTACAAACGTGTTTATGATTTCCATTACCAACAAGCGGAATCTTATATTCTCTTTCATTCTTCCTTCGCAGTTCAAAAGCGCATGGAAAGTTCTTCGGAATACAGTCTATTTTGATCCCAATGAGTGTAAACGATAGAAAAATAATTGAGTGCTATCATAAGCGTAGTAAGGAGATACAGTAGGCCTACGATGCGATATTTTTGGTGAAGAGACGGGATGTCTTCGAGTTGTTCTGCCTCGGTTTCGGAAAGTTTAACATGTTGGAATTCGAATTCCGGCTGATCGGATATTTCCTATTAAGGACAAAATATTTTCGCCCATTGCTATTGTTTAAGTTTCCCTGTAATTTCCCTGTATTCAGTAATATTTACACTGGTTCGGGGAATCGAATAAAATAATGTAATTTTATTTTATTACACTTTTACAATGACTTCCTGTAAGTAAAGATTCCCTCTTGTCGGCACACTTTCCCACTTAATAATAATGGTAAAAATTGTTTATCTGAAAAAACTAAGTTGCTTTGAAAGGAAAATAAAGGTATTTTGAGCAAATAGAGGTGAAAGATTCTCATCATCAGGTGAATACGCGCACGAATGAAGAGGTTCTGACAAGTGAGTGAGTGAGAGAAGATATCCTTTCGGAGACCCTTGGCTCAAAGATAGAGTGCATTGATAAACAAATCTTGAGGCATCCAGGATCAACCGGTTCAATATAGAAGTAAAGCTACCGGAGAAAAACCTAGGATTCATAACAGTATTTCAATGTTGGGTGCTAAAGTGATTTATACTTAAGTTCACCAAAGGATGACGTCTTCGGCAACGACATCTGCATTTATGAAGCACCTGCAATACAGACGCACCTCATGACAAACTTTAACCTATTCCCAAATAGAGTCAAGCTACACGGTTGGCCGATGAGGAAGATAAATAGTGCACAAAGAAGGAGATACTCATCTCCGTCTCGTTCAGCAGGTGTCTCCCAACCTAAAAGGAGAGACGACGCATCGTCCCACATATTCCTTGTTGGCGGATGTCGCCGGGAAAACAAAAGTGCCTTCGAAGAAGTGGAACGTCTTTTGTCGTCACCTGCCGCTCCAACAGATTCGAGAGTTGCGAGAGGGACTCCATTCCACCACTTCCGCCAACTATTTGAACGCTGCCGAACAGGTTCTCCGCATCGAGTTGAAATACCTCGAAAGCATCTCCCGTTCCCTCCTCTTCGCAGTACACGTTGACCACAATTTTTCCAACTTCGCGCCAGATTCTTGATCTATTGTTCCTGCCAATATTGATTGGTGGCAGGCACCGTCGATCATTGATTTGCACTTTATTGATACCAAAATTTTCGTGTTTCTTTCATGGCTGGATGGACAGATAGACATTTTATTTTCGAGCATACAGGCGCAGTTTTACTATAAAATGTGCCATAAAACCTCCCTCCTTAAGACACTGACGGTTTCAAGCTGCAGTAGGCCTGTTGGTACTGTAAATAAATTACCGTTAAAACCTCCCGAACATTATTTCCAAAATTTTATGAGAATGATTAGCATCAATTACTAATAGGTTTAAATATGGATATGCGCGCATAATTTTAGTAATAAATTAGAGATTAGCTCTTAATAAACTATCTGTTCCCATAACGACTTAGCGCTGCCGTCTGTTTACAATAAAGGACACCCATGCAGCGATCGCCGAAAAGGATGAAACAGAAATATTTCTCTTTCGAAATTTCTCTTTAACTACATTTCTTATTTTTCTGGATTCTGCATTAATCCGCCAGGAAAATTTGGATGCGTCTTCTATGGTAGATAGGATTAATTAGTGGAAAATACAGTACTTTTGCCTTGAGATTGGTCTTGCTCACAGCAGTGATAATTTGAAAGCTGTGCAGGTATGAATAATGCTATCCCTTCTTATTATGAATGCTATGAAAATTGTTATTCAATAGCTCACCGTGCTGTACTGGCTGGGTTTTTCCACACGTACGGGGAAATCATTCATCTTTGCTAGTGAACCCTATTCTTTCTCCAGATATGCTGCGAGCTGTTGTGAATCGTTTGTGTGAAAGGATGAAACCTGCCTTAGGGCTGAGTACAGTACAGATTTCATCGATCATTAGATTTAAATTCGATTTGGTCGAGAATTTGGAAATCGAATTAGCAGATGCTTTCATGTAAAATGGAATCGGTATTTGTATCGCCTAAGAATTTAAAACCCATTTAATCCTAATAGTTGAAAGTTTACGAGTTTATTTCCGCAGTTCTTGGATATTTAAATTGTGACCACCAGTTTGACCTTTCTCTCGTTTTGTTCAAACATGCTCGAGTATATGAAGCTGGAAATAAAAAGGCTGCATATTAGTGAGCGGATATATACTAAATAGTCTCATTCATCAATCGTATACGTTTAGCACATTAAGATGTCAAGTTGTGCATGAGTTTTTTGGGCGAACATTTTTTAAAACATGCAAAACTTAGCTGTCTACGAAAACATCCCCAAATACCTTCTTTATCCTGCATATGAAAATGCAAGTTTTAATTTAAAAATACCATCCAGCCGTTTATGTAAAAATTACACAGTTTCAAAAATATAACCGGAAAGAACAACTCAAGAGTAATGGAAACTCGTTAGAACCTTCTGATCGTGTTACTGAAAAATTCCCATGCTTCACAGGATTCATACGAATTAACGATCCAAACGTCTGATCAGGATATAAGTATATTCCCGTTAGTCTTCGGTGAAATCTTAATGCTCTAAGCATCACAGCATCACTCCGATTGGGAATAAAACAGAATGATCTATGGTAACACGAGTTAGCTGCACGAGAGAAAACTTACATTTAAAACTGAAATATGATTATTTTTCATTCCAAAACGACACCAAGATATTATTGCTTTCTCAGTGAACTTATTATTTAAACGTCGTACTTTAAATTTCATTCATGATCGTTAGACCTTATCTATTTCTAATAACTTCATTACCTCCATTCAAAATTTAATCGACAGATTCAAATGAGAATTCAGGTCAACCTGAAGATGCTCATCTTGAATGAAAAGTTTTAAATTGGTTGATAGCGGTTTAATATAGTTACACATATTTACAAACCATATGGATTATGATACAAGAGTTTTTGGATAGAAAAAATATTTACCAAAATAACATATCCTTTGTACAAGACTAAAATCGACTGTCACAGGACCAATTGAAAATGCCCAAGTTAGCAGCTGGTTTATTGGCTTAAAAATCAGAAATTCACGCAAAAATTCCTTTAACACGTGGCACATTAGAAGACCAACCACGATTCATGCTCGGCCCACATATAATATATGATAAAAAATTGTTATAATATGATACGTATAATAATTTCGATTAAGATATTTTTAATTCTTTTGCTTTCGGAAAAGCACAACATTTTCCCCATGGTTTTTACGTCAAATTCCTCTCCTTAGAACCAGTAACAATAACAATCTTGGCGTACTCAGGTTGTCCCGTATTCTAACGCCACATTCCCTGTCACGTACATATCTGGGCGCTTTCACAGACACTGTCATTTTGTAGTTTCTCGAAACCTCTTCCTTCACCATCAACGATGCTCGGTTATTTAAAATGGCAGAGGGAGAGGATCAGAAACCCTGTTTACAATCCAGCTGGCCGACACACCGGGGCACCAATGATGAGGGTGCCATGTCCCATAGCCACAACACTGACCCATATCTAGCTCTTCAACAGAACTATTTGGTCGCGCACGAACATTTTCCTGACGCGCGGACATTCGCTACCGTACGCGAATGGGCACCGAAAAAAGGACCTCCATCGACACATCACGATTCTTCCGTCTCGAAGATTACACATCTTCTTTTTGCCTGACACGGCACTGCTTTATGGCACTTGTGCATCATCATCCGCACTACACAACCGCACCACGTGCACCATTCTCGATTCAGCGAACTTTTTCACCCATTTCTTGCGAACGGGAGTAAAGAAACTGCCCACTCCCATATTCAACGAAACGCACGTTCTCCAAAAGATACTTCTCCTGGAAGGGATTGAGCTTGAGGGAGGGATCTCTTAGCATTAAATAGGTTAAAGATTGAGGCTACCTTTTCTTGAGGTAAAATTGGCTAATGCGATCATAAGTTACGGAATAACAACAGAGTATTTTTTCACTCGAAAAATATTGCGTTCTATTAGTGCGAAAATATTTCGGCGCGATGAACTGAAATCCGATCACGAGCAAAGAACGTTCATTCAGTTCCAGAAACTTCTTCGACTGTCCACCCGTGTGAATCACGTTCGATGCTTGGAAGACTTGTGTAGAGCGTTATCCTTCGGCTGATTCCTGAAAAATAAAAATAAAAATCAGCGAAATTCAAGAGTATAATTTTACAAATAATTAATAAGTAGTGTAATTCGATTAATGTGTTAGTAATCTTGGAGGATAATATGCAACAAATAAACATTAATGTTCATTAAACAGCCTAAATGGATGCTGTTTAAACGTCATTGCTGGAGATTTCAACGCGTGTTATGAATAATGTTCTCGGAAAGGTAAACCTGCTTTGTATTGTGCACACATGCATGTGAACGAATAGTGTTTTATACAGTGAACAGAATCTATCAAAAAGAATTGGGATTACACGTTGGGTTACTTTTATTAACAAGGAAATATGACGAAATAATGTTATCTTTTATACCCCTCACAAGAGATATCTATGAGATAGGAACCCTTAGAAAACTTCAGCGTTCCAACTCTCTGCATGCGTAGACATCATTCGAGCCATTTATGGTCACGCAAGCCGCATCGCAATAGCTGAAGAAATTCGTCTACGAAGGAGGAAAACCGGTAAAATTCTATGAAATACTGCGCTCAACGCTAAGGATGTCAAACGCTTCTCGCTTAGGATTCCGCTCAAAGCATTCCACTCTTCACTAAACCGTGTTTACCGAGCATTGCTCTCTCCAAGGCACTCCCCTTTCCCCATTTTACCCCCTCTACCATCTCATCCCATCAACCCTGAGATATTTTCACTCCATCTCCAGCCAACCGACCATTTCCATCCGAATGACCCAAATATACGAATAGCATCTGAAGAGATATGTGCAGACAATCCCGTCGCGTTGGGGTAGCTTTTTGCCTCGTGTTGATTATGCAGCTTTCGAAGGAATAATAGTCATTTAATAGTACAGGACTGTCAAGTCTATCTAGTGTAAACTTCCACAATGATTTACATTTGATCTTCTAACGCCAACTGCGAAAAGTTTCCTCATTCCCAGCAGTAACGTACAAGCAAGTCGCCTCAGATAAATGTTTGAGAGTAATGCATTAACTTGTTCGATGGCGGTAATGATTAATAATTAAAATTTCGAATTTTATAAATACATCCGTGAAATAAATATTCGCAGATGTATGACTTTTTGCTTATTAGGCATAGCTGATTTCCATTCTTAATTAAAGAGTAAATCGTGTACGAAGTCCACAGAGACTGAATATACTTATCCAGTTAAGGAACCTAAAGGTAGCAAAATTAAATGTTTAAATGGCTGTACTACTACGTGCGATATTGATAGATTCTACTTTAGTCGCTGAAGGACAAAATCAAATGCAGTACCTCCAAAAGAAATTATGTTGTAAATTATAGGAGTGCTAATAGACAAGGATTTCCTAGATAGGCTGTTTCACGCAAGATGCTGTAGATTATAAGATTTTTCAGGTAGAATAAAAATCAGAGCACGCAACATTAAGCAACTTTTATCAATAATGGCATCGTATGTATGAAGATCGTGTGAGATGACCTACTTTGACAACTCTGATGATTCATATACATGTTACAAAACCTCATCATTTGCTTTATTGAAGTTTGCTTGAAGGAAATACAAAGATGAACCCCCACTGGTAATAAATGTATGTATCGGTATCTGAGTCTACTACATAATGTAATTATTCTCTTTAAAGCTAATTCAGCTCGCAAGGCGAAGATATTACGCTCTTCTTATGCTCGAAAACAATTAAAGCTAACTTGAAGGGATTGAATTCATGCAGGCAGTGTAATGGGATGGTCATTTAACGAATAGAGATTGTTACTGCTACAGAAAATAGCAGTAACAATCATATCGACAATTTCCAAAATATCAGAATTCAGATAGTTTAAACAATTGGTAACTATGAATATCTAAAAATCGTGTTTGTCATTTGAATTGAAGTAATACGAAACGTGGTATCCTAGTATTCTACAGTCTCTTTTGCAATTCATTTCGAATAGCTTTACGATTAATTTATTCATGGTAATACTCGTATACATCGGATATATGATATACAATACATGAATCAGGCTCAGATATAGTTCCACTCAGTTTACGGTTTATTGGCAACTGATGCCAATGGTTATATGCCAATGGTTTCCAACTATAAAGATGAAAGGTTAGATCGGCAACTTAAGTGATGGAACCACCTTTAGCATTTAATGCCAAAGAACTAAAAGCTTCAACTCTAAAAAATGTAGTAGTGATCTCGGAGGTTGGCGGTATAAAGTTGAAATCAAATTAGGTCTTCAGAAGAAAGACTTTTACTGTTTGCCTTATGCCAGTCTCTTTGTGATTGTGGATTTCCTTGAGATTCCCTTGCGTTAGAAGAGAAAGGTCCCGCGGGGAACGCACGATTCACTCATGGTCACGAAATCAATATATCGGAAGTTAGTAAGGAATTAAGACGGATTTCAATCCCTTTTTTATATGTTAATGATAATATTTGCAAATTTTGCCTTATGCAACGATTCACTGATCAAAGATAACCATCCGACATGACCGCTTGTTTAACCCTCTAAAATTCTTTGATTAGTTATCTGATTTTAATGTTATGAGATTTTTATTAAAAGGATGAGGAAAATAGCAAAAACAGCTTAATTCTTCCCTAAGATTCGGATAAATTAGTTTCTCATAATCATGCACATGGCAGGCAATATGTATATTGTGGTTATAAGAGCAATGAGACTTCAAGGTGATTTGGAGTAATAAACCGAGAAAATCTCTCAATCCATTGAAAGATGAAAGCGAATTCTCGACAAGCGAATTGCCGAATGGCATCAACGAGAAGCTGTACGACAGATTAGTAAGCCATGCGTAACATTTGACAGTTGATTAACATGTACTGACTTTTGAAACTCAGAAAAATCTTTGAATTGGTTTAAAGGTTAGCTAAAAGTTAGTTTGTGTATAGCAAATATATTCCTCATTATTAATGTGAATCCTAAAAAAATGTAGTCTGGTACATTTTCTCTGAAAATGCATTTATTTAAGGCAAATTTAACGATTTTCAGAGATATTTTGTACACTGGGCCTCGAGATGTATTACTTGTTACCATTTAATGTAAGAAGTGAGAAATTTTTCAAATATTGTATCAGCAAACAGTCATGGTTTGTGGCTAAAAGGAATAAATTAAGTTTCTTTTAGGTTAATATGCCTAATTTATTCATTATTATCACTATATTTATATGCTATTATTTTATAATAAACAGTTCTCTCTTATTTTTTTATGCAATTGAAATGTCTGATTAGTTTGTTTTTACTTTGAAATGAATATATTTCTGTTTGACAGTGGCGTCCAGTCAGGTTAATCTAAGAAGTGGTCAACAACTTTCCAAGTTTTTTTCTGTGAAATCATTCTGTATGTTTTTTTTCATTTGATGATGAAACAAAATAAAAATCTATATCTATATCTATATATCAATCTTTAAATCCCACAAAGGTGAAGATGAACCTATGACTAGGTTTTATTTCTGTAAATCTAACCATCTAGCTAATCTACTGTTAGTTTCGGGGTATAAATAAATTTTACGTGTTTAAGAGAAAAAAATGATGTAGACAGAATAGTGAAAAATTGAGGGATATAAAGAGATCACGTTATAAAAGTTTGAATGGTTAGTTTCTCAAGACATCTCTCTACGTCTTATGTAAAGAGAGCGAAGGGGTTGATGGAGGGAAAACCAGCATGACTTCTTAAAAAAATTATTCTATTTGAAACCGGATTAGCCACACACATCCTCCGTCTCAGAGGCTTTGACCACCGGCATTACAGATTGCATCCCTATGAGACCTAGTTAGTTAACGATGTCTGTCGTTCCATGAAAATACGAAATTCCACGCTAAATAAATAAATCCAGCGGAAATGAAAACTCAGAGCTTTTCGTTAAAATCTACCACAAAATGTCGAATTGCTCACGCAAGTTCATCGATCATCCGCCAGATGTTCGCAATTATGAAGCAAAAGAAAATTCTTAATAGGTTCCAAAACACTAATCAGATCTTCTGAGTAAATAGATAAAAAGAGAGAATCTACCAAACGGCATACAAGCAAAGATGACGCAACGAAAATGTTGGCGAAATTGAGAATGAAGTTATGTAACCGCAACGCAGATGAAATGAAATGAGATCTCTGTCAGCAAAAGAGATGAAAGACCGTGTTGGATACATTGGCACTGGAACGTGCTATTAATATTCTTGAGTAATTACAATCCTTGGAGAGCTCTCATTCTTAGCCTTAGGATTACGTGAAGATAAAGTCGATGGTTTCGGTTTTTACTTGGTCATACTTCATGGCAGAAAAAACGTATAAACTTACAATTCCAATATTCTTTGTTGGCCTTTTAATTGTGAAGTCGTAAATTCCAAATAATTTTATTCATATTCATTTTTCTTTTTACAGAAGTAAGTAAAAAACGAAATTTTAGCGTAATACGAAACGAAACTTACAATATCTATACAATAGACAATCATATGTGTCCGGGAGTATTCGTTGACGGGAAGAGGTTTATACTTCGTAATTTACTAAAGAAATCGGAATGACACAACTTAAAATGGAAATATGTGAATGAATTCTAGAAGATCAAGTAGGCTATAACGTTAGAAATACATTCATTTTGCTTCTTAATTTTTGAAGAAAACGGAAACTTTTTTAAAACAACGTGCATTTTTAGCATTTTACCGGGGAATAAGACAATCAACGAACCTCGTTCAGTTGCTGGGGAAACGACGTCACCTCGCTTAGTTCACGAGTTAATTTAAGTTCTTCCACAATGCCCTCACGTCTTCCTCAACCCCTCCACTTCTACGGCATGCCAAGATGGTGGAAATTCTGCGCAAACGAGCATTGTGGCGATTTTTTGCGTCCGGGTATGGAAATTTTGAATTAAGAGTTGCGACATCCATTATGCATCGAAAGCTACTTCTTCCTGGCCAGCATAATACGAATCTTTTAAGTAGGACAGGGCTGTTACGTTGGCAGATAATCGCTTAGCCATCGGAATGATTAATGAGATCTTATCGATTCAAAAAGGGCGATATTCCCTGCGTGTAAAGAGGTGACATCTCCTCAATTACACAGCTAAATGTAAACTAGAGGGAGCATGGGACTACTGCTCTTGCCTATACGATGCTCGTTGAGAGGCACTGTCTCCACTCCGTGCTTACACTGAGACTGGAAAACTTTCATATACTGGTGTTTCATCTCCATTGAAAATTCTTAAATTTTAAACTTCAGAAATCAAATACTTCTCACCTGAGTCAATATATTTACTGACTGACTGAGCGATTGTTTTCCATGTTCCACTTTTCTGGAATACATACTTCTAATACTTTCCACATTCACAGAGGAAGTTCTTCAGTGTGTCAAACTTACGACAGCAATTGCAACTCGTTCCAGCAAAACGCTTAGCTCGCCAAAGCAGGATTTGATTAAGAATATATGCTAACTGTCGGACATCATTGGCTACACGTGGCAGAGATAAAGACATCATTTGAAGACCAACTTAACTTTCAATTGACATTTTCCGCAAGGAATAGCGTGCACGAAATCACAATATCCAACAGACGCCAACTTTAGTCTTTATCATTCTATCTTAGACAGAGATAAAAATTTGGAAGGGTCTTTTGTGGAATTCAGTGGCATTACCTCGTTCATGAGAAACAATCATACGGATCGGATCATGAAAAGGTCCCCAGATTCCAGGTAGCTAATTAAATTTCAAAAACACCTTAATTAATCACCATATTTTAAGGACAATATACTAATTTTGAAACTAATTGGCTTGAATTTCCCTCTTCTCATGATGACCTTAAAGAGGTACTTGTATCAAGATGGCTCCTTTCTCCATGATCACACCTGAGTCACAAACAAAAATTATACATTCAAGGCCTGAAAAAACCACCATAAGCCCCTTATCAATATCTCAGCAACTCGAAATGCATTGAGCAACTAATTTATGAATATCCTGTTACGTCGAATTTATTTCCATAAATTTTATACGGCACACCTTTGCCTTCGAAATAGGTGCTGTAAAAAACGAAACGGTCGCTTTCTTAGGTCCAAATCACATCGCGATAAATTCACATTTCAGAAGCGAGAAAGTCACGGATGAGCAGGATTCGTGCTAAACTAAGGAATGAGATACCCCCAAAATGCGACTCGCGGTGAAAACGGCCTTGAAAGATTATGGAATTTCGAAAGGGAGGATGCGGCAATTTCGGCCCAGAGGAAGTCGCACGTACCGTGAAATACTTGGGGATGTCAGAAATCTCTTGAGGGGTTATCATCCATTTCCTCCGCGTCTCACTGACGTGGCCTTGTTTTGCTCCCTCAGTCTGAGATTTAAAGGCTCTTTAGATAACACTCACTCTCGCTTGCGACGCGAGAACATTTTTCGCGCGTGACGCAACGCAGAAGGACACCGACTGCGAGGAATGCCTGCAGAACTGGATCAGAAGTGATAGTACCGCGAGCGACCATTCACTCCGCGAACTTTGGGAAAATTATTTTGCCTAACTGTTGGATGGTGTTTTGGTTATTATATATATTTTTTCAGAGTGACCTCTTTATAGGATAAACTGTTAATGTTGTACTCCAGAAAGGAGCAAAGGAGAACAACACAAACAGAACTCGATCGAAAGATTAGAAACTCAGACTATTTTGTACCTATACATAATATTTTACCCTAAAAATCGATTTCATAAACCCTTTTCCCATTAGTCATCAAATGTAGCAGAATTTAAAATTTCAGTAAAATAAAAAACATGAAACGTCGATACGGAGCATTTACTAAATGATGAATTTGAAACGTAACTTACAATAGTCCAATTATATTTTATAGCTGCTATTAGATTAAAGAATAGCCATAATATGATCCAACATCAAAAGAATATAATACAAATTTTTCCTCCCTATAAGTTCTAATCAGAGATTGAGATAATAAAATTCAAATTAAATACAACAATTGGTTTTCTCATATATGGATTATTCCACGAACGAAATAAAATTTGCAGTGGTACAAAATTGCCTTCAATTGGAGATGCTGTCTTTTAAATTTTATTTATTCTTTTATATTATTCGACTTCCATTTTGCTGCCCAGTTTGATTTCATCGCTTGTAACCGAAACTACTGGAAAAGATTGAAATCCCCAGAACTTTTGATATTCTAGTAAATAAAAAGAGGTATCATATGAACAAAAAGGCCTTCTTCTAGCACAATAATGAATTCATATTTCAATTTCCTTAAGATGGGAGCACCTAATGTCGTTGAAAGAACTGAACTCTCTCTCACGCATTATGAATGTCAAGCATACATCGATGAGTTACGTATTACTAATTGAAATGTTATGAAAATAACACTTCAATTAATTATATTAATTGACCGAAATTAGACTTGCGCGTGACATTCGGAATATTAAAAAAATCCAGATAATAAGATTTCAGAGCTACATTTTTTAGTATTTTGCTCTTAATAATTCCACATCTTGATAAAATATGTAAATTTCATAATGATCTAGAGACGAAAAAATTTCTCACTGGTAAAGAGAACTTCGGAAATCTTCGTATGAATCTATTCCAATAACAAACTCAACCCTCCTAGTAACCACCACGTATGTAACGCACTGGATTCTTTCCGAGTTCGAATCATGGCACCATTCTTAGAATTGCTGCTATATTGGTGCACTAAAATGCACAGTAGCCTTGATAGGGAACGCCTAATAGATTAAGCAATTTACTCCTTCACTATGTCTCGAACGTCCCCTTTGTCCGCTTCATTTTAAGATTCGTATATGACGTATCTTTCCTTTTTTGCTATCTTTACCGTTAAAGCGACCTCAATCGCATGCCTCCTTGCGCTCCTCACTTTTGAGGCCGCTCTATCCTTTTCCTTGCGTACTTCACGTTGTATTACTGAAAGCGTCGAATCCGTCATGGAAAACTATATTGCCTCGTGCTGTTTGGGAGATGAAATCTTCGCGTGACATAATGTTGAGTGAGGGCCAAAAGAGAAATCTCAGCAAGCTTTCGTTTGTCTATCTTAGGAAGTTCAGCCAATCTTTTTCCATTTACCCTCCTAAAAGCGTTGAATCCATGATCAAACAAGATTCTACTATCGCTCGGGCGTTGAAGTCTCCGAATGACAATATTTCTGTTAAGTGCTAGAGAGAATACCCAAGGTGACCAACAATAGGCATTCGACTATTTATTTTTTCTTTGAAATTAGTCTTCGCAAAAAATAAGGGGTAATTACTATGGTCGCATGAATAAATTCTGTAGTAAGTAAACCTTTTATTTCTTCTCCGTTTTTTAAAAAGAAATTCTAGCATATTTCACTTATTATTTTTAACTTTAAAAGGAAATGACATTACTCAGAGCAGGATGGTATATTATCATCATAAGTAAACTTGGACTTTCCATCCTTCTTGAGACTAACAAAACAAGTTACGGTCCAAGACGATGAGTAATCATCCAACGCTTTTATCAAATTTTTTCCAATTTACCTTCTAAAACCTCCTAGCTTAGAAAACCCATCGATTGATCTTTCCACATCCCGAGAAGTACCACATCAAAAATAGACCAGCCTGGTGATTGGTGCAAGAGAAGTCATTTTTCTCAAACAGTAAAGAGAGCCGCGCATTGAATCAGTATAAATAGAGCATCATTACAACGGCAGATTGTGCGCTGTTGCAGTTTAAAAGAATGTGGGAATAAAATTCAAATGTTAAAATCAAGCTTCTTCCCCCTTAATCAGTTTCCTCTCCTTTTGGTTAGGAAACTACCGAAGAGTATTTGAAATCTGAAGAAGATAAATATACAGAAAAGTTTGATAACCTGCAATCAATTAAGCTATGAAATCTGTTAGTGAAAAACATTGAGCGTCATCCAAGAAACTCAAAGGAACTTTCCTGCGCCCATCTTTTGGCACAATGCAAAGACGCGTTCATAGTGACCACACCCACCAGGTGATGCATAGAGGGTGCCTTCTGACTTTCAAAGGCCTAAGTTAGGAGAATATTAATGCACCCCGTATCGGCTTTCCCTTTCAAAATGACTTCCTCCAAAAGGAGGGGAACCACGATGTTCGAAAACAATGGTGACGCTCTACGGCATTGTCTATTATAGAATGGGAAAAACTGAGAGCGTTCGTCCGTTTATCGAGAGCAATGTATTTTAAGTTTTTTCAGAACAAAGAAGAAATCCTCCTTGCTTGAGCTATTCCACTGAAATTAAAATCCAGCATTTTTCGCAATTAACATTGTATTGAATTAAGACCCGTCGATTAACCAAAAGTTGCATCACAAAATTCTGGTTTATTATTGCATGCACAAAAGATGATTATACATCTCCACATATAATTTTCATAAGTGTTTTTTTTCTGTGAAATTTTCAGTATTCCATTCTTATATAATAAAACACTGAAAATTTTCAAAAGGCTGAAATATATGGCAAAGCATTATTGCAGCGGTGTACTCTGTATTTCAATAATCTTGGAAAGAAAAACTTTATAAAAGACTTTCTAGAAAAAGAATCAGAATCTACTATAAGACTATTCAAAATGGATTGAGGTAACCTATTTTACTGGCTTTTTGACTTTTTAAAAGGACTGTTTTCAACAAGAGCAGAAAAGTCTACAGAAAATAACACTTTCCAGCATCAATTTATTTATATAATTAATTTCATTGATTTTTACCGCTTATTTGGCGATAAAACGAAGTAAGTATTACAAATAACATCTTAAGTTAATCTGGGACGGCTGTACTTCGTAAAACGCCATTCGGAACAAGTAAAGATAGCAAGACTTTGTATGTTTCACAATGTTTCAACAAGACTTTGGGTAACAGTAAGATGTGGTTTCTGAAACATACAATGATAGAGCATCGGACGATTGTATAAAGAATGACATCAGGAGAAATAACCATAACATAGTGACAACCGTACGCTCAATTCTTCTAAGCTTACATTGGACATCAAAACAGTAAACTGGAAATAGTCTCCATTGCAACCACACCCATCATGGTAGAATAAATCTCACTCTCTAACTAGTCCGCGCTCAATTCAAGAACGACTTCGTTAGAACGGCGGGCCATAATTAAGAGAACGTTATGCCCCTATCATTTCAGATGATAAACCCCTGACCTAAATAAATCCCACCGAGGGTCAATCTACTCCACGATCCAAAAGCCAACGGAGATAGGGGCGCAAGGTCTGCACCAACATGTCTCCCTGTGAATCGCGTGGCTTTCGCGAACGCTGAAAAAAGCGACAGTAAAGGAGAGTTAAGGGAGCGTGGGCTGGATGACGTGGGTGTTGAGCTGGTAGAGGTGCGGGGAGGGAAAGGATACCTGTCGCGGAAGAATGGGCGTGGAATCCGACGATGAGCACGGTCCGTGACCACCGATGCCAACGAGGCGCCCCACAATGGAGTTGAAATAATGTTTCAAATTGGGGGACGAAAGACGGGGAAGAAGCCTGCAGAGGAAAACGATGGAAATAGAGAGGGGCTACTGAAGCGCAAGAAATAAGTAAACAGTATGTATATTTATATGTATACAAATGGAGAAGTTACAATAAGGTGGCCCAGGGAATGAAAGCGGGTGCAATAAATTGGAGAAAGAAATGAATCGATGAAATCGATTAAATGTTTAGGGTGAAATTAATTTCATTGACTATTAATTTCTTCTCATATAGGAAAATACAAAGAATGAAAAAAAAGGAGATTATTAGAAATTGACAGCTTATTGGAGGATGGGAGGTTAAAAATTCGGCAGAAAAAAATAACAAAAATTGATTTCTTCTGCTGGTATTTCTTTTATATGTGCTTGAGTATTAAACGCAGATGATAGGAATTCAGAAGGTATTTTCGAAGCGAACGTAGGAATTTAGATAGGTAGAAATTGAATATAAAAATGACCCACAGAATGAATTTGCTAGGCTTTTCAGTAACTAGGCTCATGCATTTTCTAGACCAATTTTTTAAGGTTAACTCTTGGCAAATATCATCAATCATGACTCTATTGAGCGAAATGCAGCCTTAGATACACCAAACCCTTAACTTACGAATGCAAATAACCATGCACTAATCAGAATATGAACACGGAACCTTTGTATTAATAAGCTAACAACCTAACCCTTATGTATGCAATGGCGTATCTATACTTCGTACTTTATTATGAATATTTTATATAAAAGATCCATAATAAAAAGCTTTATGATTTATATCAAAGAGTCCTTTTATATCGAGTCTTCCCTTAAATTAAAATCTAAACATCTCTGAAGCTATTTGGTATTATCTTCCAAAAAGGAAATTAGAAGCCAGGTGATACGTATTATTGGATTCCCTACTGATTTATCACATCCGATAAAACGAATAAAAAATAAGAAATATCGGAATGATACAAGTCTCATCTTAAACTAACATCGCGAGGAATTCGCGATAGTAATAAACGAAATAAACTGCTTGAGACTTGTCTTTGAGTCTCATGTTACAGGCGGATTTCAGGGTATGTGTAGTTGAAATCTTGGGGGTAAACTGAAATGATACTGTGTCAAAGAATTCTGGAAAAGGTGTCCAAGGCGGACAGCGGCGGTGTATTCAGGAGTTAGGAATGATGGAACTGATGCTAGGATGGAAATAAGTAATTCAGGTGAATAAAGTGGGAACTCTCGTAGGAGTGGGGATAAGGGGAACAAGGGAAAGGGAGGATGACGACCGGAAGATAAGCATTAATAAGGGAAGCCATATTCTTCCAGCAAAGTTGGCTCGGGAGGAAGTGCGTCGGCGGAAGCGTGCGAGCGACTCTTCCTCTGCAATTGCTCTCGGTCGAGAGACGCCGTCAATCTTCCATGGGACTCCTCTTATTGATGCGGAAATCTCGCTTACGAAATGCGTCTCTTTGCGATTGATCTCAGCCGTTAATGAGTCAAGTTCCCAAGGTCGTGGAAGCAATGGTCTCGGACTGCAACGTCTTCGCAAGTTATGCAATGTCGCGAAATGTCATTCGTCGGCAAGATTGCTAGACCGCGCGGAATAGTTTTCGCCTTTTGCAAGACTATTACGTGAGGCGAGCATTGAGCTATTAATAGCCACGAATCGTGATTGCGTAAGAGTTTGTTTCGCGTAAGATGCTCCGTGTCTATATTTAAAATTACATAGGCTTGTATGTTTTGGTTTCACAGCATAATTCAGCTGAGGTCATCGTAAAACTATCCATACAACGAAACTGAATTTTCTTATGAAGCTGTCAAATAAAAAATCCATGCTATTCTGCTCTACAATAACTCTTCAGAAGCCACAGTCTACGCTATGGATTTAAGCTATGCGTTATGAATTTTGCGGGGATATATTATGTATTTATATAGGTATACATTTCCGAAGGGGAAAAATTTCAGAGGAAAATTTCGGTAAAAAACACATCTAACTTCATAGACAAAGTCTGCAAATTATTTTGCAACATAGAAATTGTGTTCATATTTTCTGAGTATGCTCCTGAAGTTACCTAGAGACAACTCTCCTTTCAAACTATAGTTAACTATCGGAGTGGCTAACCACCTTTCTAGTAGACGTTTTCCTCCAGCTATTTATTATTTCTTTTGTGCAACCTAGGGTTTCTTCACACAACGTATTTTTCCCCCTTTTCACTCCGATGCATCAATCTTAGAGATCTTTATTGAGGTGAGATTGAGAATGTAAAATTTCTTCTTCCATCTAACACGTTGTCAATGATATCAATAAAAACGAAAAATGAAAAGGTAAATAGAATTAAAGAGGAGAACTTAAGAAGATAAGATCTCTCTCCAGATTCTCGAAGGGAATGTTTTGAATGCAAGAAGACTCATAAATCTCAATCTCGACCACATAAAGAACCTAATCGTTATTAGTATGATAACTGTTTGCTTAAGTGCGGAAATAGCGAATTAGCGAAAATTACGCGTGCGAGCCAAATAATCTTGATTTCCCTACTGTTGATTATCGCTATTTAAAAAAATACGCCTACGTTCACCTCTTCGAGATGAATGGTATGAACGAGTTCAAAATTCAAAATTTAACCAAAAAGGAATTATGAACATCACATGCAAGATGAAAACAAACATAGCAGAAGACCACGGCTGCCCATGGTCCATCTAAAGAGGACCACATAAATTTAAGGCCACCTAAAAAATTTGCAATAAATATGTCTCAAATTAACAAAATACTTATGATCCAATCTAGACTCTCTGTTTAGATATTTCCTTTCTGAGCTGTCGGTTAAAGAGGATGAGAATTGGCATGAAGGGCTCCCATTACTTGCATAGCACTATAGGAGAAAGGTAAGGCAGGGCGTGTACCTGAGCTGCGGAAAGAACCGGTCTATGCACAGCAGCTACACGGCTTTCCTCGATCGTAAACCGAAGCGACTACGTGAGAAATCAGTGGGAGAGACTCATAAAGAGACAATGTTAAACTTAGGGTATGGCTTACTAGTAATGAAGAGGCAGAGATGACAACCGAAAAGTAAGAACACCGTTATGTTCGCACAAGGGAAGAGAAGGTCATGTCATCAACATCATCGATGAAATATGATGAATACGCTCGATCTAAAGACTTTTGGACAGCTTAGTTCGTAATGTGCAATGATCGAGAGTGAAGATGCAAACATTTATTACCGAGGTGATAGAAAAGATCATTTCGATTATCTCATAGAACAGAGGAATGCAAAACGTTCCGCGGAACCAAAAGTTTGATGAGAAAATTTTAAAAATAAAATTATAATCGATCAAGAATTTGATGAAATTTCATTCACTAGAAGAGGAATTTTAATTTAAGGTAATCTTATTTAAATATAAAATAAAGAAATTCTTTGTGGTGCGAACGTGAATATCTTTTACAGTGCGTTCCATTTTTAAAACTGGAATGCAATATGATAAAAGCGGTTGGCAAATTAAGCCATTGTCTAGATAATAGTAAAATAATAGTAAATCATCTTAATCAGGGCTAGATTGAGGCTTTTCTTATATCTGATCCTCTCAGAAAATTTAAAATATAGTCGCTGAAAAAGTGAAAAGGAAAAGCTACTGTGAGGGTTTAAAGACCTAAGTTTGCACTTAGGAAAATGCACCGCAGCAAAAAACACTAGAAAGAGGGTCGGTATGAAAAACCTGCGAAACCTACTGATGCTTAAAATAAAGCTTCAGGAGAAAGCAGCTGTAGGGAATCATGAAAGGATAAGTTTCGCGAAATGTAGTATACCAGAAAACGCAGTTTTTGATTCAACGCAAAGGGACAATTCCCTTCTCCAAACGCAAGTGCAAATTCCGTAGATATATGTCAGGTGGAGTGAAGTAGCACCGAAACCGCGGAGGTTAATTAAAATTTCAATTGCGCGCCGCGATTGCGAATGTTTTTGCGGCCACAATGGTCGACGTCGGGGAAGGAGATGAGGGCACCAGTCACCGAATGGGTCGTCCATCCGTTTCTGGGCAAGGAATGCGGATTCTGCTGAATAGGAAGCGATTGGGATTTTAAGGGAATGGAATCGGGAGGGGAGAGAGATATGGACGCGCAGTGGAACGTCACCTGAGGCTGTGAGGAATGGTTCTATGACGGCACTTTTCGGTGTGGGCAGGTGGTTAACCTCTTATATCAGAGGAGCGCCGGTGTTTGAGGAGGTCTGAGAGGGAAGGAACCAACGCCGGACGAAGCAGATGAGGCAAAGAGTCGGGAAGAGCGCGATATAACGGGCCGTCCTAGTGACCCTACCCTTCAGCCACCCACTTCTATAGCCTCCCCCTACCCCAAGCACACTTTTAACATTTACCTTAAATGTACGTGCTGGAAAGTTATGCTGGTTGAAAGCCTTCGACCGAATGCCAGAGACATTGGTGTTCCCAAAATCGAACGAACGATTGAACGATGTCTAAACGAGCGGAAGATTTTGCAAACTTAGCTCTAATTATGAAAGTCGCTGGTGCTCCTTCTCCAAGTAAACTGTGCGTCTTATGACTATTCCAGTTGGACATCTGATCAGATAAGAAATAAAAGTGACTGAAACATGTTTTATCGCATTACAAAGTATGTACCTTGTCATTCATCTATCGTTGCGTAGTTGAGTGAATGGAATACGAAGAAATTTTCTTATATTGACAAATCATTATGTTAGGAAATCAGATTATTATTACCTTCGCATGATATTCCAGGCAATAATATACTTCAAGCCGTTTTTCTTAGAAAAAGTGGCTTTTTTCTTATAAATGAGTATTACGAGGGTGGTCTGAAAAGTTTCCGACCCCAGATTTTTCAGAAAACATGCCAAGAAATGGCGAAATGTCGGAAACTTTTCAGACCACCCATATATATCCAGTCTTCTGGCCATCTAAACGATATGAAAACTTCCAGGACAGAATGGCTGGCATTTCAGTTATTATTTGGCGGTCACAAATCTGACGGGTTCTTGTTTAACGGATACCATGTGACGCGGAGGACACCGTTAAAGGACAGCGAGGTTAGCCCACTCGGCCCCATTTCGAGCCAATGAGGACGTAGGAAGGACGAAGGATCCACCGCTTGACCTCTACGTCGTCGCCCCGGGCAGCATCCAATGGACCCCCGAGGGCCATTAGCGGACCGGCGACCGCATACTACAGCAGCAATTTAAATTCTTTTCTGCCCATCCTTTTCGGCCTCCCTCCTTAAAGAGGCGCCCCATTCCAGGAAACAGTCACTAAATGTTATCGGCAGCTTACGTGTCCCCATTCAGGCAAGTTAAACGCCAGAGTAATGCATTTGGGGATTGCTTACTGAAGATCAACTCATCATGTCTACCAAAAATTGTGATTTAACTATATAAGTAATTTTCCGAATAAGGTCAGGAATTAACTAGATAATCTAAGGAGGTCTAGAAACATGCCAAAGGATTTTGCTTAAAGATTTTCCTTTTGCCAACGGTAATTTCTTTAAAACTCATCTTGTAACAACTTCAAGGAAAATAGGTAGTTTTGCAAAGATATCAAGGTGAGAGGCTTGATCACCCCCTCCTTTCTTTTTCCGCCGAACGCTGATGTTTTAAGTTAATTCCTTATCACTGAAAATTTATTTATTTATAAATAAATGTAACGTTTTATAAGCTACTTCCTTTTGAAAGCTTTTTCGTTTCTTTCAACGAATGCGTAAGAACAGTTAACATAAAAACTTTGGTTGATGAATAAGTACTTCATACTTATATATTCGAGTCAAGTATTGTACGCATAAAATAAAGTATTCATGGCACGCAAAGTCCACTTTTAATTTCAATGGCAAGTATGAAAAATTAATTCTCAGAACAAATGTAGAAAGAGATACACCTGATAAAATAACAGGTGGTCGATGAATGGTCTTCGAGTAACGTGGAATAGTTCAGCTGAAAGTCTTTGCCGATTCAACAGCTGACGATATTGCTATTGTAGACCTGAATTGTTATTGAAGAAACCTTATCGCAAAGTAAACTTCATCCGACATAAAATATAACAATAATGAAAAAATAATTTTGACAGAAATTTAACTTAAGACTGCTAGTTAACAAAAACTCTCCGCACAGCTGATAGTTCTGAGAAACCTCAGTGGTTACTAAATATATACAAATAATATATGCCGAATTCAACATTAAGCACGAATTCGAATAAAAAGAAAGACGACAATACTGTGAGGGACAGATAAATAAAAGGTCTTTTGCTGCGCAAGATGTTTTCGCAATAATGATATCTCAACATGAAAATTAAAATACTCAACACAACAATCAAATTTAACCTTTCTATACTAAATATTGAATAATGGAACCTAATATATATCTGGTATATAGTTAGTAGTGGTACTCAAATTTTACTTGAATGTGTTATCATTTCTCCGACTTGCCTGCCATCGAGATACTAAAGTTTTTCTGTCTTTTTCCGAGGTTTCCAAATCAAACTTAAAATTTCCATCATAAAGTGGCGCGATAATAGTGATATCAGTTAATTTCTGGTTTTTAGAAAAATTCTTCCCTCGGATGGGAAATATGAGACATCGGGAAATTTAGACCAATTTTCTAGTTAGAGCGACGTAATTAATCTTGGCGTATCCTAATATTAGATACATGTTGAAGTTTGTTCACATTTCCAATAAGACATGTATTTTCAGTTACCAAAGAGATTTCGAAAACAAATTAACCATTATTATCAATACCACGTAATACCATGTAAAACACGGTCTCAATTGATCAATTTCGCATATTTTTATTATACTTTCTTTGTATACCGTTGGTAATAAGCCGTCGAATTGCCTTGACTAAAATAAAATGTTAACTATCGCATAAAAATTGTGTTCCTTCAGTTTTTCTCTGATCATTATTATACCCGCCTTTCATTTGAAAATGTTTAAATCTGTAAACAACTTAAAAACAACAACCAAATTGTTTTATACAAAAGAATAATTCTAATCAGTGGAAGATCAACACCACCTATCTCCCTTGGGTAAATGATTGTCAGATATTACAAAAGTTGAAAAGCAAAAATAAACATTCAATAAAGATGTGTACACATTAGTCGATTTTCTTGTACGAACGATGAATATTCAAATTTTCGATAAAGTAAGTATCTCCGATATTTTTAGTCATTTAAGAGAAAATAAAAAGTATTTCAATTTGCTCTAATGCAGTTCGATCATTCGCTAAAAAGCGATCCATCCTAAATGAGAAATGTGACGCTGTCTAGAGTCCACGAAAAAAGCGAGAAAAGTTATCAACATGAAAATGGGATGCAAGCCAACAACCAGTTTTTACAGTCTGTGCAGGAAAGACGCTGGCAAAAACGATTTCCTCCTCTCCAAAATAAAACAAAAATGTTTTACTTGGATGTTAAAATTCCGTAAATGTTTTGGAGATTAAGAAAGTTAAATGACCTTCAAAAAAAGCTCATCTATGACATCATTACCTGATCGCGCTCACTTCATCTCCTTCCGGCTGCAGCCTCTGCTCTCCTCTTCCTGCTCTCGTATATTTCCTGAGGCACCTCCAATCTCTCCAGATCATCCCCTGAGAGATCGAGGTCCTGCATCATTTGCATTATCTCCCTCTCTTTCTTCACGTCTTCCCTTGGTGCACCTGAAGGGGTTACGCCCCCATTCGTCGCGAACTTGAGGTTCGCTAGAGACCCGTACGAGCGCGCCCTGTGTTCCTGACGTATTGAATACGAAAAAGCCCTCTCATTGAGATGACCCTTCTTTCGATAAATCCCCGTGTTGAAGGGAGATTCCATGGGGAGTTCCTCCCCCTCAGCTGACAGCTCTACGGCCACCTCCTCTTCATCCCTTTGGTCTTCCTCCTCGTGCTCTCTCCTTGTCCTCCTGTCTTTAGTGCCCATCCTTTTTCTCATCGCCGGTCTCTCCGTCGTGGCGTATTGCTGCATGAGATAGGCCTCGTGAGGAAAATGAGCTGGCTGAAAGGAGGCCACGGGACTTAAGGGTCGTGCCGATGGCATATAGACGGGTTCTTCTGCGTGGAGAAAATGTGGAGGCATCATGGGGGGCATCATGCCATGGGGAGGCATCATTGCCATGTGTGCGGGTGGATATTGCATCACGGGATGCGGCATTCCTTTCCCGTGCTTCTTACTGTGGGGCATGGTGGCCATCGGTGCGGGTGCAAGGATCATCGGTTGAGGAGGAGGCATACCCCTGGGCATCATCATTGCAGGAGGAATTGCAGATTTGGGCCTTTGGGTGGTATAGGATCCAGCTGGATGCATCACACGCTTGCCTCCATGATGCATAGTCGGATGAAGTAGCACCATGGGAGGAGGTGGTAAATGAGCGGGATGGGGAGGAGGATGAGGGTGATATCCATTGCCCATGTGTAGAGCAGGCACGGATGGTGCCCTCATCATCCCACCGTTGGTCATCACTCCACTCATGGCGCTCCCTGGTCTCCCAGGCCGCATCAGGGTCGGTGCACCACCGTTGTGGTGCACCATTACCGTCATCTCCTTCCTTTTGGCGTTCTTTTCCTTCATCATCTTCTTCTTTTCGTCCGCATCCGATGGTGCCGGAGGAGGAGGTGGAGGGGGCGTTGCCTTCGAAACTTGCCGAGGTCTTCGGTTGGTACCGGTAGCGGGGGTCCCACCGTTCGCTGAAGATCTCACGCTCCTGAGAGTACTTGCCGAATAGTCGGCGTAATCAGGTTCGCCGCCAGCCCAAACCTTGTGATTTTCGTCTCCGTTATAAACAGATATCTCATCTGCTGCAGAAGATCTAAGGGTACCATTTTGTGATGGTGGAGGCCCGTGACCGTTAGGTGTGGAATTTGTCGCCGTCCGCCAACCCTCCACCTTCTCTATACTAGTGACAGGTTCCTCCATCACCGAACCGTCCTTCTTGCCCTTGTTGGTACTCCCCTCACGACGAATGGTGTTCGACGCCGCGGTGCGCAGCGTCCCGTAGACGCTGGTACCTCCGACGTTATCGGCATTGCGAGCATATGATGTATCTGCATAGGCGTGGAAACAGCACCGAACCAGTGCGTTTGCCGCCATTTCCCTCTTACAAATGAAGGTGTGGCATTCTAACACTTTGATGCCGGTGGTGCGGCGCAGTATGGCGGCGAAGAGCGGAGGGTGTCTAGCCGATGGACCTCTTGCAAAAGGGGAATCCAAGGGAAGGAACCTCGCGGTGTTTCCTCCATTACCACCTCCCCCGGGCACCACTGCCACGTACCTCACAGCAGCGCAGTAATGCAGCGTTTCTATGGGGAAAAAACGTGTGACCTTCTTCATGTTCTCGTCCACGTTCTCCAGCAATAATCCGTTGGACCACACGTTCAGCCAGGAGTCGATACCCTTGGCGCCGGAGGCACCCTTCTCCGGATAGAGCTCGCGTAGGGGCTCTTGGATACCCTGAAGCCCATCCTTGGTCACGTGGGGAACGGCCGATCCCAGGTAGACGACGCGGCATCGGCAAATCGGGGTGGAATCCGGCTCTGCGGCTGTGCGAGGGGAGGCCATCTTGAAAGCTGGCGCCCTCTGCAGTGCTCCTCCCCTCCTCTGCTCTATCGCTGCCGAAGCGAAGCCCACGATGACCTCTCGCTGGCCCTGTCTTCCTATACACCTGACTCGGCAGAATCCCGAAAGGAAAAGAGAAAATAAAACAGATGTCCCGGATGCTTACTCGATCTGTCGTCAGAACAACTTCCTCCTCATCTGATCACTGATACTATCCACGAAAAATAGCACTCGGACAAATGTTTTACGGAAAAACCACCTCTCACTGTACGCTTCAAATGTCACTGGAAACAATGTCTCTCGACGCGTAATCCCAACTGTCGAGACGAAAGAAATATCCGCACAAACAGAAACGCGCCGGGATTTCCTTCTCTACCATTCACATATTAATCCAATCCTTTATCGGGTTCCAGGCGATGAAGTTCTGCTTGGCTCTTGAAGTCGTTCCGCACCGTGTAAATGAAAATGTTAAGGACGTTGAGGAGGAGAGCGACAAGCGCTTCCCTCACCTGAGGCTTTCTCTGCACAACCGAAGGTAAATGCCGTGTGGCGATGGAATCACGGAACGTGAAGTCGGCGCATGCGCACTGAACATCTTCCTCGCCCCCTCCAAGTCCACGCGTTTCGCTCTCGGATTCCATCATTTCCTCATCTTCCACCGAATGTCTCATTTCAAATGGCTGTATTTCTTCTCCTTCCACCAATATTCACCTCATTTATTTTAAAGCGATGCTACCCAACCTTTTGTTTTTCGCGAAACACGCTCTAACTCTAGTTTTGCGGCACACTAAAGAATGCCTTCGCTGTGTTTATTCTAAATTAAAATTGAAAAAGAAGCAACAGTAAATGTAAAATAGGATATTTCGAAGGTCTCATTACTAGCTCTCACTGAAAAAAAATATCCAAGGGCTTATCCTCCAACTCATGTGACATAAATGTTCTGCTGCAGGTTAGGATTAACATTTATAAAGGATCCTTCAGTACATCAGCATTCGTTAATTTAGTTTGCTAACGCTCCTACAGAGAATAAAAGGGTATTGATATACGAATATACATAATATAATTGATCATACTAGGCGCTATTTTACGGCCTCATCCATACATTGGCTTCAATAGGTCTGTGCATAGTCTCTCAGGCATTAATAATCTGATTTCCCAACATAATGATCAATCAATATAGGGAAATTTCTTCGGATTCCATTCACTCAACTACGCAGCTATATACAAGGAACACCTTGTGATGCGATAAAACATGTTTCAGCCATTTTTATTTCTTATTTGATAATGTCAAACTGGGATATTACTGAGGTTAGTGTTTATTATGACAACGTGATTTCGATCAAATATATAAAATTTCAAAAGGAAATGGCGTATTTATTAAAATTCTACTATAGATATGTAAAGCAGAAATTCTATGGGTTTGTATATTTATTTTAGATTGGAGTCCATACTGTTTACCCTTTTTGTGTTAAACTTTGCATCCGTGTCCTTTGAGACCGAAAAGAAAGTACTGGCGTATTTCTATTAACTGATTTTGCTGGGTTCGAACCAAGATCGCTTGGTTAAATTTATATGAAGAATGTATGCCACATCAAATTTTATAGATTGCAGTCTTTGCTTCTTTTGCGAAATTAAATTTCATCCCCGTTCTCATTAGGTCATATTGGAAAATACTCCCGTAAAGAATAAATGGTGATGGATGGGCCATTTTCTGTCAATGAAATCAGGTTTTAGATATCCTAAGATGAACTTCTCTTCGACAGAATACATAGACAAATTCCACATATCTTATATATGTCGACAACCCTAAAGGAATCATTAATATTTGAAATATTGTTTTCGAGCCAAAATCAGAATTAGGTTATTAAAGCTGCGAAAGAAGACCAACATTGCTATAATTTAATTGCCAAAGAGTATCAAAAATCAACGAAGCTTCTATCCTTCCAATACTGCCTTCTTTTCTGATACGTTCTTGATATTGGTTATCTTGTTTAATAAAACCCATGCGAAGATGCGAAGGCAAAATCTACTACTACTCTATAAATTATATTCAAATAATGGCTTTTCAATGAAAGTTCCAGCATGGTTGTTCCGCTTTAATCCAAGAACTTCGAGACTGAATTTTTTTAAAAACTGCTAAAAATATCTCATGTTTCTAATCTGACCGAGCAGATAGTTTTCAAAGTTGAGTATAACTGGTACATGTACAAGAAAGTGAAATTCTATCCCTGAAATTCCTGATACACATGATAATTTGTCGCGTCTAAACTGAGAAGACATGACAGTAGTCAGAGGCGGATCTAGAAACTTGGAGGGGGACGGTTGAAGAAAATTCTCTTATGAACTCATCTCCAGTAAATATAAAATGCCAATTTGATACATCAAATAAAGTCGACGTATAACGATCGTAGAAACACTTTATAGTTAGATTTTAATTCAAACTCCTCCTTTCATCCTAGACAAAGTACTAGCACTACAGTCTTCAAGAGGAGAGGAAGGTTTCCCTTACAGGGGTTCGGTCTCCGCAAGGGGATCCCCTTAATTGCTGAATCCGTTAACGTAGCATTTTTATAAATTTGCCTCAAACGCACACATCATATGATCAATAACATTGGTCTCATTAATGCATTAGTTATATACTGCACAGTACCAAAATACCTTTTTCACTGTTCAAGCAAATCAAAATTAGGAGAATAAAGAAATACATCTTAAAACAAAACTTGCTCTAGGTCTGAGTTGTAGAGGCATTGTCTTATTTGAAATTATGATTATTTCCATTAAAAATAACACATTTTTAGGAAAGTAATACCTTTCAAATTTTCCATTATCAAAGAAGCTCGAAAGTTAATACGAAACGTCCTTATTTACTATTGAGGTCATTTCTTGTTCACATGCGACTGAACACCCAAAATTTTACGCATGAAGAGCATGGAAAACACTTTGATCTGAAATTAAGAATCTCCTTAAGAGAACAAAACTTACTTGCACTACTTCACTTTCACTGACTTTTTCTCAAATCAGTGAAATATTGACTTAGGCAATGCTTTATTTAAAAACTGTTTTATTATTAACGGGAGAGAAGAATTTAAGAAGAATGATCAACTCCAATGTTACACTTTCTTGTAGTTCAATTCCTTTTCGAAAGTGAGTTGACCGTTTCCGAAATCAATTTCCAAAGCCAATATCATCACGACTATACAATTACGATAGAGCTGTTTGACTCTTCTTATCCGATATTTTGATGGTGATTCTGAATTCCCTGAATCGAGAAATATCCGGCGTTGCTTAAGGGCAAGCTTCTAAATGTATATTTAGCTCACTGTTCTACTTGAGCAGGGGAAGAGAATCATTCAAATGTTAGCGATCAACAGTAATTGAAATAAAAATTGTGGCACAAGATTCATTTGTTCTCTCGGTTACTAAAAGTATAATATGTTTAAGTAAACGTCGAATATTCCATTTAGAAGCAAATTCGAGACATTTTTCCATGATTCGTGAAGTTTGAGTTTTAGGAAAATGATTCAAATTTGTTCAATACGTCAATTATATTTTTCACTCTTTAGAGCCTTTATAAACGGAAGAAATATGAACGGAGAATGCGGCATACCGTAGCATTGCCGAGGATTAATGGAACCGCTATGGAAACATTCCTGAGATGCCAGCAGACTATTTCAGTAGCATACTTCTTGAGAAAGAGAATAACGTATGATATGTCTTGCGGGGCTAATTTACGACATCTTCGTCAGATACAAAGAGGAATTGAATTAAATCTAGAAGGAAATCAAAGACGATGTATCCACCTGGCAATCAAACCTCCACTAAGTCTTTAAAATGGTTTTGAAACTAAAAGTTTTGAGAAAGAGCCAAAAAAAATGAGGAATGCGATAATGAGTCTGTTTTTAACTGACAATATGGTCGAGTTTGAGTCAAAAAACCTGAGTAGGTTTTTTGCTTCTATTAAATTTAAGTGATTGTAACTAATAAAATATTTAACCAGGCACTTCTGTTGGAAGATTTTAATGACAATCAAATGGTCACATTATAAAAACATGTTAGTGATATAAAGAAGTCGGCTGTAATGAATATCCTGTTACCTCACGGGAGACTTTAATGCGCTAAGTAGTATTCCAAACTTGTGATTGATATCACAAGTTTGGAATACCTGTTGTGTGCAACAGCATTAATATCGCATTCATGGAATTTGATTGCCTAGGATTTTCTGTTATGCTTTTTTGTGGGATACCCACTTTCATTAAATTTTTAGTAAACATGAATTAATGGAGCGATTTTTTAAGTTGAAAATCAAATTATACTTGAGCGGATAAACCTCTTTGGCTGATTAAAATAATTTTGTTTCATTAATTCTAAAACCGTATTCTGTCTAAAGACTATAACTGGCGCAACACAAATGTTGGTGTTGGATAATTCGTCGATTTTAAGTTTTTGAAGCATCTTTTTGATTGAGGTACTTCCTAGTACATTTCGTTAGCATATCATTTCAAAATCGATAGAATAACTTTACTTGGAGTTAGATGATTGATTTCAGAAAAAGTTATCTTCATCTGTGTTATTTCGTACTATTCTTCCATGTTACTGAGAGAAGTCTGAAGATTGAGAGAGAACCTTCTTAAAGCTACAACCTCATCCTTTAGGAAAGCTATAGATAATAATTGAACTCTAGCATAGGATACTTAATGCTGATTAGTAGCGCACTATTTCTAAAGCAAGTTTAAGTTGTAAGTATAGGTAAGTTTTCCGTACTGCAAAGAATAATGCGAAATCTTAAGTCCAAGAAACTTCGGTTAGACACAATTTAATTCTTTTACATATATCATAGATACATAATCTTTCATCAGCTATATATAGATGTGCTAAGAAACCGGTCATGGACTGCTTGCTTACATCTTGGTGCAGTGAAAGTTGTTTTAATCATGCTTAAACATGAAAACTTTCAAAACACCGCCGTATATGTATTCCCAATTTCTTTCAGTGCGAGAGTTCACGATGCTACTACATACTTAACGCTGAAATTGAGGCATCTCTGCTGGAAAATAATAGATGAAGTTATTCATTTCATTACAAAGGATTGGTTTGTATTAGATTCAATCATTGGGTGGAGTACTACGAACTCAGGCTTAACCGGAGAACCTCCTTGAACACGGAACAAAAAATAAAAACTACAAAGCGGAAATATGGACTAATACATTTATACCTATAACCTATATTTCAAAAAGCATGAAGGTGCATTTAAAAATTGCAGCGTTGGCTTTATTTCCGATTTCTCAATTGAAAGTTTTATACAATGAGTGTTACACGAAGTTAGAAGGCTTTGGAAAAGATCGAATTATCCCACTACTCAAGAACGCATACTAACCAGATATCATGAGTAACTATCCAATTCACAAGCATTATGCAGCTTATTAAAACATATAATATATATTTCAAGGGAATGTATTTCACCCTCGTTAGTCATCTCGTACAGAAAACAAGCGTGCGAGGCGAGAGGCATCACTTAGCACCTTTCTTTTTTGGTCAGATATAAAATATCAAATAACATTAACATTAAGGCCTCCGACAGCTTCTATGTAGTTTCGCATGGCCCAAGATACGAAACTTAGATTAGACAGGCAACTATCTCATCTAAGAATTCGAATAGAGGTCGATGAGTTTAGATCGCATTTTCTCATCTGCAATCAAGGACGACTTGCCCTGGGACTCCCGAGATATCAACTTATCCAGATCATCTCGAGCTAAAGGTGACGCAAATGTTAGGCAACCGTGTCCGAAAACTTTCACTTCCCATCAATTACGAGACACTTGTCCTCGAATACTGTAGTCCCTCTTTGCCGCCTGTCCAGGATCATCATCAAAGCCCCCCCCCGCAGAGTCCCTCAGAACGACTTGCAGACACGTCACCTGCAGCCGGAAGGTACCAAAATCGTCCAATATCAGAGACAAGGTCGTGCTAAAAGAAGATAAGCGACCAGATGAAAAAAAACTAAAAATCGTTCCCAGCTTAGTTCTATATTTTGATTTTTCATCTCATCATTCAGGAAATTTTGTGTCCAATTGACTCTTTTTCGCCATGCGGAATGAAACGTATTGAAGTTTCCTTTCCTTAAGAATTACCAATGTCACTTCGATTCAATTTCTCCTCTTCAAAGTTGAAATTGTAGGAGCCAGAAGCCTATATCATCCGATAGAATCACCCTAAAAAAAGTCAAACTAAGCGAATACAAAAGATACCAGTTTGTTTTAAAGGTTTTAAAATGAGTCATGTATGCTTACTTTCACAAAGTGATATGAAGTGGTATAATATTGGGGTTCCTCTTGTCTTTAGATTTCATTTGTTTAAGCAATTCAAATCATACCATTCTCACCAGTATATATTTTGAAACTTTTATCTAATTAAAAATAACATAAGTTGAGTTATTGAAAGTAGCATAACAATCAATGATAGCTCCATTAAACAGTTATGCAACAAGATTAATGACTCTCACAGACCAAGGAAGATAGCAGGAAATTATTTAAATTAATCTTAAACCGTTTACTGGTTTCTTTATTAAGTAGATTATAGGTATGCAAGTATTGATGCAATTCTTTTTAAGTTTTTTTATAGTATGTACGTACATTCTTTTTACTGTATACATACTTACATACATTCTTTTAAATGTATTCTTTATGTTTAATAGTGTACATAACAACATCGTAAAATGCATGGTATAATTCTGTAACTGTGGATGCAATTACAGAATTACACATGCAGTGTACTTGTAACACCTACAGTATGAATGTTCCTACATTATTATATTTTTGCTCACAGCTGAAAAATATAACTATTTGAAGGTATTCTTAGGAATACCAAAATCGCTAAGAACTAATGAATGGCTTCAAAAACAGATATGTTTGTCTGATACCTAATTATCACAAGTTAAGGGGATATAAAATGCATATATGTGAGAGTCTATTGAGTTATAGTTAATTTAAAATTGCATAATTTAATTCTTTAATCACCAAAAATTAAGGGCATGTACAGAAAGTAATTTTACTTTAGTAATATTATTAACATGGGATGGACAGTTTAACTTCAAAGATGAAATCCACTTTTTGTCTCTCACTCAGTTCAAATGAAACAACTCCCAAAGGATATCCCATTCCAATTTGTTGGGGATCCATTGAGGGAACTGTCATGGCGATATGCAGACCATCAACAAGTCCACAACTATATGGTTCAGGATGCAATTAGGTACACTGTGTTAAATATCAACCAATTGTAAAGCCTTAATAGGATAATAGCCTACATTGCCCTTACCCAGGTTGACAACACAATAATAATTTGATGCTTCAATTTATGCACAACTTTTCTTACAAACATATGTGGGTATACGGAAATGTTCAATGATGAAATTTCACTTTCACAGTATCCAAACCATGGCAATACACATTAAAAAAACTATAAAGAAGCTCCTCTGACTTTGATGATATACCTGGTTTTGTACTCCTCCAGAGTAGTAAAGTCATTCTGAAACATCTTGTCTTTCACTGTAACAACTTCCCAAGTACTAGAGTCTATTCCTCTTCCTTTAAAGTGTCAAAAGTCATACCAGTTTATAAGAAAGAATGTAAACTTACATCATCAAATTACAGACTAATGTCCATACAAATCATGCTGTCTAAGTTAATTGAGCAAATTGTTTCTAAGCGACTTAGTTCTTTTACAGATAAACACTCAGTTATATCCCATTCTCAATCTGATTTCAGATAAGGCAAATCTACAAATCTTGTTATATGAAAATTAATTAACAATGCTGGATATCAACTGGAATGTAAAAATAAGACTGTTGGTCTGTTTTTTTGACATAACTAGAACCTTTGATGTGGTCAACCATGAAATTCTCCTGATAAGATGGAATCATTTAGAGTACATAAGATTCTACAGAGATGGTTTCTACCATTTCTTACAAATTAACAGCAATATACAACCTTAAATGGATTAAAATCTGATCTGTTACCCATCTGCACTGGCTTACCTCAAGGATCAATTCTCAGGCCACTACTGTTTATTATTTTCATTAATGATTTACCCAGGATATGCTCTATTGGTGTCCATCCTATACTTCTTACTGATGACACTAACTTCTTGGTCGCAGATTGCAACTATGTAGCTATTCTATGTATGGCAAAGTGATATCACACTATCTTCAATGATCAAGTGGTGTTACGACAGTAATTTAAAAGTAAATGTAAATAAAACCGTAATAAAGCAATTCACAAGTTGTAGAAAGCCAGGAAGTGAGAGCCTTCATCTAAAAATTGATTCACACTCAATTCAACACATTGAGGATACTAAATTCCTTGGGCTGGTACAGCCACCTTGACAAACTATGTAACAAACTGAATACCATTAGTTTCGTGTTACGAAAATTATCAGCAGACTAATGTTGACATAATTCTGTGTTTTCACCAAGCCATGTTTCACCCAAGGATCTCCTATGGGATTATCTTCTGGGGTTCCTGAACTTATGCTTACAATGTTTTCCTTTATGCTTACAATGTTTTCCTTTTACAAAAGAAATCCATCTGTTACATTGCCAACACAAAAGCTAAGGAGCACTGTAAGCCTCTCTTTCAAAAATACAAAATTCTCCCACTTTCCTGTCTGTACATAACCATTTAATTCTTTTTGAAAAGTGACATTGGGAAGTGTTTTATAGCAAAACTAATCTCTATAAGTATAGAACAAGGAATCAACTTGAGCTTCACATGCACCACAACAATTTAAAAATAAACAATCAAGGTCTACCATCTGGCCGTTAAATGTTACAATAAATTGTAACATTATATAAAGTCACTTTCAAGCACTAATAACTTTAAGAAAGCCGTTTTAACTTGTTGTTGAATGATTGCTATTATTACATGAAGGATTTCATCATTTTAATGAAGTAAAATGTACTTCTTATAAATATTTTCTTCAATTGAATTATTCAAATGTATTTACAAAGCCTTACACTAGTTATCTCTATTAACCATGAACTTGCATTGAGTTCAATAGGAATGGCTGAGATCCTCCTTGCTTCCACCATGTGTGGACACAACTCATCCACAAGTGCCCAAGCCATTTATTTAGTAAGGAAATGCATAACTAAGAGACAAAGGTTCTCCAAGTGCCAACAGCGGCAACCGTCTAGGGCGATTCCCGGGAAACTGATAATCGCTCGGCGGTCACCAGATATTCAGAATCCTGATGTGCATTTCGGAAACAATGCTTCCATCTTCATAGGGGGTCCAATGCTGAATGAGCAGAAAGAGTGGAGTGTGAGGTATTTGTAACTGTTTGTCATGGGAGGGGTTTTATGGGGGTGGGGTTTTTTCTGGGGGTTTGTGACGTACATGTAGAAGGTGAGTAGCGATGAGCGATGGGGAGGGGTTTTTTCGGAGTGACATACAGGAAGGAGGTGGGCAATGGAAATTCCGGGATTAGGGCCTTTTAAGAAGCGGTGTCCAAAAGAGAGTATAAAAGAGAGGGATAGGCCCATCGTCGGCATTCATGAGTTTCCCTTTCTTTTGATGTATGAAAATGCTCTCATAACCATCTAGTTTTGAGTTATTCTGTATTGTATTGATTTCTTTAATTTTAAATTATCTAAATTAATCCTGTGATTGTGTTCTTGTATGTGATGTGCAATGGTTGATTTATTAATTTGGTTGTGTCTAAAATGAGCTAAGTGTTCTTTGAATCTATTCTCTATTTTTCGTTTTTATTTCCCTACGTATATTTTATCACAATCTTGGCATGAGATTTCATAAATGTCAGATTTTTGTGTTGGTGCTGTAGTGTCTTTGGGGTTATGAAGGAAGTTGGATAGTTTGTTGTTATTCACAAACACCGGAGTAAAATTGAATTTGGAGAAAATATTTTTCAATTTGTTGCCTGTTCCTGGGGCATAGGGGAGTTTTATGAATTTGTGTTTTTTGTCCTGAGATGAAGTACGAGTTGTGTTCTGTTTTATTTTGAGTTTATGTTTGTGTTTCCTAAGAATGTTGTTAACCATGTTTTGGTCATATCCATTTTGTTTTGCGATATTTTTGATGTGGTTTAATTATTTCTTGAAGTCTTTTGGTGAAAGTGGTATTTTTAATAGACTGTTGATCATGGAATGGAATGGGGATGATTTGTGTGAAATATGGTGATTTGAGTCATATGGTATGTACATTTCCATGTGAGTTGTTTTCCTATATCCTTGTGAGTTGGTTTCCCCCTGCCACATGCCGAAAGGCGGCTTGCAGGGTACAGTCACTTACAAAAAAAAGTTACCACTTGCAAGGGGCAACTCGTCCAATAGACCCCTCGTTTCGGGCGAGCGAGCCTCCAGAAGAGAGAGAGAGAGAGAGAGAGAGCGAAAATAAAGATGGAGGACGTTGTCTGCTATGCAGGTCCACGTTGAGCGTTTGAAAGGATTCGTTTTCGTTATTGTTGTTAAAATAACTTATTTAAAGCGATTTTTTAGTGACATTAACATGGCAGAGTAATATTATAGCGATTCGGAGGTCGGAATGGATTAATTTGGTGATTTTAAAGTTGTTTTTTAGATATAGTTTTACTTTAGATTTTTTGCATGTAGTATAGCAATCGTGAATATATTCCAAGCTAAAAATTTTAGAAAAGAGATATTCCGCAGTTTGTGCTTGCAAGACCCTGAAACCTGGCGTTACAACATGAATTCTTTGACAATGTTCTAGTCTAATCCAAGATATTTTCTTAAACGTATCGGAAGTATGGTCATACTTTTTCAAGTTAATTATAAATCAAACAGACGCATTCTGGGCACGTTGCGTCTTGCTAGCTAGTTCTTGCGATAAATCACAGATTGAAATTACCAATTGCATTTTAATATAAGGCGTTAGGAACATCTGAGGGGATGAATGGTAGAGTAAACTTTTTCAGAAATTTTCACGACCGTGCTCCGAAGCCGTGCCGACCATTTCAGGGAAAAATGGAGTGGGTAGTGAAGGACGGGCAAGGACTCTCCCTCTCCCCCTTTATCTGGGGGAGGAAAACAGCAATAAAGTTGAGGGCTGTTTATGACCTGCAGAAATTTTAGAAGTCTCTTTCCTTCTTCTTGGATGAACTTCTCTGGTAGAAACGCTTACATATTTTACCAAAGCCAGAAGGAGATCATGCGAGCCGGGGGTTGCCCTGGGCAACGATGACAAGAGGGGGCAAGGTACGGAAAGTAAGTAGAATTTTTAAGGGAATGCGGCAAGCTTTGAGATTCTATATATAAACACCTTCAGTTATAGAGGTTTTTTCCCGCAAATCAAATCTTTCTTTTCCGTTTTTTTTTCCTTTCTCTTTTTTTATTCTCTTATTATTATTTTGAATCTTTATAGCGATGTAACTTCATACGAGGTTAGGTGGAAGAGAGGCCCACTCGGGCCTAACCTCGCCTAATAAAGGGTTGATTAAATTAAATAAAATTATAAACAAACCCGTTGAAAGGAACTTGCGAAGATAATAAGCTGTATAAACGAGTTTCAGGATAACGCAGACATCCATATGTATATAATAATTTAAATTTTCATTGCTAATAACATGTTGTAGAATAACAGAAAATTATATTTTTAAGGAATTTTCCGGTAAACATATTTAAAATGAAAATCTTGCATCAATTATGATTAGTGCATTTATTGAATCAGAAAAAATCATGCTTGCCACTTCAGTGCAAATGCAATATAATTCATTAGGTTTTAATACCATATTCATATGAGTAATGAGTAATGGTAACGATTATAACTTGTTAAGTGTTATTTGGATTAAAAAAGAATTTTACAAAGGTTATTCTTCGAAAATTAAAAATAAAAATCCGAGCAGTGGTGCACATAGAAAAGTATTCAATCCGTGTATGGCAAGGAGTGTAATAGAAAATGATTTGGAATAGAGCTAGACAGAAATTAAGCGATAAGGAAGAACTCCGCAGTGTCCTATAACCTCGGTCACACCGTAAGAAGAGGCATTTATGAGTAATCTATATCTATGAGTAAAAGAATGAGAAATCGACATATAATAGTTTGGTATACAAAGAAGATATATTATTAAAATTAACATTTCACAGCCTGACTTTGTGGAATGGTGCCATCATGCAAAGAAAAAAACACACTTTGTAAATTCCACAGAAATAAATTAATCGGCAACTAGTTCTGTCTGTCTGTCAGACATCATCTCAACTCCCTCCAGAAAACCCACCTATTCTGACCTCACCATCCCCTCTCATTCCTCCCATCCTTTTTCCCAGAAGTTACCCGCTTTCCACAGTATGATCCACCCACATCCCAATGTCACCCGCCAATTCCCTTTAGACTAAAGAAGTTTTAATTATCAAACAGATTGCTATAAATAACGGATACAGCCCAGATATGGTGGATAAACTCTTGAGGAGAAAACCAAATATCCTCTCATCCTATAGATTGGGACACATGCTTCCTAATGACCTGAGAGCGGCTTTCAATGTCCCCTGGAATCTGCGGAGAGCCATCGGCCACCACAAAGATAGAAGACCCAGCGACTCTCTCAGCGGGGTGTACGAACACCGTTGCAATGAATGCCCATCCCGGCGCGTGGGGGGTGGACAAAATCCTTACCAACGAATACCTATTCCACAAGTCCTCCCCTCCTTTCTCATCCCCTCAGCCCTTTTCCGTTGATAATTCCCGGTTTTTCCCACCACACCTCCTTGTTCCTCTCGGTCTTTCTCATTTTCGATATTTCAGTGCCTGATGATTTCCTATAGACGAAACTAGTTGCCTTTAATATATCTTTATGGAATTTACAAAGTTTTTTTATTTGCATGAAAATATACTTTATAATAAGTGAAATGTTGTAGCAATGCACCTCTCGAGTGAAGAACTCAGCGTTTCTGAGATTTCATCGATTAGAATGGACGAAAAGGTGTGGAAAACCCAGATGCTTTTGGGAGAAGATTCTCGAAAATGCATATTCATTGATTACTTCCTAGAAATACTACGTTCTAAAATGGACCTTCACGGCTGGTATCCCATTGACCCCATCTCTTCCCCCGCTGCTTACTCCTTAGACCTCGCTATTCTTTCCGAGATCAGCATAGGCAGAATTCAGTGAACCCCTTTCGCCTACCTGCTACTCCCTAGCCATTCCATTATCTGCTAATCTTTCTCCACTTAATCCCACACATGATTCCGGGCGTAATTTCTACGAAAAAACTTTTACCAAAACTACCACCAACAACTTCAGCGCCAGGGCTCACCCTCACCTCACCCACTATCGCTTTATTGTAATCTGGTCGTCAGTGGATTAAATATATAAATTAAAATATATTGCATTAAATAGATCGACGTAATTTGTAGGTGTTTTAGTTGTAATTTTCCTATTTATGGATAATACCCATGGCATCCTACTTGCCCGGGTGCGATGCACCCATAGGACGGCACGGCTTAGGGTGAAAAAATAGCGTTCATTTCCCTCTCTTTATCAAGTATCGAAACTCATTTAAGGTTCTTCCATTCAGTCATGATGATATGTATCTGGAGAGATGAAATGAATATCAACGAAATAATTAAAAATATATTCAATACGGTTTCACTAATCTCGTTTAGAAATATTATCCAACAGAGAAATAACGCATAGAACGTCTTATTCATCCGATGTGTTCGCTATTACGCGAAACAAAATCATCCCTGTAAGCGGATTTAGAAGGGTTAACGTATTCTTTCACTGTTACTCCATTTCTATTCTAATTACGTTTTCTCTAATTTCCCCTTCTTTTGACATAATTCATAGTATTGCATTTTCTCTTATTTATCATTTATTTAAGCCCTATTATTTATTATTTTTTTACGGAAAAGTTCGTCCTGCGGGCATGTAGAGCATGAAGAAAAATAATGGAGTCCTTTCCAAACCTCCATTGATGAGAATTTATACATAAGCAGAAAATATGGGCAACTAAAGTATTTCTTGTCGGATTTTTTTAAAGAAGAGTGAAGTATGCGTGAGATTTGAGCCGATTTAAGAAAAATCCGATTTTAGTTCCTTTATAATACTATATTGCTTATACAGCATCCAAATGAATGAATTTTAGCCAGTCTTTAAAGATAATAACGTCAAACAAGCCTCAAAACATGCGTAAGGAGGAAGACGAAACGCGCGCTAAAAGCAGAGCCGCTCATAGACTCGCTCTCATCGAGCTTCATGTCTGTTAAGCGGGTTGCATCCTTTAGTGGTAACTTTTTTTTGTAAGTGACTGTACAGCTAGTTCCAAAAAAAACTTACCACCTAAGCCGCAACCCGCATAACAGGCAGTGAGTTTCCTGCAAGCGAGCCTTAAGAAGTGAGAGAGAGAGAGAGAGAGGGAAAACATGGAGGAGATAGTCTGCTTCTGTCCTGGCTCCGCTTGCAGAGTTGAAATGGATTTATTTGCGTTATTGATATTGCAAAGATTTACTAGTATCCTTAGTTTGGTGGCATTGGCGTAGCAGAATAGTATCATAACAATATGGATGTTGTAATGCAAGAATTCAGTTATTGTAAAATGGTTATTACAAATCAGTATATATTCTAGCTTTGCTTCTCGCACCGAGGGAACCGGCGCACACGAGGTCCCGTTATTCCTAGGAAACCGAGGCAAACCCCCTTCCACTCATAAAATTTGAGTCTGAGACGAAAGGCACAAGCAGGACGAAGGAAATTTTTGCAAAATCTGCCTCTGAGCCGCTCTGAGCTTATGTTTAGGAATGAGATGGGAGGAAGAAAATTTCCGCGCAGTTTGAATCATTGTCGGACCAAAAATATATAGACCTCGAATTTGACGCCTTCGCTTGCAAAACTCTGCGGTTATAATGGGTTATATTATATAATATAATAGTAGGTAATATTATACATCGTTCAAGAGAGCAGTTATTAGCCTTTAAAATTATATACGTAAGGAGTCCATATCGATCACCTGTTTTATCACAGCCTGTGTGAATGCAATCTACACAAGTAAAGTAAGGCAAACTCATGGCCATATCTAGGCTATTACTTTAAATACATTTAAAAAAACTATAAGTAAATATGTAGTATGAAGTCTCGAGGCATTCTCTGTGTGTTTTACATAAATTTTGTTTCATTTGATAAGCATCGAAATTAAAACTCGATCGGTAAAAATCAGTAAATTTAATCATCTATGCAGTTGGAATATTTACTATATCGTCCAAATCAATTGAGAGAAAATGTGCAAGGATAGATTTTCCTGAACGAATAAAGATGACGGATACAAGACTACCATCTTTCACATTAATTTTGAATTCATTAATTAATTTTTTTCGGTGTCATTGAAGTGTGAATCGAATAAACTTGATTTCTCCTGTGGATTCCTCTTGAAATGGTTGAAGTCACAAAACATTACGTTCTTAAACATTCTTCTCGCTATATTTATCGCCTTTAAAAGTTTTAAAATACACAAAAAGATAGTGCGAATGAGGTTTGGTCATAATGCTCATTGAATGCTACTGTTAGCTATGAATGTAAAATTTTCAATTAATTTTGAATTTATACAAAACAACCTACATTATTTATATTTCAATTGTTTATTATAACGTTTACAATTATTATAATGTAGAAAACGTTAAAAATACGCAAAATAATAGGGACTTGGTGAAATAGTTTTTCCCAGGGCCTTTTTACCTGTAATTCCAACCCTGTAATATCACATGGGGAAGCGCATATGAGGCTCATGTTGAAATTTTGCTCCCCTCGGTTGATGGCTGGCCCTGCGTAACTCTCATATTTTTCGACAGAATTTTAATGATTGAGACGAATGGGTGGTGGTTTGGTATGGCTAGTCTATCGACATGTTTATAGCTTGGTGAGATTGAAAATATTCCTTCGTATTTAAATGTATTGGCTATGAGAAACTTTTTATCTCTCCACATTCCATGACAAATTTGAAAAGCAAGATACAGGAGTGATTGGAAGAAGTGAATAAAGCAATGAATTCACCAGGACTTCAAGAGGGGGACTGTTTTGATAGAGATAGGGAAGTGAGAAGCGACGGCAACAGTAATACATACACTCACATGAATTTAACAACCGATAGTGTAAGAGGTATGTTAATTCCAGATTTTTGGATAAATCACAATAGGTAATGGCAATTCTTGCGTTCCTCGTCGACCAATTGGTTACTTTGAGTAGGAGCAACGACCTCTTTTAAAAATATAACCCACTCACTCACCTTCTCAATTTTCTCATCGAACATATATTTTTTCCGTTTATGACTGCCTCCAGAGAAACTACTCATTTATCCAATTTAAGTAATATCTTAGTCAAACATGGTTAAGATTAAAATATACAGGATATAACGTCAATAGCTTATCATACTTTCAGAAATTTCCTTCTGATGCATCAGTTTATTCCCAGGATCTCCGAAATAGTATACAATAGCGATGTTCAATGTTTTATAGCAACCTCCTTTTAGTTCTATAAGAAAGTTCGAGTAGTTCATTAGCCAGTACCTAAATCATCTTCTTATCAGCAATTTATTTTGGAAAGAGGTTTCGGTCTTTTCAAACCGATAAAAATTGCTAACATTAGTATTACTATCTATGCAAGCCAATGGTTTATTCTAAATCTTACCTAACTTAAGAGATGTAATTTATCGGTAATCGGCGTATAATCTTCAAGTTTCTGCGACATTGAATATGCGGAGTGTCTACAATTCCGTATTTACGTTTCAATTCATATTTTAGTGACATTATAATAGAAACATTAGTCGATCTAGTAAGATCATCTTCAATGCTCTATCAACTTTGTATCATAGATGTTGTAAGAGAAGTTAAACGATTTGGTCCTCGTAAGCGTAAGGAATAAATATTAGATGGTATTTCTCTAGTTCATTGTTCATTTCTCAAGTTATTTCTAACTACGAATTTTTTAGCTCAATGTAGGGACAAAATAAAGCATAAAAAACAATATTTATAAATAAAGGAAACAATCATTGACGAAGAGCTTGATTGATATAAATTGACGATAGGCAGCATTACTTATTTTTTCATTTTTGTTGTTGAATTAGTTATTTAGTATAAGCTAATACAGTTTATGTCATTCACTTTAAAAGCAGAATATGGAAATACTAATTCTGATATGATGCACCAAACATTGTCAACTATATGTTATTATTCAGATTTTCCGAAGGTCCTATTTTAACTGGAATGATCTTCCTTGCATTACTATTTAAAAATACTATAAAAAATTTTAAAAACATCTTCGCAAATTTCGTAGAGAATTATGATATGCCTAGGATGAAGGATGTTACGAAGGTCCTTGAAGTGAATGTTGGAGTAATGGATTACATATAGTAGAACCAATAATATTTTAACATCTAAGGTATGAATCATGAGAATTAGAGGAATATTCTCATCTAAGTCTGGTTACCATCCGTTGGTTTCTATTTTTAACGTATTCTTCCATGACTCCTTTTACCCATCATTCATAATTATTGATAGTGATTTTTCTATTAATTATTACACATATTATGCACCATTCAAACGATTCGGGTTATATAGCTTACTTGAGGCATTCAGAAACCGAAGCAGCGATCATTAATCATTAGTCTAACTTTCACCTAGCGCATAGATCTGAAAATCATTTCAGTATAACATTGGAAATCGTGTTGTGAGTGTTTTCACACCCCCTGGCATACGTCATACGGCGGATCGCGGGGTATTAATGTAAATGTAAATAAACCAGGTGTTAACGTGTAAACCTGCAATATGCAAGTATATAAAACCTGGAATTTATATGCAATATGCAAATCAGTCTTAAGGTTCTGATTTGCCATACTAACTGTTGTTTCTTAACCATCTTAAACTGTATTCCTTGCAAGAAGTCCTGAAAGGTCGTCTACCTCAAAAATAGAGTTGAATATCTTCATTCCCTAAGGGAATACCCGCGGCGAAGATTACAAATCGCGGATCCACCATTTCCCACCTTACTTGTGATCGGTCGCCGCCACCATACCCTAACCTTAGATACCTGCTCAGCAGGGGTGCGGTCGGGAACCCTCATTAGCGCTTTCAAATTCGCTACCCCGGATACATACGACCATCCACAATATGCCGAAAAAGGGGTTTTTCTTCTCAGAGCTGAGTTCACCTTCACCCATCGGCCGTTTTATGGTTCCTTTGAGAAAATAGACAATACCTTTCGATGGACAAAGCAAAAGGAAAAGAAACAACAAAGGAATGAATAGGGGATACTCCTAGGGCCAGGGTGGAGGGAAGGAAAGACCTCCTTTCTCTATGGAAGAATTAGTGAAACCTCAGACGCGAATTTGTCAGAAACAACCAAATCTCATCTCAAAATCATAATGCTTCATCTGATACCGTCATCACGAATGCCTGGTGGTAGTAAGAACAGAGTGGCATGTTGATGCATATATTCTGAAATACCTAATGCTCAAATTATATGCTTCTCTGTATTGCAGAATAATTCAACTGCGAAGAAATCGAGTCAAAATTTGCACCACGGGGCAAGAAAGAGATTTAGCATCATATAAAAGCTGGGACAGCATAATTTTGCAAGGAACATTAACTTGATTTAATTAAAGGGATAGTTTTTCTGGGACTGGCAATGAACAATATTTTCGGAAAAGTGTTGCGAGATGCTGGCGTTAATTTCGTCGTAAACATTTTTTTAGATTCTATACGTGAAAAAATTTTGTAGTTCTCAGTATTTAAATTAAGAGTGCTACTATTCTAATATCTATGTTATTTTCTAAAATATTAAATTAGCAATTTGAATTTTAAACAATTACCTTAGAAAATGATGATAGCACACCAATTAATATTTTACTTTCTATCACAAGATTTGATGGTATTTAAAATTTTTATAATATTTGATGTAATTATCTGATGTAGTTGATCGTAATTTACTTGGTTTACTTTATTGTAATATGTTTTGGGTCTAATTTTCAGAGCTCTCTACCAGGTTGACTTAAAATTATTCTTTCTCGGTGTATTCGTCCAATTAGTTTCTTTTCATCTTTGCTTTCCTCAGTAGGTTTCGCAGTTTTTTCATACTCCCCTTCTCGAAGGCATTTTCTGCAATATAAATTAGTTGAAATACAGTTGCTTGTGTTCTTACTCCTAATTATTCTTTATCTCCTTGCAGAGTTTTCGTTCATCTTTCTATTTGAGTCATAGTCGTGAATTTCCTCTAAATAAATTTAAATGATCGTCCTGTAGGCGTCAAGAGCATAAAAAACGTAATAATATAATCCCTTTCTAATCTTGCAATGACATAATTTTTTATTGGATAATTGAAGCAGCTAAAGTAAGTTTACCCGATGCCTCCAGAAAAAGGTAAATTACGCAGAAATTTGAGGCCGAAATAAGGAGATCCGATTTTCATTCATTTTTTAATACTATGCTGCTGACATAGTAAAATGTAACACTAAATTTAAACTAGATTTCGTGCTTATAAAGACGGTACAAATACGTTCAACGCGTTTCCCAAGGGTTTAAAAAGGCGCCATCATAGTGCTCCTCCTTCCAAGAGCCAATAGAATGTGTGGAAAACTCTAGACTCGCTCTCATCGAGCTTCACGTCTGTTGTGCGGGTTGCGGCTTAGGTGGTAAGTTTTTTTTGGAACTAGCTGTACATATGTAGATGTATATATATTAAATTTGAGCTTGTCTTGTGATCTAGTTATTTTTAAATCCAAGAAGGGTAGAGTACCATTTGTTTCTTCCTCGGCGGTGAATTTGATAGATTCAAATTGTTCATTAAGTTTTTCTAAGAAATCAATGGTGTTGCATTTTGAGGTGTCAAAAATAGCGAAAGTGTCATTGACATATCTGAACCATACTTTAGGGAAATAGTCGAATTTCTCTCTTCACCGTTTTTCAAAATAAGTCATGAATAAGTTAGAGAGGAAAGGAGAGAGGAAGTTACCCATTGTAGTTCCGTTAGTTTGTTTGTAGAATTTTCCTCTGCCGAGCGATTATCTGTTTCGGGGGAATCACCCTTGATGGTTGCCACTGTCAGCGCTTGGAGAACCTTTGTCTCTTAGTTCATTGAACGCCGAGTTCCTTTTTTCTTTCTTCAAGGAAATACATGTCTTTAAATTTATTAGATCATACAGTTAACTTCACATATTAACTTTTCAAGAAGTGCAGTCATCAAAACCTCCTTTATCCCAACCAATTTCACATTTATCACCTACTTTTCCTGCATTTCCTGCAAAAATTTATCAGTCTTTGACTTATCATGAATATCACAATAATTGCCGCCAATGCAGAATTCCATCGAACAAAACAGGTACCACAATCAAGATTGAGATAATTACAGAATACATTCATCTTCATTAATGACATGAATTAACATTAAGTTTATTAAAAAATAGTAAAACCTTATTAACTTTGGATATTCAAGGCAAGATATTTCAAGCAATAGCTTGCTGTGAGACTTTGATATGAAAAATTTTCTGAAGATGACTGGTGATGCAGCAGTTTTAGTTAGAAGAGGGACAAGACTACCATAGAGGAGAAAGATGCCTTAATCCAAAGATTAATTGAGAAATTGGAAAAAGAAAAGGCTTAGAGGCTGATGTTGGAATATAAAGAGCTGATAAAACAGACATGTACAACAAAGTGACAAAGTGAACCTTATTGAAGCTTAAGCAAATTCTTATTCTTACAAAAAGGATAATAATCCATTTTGAGCTTGAGTCGTCGAAGGACATGCGCCAATTGTCTCCTAGTGAAAGGGAACCGGGAAGCAGGAGGTCATGTCAAAGGTAAGTGGGAAAGTTGAGGGTATGAAGTGCCGTAAATGCAAAAGGAAGTTAAGGGTGGGCGTTCATTGTGAGTCATGCGATTCTTGGTTCCATACGAAATGTTGTGAAGTAAGTATAGATGAGAATGAAACTAACGATTGGATGTGCAAACATTGCATGGATTTCAGAGTGCGAAAGCTGCTGGAGGAGAAAGAAAAGGAAATCGAGCAGCTCAGAGAAAAACTAAGAATGGCAGAGAAGAAAATCGCCGAGCTGACGAATGAAAATGCATTGCTGAAGGCTGATAATTCAGGTGATTCCTCAAAAGAAGGTTGGAGTTCTGTGGCAAACAAGCAGAGGACACATGTTAAAGATGGTATGTACAGGGTTATAGGGGATTCAATGTTGCGTTTTGCTGGGGAAGAATGTGTTAAAAATGGGATAAAAGTAGATGTTCATCTGGGAATAAGAATTGAGCAAGTGGAATGAAAAATTGAGAACTTGAAGGGAATAAGGGAGGAGGAGGTTGTAATTCTTCAAGTGGGAACTAATGACATAAAATCTGCCAAATCTGAAGACCATGTAATGGGATTAATGTATGAACTGTGTACAGAGGCAAAGAAAAAATTTAGTAAAGCCAAGATAGTTGTTAATGGGATCATAAAAAGGGGGGATATGCCATATTGGAAGACTTGTAAAATTAATAAAAGGTTTGATTGGATTTGTGATAAACTGGGAATTCGTTTTGTTGATCCGAATTGCTGCATTAACTGGGATGATTTAGGCTGGGATGGTCTTCATTCAAATAGACGGGGTAATTTTAAATTGGGAGATTACTAAAAGATGTAGCCAATTCTTATAAGGGAAACTAAGAAGGGTTGTGAGGGTTGATACTTAAACAATGTATAAATGTTAATAGTGCGACTGAAATACGCAGTGTAGATAATGACAATGTTTTAAATGCAAATGAATGTAATGTAAATGCTGTAAAAGATCAGTGTAATTATTGATGTAAGGGGAAGAGTGTTCTAAAGCTCCTTCAGGTAAACTATAGAAGTATATTAAATAAGATCAATGAATTTACAACATCAATCAAGATATATCATCCGGACATCCTAGTAGGGACAGAGTCCTGGCTTAGTAAGGACATCGCTTCTGAAGAAATCTTTCCTAGTAATAGAGGTATACAGGCAGGACAGGGAAGGACGTGGGGGAGGCGTATTTGTGTGCGTTACCAAAAACTTAAATAGCGTTCATTTAGAATCAGATAACACATACGAGCTTCTTAGAATTGCAGTTATAGACCCAACGAGTAAGAGGAAAATTGAGGTAGTCGGAGCCTACAGACCTCCTGGGGCACAACCTGGAATATTAGAAAGGATCACAGAAATGACCTGCGAAGACAGGGAAGTAAGCAAACCTACTATAATAGCAGGCAATCTTAACATGCCTCTTCATTGAAGTAACAGTTAATTTTAAAAAGATATTACTGGGAGTAAAATTTCAGCAGCCTAAAATCGGACACTTAGCAGATATCGATGACGCAATAGCGAAACTCAAATAAGAGTATGAACACATAATAATAGCAGGAGACTTGAATGCAAACATGAACGAAAATAACTACGACTCAAAGTTTCTGATAAATACTTTAACAGCTCATAACTTAACTCTCCTCCCTTTGTAATCAACGCATAATACTCTAAATAATAATAACTATTCTCAACAACGTTGTTGTTACTGAAAATAATAAGCAATTGTGTGATGATTTATATGAAACTAATCTTAGAGAGGACGATAAAATGTATAATGATTTAATAAGAGATCTTAAACAATGTATAAATGTTAATAGCGAGACTGATATATGCAGTGTAGATAATGACAATGTTTTAAATGTAAATGAATGTAATGTAAATGCTGTAAAAGTTGTGTATTTATCGATATAAGGGGAAGAGTGTTCTAAAGCTCCTTCAGGTAAACTATAGATGTATATTAAATAAGATCAATGAATTTACAACATCAATCAAGATATATCATCCGGACATCCTAGTAGGGACAGAGTCCTGGCTTAGTAAGGACATCGCTTCTGAGGAAATCTTTCCTAGTAATTGAGGTATACAGGCATGACAGGGAAGGACGTGGGGGAGGCGTATTTGTGTGCGTTACCAAAAACTTAAATAGCGTTCATTTAGAATCCGATAACACATACAAGCTTCTTAGAATTGCAGTTATAGACCCAACGAGAAAGAAGAAGGATCGTGGAAATGACCTGCGAAGACAGGGAAGTAAGCAAACCTACTATAATAGCAGGCAATCTTAACATGCCTGAGGTTGAATCGGTCAAGCGAGGAGGGGGCCTTAAGACAGCTCAACTATTAGTGAATAGGATTGTCGGTGAGGGAGGCTTCACACAATTCGTGCATTGTCCAACTCGTAACGACAATTTCATAGATGTTTTTCTAGTGAGACCACCTGAGTTATTCAGCAATCTCGAGGTGTTTCTGGGAATAAGTGATCATCAGGTGATATACATGGAAATTCTATGGAGCCATAAGACTGTGAAATTCCTTCCAACAGGGTTGTATACCAGTACAAGCGGGCTAACACCATTGCATTTCAAGGAATCGAGAATCGAGTCGAGGAAGTATGGAACAATTTCAAGTCGATATTAACAATAAATCTTGCCAATAATTTTGTACTGAAGGAAACGGCGAATACATCAGATTTTAGACAACTTAATAATGAAAGTAAGGAATACTTGAGATTCAATATAGGCTTTAACAACACTCTTAAAAGAATTGACTTACTCAAGAATAAAAAAAATCAGTCGGGCCAGATAACATTCAGGTAGAAGCTCTAAAAATCGGCGGGTGTGCTGTAGTATACTATTTACACAGGATATTACTATTGCATTGAATAATGGTGAAATCCCGCAGGACTGGAAATCCGCTACAGTCATTCCAATTTATAAAGGTGGTAACAAAAAGCTAGCAAATAACTACAGACCCATAAGTCTAATGAACGTTGTATGTAAGCTTTTCGAAAAAATAGTAGCAGATTACTTAAGAAAGGTTTGGGACAATGAGAACTGGATCTCTGACTGCCAGCATGGATTTAGGAAGGGTTACTCCTGCGAATCCCAACTTTTAGGCTTTAATCACGATCTGGTGGAGGCCCACGATAAATCAGAGCAAGTAGATGCAGTAGTGATCGATCTATTGAAAGCATTTGATGTGGTAGATCATAAAATCCTTATGGAAAAGGTTTCACAGATAAATATAGACACAAGGATAGTTAAATGGATACATTCATTCCTTAGCGACAGAACCATAAAGGTGAGGATTGGTGAACAATTATCTTTAGCTAAAAATGTAACCTCCGGCGTTGCTCAGGGAAGTGTGTTGGGGCCCTTACTATTTCTAATTTATATTAATGATATGCCGAAAATTGCTAAATCAAACGTTCGTTTGTTTGCTGATGATTGTATCATTTATCGAACTATAAGAAAACTTGAACACTGCGCAGTATTACAAGAGGATCTAGCAGAATTGAATGCATGGCTTACCAACAATAAATTAAAATGTAATGCTAACAAGAGCAAATTAATAAACTTCAATCGGAAAAAAATTTAATTTAATTATGTATTAGGAGACTCATGCATGCCAATAGATAAGGACATTAGATATATAGGGATCACTTTCAGCAGTAATTTAAAATGGGCTAATCATATCAAGAATATAACCTGCAAAGCAAACAGAACCCTTAACTTTGTAATCAGAAATCTTAAGCAATGTAATAGGGAAGTTAAAGAAACAGCATACTTAACGCTCATTAGATCTATGCTTAAATATGGCGATAGCATTTGGGACCCGCATCATAAAGGACTTGCAGACAAATTAGAAAAGGTGCAGAGAAAAGCAGCTAGGTTCATTTTGGGCAGATTTGGGAAGGCAGATAGAGTAACTGAAATGATTAAAGAACTTGGATGGGAAAAATTAGAATCGAGACGGATAACAAAAAGATTGGGGAATATTTACAAAACTGTCACTGCAAAACCTTCGTTGAAAGAATTAAATAATAAACTCAGAATACCGGATTACATTGGGAGAAACGATCACAAACACAAAATCGCTACCCTAAAAAAGAGAACGGATACTTGCAATTTTTCATTTCTTAATCGCGGAATAGTCTAATGGAACAATCTACCTGAAGAAGTTTTCGAACCTTTTCCTCTTTCCTGTAAAGCATTTGTTAATTGAATTAAAAGGGTTTTGTAGTTATATCTTGCAATTATATTTGTATCTAGTAATTATAATTGTATCTTGTAATTATATCTGTATTCTGTAATTATATTTGCTGTTCGATGATGATGTACTGCCTTCTGGAGGTTTTGGGGGGTTTTCCTCCCGACTAGGGTGAATACCAGGTAGGGTATTTTATTTTTCTTTTCCTCTTTGATACAACCACCTTGCCTGGTGCCTACTTGTAGTGTTTAAGAATAAATAAATAAAGAGTAAACTCATCCACATGGATTGATATCATTGCTACTGCCAATCCAGATAGAGTAAAAACACATGGTCAGCTGTCAACACCGGGTATTTCTCACCACGATACAATCTTTCTATCATACTCTTTAAAATCACTGAAATTCAAGCAAAAATACATAAACCATCGCAAACTGAAAAGTATAAACGACGTCAAATTTTTACGCGATGCATCACTTCCACCATGGTATAACATAGAATTTATTGAAAACGTAGACAATAAGGTCGAACTTCTAAATACTCTACTTGTGAAATTACTTGATCTTCATGCACCAATTAGGAAAATTAGAATTTCGAAGCCTCTGGCTCCTTGGCTAACAACTGATATTCAGCAAATAATGGCTAAACACGACACAAAATTCCGTCATTTCAAAAAATGTAAAGATGCGACAACCTTCAATGAATATAAAGGCTTACGAAATAGAGCAAAGCAACTTATTAGGAATGCCAAAATTCAATTTGTGCACTCTATTTCCAAAGATAAATTCTCTTCAGTCTTATGGAGGGAACTGCGTGGTCTTGGTATAGGGAAAATTAAAGAATTGTCATGCTTTCCTTCAGAAAGTCTCGATGTTATCAATGAAAAATTCTCCCTTCCCCCTACGCTAATAAATAGTGAACATAAGCAGCATTTGCTAACCAGTATTACTTCGAATACTAGTGTCCCACCGCACCAAGTAAAATTTCCTTCAAACCAGTTTCTCAACTTGAAGTGGTGAGAGCATTGAAAAGCATTAAATCTAAAGCTATAGGAGCTGATGGAATTTCTGTCCTCGTAATCAACAAGTTGATGCATATCTTATTGCCGTCTATAACCAACATATACAATAGTTCTCTAAATCAAGGTAAATTTCCTTCGCAGTGGAAACAGGCATTAATTCATCCAATTCTGAAATTAGCCCAATTTAATGACTCGATAAGTAGAGAGTATCGACCGATTAGTTTCCTTCCTGTCTTATCAAAAGCGCTTGAGAAGCTAGTCCACGGCCAGGTCAGCGAATTCATCAATTCAAAACTCTTCTTGACCCATTACAGTCAGGTTTTCGGAAACTTCACTCTACCTCAACCGCTCTAGTAAAGATAACAGATGATATCCGCAGGTCCATGGATTGTAAAAAGTTAACTGCGTTAGTACTACTTGGTTTTACCAAAGCATTCAACTCGATTGATATAGACTTCATGATGATTAAACTCAAGATGATGGGACTCTCTGACACAATAGTCTCTTGGTTCTCTTCCTACCTTCACAACCGTCAACAGAAAGTAGTCTCCAATGAATCTGTGTCTAAATGGATTGAAATTGATCTAGGACTCCCACAAGGATCAATCTTAGCTCCCCTACTCTTTTCAATTTATATCAATGACTGCGTAAAAGTAATTAAATACTGTAGATATCACCTGTACGCAGATGATCTTCAGATTTACTTGGACTCGAGTCCTGCAAAACTGCTCCAATCAATGCATAAAATTAATTTCAATCTCCAACTCATAAATAACTGGAGTAAAGACAATTTTATAAGCATTAATGCCGCTAAGATATAGAACAGGGCCCAATAAGTACCAGAACAAAACAAATAGCGGCATATGCAGATGACATAGTTTTGATTGTCAGGAGTGAAAGAGCTTTGAGAGAGATATTTCAAAATATTTTCAAAAGCAAAGGAACTAGGACTTGTTATAAATGAAGAAAAGAGTAAATATCTAAAAATGAAGAGAGGTCCAGATAATATAACTGATGAGATAAATATCGATGGTTTAACTTTTAAGGGAGTAGGGGCATTTAAATACCTTGGTTCAGTTGTCAAACAGAATAATGATTTAACTGAAGAAATTAGGAGTTGCCGCAGGAAATCGGGCTTATTTTGCCTGTAAACAGCTTATGGCGTCAAAATTGCTGCATAGACATAGCAAAATGAAAATATATCGATCAGTCATAAGACCCATTGTGACCTACGGGTGTGAAGCATGGTCCATTACGAAGAAGCAAGAAGATATGCTCAATGTGTTTGAAAGGAAAGTGATGAGAAGAATCTATGGCCCAGTACAAAATGAAAACGGACTGTGTAGGATTCGAACAAATGAAGATAAATGATCTTATTAAAGGAGAGAATATTGTTCAATTCATTAAAGCCCAGAGGATCAGGTGGCTTGGTCATCTACACCACATGGAACCCTTAAGATCCGTTACGAAAATCGATGACTGGAGACCCACAGAGGGAAGACCAAGAGGCAGGCCTCGTAAAAGATGGAAAGATGGAGTGATAGAAGATCTGAGGAAAATAGGAGTCAGGAACTGGAGGACCGTTGCTACTGATAGAAACGCCTGGAGAAGAGTCGTGAAGGAGGCCAAGGTCCACAGAGGACTGTAGCGCCAGAGGAAGAAGAAGAATGCCGCTAAATCACAGGCAATCTTAATCGGATATCCAAAATTACTAAGTTCTGTAAATAGAGTTAGCCTACCGCTCCTTGAACTAAATGGCACCACAATTCAACTCAAAAGTTCAGTAAAAAACATGTCTTCTAATGAACGAAACCCTCATGTGGTCTGATCATGTTATACAAATCTGTAAAAAAGTTAATTTATCGCTTTATTCTCTTCGACGTCTAGGAAATTTCCTCTCCACATCCGTGAAACTACAAATTGTAAACTCTCTTGTTATGCCTCACTTTGACTACTGTGATATAGTCTATCAGGATCTGCCAGGGGAACTAGCCATTATATTACAGCACTTGCAAAACTCCGCTGTGAGGTTTATTTTTAACTTAAGAATGTACAATCACGTGTCCGAATACTACTCAAGCTTTCTTGGCTAAAACTAGATTTGCGTTGGAATCAACACATTTTTTCAAGTACACATAGAATTCTAACCACAAGATCTCATAAATGTATTCACTCCTTCATATCTCTAGATACCGTTCATGACTGCAATACAAGAGGTTGCAAGAAACTCTTGATTCCCCAACATAAAACAGAAATTTTCCACAAAGTTTACAGTCACAGCTAGTAACCTTTGGAACTCACTTCCACAAGGAATAAAAAACTCATCCTCCATCGTTAGCTTTAAGAGTAAATGCCACAATCATCTCTTGGCTGCACAAAACAGATCTTAATTGCACTGAAACACTCAATCCCTTACCCCACTGAGATCACGAAATGCCTTGTCCCTGTATTACCACCTTAAAAATATGTTCCTTTCCTACCTAATCTGCTGTCTTAATAATAGAATGGTTTTTAATTGTATTTTACCTTAAAGAATTAATTTTTTGTTTTCTTTATTATTATTTTATGTAATTCTTTTAATTTTTAGTATTATTTTTTATATATTTTTCAATTTTTTTATCTTCCTTATATCATATTAATATAACTATCTATAGTATGTACATTTTCCTAAATCTTATCCATGCCAAGGAGAATATAGGTAATCTTTCCCTAAGGTCACATGTACATAATTTCCACACAAGGTACAAAAATAACATTGATGTACCTCGATGTAGACTCTCCAAGTGCCTCAATCACTACAATGTGAAGAGCCTCCAGCTGTTTAATAAACTACCTGCTCAGGTTCAAAGCCTTGAATTAAAAAAATTTAAGATTGTAATCTCTGCGGTACTAACAAAAACTCCTCTTTATTCTCTTGATGAATTTAACGATTGCATTTGTAAATTTTAATCCTGGTTTGTTTGTATTTGTCACATGTTTTTTTGCTTACTTGTACTGTAATTTTTTAAACTTGTTTTGTATTTTATGGATCATGTCCTAATTTCTCCTGACAATGTCTTATACTTGTTTCTAACTTGTTTCTCAGACAAATAAAAATTTATCTTAACTATGCATCATAATGACACTGAATGTACAGCTAGTTCCAAAAAAAACTTACCACCTAAGCCGCAACCCGCATAACAGGCAGTGAATTTCCTCCGAGCGAGCCTTAAGAAGTGAGAGAGAGAGAGAGAGAGGAAAAACATGGCGGAGATGGTCTGCTTGAGTCATAACTCCGCCTGCAGAGTTGAAATGGATTTATTTGCTTTGTTAATATTGCAAAGATTTATTAGTATCCTGAGTTTGGTGGCATTGGCCTAGCAGAATAGTATTATAACAATACGGATGTCGTAATGCAAGAATTCAGTTATTATAAAACGATTATAACGAATCAGTATATATTCTAGCGTTGCTTCTCGCACAGAGGGAAACGTCGCACACAAGGTCCCGTTATTCCTAGGAAACCGAGGCAAACCCCCTTCCCCTAATAAAATTTGAGTCTGAGGGCGAAAGGCACGAGCAAGTCGAAGGAAATTTTCGCAAAATCTGCCTCTGAGCCGCTCTGAGCTTATGTTTAGCATTGAGATGGGAGAAAGAAAATTTCCGCGCAGTTTGAATCGGTGTCGGACCAAAAATGTATAGACCTCGAATTCGACGCCTTCGCTTGCAAAACTCTGTGGTTATATGGGTGGTATTATATAATACAATACTAGCTAATATTATGCATCGTTCAAGAGAGCAGTTATTAGCCTTTAAAATTATATACCAAAGGAGTCTATATCGATCACCAGTTTTATCACAGCCTGTGTGAATGCAATCTACACAAGTAAAGTAAGGCACACTCATGGGCATATCTAGGCTATTACATTAATATGCTACATTAAAAAACAATAAGTAAATATATAGTATGAAGTCTTGAGGCATTCTCTGCGTATTTTAGATACATTTTGTTTCATTTGATAAGCATCGAAATTAAAATTCGATCGGTAAAAAATCAGTAAATTTTATCATCTATGCAGTTGGAATTTTTACTATACCGTCCAAGCAATTGAGATAAAATGTGCTAGAATCGATTTTCCTCAATGAATAAAGATGACGGACACGAGACTACCATCTTTCACATTAATTTTGAATTAATTAATTAATTTTTTCGGTGTCATTGAAGTGTGAATCGAATAAACTTGATTTCTTCTGTGGATTCCTCTTGAAATGGTTGCAGTCACAAACCATTACGTTCTTAAACATTCTTCTCGCTATATTTATCACCTTTAAAAGTTCTAAAATACACAAAAAGATAGTGCGAATGAGGTTTGGTCATAATGCTCATTGAATGCTACTGTTAGCTATGAATGTAAAATTTTCAATTAATTTTGAATGTATACAAAACTACCTACATTATTTATATTTCAATTGTTTATTATAACGTTTACAATTATTATAATGTAAAAAACGTTAAAAATACGCAAAATAATAGGGACTTGGTGAAATAGTTTTTCCCAGGGCCTTTTTACCTGTAATTCCAACCCTGTAATATCACATGGGGAAGCGCATATGAGGCTCATGTTGAAATTTTGCTCCCCTCGGTTGATGGCTGGCCCTGCGTAACTCTCATATTTTTCGACAGAATTTTAATGATTGAGATGAATGGGTGGTGGTTTGGTATGGCTAGTCTATCTACATATTTATCGATTGGTGATATTGAAAATATTCCTTCGTATTTAAAATGTATGGCTATGAGAAACTTTTCATCTCTCCACATTCCATGACAAATTTGAAAAGCAAGATAGAGGAGTGATTGGAAGAAGTGAATAAAGCAATGATTTCACCAGGACTTCAAGAGAGGGACTGTTTTGATAGAGATAGGGAAGTGAGAAGTGACGGCAACAGTAATATATACACTCACATGAATTTAACAACCAAAAGTGTAAGAGGTATGTTAATTCCAGATTTTTGGATGAATCACAATAGGTAGGCGCATTTTTTGCTTTCCTAGTCGACCAATTGTTTACTTTGAGTAGGAGGAACGACCTCTTTCAAAAGTATAACCCACTCGCTCACCTTCTCAATTTTCTCATCCAACATATATTTTTTCCGTTTATGACTGCCTCCAGAGAAACTACTCATTTATCCAATTTAAGTAATATCTTAGTCAAAAATGATTAACATTCAAATATACAAGATATAACGTCGATGGCTCATCATACTTTCAGAAATTTCCTTCTCATGCATCAGTTTATTCCCAGGATCTCCGAAATTGTATACTATATCGATGTTCAATGTTTTATAGCAACCTTCTCTTAATTCTATAAGAAAGTTCGAGTAGTTCACTAAGCCAGTAACTAAACCATCTTCTTATCAGCAATTTATTTTGGAAAGAGATTTCGAGGTTTTTTAAACCAATAGAAATCGCTAACATTAGTATTACTACCTATGCAAGCCAATGTATTCTTCTAAATAACTTTAGAGATATTATTTATCGGTATTCGGCGTATAAACTTCAAGTTTCTGCGACATTGAATATGCGAAGTGTCTACAATTCCGTATTTACGTTTCAATTCATATTTTAGTGACATTATAATAGAAACTTTAGTCGATCTAGTAAGATCATCTTCAACGCTCTATCTACTTTGTATCATAGATGTTGTAAGAGAAGTTAAACGATTTGGTTCTCGTAAGCGTAAAGAATACATATTAGGTGGTATTTCTCTAATTAATTTTTCAAGTAATTTCAAACTACGAAATTTTGAGCTCAATATAGAGACAAAATAAAGCATAAAAAACAATATTTATAAATAAACAATCATTGACGAGGAGCTTGATTTATATAAATGGACGATAGGCACATTACTTATTTTTTCGTTTTTGTCGTTGAATTAGTTATTTAGAATAAGCTAATACAGTTTATGCCATTCACTTTAAAAGCAGAATATAGAGATACTAATTCAGATATGATGCACCCAAACATTTTCAACTTTATGTTATCATTCAGATTTTCCGAAGGTCCTATTTCAACTAGAATGATCTTCCTTGCATTACCATTAAAATATTCAAAACATCTTCGCAAAATTCGAAGAGAATTATGATGTGCCTAGGATGAAGGATGATGCTACGAAGGTCCTTGGAGTGAATGTTGGAATAATGGATTACATATAGAACCAAGAATATTTTAACAGCTAAGGTATGAATCATGAGAATTAGAGGAATATTCTCATGTAAGTCTGGTTACCATCCGTTGGTTTATATTTTTAGCGTATTCTTCCATGACTCATATTACTCATCATTCATAATTATTGACGGTGATTTTTCTTTTAATCATTATACACAATTCAAACAATTCGGGTTATATAGTTTACTTGAGGCATTCAGAAACCGAAGCAGGGATCATTAATCATTAGTCTCACTTTCACCTAGTGCATAGTTCTGAAAATCATTTCAGTATAACAATAGAAATCGTGTTGTGGGTGTTATCACACCCCCTGACATACGTCATACGGCGGCTCGCGGGGTATTAATGTAAATGTAAATAAACCAGATGTTAACGTGTAAACCTGCAATATGCAAGTATACAAAAACCTGGTATTTATCTGCAATATGCAAATCAGTCTTAAGGTTCTGATTTGCCATACTAACTGTTGTTTCTTAACCATCTGGATTCCTTGCAAGAAGTCCTGAAAGGTCGTCTACCTCAAAAATAGAGTTGAATATCTTCATTCCCTAAGGGAATACCCGCGGCGAAGATAACAAATCGCGGATCTACAATTTCCCACCTTACTTGTGATCGGTCGCCGCCACCATACCCTAACCTTACATACCTGCTCAGCAGGGGTGCGGTCGGTAATCCTCATTAGCGCTTTCAAATTCGCTACCCCGGATACATACGACCATCCACAATATGCCGAAAAGGGGGTTTTCTTTTTCAGAGCGGAGTTCACCTTCACCCATCGGCCGTTTTATGGTTCCTTTGAGAAAATAGATAATACCTTTCGATGGACGAAACAAAAGAAAAAGAAACAACAAAGGAATGAATAGGGGATACTCCTAGGGCCAGGGTGGAGGTCCTCCGCTCTCTCTGAAAGACTCGGTAAAACTTCAGACGCGAATTTGTCAGAAACAGCCAAATCTCATCTCAAAATCATAATGCTTCATCTGATACTGTCATCACGAATGCCTGATGGAAGTAAGAACAGAATGGCATGTTGATGCATATATTCTGAATTACCTAATGCTCTGTTAATTGTAGTATCAAGCAAATTTTATACCTCTCTGTATTGCAGAATAATTCAACTGCGAAGAAATCGAGTCAAAATTTGCACCACGGGGCAAGAAAGAGATTTAGCATCAGATAAAAGTTGGGACAGCATAATTTTCCAAGGAACATGAACTTGGTTTAATTAAAGGGATGGTTTTTCTGGGACTGGCAATGAACAATATGTTCGGAAAAGTGTTACGAAATGCTGGCGTTAATTTCGTCGTAAATTAATTTTTTATTCGATACGTGAAAAAAAATTGTAGTCCTCAGTATTTAAATTAAGAGTGCTACTATTCTAATATCTATGTTATTTTCTAAAATACTAAATTAGCAATTTGAATTTTAAGCGATTACCTTAGAAAATGATGATATCACAGCAATTAATATTTTACTTTCTATCATATGATTTGGTGGTATTTAAAATTTTTATAATATTTGATGTAATTATCTGATGTAGTTGATCGTAATTTACTTGGTTTACTTTATTGTAATATGTTTTGGGTCTAATTTTCAGAGATCTTTACCAGGTTGACTTAAAATGATTCTTTCTCAGTGTATTCGTCCAGATTAAGTTTCTTTTCATCTTTGCTTTCATTAGTAGGTTTTGCAGTTTTTTCATGCTCCCCTTCTCGATAGCATTTCTTCTGCAACATAAATTAGTTGAAATACAGTTGATTGTGTTCATATACCTGAGTATTCTTTATCTCCTTGCAGAGTTTTCGTTCATGTTTCTATTTGCGTCATAGTCGTGAAGTTCCTCTAAATAAATTAAAAAGTTCCTCCTGTAGGCGTCAAGAGCATAAAAAACGTAATAATATAATCCTTTTCAATCTTGCAATGACATAATTTTTTATTGGATAATTGAAGCAGCTAAAGTAAGTTTACCCGATGTCTCCAGAAAAAGGTGAATTACGCAGAAGTTTCAGGCCGAAATAAGGAGATCCGATGTTTATTAATTTTTTAATACTATGCTGCTGACATAGTAAAAAGTAACACTAAATTTAAACAAGATTTCGTGCTAGTAAAGACGATACAAATACGTTCAACGCGTTTCACAATGTTTAAAAAAGCGCCGTCTGAATGCTCCTCCTTCCAAGAGCCAATAGAATGCATGGAAAACTCTAGACTCGCTCTCATCGAGCTTCAGGTCTGTTATGCGGGTTGCGGCTTAGGTGGTAAGTTTTTTTTGGAACTAGCTGTACATATGTAAATTTTTGTTCTTCTTTGTTTTTTTTTATATTTTTGGTACCTCTTCTAGTGTTTTATAATTTTATAAGTTGAGTTTCTGAAGAAACAAACTAAGTGTCAGTCACTCACAGGTGACCAAAGTGAACTTATGGAGTCTAATATTAGTTAATTGAAACCAGTACCGAAATCAATACCGAGACCACAATATTATCCCAGTTTTTGCTAAGATAAGACCATCATATAAGTCACCGGCCGCCAATCGCATTTTACAGCAGAGGTCGACCAATCAGAAACCTGAACAGACGACCAATCAGTGACGAGGAGGAAGCCCGGATAAGTCAACCAATCAGTGACGAGGAGGGGGAGTCCCTCTGATGGTATATATACCGGACCTCATGAGCATCTCGACATCAGAGCTCCTGGATTTCTGAGACGATTTTGTGAGTTTTAACGGCCAGGAGATCGTACTCGTTGCAACTGGACGATCTCTTAGCGCAAAGTGAGGCGACGCCGGAAATATAGCCCTGAAAAGGGCCGTTTGGAACTTTTCTAAAAAAATCTTCCGCAAAAGTGTTCTTATTCGTGTGAGGTGATCATCAGGGGCTAATCCCAACAGGATTTGCCCCAGTTTTACCAACAATGGAGATAGACGAGGATAACTCCGTCGACGCCCCAACAACAGTTGACGACAGCAGCATTAGTCACATACTTTATCGTGCTGACGACGCCTTCGACCTCCTGCAAAAAGCGAAGGACGCCATACCACCGGACGTCCTAAGAGCTACTGCCGCCAAATTCCTCTCTCTACTGCCGGATCACGTGAGTAGCACTGGTGCACCCCCTTCTCCTTCTCCTGCCCCATCAAAAAGACCTAGTGACTTCCAGTTTCAATCAGTGGCGACAAAGCGCAGGTTCTCTAATCGTCTACCTAGTAAGCCATCAGCAATCCCAACCTCAAACTCCTTCGCTCCTCTCTCCTGCGACGGTGATAATGATCAGGCTCCTTCCGTTCCAACTACCGCTCCCACCTCTACCACTGTGAAAGTACCGTCTCTTAAACTCAAGCTATTTCCCGAATGGCAAAAAGTAATAAGACAGCTTAAATCCTATACCAAGTACCCCCCTGTATGCAATTTAATAAATTCTGATGTACTTCTTGTTAAATGCACTTCTATTTCTGATTATCGTGCAGCTTATGATTTTCTCAAAAAGGAAGATGTAGAATTTTTCACGTACCAATTACCATCCAATAGAAATTCAGAATTTGTCATTAAACATCTTCCCACTAGCACCGACATAGATAATCTCCACGATGAGCTTGCGGCGCTCGGGTTCGACGTAGTATCTATCATTCCTCTTACAACTACCAAACCGTCTCCCTCTGAGGCGGCTGAGGGAATTACTCATGTCCCAAGAAGGCAAATTCCAGTGTTCAAGGCAACTCTCTCTCCCATCAATGATCTCGATAAATTCAAATCTATCACAGAACTTGCTGACGTGTCCGTCGAGATCCGCCCGTTCATCAAAATTCTCGAACCTATCCAGTGTAGGAAATGCCTCCAATTCGGCCATACACGCAATTATTGTCATCAGACCCCAAAGTGCTCTCTCTGTGGTGGCCCCCATATGTTAAAAGACTGTGTTACCTCCGAACCCAGAAAACCTCCCTGCATTCATTGCAATGGTGAACACTCATCCTCGTACAAAGGTTGTCCCAAATTTCGTGAACTTAAACGGAACCTAGTGCTTAAATCCAAGGATAATCGCGTTCTGGGAGAATCACCAGAAGGCATTGACCTCTCCTCCCCTGCATCCTTCCCTAACCTTCCTACCTCTTATGCCTCAGCTACCAAGAATTCTGCCCCACCTAATCGACCTACTCCTCCAACCAATAACACCACTCCTTCCAACCCTCCTTCCTCATCCTCTCCACCTCCTTCCTCCTCTTCCTCTCCAAGCTCTAACTCCTTTCCTTTTCACCATCTTTTCACCCAGATAATGTCCTCCCTCCAAAAAATTTTTGCAGCCCCAACTTTGAAAGACAAAATATTTACATTCTTCACTGAAGCCTTCACAATCATCAATGGCCTATTTTCTTAACTTAACTTCATTCAACGCCCGCAGCATTAAATCAAAAATTAACGAATTTCTCTCCTTCTGCACAGATACCGAAGTCCACCTTGCTTTCCTACAAGAGACCAGATTAAATCCCCTTCAAAAACTTTTCACCCCTAATTTTAACTGTGTTCGTCTCGATATTGGCTCCTCTTCCAATGGTCTTGCCATACTAATCAATAAATCTATTAAATTCACCACTCTCCCAGTCCCCAAACTTAAATCAATAGACCTAATTGGCATTGAGATTCTAATTGATAACTCCCCTATTCACCTTTACTCCATATATGTCAAAAATGGAAAATTAAAAAATACAGACTTAGACTTTCTCTCCTCCTCTTCTACTCCAGCAATTTTTTTAGGGGACTGGAATAGCAAACATCCCACTTGGGGATCTTCTTCGGTTAACGGTAATGGTCAACGCCTCTTTTCCTATCTCCAATCCTCTAACCTGTTATTATTTTCTCCTTTCTCTCCTACCTTCAGCAATGGCAGGTCATCAAGCATTCTAGATTTCATCATAGCTCATAACTTTTCTTCCATTTCCTCTCCCATCGTTCATCATGTCCTCGACTCTGACCACTTTCCTATCTCCGTTTCTATTCCCGGTGTTCTCACCCCTTCTCCTACCCCACCCTCTCCTTCTATTAATTGGAACTCTTTCACTAAATTCATCAAAGCCAAACTTCCCTATTACCCACTCCTTGATGATCCTCCCTCTAAAGAGGACATTGATTTTCAAATTTCTCTTCTTAATGATCTCATTATCTCCGCCAAAACGGCAGCCACATCTTTTCATCCTCCCTCTCCTTCACCCCACTCTCCTCTTCCGGCTAACATTCGCCGATTAATAACTAAAAGAAACCGTCTTCGACGGCAATTCCACAAATATCACTTCCCAGAGGACAAAGCAGCTTTGGATAATATTCGTAAAATTATCAAACAAAAAATTACCATATTTCTTTCTTCTAAATGGAATTCATTTGCTACTTCTCTTAACTTCGAAGACAATTCTTTATGGAAAATTTCCAAGTCTCTTACCAAGTCTCATTCTTTCAACCAACCTGTACTGATTAATGACCAGCTTAACTTTGACCCCTCCTCCAAAGCCGACTTTGCGGCAACTTTTTTGGCATCATTAATGCAAAATGACTCCCCCCCTTCTGATCTTGATACCCCAGTTTATATTTCTTATAATTTTCTTTCTCATCTTCCACCTTCAGACCCTCCTCTTTCCACCTCTTCCGAGGAAATACTTGACATTATCAAAAAACTTAATATTCGTAAAGCTCCCGGCCCCGACCCCTTCTCTAATAAAATTCTCAAACTTCTCTCACCTCTCTCTGACTTTCAAAAAATTATTCTCAACCTCTTCAACTCTTGCCTTAAAATTTGTTATTTTCCCGATCCCTGGAAACTTGGCACTATTCATCTTCTTCCCAAGCCACAAAAGGATCCCACTTTAATCTCCAACTATCGCCCCATCACCCTTCTTTCCTCCTTGTCAAAAATCTTCGAATCTATTATTCATTTTAGGATCCAAAGTCACATAAAGCAGAATAACATCATAATTCCCGAACAAATGGGTTTTACTAATTTCGTCTCCACAACTCATCAAGTGTTACGATTGATAGAATTGATCACTCATGGCCACATATATCGAAAACAAGCCACACAAGTGGTCTTTTATGATATTCATAAGGCCTTCGATAAAGTGTGGCACGAGGGCCTTATTTATAAACTTCTTCGTCTTTCCTTCCCTTCCAACCTCTGTAAAATTATCCAAAGCTTTCTTCTTCACCGCTCTATCCAGGTCAGAGTCAACAATGCTTTTTCTTCCCCTCTTTCAATTTCCGCTGGCGTTCCCCAAGGGAGCATTATCAGCCCTATCCTCTTCAACCTTTTCATCAACGACTTACCTTCTGATCCTCATATTCATCGATTTTTATATGCTGATGACCTCGCCATTGCCTCCCAATCACCTTCTCCCGACCTTGCCGTTGACCGTATAAACAATTTTAACAATTCATTAGAATCTTGGTTAACTGAATGGCACCTTAAAATCAATCCTGATAAATGTGTTCACCTTTCTTTCTCTATCAATAAAAACAAAAATACAACCTCTTCTGTGGAGCTATTCAACGCTCCAATTAAAAAATCCACTTCAACCACCTTCTTAGGAGTAAAATTAAACGACCAGCTTTCTTGGACGGATCACATAAACCACAGTCTTGCCAGAGCACAATATGCTAAATTTAAACTTACCCCCCTCTTACGTCGCAATTGCCCTATCTCTGTAAATTCAAAACTTAGACTTATTAACTCTTTTATCCTCCCACATTTAACCTATGCTTCCACCCTCACCTTTAATACTTATAAATTCAATATTCGTAAAATCGAAACTTTTTACAATAAATGCATACGCTCAGTCACCACTACCAATAAATTAGTTCCTCTCAAAGAAATTAAAAATTATCATCAACTTACCACAGTAAGTAATCTCGTTGCGCGTATGGTCGAGCGATTTGAATTAAAATTAAATAACCTTGACAACCCATTGCTAAATAATATCTGGAATTACGAACCCAAATCATACAGAAATAAAAAGCGAATCAAGCAGCCCAAGCTCATCGTGAGCAAACTTCATTTCACTCCCTACAAACACATTAAAAAGAAGAAAAGGAAATAGGATTTTGACTGAATTGTTCTTTTTGCCATTCAACCTACCCTCCTTCCCCATCCCTAACTGTCATTATCACACGTCTCAGGAGAGAAATTATTCCCACAACCCGACCTAAAAAAATAACCTTACCTGCGTCTTTTTAGCCATTGATGTGAACTGAAAATCCCATTTACCTATCCCCTGCACCAGTGTTACCGCCTATAGAGCGTAGCCACGCATTATAGGCAATACTTGCAAAGTGTTAACGATCCCCGCATCTCGACATCCTTGAAAATGGCAGCAGGGACAGCTGCCGAAACGTTGGAGCAATCCAGTCATCTCACCCGGTTGGAAACCCACGAAACCTTCCTCAGCATAATTCACCGGGAAAGCATCCGATCTTTCTACCCCCAAAATCAACTGATTGAAAATCCCGGGAAAAAGCAAAATATTACATTCTCTCTTGCCAGATACCAAGTAAATGATAATCAGGAATCTGTGAACTATCTTCGTATTATCATAGATCAACGTCTTAACTGGGGAGACCATATAATACATCTAGGATCTAAATTAAGCAAAGCCACCTACCTCATAAGTAAGCTAGCTCTGGCTGTTTCAAAAAAGATACTGAAGGTTGCATACTTCTCAATCTTCCACTCTAGAATGACTTATGGGACCACTGTATGGGGAAACTCCCCACTTTGGAAAAATATCTTCATAATCCAAAAAAGAGTAATGAGAATTATGGCTAAAGTTCCTTGTAAAGAATCTTGCAAACCATTATTCCAGGAATGGGGAATATTAACGATGCCTTCAGCTTATATTTATGCTTGTGCAGTCTAAATCCACAATAATGTAGACAAATATGTCAAGCAAGAAGATCAGCATGATCATCTTACGAGAGGAAGAGGCAACTTGAGGACCCCATCTCACAGACTGAGTTTAACTGGGAGAAGTTTTGAGGTGATGGCACTAAAAATATATAACAAACTACCTGCTTCTATAAAAAGTAATGTTAAAGTTAAATTTTCGAAAGTGTTAAGAGAATTTCTAATAATTAAATCATATTATAAGATAAACGATTTTTTAAATGAAAAAATTTATGATTTGCCTATATATGTATTGATGTACTTTTTACTTTTTAATGATTGTTATATATATTGTAAATAATATGCTTTTGTCACTGGGGAAATTTAATTATGTATCATATGTTGGTGGAAGACTGACTTGACGTATCCTATATATACTTATGTCCTTGGATAAATAAAATTATTATTATTATTAAAAAAACAGAACCGTTGGTGAAGGATCTCACTATATCCAGGGATCGCACAATGAAGGAACGCGAATATTTTAAGAAAGTGAAGCGTGAGCTTCAAGATAGAACTGAAAATGGTGAGAGTGAACTTGTTATCAAACGTGTCAATGATGTCTCTAAGATTGTTGTTCGTTCCAATCCAAAAAACGATTAGTTATCAACGACTTTTCGGTTTATTATCAGAATGTACGAGGCCTAAATACCAAGCTTGACAAGTTGTAAATTATCCTTGTATGTGTATCCTTGTCAATATTTGACATTGTGATTCTTAGTGAAACTTGGTTAACTTCGGATATTCTATCCAGTGAACTCAATTGGCCTGGATATAAAATATACAGAAAAGATCATTGTAATTTAACTTCATGCAAAAAAAGAGGTGGTGGTGTCCTTATTGCTATTAGAGATGACCTGAAGTCATATGAATTGAAAATATCATCAAGCAATATTGAACATGTTTTTGTTACTATCAATAGTAAGACATCTTGTATCCTACTTGGTTCAGTGTACATTCCTCCTCATTTGCCTCCTGAAATTTATGAATTGCATTGTTATACCGTTGAAAATATCATATCTTCTGCTAATATTACAAACACCCTGATCATTGGTGATTACAATCTTCCTTCAATTTGCTGGTCTGAGCTTTTTTCCATGGATGATCAACTAGTACCTGCCATACTCCTGTCAGCACAAGAAAGAACTGTTATTGCTTGCTTTACATTTCTCTGTCTCTCTCAAGTTAACACTATAAAGAATTCTCATGGATCACTTTTGGATTTAGTCTTCTCTGATTCACATGAAGTCATTCACACACCACTTGTATTTCCTCAGATATCCTTTTGGATTGTGACCTTTATCACCCACCATTAAATGTTAACATGAAATCAGCCAAAGATGAAGATGTGGTTTGCATTAGTTTTCCTATTTACGATTATAAGAACTGCGATTATGAGTCTTTGGCTCATTATCTGGATAAAATTAATTGGCCTCAGTTACTATGTTACAGTGAATGTAACATTGCCTATGAAACTTTCTTAAGTATTTTACGTGAGGCAATTCAGCTTTTTACGCCAGTAACTTATGTCAAGAACGGTAGTTACCCTAAATGGTTTACTACCGAGTTGAAGGAATGTTTAAAGCTAAAAAAAATGTATCATCACTCCTACAAAACTTCTGGCAATCCTAGTGATTATTCTAACTTCTCCATACTTCATGCCAGAAGTAAGATTCTAACTCGGTCATGTTATAAAGATTATTTGAACTCTGTTCAAAATAATATTCTTGTAAACTCTAAGGAATTTTGGTCTTATATTAATAATTTGCGCAGCTCTAACAAAGGGCCTTCTGAAATGCATCACAATGGCTTCACTTTCAATATCAGAAAAGATATCTGCAGTTTATTTGCAGATTATTTCTCAAGAGTTTATACTAGCCATACCCCAGATGCTAAGACCCATTTTGATTTTAACTATTCTGTTGATATCAATAACATGAAAATTACTACCAATGAGATTATGTCTAAATTAAAATCTCTCGATGTTAATAAGAGTCCAGGTCCATACAACCTGTCTCCTTTACTGATTTGAAAATGCCATAATGCTATGTTTTTTCCATTATTTATTCTATTTAACAAATCCCATGAATATGGTGTTTTTCCTGACATTTTTAAGACTGCATATGTTATTCCCATCTACAAGAGTGGTGATAGATACAACGTTAGTAATTATAGACCGATAGTCATCCAACCAATACTGGCTAAAGTTCTTGAAAGTATTTTATTAGATAAATTGTCTCCTTCAGTTGGTAGAATTTTAATTGAAGAACAACATGGCTTTTCTTGTGGCAAGTCCACCACCACCAATCTTCTTGTGTTTTATAACTTTGTATTACAAGCCCTTGAGCAACATGGTCAGGTTGACACTGTTTACACTGACATTAGTAAAGCCTTTCATAAAGTCAACCACCAAATACTATTAGCCAAATTAGAAGCTCATTCCATTGTGCTTTCTAACTTGTTAAAAGATGTTGTGGTCCCTCTGAATGCAAAGCTGGTGTCCTTTGATATCACGAACTTATTCCCGAGTGTGCCAGTGGAAGATACAATCCACATTCTGGAAGATACTCTAATCAAGAACTCAGTGGATTCTCTTATTGTAAATGAACTTGTTTCTCTTACTCGTCTTTGCATTGATGGTAATTATTTTGTGTTTGATAATAGGTTCTATGTACAAAATGAGGGATTGGCGATCGGCTCCCCCCTTTCTCCTGTTCTAGCTGAATTGTTTTTAAACCATTTAGAATGTGATCTGTTTAATTCTAGTCATTCGCTTTTGAAATATGTGTTTAAATGGTTTAGATTTGTTGATGATATTTTCTGTATATGGACTGGAACTTTGAGACAGTTGAACCTTTTTCTTAACCTTTTAAACTCCCTTCGCCCTTCCCTCAAATTCACCCATGAGCAAGAAATCCATCATTCCCTCAATTTCCTTGATCTTTCAATAACCTTAACCCACAATACCTTAGACATTTCTATTTACCATAAGCCCACCTACACCGCTCGCCTTATACCTTCCTCTTCTAATCACCACCATTCACATAAGTTCGCAGCTTTCCACTCCCTTCTCCACAGGCTCCTTAATATCCCCCTCTCACCTTCTAATTTTGAAAAAGAACTTAACATAATCCTGTATTTAGCTAAAGAAAATGGTTTTTCGTCTGATTTAATCAACCGTTTAATGGATAGAAAATTAAGGAATATTGCCATAAATAAGATTTATACTTCTACTTTTGTCGAAACTCCAACCTATTGGCGTAAATTAAGCTTCCTAGGTCCGTTAAGCTATAAAATTGCTAAGCTTCTGCCTAAAGATCGTATACGACCGGCTTTCTATAGCAACTTGTGTTCTCAACATTTCTTGTGTAATGGCAAAGATTCAGTCGACCCTATGCTTAAGTCTGGCGTATACCAACTGTCATGTAACGACTGTAATTCTATATACGTTGGCCAGACTGGAAGGAACTTTAAATTAAGGGCAAAAGAACATGCTAAATGTTTTGAAATTGGTTCACATCAATCTCATTTTGTAAAGCACCTTTTGACCTCAAATCACTCTTCGAATTTTGTACCTAAAATACTACATTTAGCAGAGAAGGGTAATCAGCTAAATATTCTCGAAAAAATTGAAATTATTAACTTAAATAATAACCTGGAATTTAATCTAACAAATGAGTTTGTCTTTCCTTCCTCTTCCCCTTTACTGACTGCAGCTTTTCCATGCCCTTCTCCTAGTTCGAAGAATCTGCCTACCTAATCTTTTCTGCGAATTATATCCTTCACCCTGCCCTGTCCCTATTGTTTTTCCTCCAACCCCTGAACTGCTCTCGTTTCTATACATTGGTTCTGGCTGCCTCTTCACTTGAGGATGACGCTTACGCGTCGAAACATGTCGTGCATTTAAATAATTTGTATTCTGTGGTATCTTGCATAGTTGTTTTTTTAAATAAATTAGGAACTAGGTTCAATTTTGAAAGGTGGTTCCTTTTTATTTCTTCCATACCAACACTACTTCCCTATGTTACTCCTCCGTATCATCTTCAATAATATCCACTCCCTTAGTCATCCTGGCACCAACTCCACCATCAAACTCATCTCCTGTCAGTATGTCTGGCCATCTATGAATAAGGACTGTCACACATGGTCTCACAGCTACCTTGCCTGCCAGCCTTACAAGGTGTCTCATCACATCACAATGCTGCTAGAAGACTTTATTCTGCCAAACAAGCATATCAACCACATACAAATTGACATCATGGGACCTCTCCCACCAATAAAAAAAAGAATATTTTTCTTTCATCATTCTACATATTAGGTGGCAGTATTTGATTTGAAAATTCATGCACTTAATGTTTGGTGAGAGATTGCATATCTCTTACATTTGAAGAACATAGAATCTTTACGACCAAATGCAACAGAATCATCAGGGAGGTGATAAAAATGTAGTGGACTCATAAGTGACAAACCATGATTGTTAAATTAATATTTTTTCCTTTTGGTATATTTACTAACATTATTCAGTCTTTGCTTTAGGCTCATGAGTGACTGATGCACCTTGCGGCCACTCCTCTTCCCTTTCACTTGCCCAAAATAATTAACCCTTGCCAAGCGATGGCCCCTACAGTTGCTCATGCCAACCTCGAGGCAGAGAACGCCGCTCTTAAGAAAGCCGTTGCAGAGATGAAGAAGAAGTTCTCAGCTTTTAGGCAAGGACTGCAGCAGACTAAGGTCAAATCACCTAAGAACCTATCACTTCGATCGAGGAAAAATTTTCCTCATTCGAGGTCTCTTTCAACAAGAAATTCTCTTCCTCGTTGAACACAGTGATGCCTTCGAGGAACGGCTGGATGCCTTGGAGCAGTATTCCTGGAGGAACTGTCTACTAGTTCACAGCATCCCAGAAGAACAGCTGAAGGAAAATTGCATTGCCATTGCAATTGCCGTCTTTGGATACAAAATCAGCATCTCCATCAATGCAAATCGCATCGATCAGGCGCATTGTGTTGGTCCACCACGCAATCAACCTAATGACAAACCACAACCAATTATAGAGAAATTTCTGTCTTTTCAAGACAGGAATAAAATATGGTTGCAGAAAAAGTCCTTAAAGGGTTCAGGAATCCTTATCACAGAATCCTTCGCGAGGCAAGCAGTGTTGAATGCTGCAAAGGACTTGGTGGGCCTGCCAAATGCATGGATACATGATGGCATAAATTGTCCTCCTGCGTCCCGACGAGATAAAGGCATGCGCCATGATGCTAAAAGATACTGATGCCATTAAGATTAAGTTTACCCCCAGCAATGCACTCAGGAGCAGATGCCAAAATTAAGCAGTGCAAAGATATTAGATGATGAGTGCAAAGAAATTGGACAACATACTTGTGAAATCCAGAAACTTCATGTGAGGACCAAAAGACCGGCACAGGACCACCAGAAAAACCAGCAAGGAAGCCGTAAATAGACACTGATTTTATTTTGACCCAGTACCCAATGCATCAGCAGTTTATCTCCTTGAATCCATATAATTAGTGTTTAATATTTTCCTATTACTATAGTGCTGTGAAATATTGCGTATATTTTAATGTCCATAGTGGCTGAGTGCAATGTAGTGCTGTGACATCGTAAGTTAGGTTACAGTGGTATCCTGTGTGTTTTTCAGTATATAGTGCAGAATAGTGCGACAATTAGTTTAGTAACTCCATAGACTCGCTAAATTGTAAACTCACAAAACTAGAGAATTAATGAGTCATAAGAACTATTTCCCAACTAAAATACATGCTGATACAGTATGTCTCATTATTGCTCACATTCTTTTCCTCTTTTAATTCTATATTTCTGGGATTTTTCCTCCTTGTTATTGAAATGTTCTCTCTTCTTGACTTTCCATTATCCTAAAAGTGCATTTCCATTCTTTCCCTCCTGTTTTTCTTAAATGGATTCAAAGAACTCATTAATTTACAATCATCCATTCTCTTCTCTCTCTGTTCTCAAGAAGAGAGAACATTTTAATAATGAGGAGGAAAAATCCCAGAAATATAGAATTGAAAGAGGAAAAGAACGTGAGCAATAATGAGATATACCGTATCAGCATGTATTTTAGTTTCTCTGTCCATTCTCAACCCAGAGGCACCAGTATTCCATCCCTCATGCACACCTGAGGATGCATATCACACTCCTCACTCTGCGTTACACTCAATATTTCTTAGTATTACTTTTCCTCACAATAAGTATTCCATCATTTCTGAATCTGGCATACATGCAATTGCAGTTAGTGAAACATGGCTCAATCCAATGATTCAATCTTCAACTGTTAACATTCCCAGCTATTGTTTTATACTGTAATGATCGTGTTGGTAAAAGAGGAGGCGGGGTTGGTATCTTTGTTAAGAGCAATTTACGTTGTAAAAATCATCTCTAGCAGCAATCCTAACTATTGTAAGAGACCTGAATTTCTATTTTTAGGAGTAGTTATTGAGCATAAAAGAATCCTTCTAGGCGTTATCTATCAACCACCAAAGATTGGGCATTTATTGGATATTAATGAAGAATTATTGAATTATTTCCATGTTTTATTCTATTATTTTTTCTGATATTTAATATTTTCTCATAGTATATTCCTGAAACTTCCTCTTTTTTGATTTGATTTTATTATTATTTTTGTAATTTAGTTTGAATGTTTTATCTTATGTTTTTATCATATTTTTTATTTCCTCATTGTTTACTATTGCAATTTTTTCTTTTTTGATTTTATTTTAATATTGTTTTTGTAATTTCTTTATAGTACTGCTTTTGTAATTTCCAATTCATTTCCAGTTCATAATTCATCCAGTTTTCTATTATATCCTTTAGTATGTCAGATGGTTACATATCTTTTCAGTCAGTCTCCGGTCATCAAAGTGAAAGGACGTGCTTGCAGGAGCTTCGAGGGTAAAGGGGTAATTAGCAAGGAGCTCAACAGTCATACAAAATGGTTAAGGGAAGCATCGAGGCTGAGTTAAAGTGTGGTGGTTGCAACAGGAAACTTAAGAATGTCACTCAATGTCTTGGATGTGAAACATGATTTCATAGTAAGTGTGCAAATGGAGACCTGGAGGTCAGGATTGATTTGGGATCAGATTTGAGGGCTATTCTTTTTCTGAAGACCAATTCTTCATAAATTTATAAAAAATATTAAGTATGTAACAGTTTATTGTATACTTTCATTTGACAGCCTTATTTTGTTAAGGTAATTTTCTCAAACATATATTTCGTGGTCTATTTATTCTTAATTTTGTAATTTTTATTAAAGAATTATCCTTCTTTAATAAATTCATTTGTTAATATATCATACTATTCTGTAATTAATCACCATGACTCCGCTTATAAGGAGTAAGATAATACAAAAACTGAGGAGTTGGAGTCGGACAGTAAATAATAAGAGGAGTCCGAGGCTTATGCACCGACTCCACAGCCCTGAGGCAAACAATCAAAAGTTGACTCCGAAAAAGACATCCACAGCAATCAGAGTGATGGGCGATTCCATGATATGATATGCTGGCGATGAGTGCCGGAGAAATGGGGTGGATGTGGAATGCTTCCGTGGAATAAGGACGGAGGAAATGGAGTCTCAAATAGACAGGTTGGGTGATAACAGGGAGGAGGATATAGTTTTGTTTCATGTGGGAACAAATGATATAAAGAGAGTGAAAACAGACAACCATGTGACGGGACTAATCTGGGATTTAGCAACGGCTGCAAAGAAGAAGTTCAAGAAGGCGAAAATAATAATCAGTGGTGTAATAAAACGGAAGGACGTGTCAAGCAGGAGAATTGATTATATAAATGAGAGTCTGGACTGGGTATGTAAGAGCCAAGGTTTGCTGTTTGTGAACTCAAATGTATGGATAAGTGAGGAGGACATCAGCTAGGATGGGATTCACTTAAATAGGCGTGGGTCAGGGAAACTTGGAAGATTGCTGATGGATGTTTTAAATTCTGCTGGTTCAGGAAACTAGGAAATGAACAGGGACTGGATTGCAAGGTCTGTGGAAGAGAACGTAAGTAGGAAGAAGAATTCAACGGGGAAATAAAGGGGGAAGGGGAAATGAAGTGGAGATAGACAAGAGAAGAGACGATGGAGTATCAAGGGCAGACACAGCTTCCAGGGAAATAAGCGAGAGGGATGGTTTTCTTAGATTCTTGCAGGGAGAGATATGCATTAGTGACTATCCTTGCGATGGCACGAGTGGGGTACTGACGACACGAGTGGGGGAGTCCATGGAGACGAAAGTAACTTTTCGGGAAGGAGAATCCACTACGACGGGGGATGAAAAAGGAAAGGGCTTAAAAGTTCTTCAGGTAAACTGTAGCATCTTATATAAGGTAAGCAAGTTCACCAGTTTGATAGAGGCCTGCCAACCGAATATAGTTATTGGGACAGAGTCATGGTTAACAGACGAAAATACTTTCAAACGAGATTTTCCCTACAGACTTCACAGTGTATAGAAGAGATCAAGGCTCTAGAGGTGGAGGTATATTTGTTTGCGTGAGAGATAGTATAGATAGCTCATTAGGATGGGTTCTTGATGATTGCGAGGCTATCTGCGTAAAAATTGTTAGTCGTTTTCATAAAGTTTTAAATATAATACCTACAGCAAACCAAATGAGGATATGTACTTAATGGATAGGTTAAACAATTTACTCATTGAATATAGCCCATACCAAACCACCTTAATAGCAGGGGACCTTAACTTACCGATGGTTAGTTGAAAAGGGGTAACAGCAGGGGGTGGTAGGGCACAAACCGCAGTAGAAAAACTAATTAACTAAGGAGCTTTTGTTCAGGTCGTCGATTTTCCAACCAGGGGAGGTAGTGTTCTCAATGGCTTTCTTTTGAGACTGAACAATGTATTCTTGGAAGTAGAAAAAGTCCCAGGAATAAGTGACCATGAGGGAGTACTCATAGACATCGACCGGAATCCTCATAGCCCGAGATTGCAACAATGTAATATAGTGTGGCAGTATAGGAAGGGAGATGCGACCGGCTTCCAAAACCACATAAGGGAAAATTTTGCTCATGGGTAGAAATTAGTCATAATGTTGAAGAAATGTGGTGTTGCTTCAAAATAATACTGCAAGAAGGAATTAAAATTTTCATACCCTTTAAGAAACTCAAGAAAAATCCAGATCCAGATTACTATAAAAAAATATACATATTAAAATAAAAGGTTCAAAATGAGCATCAGAAAAAAGGGAAGGGAGAAAATTATCAAGCAAAATATAAAAAAATTAGTTCTGGAGTTAAATTAAAAAAAAAAGGAAATTAAAAATAATTTTCTAGAAAAAAATATTAGGAAGAAAAGGCTACAATGAATTATATAAATATATTAGGCGTAGGAGGGATGATAAGCAAAAAGTCAACAATTTGTGATGAATTAGGTAATAAAATTTTTGATAGTACAAATCAGGCAAACGTATTAAACAATTTGTTTGGTAGCATCTATCAAAATCACATGCCCATCGTAATTAATAAGGAAAATATCGCCACGAAATCCAACATAGCACATTCGCCTAAACTTTTACAGATTCTGGGCAGAGATATTCATAAGAGGGTTAAAAATTTAGGAAACAACAAATCTAGAGGGCCAGATGATATATCAACAGAGGCTCTAAAGTAAGGATTGATGGAAATCATTCCCTACTTAAAATTATTATTTAACGCATCCCTTAATAACCATTGCTTGCCAACAGACTGGAAGAAGGCAACAGTCATACCTCTTTATAAGAGAGGAGATAAAACAAATTATAAAAATTACAGGCTGGTAAGCTTAACTTCCGTTGTTTGCAAAATTATGGAGAAAATCATAGAGGAATACCTTACAAATTACTGGGAAGAAAACAATTGGCTTAGCGAGTGCCAGCACGGATTTCTTGAAGGATACTCATGCGAAACTCAATTACTGGGACTATATCAGGATATAGCCAACACGATAGATAGTAAGGATACCGTAGATGGTATTGTCATAGACTTCACTAAGGCATATGATACAATTCTGCATGAAACACTTACATTCAAACTAAGAAAATTAAATATTGATGAAAGGGTAATTATTTGGATAAAAAAATCTCCTTTCTGATAGAACTCAAAAGGTAAGGATGAATGGAGAATATTCTATGGAAGTTAATGTAGAGTCCCTAAACGAGAGTTCCGCAGGGACATGGGGGCCGACTTCGTAGACCTTCGGCCAACGCTCAACTCTTGCCATGTTTCTCTTAACCGGTCTGGGGTTCACTACACTGCTTTGGCTTCAAGACGGGTGGCTCGTAGGATATATGAGCACTGTAGGTATTTTTTAGTGTAAAGAGCAGGTCAGATAGTGGGTTTTTGGGAACGAAATATTCGTCAAAGCGGATTAGAAAAAAGATAGTAACAAGCAAAACAGATAATAAGCGAGCTTCACAGTCTAACCCACCTGAACCTGACAACGAAAATAAGATATCAATTGCAATAGTTAACTGTAGGATCGTTAAAAATAAAGTATCCGACTTAGAACATCTTCTTCGTAGTCAAAATACTGATATTTTTTTCGGCACTGAAAGCTGGTCAAAAGAGGATATAAGCGATACCGAAATATTCCCTAGAGATTTTAATATTTACCGCCAAGATTGTAATGATAAAACAGGGGGCGGGATCTTTATTGCGGTCAAATCTTCTCTTCAGAGTAAAGCGCAGACCACGAGTGATAGCGACATAGAAAGCGTCTGGTGTACGATATGCCAAACAAATAAGCCAAACATCAATGTATACACATTCTACCAGCCACCGAACTCCTCTCAACAAGTATTACAAAATCTAAACGAAGAAATCAATCACTACACTAGCAAGAATACTCAAAGTGTAACTATCATAGGGGGTGATTTTAACCTTCCAGATATAGACTGACAAAATCATAGCATAAAGAAAAGGGCCAAAAATATTGATTCATGCAAGACATTATTAAACTTACTTTAGAAAAACTTATTAACTCAAGTGGTAAAATTGCCTACTAGAGGTGAAAACATTCTCGATCTTTTGTTAATTTACATTCCAGAGAGATTAAAGAGTATCTCTATTTATGAAGGGCTTCGCGATCACAAGGGCATATACATAGACATCGATATGAAATTAAACAAATTTAAGAAACCTAAATGTAAGATTTATCTATACACCAAAGCGAATTTTGAGGGCTTTAAGGCATCGTTGATCACAGATTTTAATTATTTCAAGTCACGTGTAACTAATATACCCACCAAGAAACCTGGAAAATTTTCATCAAGTTAATGAATAAATACATAGACCTTTATATACCCTCGAAACACTCCAAAAACGATGGCGAACCTAGATGGTACAACAGCGAGGTTAGAAAGGCTCTTCGTAAACAGAGAGCACTACATGGTAAAGTAAAGGCTTTTGAGGGTAAAGATCAGCCTGATTTGAGTCCAGCAGTATCACTATTGTTAGATAAACACAAAAAAGTGAAATCCGACACCAAGAGAGTTATCCATAACGCCCTCCATAATTTCAAACAGAAATTTCTAGGGGAGAGCCTAGACGAGGACCCTAAGGCTTTCTGTTATGTTAGAGAGGTACAGGGAAAGACTCAAACAGTAAGCTCACTAAGGGACAGTGAAGGTAATTTAACTAGCCATTCGATGAAGAAGGCGAACATTCTAAACGACTTTTATCGAAGTGTATTCACGTCCTATAGTATGACAGACACCCTCCCTGAGATTAATACATCTGTGTCGATGCCGAGTATATCTTTCACCAAAGATGGGATCATTAAACTCTTACGTAAAATTAAGCCAAGTAAGACGCCGGGTCCCGAAGGTATTCCGACTAGAGTATTAAAGGAACTGGCAGAGAGCGTTGCCCATCACAAAATTATATTTTCCAGGTCAATAAACGAAGGTCATGTCCCAACAGATTGGAAATTGGCAAATGTCACACCTGTTTTTAAGACTGGATGAAAGGATGATCCAGTAAATTATAGACCCATCTCATTAACTTATAATATATATATGAGCGACCAAAGAGTGGACGTTTCTCCACCTACATTTGGGCGTGGATATGCCGTGATGGGCCAGGTGTGTGCAGGAGAATCAGCGGAAATATAAAAATATTTTTGCGTAATTATTCCTCTATATCATAGAAAATATTTCTCCATTTTTTCCTTTTTATCTGTCATTTGTCTTGACACTTGAAGTGCCGTAAAAAAAAACCCCCGAGCAGCAATAAAAGAAGTCCTTACAGAGGTGCATTGTGCAGCTTGGATCCAGTTTGCCGAGAAATACATTCACAAAGATGTAAGTTTTTGGAAGAGAGTAATTTTCACTGATGAGAAAACATTCTGTTCTACATCTTCTGGGCCTATTCAGGTGTATAGTCCCCCAAACACTCGTTTTGAAACCAAATATATATATGAGCGGCCAAAGAGGGGACGTTTCTCCACCCACGTTTGGGCGTGGATATGCCACGATGGGCCAGGCATGTGCTGGTGAATCAGCGGAAACATAAATGGAGAGCAGTAAGTGACGATTTTGAATAACGTGATGCTACCATCGGTAACGTCTATCCATGAGGACTTCATATATCAGCAGGTATGTTCACCATCAGCGAGAATGAATAAACCCGGCCTTAGAAAATATGTTGTAATGCTCATGCTGTCATTTCTTGGCTAATTGGTTGTTTTATTTAAACCAGGACAATTCAAGAGTACACACCTGTATGGCTTCAAGAATGCGGTTTGAAGGAAAGGGCATAAATCAGATAGAGTGGCCGGCCATAAGCCCTGACATAAACCCAATCGAAAATGGTTGGGCTGTTCTCGCAAAGGAAGTACAGAAGAGTGATGTTAGGCCGCAAAACCCAAACAAACTTTGGGAGTGCATAGAAAGCAAGTGGGAGGAAATCCCTAAGACATTCTGCGAAAAAGTAGTCGAATCAATGCCAAGAAAACTCTTGTCAATTTTAAACAACAAAGGAGGTTGGATTAATTACTAAATAAAATGATTTTATTGGAAAATGTCGTCTTCCGGGATACAACAGCGTCGTCAGATAATTAAAAAAAAAAGTGTCGCCAACACTACCGTTGGCAAAACCAAAAACTATCAGCGATAGCAGATCACGCGTGGTCGGAGCCAGGCCATGATATTGACTTAGAAAATACCAAGGTCATCTACAAAGAAACTAAATATTTTCCCAGAATTATACGGGAGTCGATAGAAATAGCAAAAACGCCTAACCTAAAGAGTTTAATGATCCCAAAGATGGGATCATTAAACTCTTACGTAAAATTAAGCGAAGTAAGACGCCGGGTCCCGAAGGTATTCCGGCTAGAGTATTAAAGTAACTGGCAGAGAGCGTTGCCCCGTATCACAAAATTATATTTTCCAGGTCAATAAACAAAGGTCCTGACAGATTGGAAATTGGCAAATGTCACACCTGTTTATAAGAGTGGATGAAAAGATGATCCAGGAAATTAAAGACCCATCTCATTAACTTTAATATCAGGAAAAGTTATGGAACATATCGTTGTCAGCTCGCTCATGAGATTTTTAGATAGAAACTGTTTCCTCAGTAAGAACCAGCACGGTTTCAGAAAGTCAAGATCATGCAAAACACAACTCGCGCTATTCATTCACGACATCTTAAAGTCTGCTGAGAGTAGAAAGCAAGTAGACGCAATTTTCCTCGATTTTAAGAAGGCTTTCAACAGAGTCCCCCACTATAAGTTAATTTACAAATTAAAATTAGTGGGAATTAATAAAGAAGTAATTAACTGGGTTAAGGACTTTCTTTACGAACGGGAACAACAAGTAGTGCTTGATGGCGTTATTTCGAACAGAGTTAAAGTTACCTCAGATGTACCTCATGGAAGCGTAATTGGACCTCTTCTATTCCTAATATACATTAATGACTAGAGTGAATAGATAGATAACAATGTTAGGATATTCGTGGATGACTTGGTCGTATATAGAGAAATATCTAACGATGACGACCATATTTCTTTATCTAATGATTTAGTAACAATACAAAAGTGGTTACTGAATGAAACTTCCATAAAAACCAGACGCGAATTTGTCAGATATAACACCAAATCCCACTCTCATTGCCAGTCGGCTCCTGCAATTTGTGATTAGTGCAAGTGTGACCTAGTGAAGAACTGACACGTGGCATTTAACACCCAGGAAAAGATACCAAGCTGTGAGATTGCTTATGGCAGAGTTATCAGTGAGAAAGATTGTGCGGGAGTTAAATGTCTCCCACATTACAAATTAAAATTTGAAGAAGAAATGGGAGGAAGAGGAGAATGTAAATAGAAAGATTGGTACTGGAAGACCTAAGGCCACGACTTGAGACGAGGACCGGCGTATCATGGAGTACGTCCGGGAGCATCCTTTCTCAAATGTGAAGAGATGAGCATTGCAGTTGTCATAGATGCGAATCTGCAAACAATTTGCCTGCATTTACAATTAGCAGGGCTAGAAGCCAGACGGGCAGCAGTCAAAGAAATTCTGACGGATATAACGTCTCAATTTCACAAGACATTAAATAAATGAGGATGTGGCATTCTGGAGGAGAGTTGTCTTCATCAACAAAAAGACATTTTCCTCTTCATTCAATGGACCAGTGACCATTTACAGGCCAAAGAGTACAAGATTTCATCCCCAGTATGTTATGCAGAGAGGAAGAAGTGGCTGATTTTCCATCCATACTTATGGATGGATCTTTGGAGAGGGTCTTGGAGCGTTGTGGAGAATTTGGATGGAAGCCAGTATGTGAATATACTGGAGAACACATTGCTCCCCTTGGCAAACATTCTTTCCTGAAGGTTTCTTGTTTTCGCAGGTGAAAATATTTTTGCGTAATTATTCCTCTATATCATAGAAAATATTTCTCCATTTTTTCCTTTTTATCTGTCATTTGTCTTGACACTTGAAGTGCCGTAAAAAAAACCCCCAAGCAGCAATAAAAGAAGTCCTTACAGAGGCGCATTGTGCAGCTTGGATCCAGTTTGCCGAGAAATACATTCACAAAGATGTAAGTTTTTGGAAGAGAGTAATTTTCACTGATGAGAAAACATTCTGTTCTACATCTTCTGGGCCTATTCAGGTGTATAGTCCCCCAAACACTCGTTTTGAAACCAAATATATATATGAGCGGCCAAAGAGGGGACGTTTCTCCACCCACGTTTGGGCGTGGATATGCCACGATGGGCCAGGCATGTGCTGGTGAATCAGCGGAAACATAAATGGAGAGCAGTAAGTGACGATTTTGAATAACGTGATGCTACCATCGGTAACGTCTATCCATGAGGACTTCATATATCAGCAGGTATGTTCACCATCAGCGAGAATGTATAAACCCGGCCTTAGAAAATATGTTGTAATGCTCATGCTGTCATTTCTTGGCTAATTGGTTGTTTTATTTAAACCAGGACAATTCAAGAGTACACACCTGTATGGCTTCAAGAATGCGGTTTGAAGGAAAGGGCATAAATCAGATAGAGTGGCCGGCCATAAGCCCTGACATAAACCCAATCGAAAATGGTTGGGCTGTTCTCGCAAAGGAAGTACAGAAGAGTGATGTTAGGCCGCAAAACCCAAACAAACTTTGGGAGTGCATAGAAAGCAAGTGGGAGGAAATCCCTAAGACATTCTGTGAAAAAGTAGTCGAATCAATGCCAAGAAAACTCTTGTCAATTTTAAACAACAAAGGAGGATGGATAAATTACTAAATAAAATTGTCTTATATATAATGGGATATTTAATTTTAATTAGGAGAAGGCGTGAATATTCATTCTTTATGCATCATTGCATGTTTTTTGCTTTGTCAGAGGTTCTATACCAATATATTTTGAGTATATTGCCATTTTTGTGCAATAGCTTTACTATAAATTTTTTTTCGAAAACGGCTTCTCCGAAACTTTTTTCGTGTTTTAGTACTTGTCTTTTATCATTATTCCTACCTTATACGATCTGTTCTTTCGCATTGATTTCAAAATCGCTATAAATTGTAATATCTTTTTTAAATAATCAATTTGTTTTATTCATTTTTATATTATTTATGGGCTCATTTCATTTGAATCGTTTTAGTTATACAAAAAAGTTCTTTCCTCATAGCGCTCCTGACTGCGTATTACTAGAGTTGAGTTGCTGTTTTCATAACAATTTTCCTGAATTATTTATTATAATATTGAATTTTTTACCACTATTTTGTTTATTTAATTTTTTTCCAACATGGTCTGATGATAAAATTTTTTTCGCTCTTCAAAATCCATCAAGAAACCTGGAATATCTTGGTTTTATCTTCTATCTTCGCCACATTATGTCGAAATTTACTCTCTTTGGAAGTGTTACGGAGTCTCCATTCGAATATTATGTTTTTTTTCATAATTTGTATAGTAGTTTTTTTATTTTTTGTTACGTTATACTAAGTACACGAAACATGCTATGAAACGAGTTTGAACCTTACGAATTTGGCTTATTGTCTAAATAATAGCTTCTACTGTTCCTAAAAGTCTCTTGCTTTAGAGTAAACTCCAAAACCATCTTTTCGAATGCCAAATCAGTTTTTCCCAGCACTTTGAGTCGAAGAAAAGACTTTGACCTGACCACCCTTACTGCGCGGTCTTTTTCTGGGATCCCTTGCACCCTTCACTCACACCCTCACTCTTTTGTGCGGACGGGTGTCTTCCGAGTAGGTGTGATCTGGCCCACGTACTTCTGCCCTAAAACAGCCGGTAATCCCTTTCACTGCCTCCCTTTTCGGCGCCCTTAGTTCCTTGGCTTACCATTGTCCTTCGTTATGGAGAGTGGTTGCTTCTCCTCAAACAACAATTTTTCGGGATACTTCTACCAGCTGGATGTTAGAATTGTACCGTTACTATTGTGGGAACAAACCGCCTACACACCCGCAATAAATTCCTCCACACGTGCACGGGATATACACATAGCCAAGTGTTTTTGTGTGTGTCTCGAGCATTTTTGTTTTTTGAGCCAGTTTCTATCAAGCAGTGGTAGTGAGCAGCCGCAAAGTTACCCGTGGAAAGTTATTCGTAGTTTTTTGTGATATTGGTCACAATCATGCCGAAAAAACGATTAGACGAGACAGACATAGCGGAAATGTTATCTCTAAGTAGTGAAAGTGAAGATAGTGACGAAAGTGAGGAGGAGCTGTTGGTGTCCACCGAAGGCATTGCTGGCCCTAGTAGAGTTGATCCAGCTGTCAGAAGGAAGGCGGTGGAGCTGGTTGAGTCATCTAGCAGCGGCTCGGAGGAGGAGAGCAGCGAGGAAGAGATTTTGCGGCATGAAATGGCTGTTTCCGATTGGAGTGAGAGCGGTGGACCTCGGCCGCGTTTTCAGGGAAAGTACACATGTGGCTTGAGTCATGAACTTTTGAGTAAGCGGATGCCAATTGATATTTTTGAGCACTTTTTTGATAGCAATATTTGTGCCGTAATTGCAAACCAAACAAATTTGTACGCTACTCAGCAAATAGAAGCAAAAAGCAGGAGTCGAAAGATGAAAAGGAGAAGTCGAGAAATGGACTGGACTGAAACCGACAGTGAGGAGATAAAATTATTTTTTGGAATCCTCCTTTTACAGGGAATCATTCAAAAGCCAAAATTAGGACATTATTTTTCTCGTAAGAAACTATTAGCTACTCCTATTTTTTATGAAATGATGACCGAAAAGCGATTTTTTTTGCTGCTCAAGTTTTTACACTTTGCTAACAATGAGGAATATGATGCTGAGAGTCAAGTGGCCCCAAAGATATATAAAATAAAACCCATCATGGACCATTTGGTTAAAAAATTTCGGGAAAGTTACACCCCTGATAGGCTACTTTCTGTAGATGAAAGCCTTTTGCTTTGGAAAGGCCGCCTTGGGTGGAAGGTATACATACCTAAAAAGCGCTCTAGATTTGGGATGCAGTCGTTTAAATTGTGCGACTCAAAATCGGGGTATGTGTGGAACATGCTTATGTACACAGGGAGGGACACTCAACTTATAGAAGAAATTGATGGCGTAGACGTGTCAGGCTTCACAAGGCCTTCGAGATTGGTCCTCACTCTTGCTCAGGACTTGCTGAAGCAAGGCTACACAATTGGCATAAATAACTATTTTAGTAGTCCCGAATTATTTGACTTTTTAGCCAAATATGAGACCGATGCCGTCGGAACTGTGCGAAGGAATAGGAAAAATCTCCCGCAAAATGTGATGCAAAAAAAGTTGAAAAAAGGGGACGTAGTTGCAGCCTATCGAGGAAAACTAATGGCGATGAAATGGCGGGATAAAAGGGATGTGTGCATATTGAGTACCATACATGATGACTCAATGGTAGAAGTTCCAAGTAGAAGTGAAGGAAATAAAAAGAAACCCCAAGCGTGCGTTGATTACAACGATGTAATGGGAGGTGTTGATTTGTCTGACCAATGCATCGTGACGTACAGCGCCGCAAGAAAAAGGATGAAAAAATATTACCAAAAAATATTTCGGCACATGTTAGACGTGACAGTGTTCAATGCCTTTATTGTGCAAAAAAAGCAAGGTGGAGTCTTGACTCAGCTTGAGTTTCGCATGAACCTAATAGAAAATATTTTCTTGAAATACGGAAAATCCACGGCGGATAAGGAGGAGAGACTAAAAGAAAGAAAGTCAGGCTCACAATCACCAGGGAGACTCATTGGTAGGCATTTTCCTGAACATAACCCGCCAACACAAAAAAGGAAGCATGGGGTGAAAAGGTGTGTCGTGTGCCTGGCAAAAGGACAGAGAAGGGAGACGATCTTTCTGTGTGCTGTGTGCGATGCCCCCCTCTGTGCAGCTCCATGCTTCCAAACGTACCACACAAAATTGAACTATTGACAAAAAGTGATTTTTTTTATTTTTTAAACGAATATTTGTTTCAGTTCTTTCCACACTACTTTTTTCAAAATCAATGTATCATATATATATTTTCTCTAATATCTGACGTAATCTGAAAGGGAAATCTAAGGAAAGTGAAGTGTAATAAGTTAAAGTGTCCAATTCAAATTTTATTTTGAAGAGAAAATCTGATAAATTTAAATTTGTTTATTTTATTCTTTAACAATTATTTGTTGATTTACATCAATAAGCTATTTTAAATGAATATGTTCAATCTTTATCGCACAACTACCACTTTGTGACTAATAGTGTAACCCACAAAGATAAAGATCGGAATTTTTTTACATTATAATGAAAAAAATTATGCCATTTATTTGCAGTTGTTCACTTTGTATATTTCAATTATTATTTTGTTAACAAATTAAAAAAATATGTTGCACAATAATTTGATAAGTATAAATATATAAAAAACTAAGTTTCTATCATCAAAATGATAGAACAGAGAAAATATTTTTTTTTACTAGAACTTGTGTAAATTGCCAATTGTTTATACAATGTAATTTTTTATTATTTTTTAGTGTTTGATTGACTATAATAAACAAGCTATGAAAATTTTCACCAACCAGAATTTCATTTCATATGTAAAATTAGAAGATCTTATGAAGAAAAAATTAGGTAAAAGGAAGTTTTTGGCAAAAAGGTATTAAAAATGTTGAAAAAAATTTTTTTACAACAATTAAAAAAAAAATCATGATTTACGCTCCTGGCGGTACATGAAAACATGTGATCACTTTTTTATCCCGTGAAAATCGGTGGATTTGCTCCCCACCAGGTGAAAGATAAGGAAATTTCTGCCCCCAACCAAGGGGTTAAGATTACGAAGCGAGAAAGAAACAGTTTGTACGTTTCAAAAACGTTTCTTAATATGTAGAGGCAAAGTCAAAAATTACATTCCTTTACCACATGGATGCAATCCAAGATTCTACCAGATGGAATCATTTTCTTGAAGTTTCAAAGACCTGGCTATAACATTGGATTTTTCCATTCATTCCGTGAAAAACGATAAGTTCAAGCTATACATTTATCTTGCGACAAGATACAGCTATTTTTTCTACAATTACCGGTCGGAACGCGCAATTCATCCCCCTCTGCAGCAACAATACGTGGGGCGGAGATATAACGAATAAGTAAAACAATCCGATGAAAAAGATATACAGATCACAATAAATTCTGGATCATAAGAAATGAAACTTCCATAAAAACCAGATGCGAATTTGTCAGATATAACACCAAATCCCACTCTCATTGCCAGTCGGCTCCTGCAATTTGTGATTAGTGCAAGTGTGACCTTGTGAAGAACTGACATGTGGCATTTAACACCCAGGAAAAGATACCAAGCTGTGAGATTGCTTATGGCAGAGTTATCAGCGAGAAAGATTGTGTGGGAGTTAAATGTCTCCCGCATTACAAATTAAAACTTGAAGAAGAAATGGGAGGAAGAGGAGAATGTAAATAGAAAGATTGGTACTGGAAGACCTAAGGCCACGACTTGAGACGAGGACCGGCGTATCATGGAGTACGTCCGGGAGCATCCTTTCTCAAATGTGAAGAGATGAGAATTGCAGTTGTCATAGATGCGAATCTGCAAACAATTTGCCTGCAGCTACAATTAGCAGGGCTAGAAGCCAGACGGGCAGCAGTCAAAGAAATTCTGACGGATATAACGTCTCAATTTCACAAGACATTAAATAAATGAGGATGTGGCATTCTGGAGGAGAGTTGTCTTCATCAACAAAAAGACATTTTCCTCTTCATTCAATGGACCAGTGACCATTTACAGGCCAAAGAGTACAAGATTTCATCCCCAGTATGTTATGCAGAGGGGAAGAAGTGGCTGATTTTCCATCCATACTTATGGATGGATCTTTGGAGAGGGTCTTGGAGCGTTGTGGAGAATTTGGATGGAAGCCAGTACGTGAATATACTGGAGAACATATTGCTCCCCTTGGCAAACATATTCTTTCCTGAAGGTTTCTTGTTTTCCCAGGTGAGAATATTTTTGTGTAATTATTCCTCTATGTCATAGAAAATATTTCTCCATTTCTTCCATTTATCTGTCTTTGCAAATTTAAAACTGAAATGTTTCAAAATCTTATTATCTCACAAGTATATTATGTATTTATTTCCCAAATAATTCAGTTATTTTTGTGTACATTATTCAAACCATAAATAGGATAACTCATGCATTCATACCTGTAAGCAAGCAAAGAGTGGTTCTCTGAGAACAACGTCCATCAGCTGGAATTGCCTGCAAGAAGCCCAGATCTAAATCCCATAGAAAATATCTGGGGCTGTATAGTACGCGATGTTCGCAGAATTAATCCATTAAATAGAAACGGACTGTGGGATGCAGTTGAGGAAGCATGGGATAATATTGGAGCATCTTTGTGCCAGAGAATAGTGGATTCTATGCCAGAACGTTTGCAGATGGTCATAAGAAATGATGGAGTATGGATTAATTATTAAGGTATTAGTGATATTTTAGTGCTTCAATCATGCAAGTTCCTTAACGGTGATCTAACATATGAGGAATAGCATATTAATTTTTTTTGTTGTTGTGCATGGGGATCACAGACATATCAGACATGCAAAAATTTCCGAACATGTGACATTTCTTTTTTAAGGGAGACTTAAAGAAGCGGGGTATTAAATGTATTAGAAATGCGTTTTTCCAAGGCATTTAAGGAATTTAAAAGGTTAGTATGTGAGTTATAATTAACTTAAAAGTTTTAGTGTTGATTGGCTGCCTTGAACTTATCCTAAATGTTGGTTCTATTATTTCAATTACTGAAGATTTATAGGAAGGACAAAACTGCTTTCAATGATTGCTACTGTCTATTGAGATGTATTATGTTTAGATGATATTACTGACTAGATGTAATGATTGGAATAGATAAGAAATCAATTAACAATTTTCTGATTTTAAAAGCAAGCTTAAATGAAAATGTGTTTTTTGGCATAACTTAATTCATTACTTGTTAAAACCTTTGTTTTGATTATTAATCTTGAGCCTGTGGTGGACTACGCCACTCTTCTGTTAAGTGCACCCGTCGGCAGTCATTTGTTACGGTGTGAAACACAACCATTTTTTCCACCAAGACACTTCACTTCGTTCCCGGACATGGTCGTGTCTGGCCGTTGTACATTTTGGCTGACGCCTATGTGGGCTTATTTTGTATTGATTGTTTTATCATTATTAAACATAGTTAAACCACGTGTGACAGTTTTATTGAAGCCTTTCAACCTCACTTCAAATTGGTGACCCCGACGTGATATCGTGAAAGTGCGAACACGTGTTTTTAGTGAGCACATGCTGCAAAGTGCAGTTAGATAAACATGTGGTTGAAAACGTGATGGTGGAATCGCCATTGCTCTGTGAATACCTTTCTGTGAATATTTTCATTATACCGTTTCGATCCACGCGAGTTTTTTTTACGTTCGCGATTTTTAACATGGCGACCTCACAGAGCGCGAACGTAGGTTTATTATCGGTGCGCGTTCCTCCATTCATCGCTGAAGAACCAACGTTCTGGTTCGCACTCTTAGAAGGCCAATTTTCTATAGTTAACATTACAGAAGACTCGTCAAAATTTTGGGCTACTGCTGCCTTACTAAACTCTCGAGCGTCCTTAGAGGCTAAAGATATTATAAGTGATCCTCTGTCCGAGAACAAATACAGTACCCTAAAGGACGAGCTAATTCGTCATTTTTCTGTCTCGAAAGACAAAAAAATTAAACAGTTGCTTGAGAATGAGGAGATAGGTGATCGAAAACCAATGCAGTTCCTCCGTCATTTGCGAGATTTGGCGGAGACATCGGTAACGGACGATTTTCTGCGCTCCATGTGACTAGCAAGGCTACCACCCACAATGCGCCCCATTGCCAACTGCAGACTTCAGTTGGCTAATTACAAGTTTTTAATATGCTCCCTTTCCTCCTCCTTTACTTTCTTTGTCACCTGTTTCCAGCTCCCTTTAATTTCATCTTATCCCTCTCTTTGTATATAATATCAGTTTCTTTTTTTCCTTTCAATTTCTTTAATTTATTTATGTTCAATATAACACAACTTAGTGGGAATGTATCCTGAATGTGTTCAATAAATTATTATTATAATTATTAGTAGGTTTCACTGTTTTTGCATTTGGGAGTATTTTTCTGCAAAATAAATTAGTTGAAACACAGTTGTGCTCTTAATTGTTATTATTATTTAACTCCTTCGTATGTTGCAGAGTTTTGCAGTCTTGTGTAATAGTGCTCGAGGGTGACCTGGATATGACTGCACGGTGGGTGGGTGGCACCAGGTCACAAGTTGACTTATAGTGCACAGAGGTACCATTGGTTAGCCAGGAAGAGGGGATAGGCTCCATCAAGTCAGTTTTTCGGGTAGTAGCCTCCTAGACAGGAGTTGGTGGTTCGGACAAGCCCAGTGCCACAGTACCGCAAGAGGGGGCTACAATATTGAATGTCCCCCAGGGTGGAGACAAGGGCAAAGACACTAAAGGAGCAGGCATGTCGCCCAAATTGCGAGGAGTGGAGGGAGCAGGGGCAATAAAGGAGGTAGCTCAAGTGGGTACGGTGATACAAAAATCCAGGGTTACAGTCCAGGAGGTGACAGAACATTTGGACTTCAGGAAGGCAGCCCAAATAGAAGTCAAGTGCACCAGGCAAGATTGGACTTGGGACTGGGCTTTGTATTTGAAGGAGGAAGAGAATACATATATGTCATGGAGAAGAGTGAGCTGTCAAAGGAGCGAGCCGTGGTGAAGACAGGAAATGACATGAACAGGCAGATGGACTTTGTGTCAAGCTGATTGGAATCGGCATTGGCAGCAGCGCCACATACTTGTTTGGTCGGCGGGTTGAGGAAGTGAAGAAATGGATTTGGATTTGCCTACTTCAGTGCAGGATATGAGAGCACACTGGAGACGTCTCTCCCAAGACCACTGTCTGGCACCCTCTTTTGTAAACACCTCCTAGTAGGGTGTTTTGTACCTGCTTGCCCCTCCAGACATTCGAGCGCCTCTCTTCCATACTATGCCTCCCAACAAGATTCAAAGTTAGGCAGACTGATGTTCAAAAGACTTTTTGAAATCCCTTGATGCCAAAATGGGATCAGCCAACAAACTACCGTATTTTTTGGTAGATAACGCGCACCTATTGTATAACGCGCACTGCGCGCACTTCCAACTTCTTTGGCATTCTCTTTTATGTATAGATAACGCGCATGGCGCGAACTATACCCGAATTTGAAGCAGCACAGTTAAGTAACATGAGTATGATGAGCGGAAATGATAAGGCATTAAAACTAAGTGGCTATAGAAAGTGGTTGGAAGAAGTAGCAGGAGCGGTGATTGTCATGTGGCACCCCATGCACCAGGGTAATCAACCATTGAAGGAGGATCAGAGAAAAAGGATTATTAGAGAAAATCTAACCATCAGCTCAAGCCCTTTGCTGCCACACCTTTCACTTTACTTACTTCAACGGTTCTGCAGCTCCATGGGATGCCTCACGAGAACCACCACTCCTCCTGCTTCCTCCAACTCTTCCCCACGTCCATCTATTTTGCGATTGTTTATCATATCCACTCCCCCTCCTACAACAAGCCAATAGCATGTCATCCCTTGACTATATAAGTTACCTTCATGCCATGAATCGGAACACAAAGTTTACCGAGTTGCTGGATAACATTTGCTCTGTTCCTTTGTACAATTCCCAGTTGATTATTACAGATACAGAATAAGTTTTCGTGATTATTAGCACTGGAGGATAATTCGAGTGGTTTACATCATTCTCTCATTGCGGATTGGTTGAAAGGTAAGTCATGTTTTTTTTGTAATGATGTTGCATCATCTATATTTTGTTATTGTATGTACCTACCAGTACCTACATACCTATCAAAAGTAACTCATGATTTTCGTTTCTTTTTAAAAATTAGAAATGGAATTGCCCATGGCAGCAGGAAGCGTTTCCCGGAGGAAATCTTATACAGCTCAATTCAAACTGGAAGTTGTAGAAGCTGCGAAGGAGAAAGGGAATCGTGAAGCTGCTCGACAGTTTGATGTTGGCGAGAGTAGTGTGCGGGAATGGCGAAAGACCGAAGCAGTTTTAAAATGTTTAAATAAGAGGAAACGGGCTATGCGGTTCAGAAAATGCTTGTGGCCAACCGTTGAAAAAAAACTGTATGATTGGGTAGTGAAGGAAAGAGAGAAAGGTATGAGAATATCGACAGTTCGTGTTTTGCAAGAGTCTAAGAGGATCGCTCAGGAAGATAATTTTGAGGATTTTAAAGCTTACCCATCTTGGGTGTTTGGATTTATGAGAAGGAACAATTTAAGTGTTCGCTCATCAACAAGTGTTGGACAAAAATTACCTTCCGACTGGGAAGCTAAAGTAGCAAAATTTCGTTTATACCTTGAGGAAAACTTGTGTGGTGTTGACTTTCAGCACTTCGGGAACATGGATGAGGTTCCCGTAAGTTTCGACATGCCTGCCTCTAGGACCGTGAATTTAAAGGGAGCGAAAGAGGTGTCAGTAACCACGACAGGTCATGAACGGTCGAACTTCACTGTAGTTCTCTGCGTCACAGCATGTGGTTCCAAGTTACCACCAATGGTGATTTTTAAAAGAAAGACCATTCCTAAGGGTTGTGAATCAAAAGATGTAATCGTAACTGCCAATCAAAAAGGTTGGATGAATTCCGAGGTGATGAAGTTTTGGTTAGATAATGTGTGGCGGAAAAGGAAAATGGCATTTTTCAACCCGAAATCTGTGTTACTTTTGGATTCTTGCAGGGCTCATATAACGCCAGAAATTAAATCCATTGTGAGCAAATATTCTCGAATGGCCGTCATACCAGGTGGGTTAACAAAAAAACTACAGCCTCTTGACATTGCAGTTAACAAACCTTTTAAGGGTAACTTGCGCGCTAAGTGGGAAAATTGGATGATGGCCAGCATCCATGAATACAACAAAACAGGGCATATGAAGAGACCGTCTTATAAGGATATTGTGACGTGGATTGCTGAAAGTTGGGCAGCTGTGAGGGAGAGTTGCGTAAAAAATGGTTTCATTAAGGCGAGAGGAGATGAAATATATAATGAAAATGAGAATGTTGATGACGATACATTATCTGAAATCAATTCAGAAGAAGTGCCCAAAGAAATATTAAACGTAATAGATTCTTTCAATGTTGAGTCAGACGAAGAATTTGTTGGATTTGAATAATAAATAATGATTGTACATGTATATGTTTAATAAATGATGTGTTAAAAAACCACTATAGTTTTATTATTAAATTTGATTTATTTCGTATCGCTTTCTAATGTATAACGCGCAGGTTCTTATTTTATGAAATTTTAACTTTTTTGTATAGATAACGCGCGCGTTATCTACCGAAAAATACAGTAGTTATCATTTTTATTGAACAATGGGCTGAAAATTATCCTGATATGCATTTCTTGAGACACATAAGAGTGAAATTCTTTCCAGCTAACTGCATAACTGTTTTACAACCATTGGATTTGGGTGTTATCAAAGTTTTCAAACAATTTCATAAAGTGCATTGGTTAGAAAGGCAATTGTCACAAATTGTGGGTAACAACAAGCCAAAATAAATTTGTTACAGGCCATCCATTTTGTTGCAATCGCATGGAAGTGTGAATATTGCAACCATCAAAAATTGTTTTGCCAAAGCGGGGTTCCTGAATACCAATGTAACAATGTGATTTACAAACTTTAGTGGATGAGAACAAATGGCAAACATTGAATTCAGGAATATCTTTCAATAATTTTGTTGAGTGTGATGATGAACTGCAGACCAGTGGCATTGTTCCAATAGGTGAATTGTATGGTGCATCAAATGAAACAGACTTACTGCAGTGAGAATGAGGATGTGCCGGCAGTGGCTACCTTTTGGAGGCTGTGGTTGGACTAGAGAAAATGAGATCATACTTTTCATCCGTTGAGAACAATCAATCTACTTTATTGATGGTTTCAAAACTTGAAAATGAGATGCTGCTCAGTTACAGCAGAAAAATAAGCAGAGTAAAATCTCAATTTTTTTGGAAAAGTAACTGTTCAGAAATATAATTAGTTTCTCCTGAAAATATTAAAATTAATGTCACGTGAGTTTGACATGAGGGTCTCTCTGCTGAATTTACCACTCCCTGTTGTAGATAGGATTCTGTATTTCTAGTAAAATAAATTCAACATAAACTTCAACTGATTCTTTAATGCTACCACAACACCTGCAAGATATGATTTAAATCCTGCACTTTCACCAACCCTTTCTCTCCTATTATCAAAGCTTCCATCCCACAGTGAGAAATGCCAGCAAATAGGGCACAGTAAGATAATTCGCTATTTATCAACAAACTGTGTGAAATGTGGAGGTCCACACCCGTACACCGAATGTAAGAAGGGAAGAAAGAAGAGCCCCAAACATATCTACAAAATACACCTCACAAACTGCATAGGGTGTTGTTTTCACTGACATGAAGTAATCTCTCCTCAACCAAATCAGACCTAACCAAGCAATCAGCCCACAATATCAAGAGAGATGAAAATTTTTAAATATTTAACGTTGAATAAAATTCTTGTTGCTGTTTTGATCTTTGGAAATGTTAAGCCTATTTAACATTGGGAATATCAGCCATAAATTAGATAAGTAATTTAAATTCAAGTATGCATCATTCAGTGTAATCACAATTGATAAATACCTAGAGCAACCCCAAAGGGTAGATGATGAAGGAGACCATCCAGGAGAAACTGTTCTTCATATCCATCTTTAAGCCATGTAATATATGCTTACATGAGGAAGCATTATCTTTTATATACTCCACAAACTTTGCTTTCAGTACTCAATAGTGTCTCATTAAGAGCTGGAATCAACCCAAGAGTTAAAGCATCTCTCTTTCCATAGCATACATATGCAGTCAATAACTCTTTTCTTTGGCAAGAATCCATAAATAGATTTCTACTGACCTAAATATTGAAGTCCTTGATGCCATTCAAAGCATGGGTTTAAAGATTGCTGCCATTCTCAGATAATAGTGACAACATCTTGGCTCTCAGAATTATGAGATTCAGAGAGGCTCTTAAGAGTTGGATGTAATAAATGTCAATAACATGACTATGAAAAAATTTAAGGCCATTCAATTAAGCAACCTTATGGTGAAGATTTAACGATAATAAAAGCAAAAGCAAACGAGTCACCCACATCAAGAAGAAAATGGGCAGTCTGCTACAAAATAACTAATAATGAAAAAGTTTTTAGGTAAGGAAAAGCTTACCAATGGACTTGGAAAAATGAACCCAGAATTATAGACTTGTAGAAAATAAGAATAACTGTGCTTCTGCCAATGAAATGAAGAAAGCTGTTATGGCTAACTCCACTTGATTTTAATAGACAATAAGCTACAGTACCAGTATAGTCCTCCATATGCGAGTATACTTTCCATGTTGCCTTCACAAAATATATGAAGACTCATAATCACCCCTCCCCTAAATCCAGATGTGAGCGTAATTTTGCCAATACACTAAGGTATCTCACAATGATTTACTTTAGAGATTCTAAGGGCCTACTACATGCCAATGAAAGTATTGTTGACTGAGTTTTAAGACAAATAGGAATCCCTTTTAGAATAGATTAGATGCATTTCCATCTTAGGAAAAAATCAAAAATTGTGCTTGAACATCAAACATTAAAATTAGAAAGCATAATTTCAGAGAATATAGCAATAATAAATAGCACATACCTCACACTCAAAACCAATAAATATTTCCGAAATTGAAAATTCAAATAGAATCATCTCAAGGATCCTTGCCAAACATAACATACAAACATTCCATACGTCTCCAAGGAAATGAGGAACTAAGTATAGTCAAGGACCAACTCAAACTCAAAACATCGATAGTGAACCTAATATACCATATAACATGATGGCAGAAAGACGAGTAAGCAGAAGTGAGCCAGTGATAGATCCAATGGGAGACTATTATTTAGATTACACTGAGAAGAAGGGTTGACAAGATGTTTTTGGGATTCCTCTCTTCAGCTGACAAAGAAATGCAGTCTTGTGCAGTTTATGGCTGTAATAATTATACTAAAAGTAATGGCAAATAAAAAAAGTCACATATAAGGTGAAATGTTAAGAACTTTAAGCAAGAAAGACAAATCTAGCATCACTAATGTTAAGTAACCAATTTGTATTACTTCATTTATTTACTGTGTGCATGGGTATGATAATTTCAGTGAAATAGAATTAGGCCCATCCAAAGTTATTTTCCTTTCCTTTGGCCTCCTCTTTAAAAAGCTTGGCCACTACTGGTCTAGGAGAAAAATTGGAATTTGGCAAAATAATACCCGAATTATAATTTAAGCTTTTGTAAATTTAAGCAAAAGCACCACACTTGTTAATCTTACAAGGAATGGGTGAAGGTAATTTTTGCACATTCGAGCGTGCACCCAGGAAAAATAGACTTAAAAGTCTGACGGGACTGGGAATCAGGACAGGGTTCCCAGTCCCATTGGACATTGGATCTTCAAGTCTATTCTTCCTTGGGACTTGTTAATCTTGTTGATTATTCTTGATGTTAAGGATTGCTTATAGGGTTTCAAAATATTATCTAGGTGTAAGGGGCTTTGAAAAGCAGAAAAAGAAACTGGCTGCTCAGTTTTAGCTCAGTCAGACAAATGTTCTAGAGTCATCTGAATGGGTCATCTTTTCCTTATTACGTTTGATGCTTTGCACAAACAGGCCACAAGAGTACACTTGGGGTTGATAAACATGTGATCATTACCATGAAAGAGGACAACCATGTGTTTCCTTATAAGATTAAAAAAGCAGACTGACTATTGAGGAATAACTGTGCATGCTGCCTAAAATTCCAATTTATTCATCTCTCCTCAGTTCAGGGACAGTTGGTTACCATCATCACGCCAGATCATTCCTACTTTGATCAACCTGTTTACACACACATATGAATTTTAAATCTGCATAATTGGAACACCACATTCAAGCAACTTTGAACATCTGTAATCTATCTCAGAAATATACTTGAGGGTAGATGCAAAGTGAGTAAGCAGATGTGGAGCAAATTGTGCAATCTTGTAAATTTCACTACTTGAATCTGCATTTTCGCTCAAAAAGCCAGAATTTATGACAGTTAAAATGGAGTATATTGCTAAGTGTCTGCCGTTGGAATTCCAGGTGCACCAGACAACCAGATGCTACTTGGTTCAATTTATGGTTTTGGGGTTCCATATCATTTGATTCCACTTTGTTCTTCCACACTGTTGGCATTATTTTAACGTTTGACACTGCAGACTCGCTTACGAATTTTATCAGGTGCTACCTGGAACCTCCCATCATCTAAAAAATATAATTCAATGTGTATGATCCTATGACATCACTTAATAACAGGGATAGGCACATAAGTGAAATGTAGCAATATTCTCTATCCTGCTTATAAATAACTGGATCAATGGTGGGTGCAGACTCCAACCCTGGTTCATTATTCCAGAGAAGGTTGTCCCTGACCTTTCAAACAAATGGAACATAACTAGTGGCAATCTGATAAAGGCAGATATTCATTCTCCTGATGTCCAACCTGGGCAGTATTTTTTATGGGACTTCATGTTGACTCAGAATCTAAGAAATTATTTGTGTGGTTGATCCTGCATCAATGAAGCACATCATAAAAGGTTACATGGAATATGTAAAATTTATAGATGTAGAGGTAAATTTATAATCATCAGAGAAATGTCTGGAATAATAGGCTCATAAATAGTCATCCATCTTATTAAGTTTTCAATTGATGCATTTAGCCTATATCCTTCTTATGGGTGTAGTTTCAACCTAATTGCGTCTCACTGAGATGGAGTTACAATGTTTTCATTAAACAATAAAACACCAAAGAACTCCAAGTCCAAAGATAACAAGTCTAAGGTGGGATAACTATCCTCACTACCCTACGATGAAGATATGAGGCTCTATACTCATACTTCTCTAATAGGTTTGCTTTGCTGCCACAAAAGATGCTTGGTTATATGCCAGAGAAATACAGGAACATAAATGATGATACTTTACCAACAAAAGATTCACCAGTGGTCACTGAAGGGAACATAAGTGATAATTCTGAGAGAAATCCCCCTTGACGTGTGTTTAGCAAAGCTTGACCTTTTTGAAGCTTTCTTCCAGCTGAAAATAGCGTAAAACTGCCGTCAAATTATGGGCTTTGCGTACAGCGGAAATACTACACACTCACCAGACTACCCATGGGACATGCGCTGGCACCGGCTATCATGCAGCGCTTCGCCAGGGAAGTGGCCAAAGAAGTTCGCCTGCGGTTCGGAACAGTGCTCATCCCTTATTTAGAGGATTGGTTGTTGATTGACTTCACAGAAGAAAAAGTGCAGAATATTGTAACCTTCCTGAGCAAGGAACTGGGAATTACCTTGAATCTCGAAAAGAGCAGTCTTGTTCCCATTAAGAATCTGACATACCTCGGAGCTATCATTGATACGCATGACAGGTCGATAGAACTAACGACTGGAACCAAAGTTAAGCTTCATCACCTGCTCAGTATTGTGCCCAGACTCAGACAGGCAGGCAGACATACCCAAAGCAGCGGTCTTTGTCTCCTGGGTATGCTATCTCTTGCAAGTGCCGCTCTTTTTAGTCAGTGACATTTACAAAAGACTGACAGAATGGATGCAAGAGCACTGGGAAAACCAAGTGTTCGCAGAATGGAGATTCCTCCGGGTACCACAAACCACTGTACAGGCGTTTGCAGACGCAACACCCTGACAGATGGCTTTCGTGTGCCCGACTTTGAACATGGAGGAGATAATTGTTTTCCCAGAGGAACTACCAATTTACATAGCAGACGGTCGAATGAGAGCTGAGAATGGTTGTACATCAAAGAAAGTCATCCAGAATAATTTAGCTAATCAATTTTAAGGGTAACTATTGTTTAGTAAATCAAATTTACTTACTAAAATACATGTATATAATTTTTAGTCTTTGTAATATTGAAGCAGATGAATATTAGTTAAGATAATACAAATAGAAGAAACGAATGAGTTCAAAATGTCAATTTAAATGTTAAACAAGGAAGGTGATGTAAGGGAAAGCACTGCTACCCTTCTTGAGCAAATAAGCAGGTCTTCTGAAAGTTATTGGTTCGAAATTTAAGAAAAAATATATATATCCAATCCAGTCCTTTTATTTTGTAACTCATTCCAAATTTTGCTTGTATTAAACTCTAGCAGAAGCCTTCTATTACACAATCTAATGTTATTTCTGGAAGAGAATGAGTGTTGGGAAATTTCTTAAGGAAATAGAAGAATTAAATAAAGAAGTTCAACCATTAATGAGAGTATAAGATAAAGTTTTCAACAAGACTCAAATCAGAACTTTGCCATTGGCAAGGAAGTTAACTGGAATGAAGATATTACATATTCCATATCCATCCACTTTCGAAACCAAGTAGTTTTCTTCACAGAATCTTCTCCTTTCCTTCACTCCTCACAGATTAAACTCTGTCCTTTCTTACAATAACGACATCCTTTCTCTATACTTTCTTAGCCTCTAACTCCCATTCCTATCCTCCCTTTTTTACCTTCCCCTGAACTTCTTCCCCTCTCCTCCCTTTAGCTAGCTAGCTTGTATTTAAAAGTATGGTCTTTAGAGTATCATCACCAGTAGATGACGATTAATTGTTCAAAACCAGTCGTGTAACTGTTTTGTTAAAAATAAAATTTGTGATAAAAGTACAAATCACTCTTAGATTCTTTCCTAGTAGTTTTCTTCTATGCCCTTTCTTTATGCTATCTCTTTCTTCAATGGGTTAATTGAAGGGTTAATGTAAGAAGACTTTTTAGTCTCAATCTTGCCTGAATAAAGATGTTTTATTATTATTATGTCAATTGAAAGAGTTATTGGACCTTATCTACATCTAAATAAATACCCTACAAGCCACCTTTCAGCTTGAGGCAGGGGGTGTAAACACCAAACGATTGAGTCACCTTTTTAGCCTATTATTATCGCATATTGTTCGCAGAAAGAATGTCCTTAAAACGACATGTTCTAAATTCTAAAATGGGCCTTATGGTTATGTAAAAGCTCTAATAGTAAGAAGTTTGATTGCGAGTGGACGCAACCAATTAAAATTTTGATAAAAAATGTATACAAAATTTTTACAATGATCATCTCTTTGGAGCAATTTGGTTATCCAGTGACAAATCCTTGCTGAAATCTACTTTCCCAAATCTGATATCTCATGCCCAGAAAGTTACTGCTATGTTTGCTTCATCATATATATGTGAGCAGGTGTTTTCTACAAAAAAAAGCTTCATAAGAGTTGCCTTAGAAACAGACTGACAGATGAGCATTTAACTTCTCTTCCAAGAGCAAGTATTCCAGTTCAACCAAATTGAGAAACTTTTAGAAATGCAGTCACAGTTTCATTCATCACATTCTCCTTCATAATCTTTCTGTCATTAATAGGGCTTAGTATCACAAAAAGATTTTTGTACAATGAGACAACAAGAATTTTGTAAAATGTATCACTTATTTTTTGATAAATTATATTAGTCCACCTAAAGATATTTTTTCCTTTCCTTTGGACCCCTCTAAAAAGGATTGCCCATCACTGGCCTAGGAGAAAAGTGGAATTTGGCAAAATAATCCCTAAATTATATTTTAAGCTACAACTTACACACCTCACTCATGTTGATTGTTCTTTATGTTAAGGATTGCTTATAAGGTTTCAAAATATCATCTAGGTGTAAAGGGCTTTGAATGCAGATTATCTGATTATATATCTAAAACCTTGGCATGGAGTGGGAATGAAAACTTATTGGGGCTCAGTAGAGAAAAACCAATCTCCCTCATTCTCAACTTTTTAACGACTGGTTTGATGTAATAAAATCCTGTATGCCAGGAATTATTTCAAAGAAATTCAGAAGTGGCAATTGCAACTGTCTAGAAGAAAAGAATATGATATTGACTAATATGACTTACAAAATGTTGTCTATGAAGCTTAAAGGAAAAAGGCAATGTCACCATCTACCTGTTGCACAGAGTATAGAGGAGGTAATTCAGAATTGCCATGTTGCTCCTTCTAGTGTGGCATATGTATAGGTAAAAAAACCTGTAAATGGACTTCTTGATTAAAAGGTATTCAATGCAATTTGTATGAAACATATACATACCTGTTTAAATCAAGATCATTCAGAAAATTTCTATTACTATGTCAGGGCCTGGGATGTGCATATGACTATCCACTACAAATTGATTTCAAACATAGACTGAAGAAGCATATTTTGGGGAAGCATTCCCAAGTTGTTTTCCCAAATTGGTGTATACAGTGTTGTGCAAGTGAAAGCTGCTTGGTAGGATCAAAACAAGAAAAAATAATAATATAGATGATAAATGATAATCAAGTCTGGACTCGGAATTATCTTCAGCTGTAAATTAATTTTTCACCTCACCGAGAGGCTACTGATAGAGGTGATGAAGGGTTACAAATGATGTAAGCAGAAGATATAGAAACTAGAGTTGTTTCCTAAGTGCCAAAGCAACACGTAAGTCAAGGCAGGGTTGAAATATGTGGCTGGTTTTACAGCTCACAAATTTTGAGCTAATTACAAAAGTTTGGACACTTTGGCTTTTTAGTTACCCCAGAAAGGAATCACTGACTGGGTAAATCATCTTTCCCAGGGTGAAATGATGTCTCCAAGTACATTCAATCAGGCTGTCTAATGCATAGATTATAGAGGTGTTTCAGAATAGCCATTGAGTTTTAAATAGGGAATGAAGATTGTCAGTCAGACGACAGAACTTGCAGTGAAATGAATTTCATCAGAAATTCCGCTGTCTGCACTTAGAATGTATGAGAAAACCAGAATTTGCATACAAGGATGAGAATTACATAAATCATTGAAGGTATTACAGAGGACGGAGAAAAGGGAATTAATAACAAAATAAGAAAAACTAACCAATCTTTTCTTCCATACCATTGCCTGATGTGAACACAGCACTTCCACTGCGTTTTTCTCCATCGCCCCATGTCCTTCACAAGATCTTCATATTCTCTCACACCCATTCCCGCAGCAAGTGCCCGCTCTGGTCCCTTTACGTCAACTGACCCGTCCGTACGGTCACTCAACGCACATTATCTAATTTGCTGTATAATCCTAATTTCCCCTACTCAAGAATTTTGTTTCCTAATTGCACACTGTTGATAAAAAAACACCCATTCCTGTACGGCATTCTTGTGTTTTGTGTACTTTCATACCTTCAGGATTATTTTTTTATTTCTTTGTAGAACAAACTGCTACATACCTGTAATTTACTATAACGCTCTTAGCTGTTATTTAAAAGAAAAACAGCTAAATCTCATTCCAATCCAAAGGAATCCTAAAGGCAGCGAAAATTCAGGTACATGTTTCAAACATGGCATGTTTTTCAACCAAAACGAGGTCAATTTCAGAAAGCAAAAACAAGCCGTGAATCCGTAACACTATACAATGTACAATGCAATGAATGCCCAAACACAAAAAGGCGTAGGAATTCGAATATTTCAGCAGAAAAATTCACTAGTACGACAAACAGACCAATACAGAGCAACACGCCATCAACGGACGCAATTTAACCCATTCAATGAAATCCCTCAAAATTGTTGAACACTCACGGATCGAGGATATCAGATCAGAATTACTCAGAGGAAAATAAAACGGAAGCCTTGTTAGAATACTTAAGGCAAAGGTCCACGAAATTCTTCGGCAAGATCAATCAAGGTTTGGGATAATAATGGAGATTATTGACGACAAGACACAACCTAATAAAGAATTCTGAGATCAACCAATTTCAAACTGAACAGTCCAGAAGTCCCCATGCTTCCTCGTTGAAACCATGCGGCCCGGTACCACGCCAACTCAAGTCGGATTGGTCAATCGATCTATCGAATCCTTGTTTGAGAGAACGAGAGAGCGGCCTTTCCAAAATGCTATGCACATATATACTATACAATGTAAAGCTAATATAACCAACCTCTTTTCTATCTGTGTCCTAATTTTTTCTTAGTGAGATGAGCCACGATGAACCACGATGCGATATACAACCCTATATTGAGGCTCTTGTAAAATATGCTAAAACGGATATGTTGAAGAGTTCTGAGTATAATAAAAGGATTTCATATGAAGAGTAATTACTACAATAAGACTTTCGAAATTGATAGCAGAGGTAATAAACTTGACTTCTGTAATATTTTACTCGACATGGGAACTATTGTCATTTTTATTCACAGCTGTGATGACATGAAAGCAAATGAGATATGAGTGATGATGAATAATGGTGTTGATTAAATTTTCCAATGAATTACTCAAAATAGTATTACTATTAGATTAACTGTGCTTCACTTACATTGAGTTGTTTTAATTATAGCATTCAGTAAGGAAAACAAGGCCAGACTACCTCCCAACCGTGCCGAGTAAGCCTCATGTCGCTCTCCTATATGTTGGTAGGAAATGGTAAAGGGTTGCTATTGGCCCTTGGGCTGTATACCCTGATCACTGAAATTTTTAAGGGCTTTTCATGAGTTATTTCTATTCAAGATTTTCCTTATATAGGCAGAAATTCTGCTGAAAATTGATGATAAAAAATGCATGGTGCAACAGCTCATGAGAGCTAAAGGAGTTTTGACACAGCATTACAATTTTCAATACATGCTGATACATTAGTTTCAGTATGCTTGTTAATAGCTCACTGACAGGACCTGTGTGAGGGATGAGATGTTAACAGTGATAACAGACAAATATTATACAACCAGATTGCTGTTCAGCTTATGATAGGAAGTTAATCAGAAATTGAGGGTTAAATAATTAACTTGGAATGATTAGAGGTATCTAAAAACCTAAGAAAGGTGAAGAATATTATAATAAATATATTCCCATTTAAATTTCATTTTGCATCTATACTGATTATCATATATACACATTAAAAAATTCAACATATATTTTCAAGATTATAAATTTATTATAAGCTTATAAAGTCTGTCTATGATGCAGCAACACAAAGGGAAGCACACATGCAAGCACTTAGTAATGTTTCAGTTATCTTTGGGAAGTTTTCAAAGGATGTTATAACCACAATCTCTTTAGAACCATATCTTTGGAAAATAGGTTAGTAGAATGAATGATATCATTGCAATTTCAACAAAGCATTACAATAGTATTTACTTTTGCCTTAATTAAAGACATGACTCTTGATATGGCTGCTTTGTACTAAATTAAAGGAATCTTTAATCGATTATTAAACGGTGATGTTTAATTTTAGTACACGATAATACTTTGCAGTTATGCGGGCAGCATCTATGTGTAACATTTTTAATACTTAAAATACAAAGAAAACTAATGGCTGTCTTGAGTGCAATCAATAATAAATAATAAACAAATCTTCCAAGGGTTCTTACTTATGTGCAACTGACATATAAAACCAAAAGGTATGGTTCAGTCTCACCATTTGTTTCAATCAAATGTTTGGTCCCACAAGCTACATGCAGAAGTTACTACCATTCAGGATTTGAATTTAGCATTGATAATACTTTCAGATATGACTGACATGTTCATTAAGAGAGCTTTTGTAAATATATTGTTGTAGGTCAATCTGCATAAACCTTGCATCTGAGTGCCTTTCTTCAGCTCAAAACTGAAAAGGACATATAGAACATAAAGAGGTTAAAATGGTCAAGGGTTAAACCATAGCAAACAAGTTAAGATACCTCTCAACTCTACCATAGGTGTTAGAATAATACTTCTATTACTATTCAATATTATTCCTTTTTGTATACAATGAAATGGAAGGGCATATATTTTTGAAGATATTTTTTATTTATTGGTTATTGAATTGGTGTATAGACAATGAAAAATTTCCTGATTAGTAATTGTTTCACAGTTACTAAGCTCTGAAGGACTTGAGGTGAGCATGAAGGATGCTGTATTAAAAAAATTTTTTCATAAATATTTTAAGTTTTCATTTGACTCATTGTTGGACCTATCTGATAAATTCTCTGATCCTTTAAATTGTCATACATTCTCCTAAGTTGAAATAATGGCAATGGTCAATTTTTTAAAATTTTTTTATTTATGTAACAAGTGTTGAAAAAAGTCAACAAATTCATTTGTATGAAAAGTTTACCTTGCACAATTTTTCCTTATAATCAAAGCTAGTTTGAATGAATTCATTCAGTCAGTAACAGTCTATAATCATGAAGTATCTTCTAAATCATACAAATTCTACCATTACTGAGATCATCTTTAATTATGCAGAGTTTAAAAAATGATCAATGTTGCTCATTTTAAGATAAAGATATTAAATTTTTTATCGTATCTCTACAAAATTTTTCACGTCAGGTGAAATTTGATGAGTATCATGGCAGAGCCCACTGGGCATCTGGTAATTGAGGAACAGACTGATTGGTCCGGTGCCCATTTTCAGACAACATGGTAATGGATGAGATGCATTGAGCTCTCCCCTCCAGAAAAGCTTCTGGAAGAGTTTCCTCTGATTCTAATACTGATTTTTCCTTCCACCTTGTCCTCACCTGAAATTTGAACACAATTTTAACATATTTCATCATTAATGCTAATGTTCTGGATAATTAGTAGGGAGTTAAGTGGATTTGAGAACTTATGTTATCTGCACAGAACATCAACAGAAGGAGATATCCTGTAGAACTAAGACAAGAATGGAAGATGTCTTAGCCATTAACTCAAGGGTAACACTGACCCCTTAATGGATGCAGCTCTTAGGATTCCCCAAATCAAGGGATTGTATCTGCATAGAGTCCATAAGCTTTCGAATTGCATAATGATTAGACATACACAAAATGTATTCAAGAACTTGATAATACTTGGGCTTGATTTTCAGGTAAGGTGCACTAGAATGTTATGTTACTTACATAATAAATGGTACAAAATAAAATATCTCACTCTAGCTCTGCAGCAGAAACATGTTGATTTCATATACATGGAGGTGATTTAGTATCAGAATCCCAATCAAATATTGTGAGTATAAAATATTTAGATTGTTACAATCATCAAGCATAAAATTCTTCACAAAATTTTATTTATTTGCTTTGATTAGAACTTACCCTCTATGTTTATGATGAAACTAACTTATGATTTGGATATTTTAGAATTAAAGCTTAGTATCACATGAAAGCATTAAATATATTCATTATTGTTGTGGCAATCATTGCATTAGATGATATTTTCTATTTGTAGAGAAGTATTGTATATCATGATTTAAAGATAATATTTCTTTTGCAAACCTCTTCCACAGCAGTTAACACGCGAAGGAAATTTAATCCAGCTAATTTCTTCACATCATTCTCATCCCAATGTGGCAGCACTGTAGTAGATGATGATGCTGAGGTAGGCAAGGCAGTATTCATTGTATTATTGGGGTTAATAAGGCGTGCAAAAAGATGAGGGTATCGAGATACATCCTCCAACCCTAAAGGAGTACTGAAAATAAGATTAAAATTCAGAGTAAGAGTTCATGAATTTTAAAAAGAGTATCTTAAGGTGTAATGGAATGGACACAATTGGCTGGGAACAGCATGACTTGAAGAGCTACCACAAACTGAATTTTAATTGTTAACTCATGCAGATGCTTTCTTTATTGGTAATTAAATAAAAAAACTTTCTCCAGTATATAAGTTGATGTGTTATAACATTGAATTCTTGTTTGAATCTGTGCAATAAAATTATATGGACATTACAAATTATATCAACTTGAGAATCACTCTAAAATGTAATGCATAGACACATAAAGGCTTGCAGATCATCAGTTGATGATCATTCCTATATAGCATGCTTGGAAAGCAACTTGCTATAGGATCATCACAGTCGAAATTTCATGACTTCAGCATCCTCAGTAGAGCATCAGAATTCCCAAAACTAAGTGCAAATAGTTTCTAAAATTAGCTAATTTTATAGTGGTTAATAGTTTGGACTTCTGCATTAAAAGGATATAGCAATGTTATGCCAAAATACAAACTTATTCAAATAACCAATGTATATGAATAAAAGTATTACTTTGGATTCTACTAATAATTCTTGTTAAATATTTAAGCTATGAGTGATTTTTTGGTAGAGTAAAGATGAAAACCAATGCAATTTAAGCTTTACTCAGTTAATTAATAATGACTATATTTGCTTTGATAGAAACAAGAACCTCCAATCATATCCATTTTAATATTTTGAACAATCATGGACATAAACTAAATACAAACATCCATGACCAGACCAGGAAAGACGCAGTTAGCCGATAATTGAACCTGGGGGCTTGCTTTTGGAAGGCTAGCATATTAACTATTCTACGAATAAGGAAGATATTGATTTTTACAACTCAAAGATACATCACTCTTTGTTAATTATTTATAACGAATTGAATCTTACTGATCTATTCCATCAAATCCTGATCCAATCCCAACATGGTCAATCCCAGCCACTGAGCGAATGTGGTTTATGTGAGCTGTAGACAAATAGAAAAAGAATTATCAAAACTTACAACAATCTCTGTTAGCACTGAATAAACAGGAGCATTAAGAGGACATTTCTTACCTATAACATCATCCATTGTTGATGTTTCATTACAAGTCAAAAAATGAGAGTAAAAACTAACCATCACAACTCCTCCATTTTTAGCCTACAAAAAAAGAAAAATTTAATTAATTTTTGGTGAAGTTTTATTTCCCAATAATTATCTTTACAGTTTATTGAATGTATTCTTACTAAAGAACAGTAACTTACCACAAGTTTAAGTATATCATCTGGAAGATTGCGAGGTGTTGGGCATAATGCATGAGATGCTGTGTGAGAAAATACCACAGGTGCCTGAGAAACAGCCAGTACCTCTCTCATGGTAGCATAAGATGTGTGCGCCAAGTCCACAATCATTCCAAGACGATTCATTTCATGCACCACAACCTAAACTTCACCAACAAGGACAAATCCAACCGGAAATAAATGTAGATTCAAAATACATTAAATGAATATAGAGTGCATAATTTTCCAGTATTATTATCTAATATATAAATTACCATGTTTCCATGTATGGGTTGATGTAGAGCAATTGTATGCAGCATTTCCTATATCTCACATATGACTTGACCCTTAGTCTTTCCATTATCAATAAGAAATGCTATGCTAATTTAAGTGAATTAATTTTAATGATAACTTGGATCTTATTCAACTTATGCTCTCATGAATGATGATGGCCAAAGCCAATGTTTAAGTATACTAAAATAACAAGTATTGCTGAATTTTACAGTATTATTAATGTGGTATTCAACTGCTTGACTGGGCTAATTCACGTGAAACAGTTTTAGTGGACTAAAGATTAAATAAATAAATTAATTAAATAATAAATTATTACTAGGGTGAACTACTTTCTTGCACTCATAGATAGGAGTAAATCAGTACTTAATTTGTTAAATTAATTATGCATTTGCACCAGTTCAACAAACATGGAGGGCTTATCCAATAATTAAGGGACTCTATAAATGGCCATTTACAGAATTGTCAGCAAAAAATTAGCTTACTATCTAATTTCTCAGAGAAATTTTCAATTTGTTAAGGCATAGCATCAGTTTTTATTATAGCATACAGTAAGTCTTAAGCAAGGTAAACTTCCAAAAGTTTACTAAAATTTCTTTCAACTATTAAAATAACTTTGACAACCTGTGTATGAATAAGTTGACTTTTGGTTGTTGTATCTTATCAAATGCTTTATTTAAATTAGTTTTTTATAGATTGTTTTTTAATGCATATTAATAAGCGATAGCTACTGAAAGAGCTGTAACTTAAAGATATGGCCGCAGTTTCATGTTGATTAAGTTATTACTATGCTCATTTAATTTAAGGACTTTGAAATTATGAAAATATTTTTGCAAGTTTCAGGAACAATTTGATTTGATTTCTGGCCTTACATAATCAGTATACATCGGCTAGATATTAATTTTTACATTTTTTGGAGAAATAATGATAAATAGACTATTTGTGTCAACCTGTCTTTAAACAAAAAAAAAATTTGGTTTAAAGTATCACCTATAAATTTAAGTACAGCTTCTTGCATTATCAATGATTTCCCATAATGTTTTAAATAAAATCAATTCATAACTTACAGGAATGAAACTTATATATCTCTGATGGAGACCAATAAAATTTCAAGTTCATGGGTTATTTTTCAAGAAAAGAATATTTTTTCCTCAAAAAAAGCTTCTTCAAAGAAAATTTTATAATTTGAGTTCTGGTGCTCTTAGGGATATTTTCACATAAAAGCAATATCAAAGCAACAAAAACAGGGAATGATCTGATGTAGGTACCAATAGCAAAGACATGGCTTAATTTATAACCAAAACTATATTAAATATTTTGCATCCTATTTTTTAAAAGAGAGCTATGAACAAAATATGGGAGATGGTGTGACATTAAGAAATTTGACTTTTACAATTCGAGTATTTGCCCATGACAGCTAGAAATTTTACATTATAAAACATTCAACAGAATTGATTCAGAAAATTTTTAATTGTTTCTTAATTTAAAGACATGCAATTGCAGAACTATCTACCCACTACTAGCGCTGTCAGCTGATGACCAGTCTAAGCTGCCATGTACCTTTCCAAATTCTGTGAGACCTGGTTGATGATCTTCAGGAAGGGATGACCCAAAAGCCTTCACCTCTCCAGCTGATGAGCAATCTGCCCTGCCATGGAGATGTTCATTAACTCATTCATCTGGGAATGAAAATTTCCCATTGGAAAAATGCTTTGCTTTCAAACAGATTGTCTGATAAATGTTTCCTCCTATGTATATATGCATACCAAAATGTTTCTTAAGATTCTTTGAATTCATTAAATTCATAAATAACTCAGACCATATCCAATGAATGTTTTGACAAAGCAGATTTTCCATTGAGAAAGAAAGGAATTTCCATTCATTTTCCACTCTCCCGCAAGATTATAACTTTTATGACTCCATTTGAAAATTGACTATCTCTAGAAATCAAAATGCACAAGCAAGAAATAATTATGGCAACTGTTTTAAAAAATTTGCATTATAAGGACTCACCATGGTGTGTTGCATGCATGGGTGAGTGTGAGAAGACGTACTCCCAAGTCATAAAATGATCGCAAAATAGCCAGGCTATTACCTATGGCATGGCCACCTTCAATACCAAGAATACTTGCTATGCGGCCAAGACGGTGGGCTTCCCACACCTCTGTATCATGAGAAAAGAGAGAGACAGTTTTATAAGGTGCTTTAAACCATAAAGTTATTAAAAGTTCATTAAGTATTAATTTTCATAATTGGTTAAATATTTACTGGCTTAAAAAGAATGTACCAATACCTTCAGAGGTTGACACAAGATGCAAATGCTTTGAATGAAGGCGAATGAGTCGGCGAAGTAAATCAACTTGCTCCAAAGCTATCTGAACTGCATCCATGTGCTGTGATCGACATGGTACAAAAGCTGACCATAGCTGAAAATTTGAATATATTTAGAAAAACAGTCATAAACTGATTGAAAATACTGGCCATGTTGTATATACCCAAGAGAACCAATTGCCTCTGTTTTCTGTTATAATTAAGCTAGGTGAGCGGCTTTCATTGAAGGAAGGCTACAGCAAAATATATTGATAGCATGGATTTTAAGTGGGATACTTTTTTCATACTTTTATCTCTGCGAAAAAAATATCCGAATCTAAAGAGGCTAATTCCAACACATACATATTATTATAGTGAAACATATATAAGGTAGTAGCATTTTTTAAAGGTGTGTTGTTCTAGCTGTGCTATTGACCCCAAGGTCCCAGGTTCAAATCCCTGCTGATCGGATTTTCCCTGATCAGGGAATGATTGTGTGTGTGTGTTCTCCATGTTTGCTATTGTCTTAGTGAAGCACATCCTGATGACATCTGTTAAGCTCAGGATGACTTCACCAGATATTGACAATAGCAGCAGAGTAGCAAAAAAATCATCATATGTAGTAGCCACATGGAGAATATTTATGATACTTAAATAAGAGAACATCATGATATACGAAAGAGTTAAAACGAAGTATTAAGTGAACAATAAGAAAGATAGTTTGCCGATATGAAGGATTGAATTTGCAGAGATATTTTCTAACTTTTTATTAGGTATGCTTCACATTTGCTTTTGACACAAGATTGCAATTTTCTTTCCTTTTATTGTCTTCTATTTTATAGCTTTATGTGATGAAAAATGAGTTTTCCGCTTGTTAGCACTGTATAGAGAGGGTAAGAAATGGAAATTATATGATAAAAATTTGCAACCGCACTCACCTGCGCTCCGACCATTCCTTCTCGCATGCGCAAAAGATCCGTGTGTGACCAATTGCTTCTGGACCACGGCTCCACCTTGCGTAAATCCGCAGAGAAATCGAAATTTAAAATCTGATTCCGAAGGAAAGTGCGGATATTCCAAGCAGCATCGTTGTGTCTGCGGGCACGTAAAAATGAAGATTATCAACTATTGAATGTGGAAACCACTCAGAAATGAATTAACTAATCAAAAATATTTATATTTTTTCATAACGATTTTCGGAATCAATTTTAACACTGTCTCTCGGTACACACTGGTCTGGGGGCTTAACGTGCCCTCATAAATTATGATAAAAGAATAAATTAAAACAGGAGTGACCTAAGATACAGATACAAAGATGGCTTAAGTTATTAGAGGAAAAACCTCAGACTCAAGCCTAGCTTACGAAAGTTGTTTTTCCAAAATATAAACAGGATTAAATTTACTTTTGCGAATAATCTAATTTCTTCAGAAATATTCAAGATAAAACGTATCATAACATCAGTCCTTTGGATATAAGTTAATCAGAAGAAAGTTGGTATGCCATTCTGTAAGAGAGGAAACTGTACACGACTGTTATTAAAATACAAATTTAAAATACTCATTATGCTAAGCGGCAGCTAGCCGGAAGCTCATACGGTGACCAGATCAAAGATCACTATCACGAAGGCCAAACTCCGAAAATAACTGAGAAGAGCCCAGTACGAATTTCAATAGCCAAAGTATCATTTTAGGGGTAGATATTATCATTTATTATAATTATCTATTCCATTATTACTCGAGTTCGTCAGTATTTTAGTGAGAATTGCAGACTTGACTAGTGATCTGGTCATTGCGTACGTTTCCCATGCATCATAAATAAATTCTCGTGTATATTCAACGTTAAGGCTAAGGGGATTTTTAGCTGTCCCAAATTTATAACTTACTACTTGGAAACAGGATTTACATGCTTGAATAATCAAAAACCTTGCATAGCGACCGCCTGCATTACATGGGGACTGAAGAGTTCCAATTACAGAATTCGAAACATGTACATACGTGCGTCACATCGTTTTATAGGCTACGTGTTAATTACGAGAGTAGATTGCCTTCCTTTTCATTTTAAACGACGCCGAGGAGGAAAGCATACGGTGAGTCAAATTTCTGAAAGAGAGCTACTTGATTCCGAAAGAGAAATGAAAGAAAAAATGGGAAAAATTCCCATATACCGGGAAATATTAAACGGCGAATTGAGTACACGCGCCAGTTATTTGGATGACACGTCCATGTTTCGAATAAATTTCGCAGGAGATGTCGAAAAGGGCCTTTCAGGAGCATTTTCACTCTATGTAAAAAAATAGGTGGAAAAACTGCACTAATCATATAAAGACTGATGATATGTCAACAAATACTGAAGAGTTTAGGTGACGGAGTTAATTTCCGAATTAATCACTTGACCGCTTTCGTCTAGTTGATTCTCGTACGAAAGACAGCAATTCCAACTCCCTCGTTGATGCATTTGCTTCACCCTGGCCGGTCATATAGTCGCGTGCATTTTATTGCGTTAAATTTTGCTCTTTTAACGAGGTAATTAAAATCTTTTCCCTGGAGATAAAGTTTCAAAAGGTAATTTTTTCGAAGACTGTTCCTCCGGTGCTTAAAAAATATGGTTTTCCAGGGTTTTATGAGATGTTAAATAGGGCACGACCAAGTTTTCGCAGAGATACGCGCTTCCGCGTCGATACCACTTTATACTGCTATAATAAATTCCATTAACACCCAAAATTTCCCATTTCTTTCTCTCAAAGCTCAGAGGGCTAAAAATTTTTCACTTCAGCTCCTTCCAAAGATAGAAACTTGACAACTTTAATGAATAATTCGGAAAAAATACCGCGGAAGTCAATGTATCTTTACTCTGATTTTCATATCCGAAAAATTCCTTAAAGTAAGAATCACAAAACATGTTCTAAATCTATTGTCAGAATACGAATTATCGATGAAAATCTGACAAAAAGAGCTTTGGAATCATTTGACATAAACTGCGAAACCAAATTATCGCTGTAAGAATGTAGCACCGGAGTTTTTGGAAATAATGTTTGGAAGCGTACACAATGCGTTATCATCCTTGAGTTACTTTACTCTGTATGTAAGTTGGAAATTTGGTCCAGAAAAGAAGTGAAAGTTTTTGTACATAAGTATCTGTAAAGGTATAATTTAGCTGTTGATAGTACTACATGACGAAAAGTTAAAAACGTATAAAATAACGGCACAAAGAAAAATCTCAATTTTTATACTCGATGTTCGATTCTCGCTCTCTAGACTCGCGATTTCCTTTAAGGTATGATTGGTAATCGGTTAGTTTGTTTCAGCTCTTCCCTACCATCATAATACGTACCAAACAAGAACGTATAAATTCTTTAAATGTCATGCCATGTAATTTATAAACACAAAAATTTGCTAGAAAAATATTAAGACTAATAAAATGAACATTTCGTGAAAAAAAATATATATTTCAATTTTCAGACGGTACCAGAAGTACTAACAACATTGTAGTATATTGTGTATATATAATTGTAGTATATTATATAATACGATATCCGAAAAACTTTCCAGTCGCCGATTTGGCGGTGACCGTCGAGCGCAAATTCCTCGGAAAGATCACGGAGACCGAGGATTACCAGCTCTCTGAGAAGGTTCCGATGCGCATTTCGGAGACTGTCTCTCCATCCTCAGGGGGTAAAATTGATCAATAGCCGAGTTCCATTTCATTGAAAGAAATGAAGAATAACTTGGTAATTTCTACAGAATATATTTCAGGACGACTAGTTTCGGCTGAACGCCATCATCAGGCCAGTTATACAAGGAAAGCAACAGCATTTATATACCTTTGGGGATTTTTGAAGGAAGGGCGAGCAGAGGGGACGGGGACATGAAGGTTATTTCATTTGTGAGGTTTTCAGCGCAAATGATTTCTATTGCCTTCCACGCATCTAGCTTCTTCCCATAGGGTAGACATCGAAGAAGCTTCGGGGAGAAGGAGCTATGGTGGCCACATCGTTGGAGATGTACCGCAAAGGCTGAATTCTCATTGTTCAAGCGTTATTATTGGTGTTCTGCAGCTCTTGTCTCCAAACAAGCTGTCCTCCCAATGTAAATGGCTGGACATTCCTCACACTCCAGCTGTTAGACCCCCGATTGAGACAAAGGATCCTTCTTATCCTTGGCGTGGGATAGTGCTTTTCGTAGATTCCAGGGGGTGTAGAACGCAGCTCTCAAATTCTTCGGAAGAAGATTAGCGTGTTTGTAAGATATCTTTCCTAGAAAAGGAAGTTTCACCCATTTCTTTTCAGAGTATTCAGATGGGAAGAGGGGGGAAATGGGAGAGGAAGCCATTTTTCTTGTTTTCCTTTTTATAAGTTTGGAGTTGTTTTGGAGCTTTTTATAAGTTTGGCAGATGGATTTGTGAAAAAATGTCTATGATCGTTTGCTTCTATCTCTTTTTATAATTATTGATTATAAAATAAACTAAAAGGACATTTCATTAAATGGACTGTGATTTTGATTTGTTTGGATTCCATTTCATGGAAATATTCTGGGCTTTCTGTTACTCTACGAGTACAATTTTGATTCTTGCAATCGTAATTTGTCCCTTTTCCGTATCCTCATCGTCATATACAATTTACATTCCTTTCTCTTCTCATCGCTACTTGAAATTGGACTGAGGGTTGTAAAAGCCATTCATTCTGCGTCGTTAACTAACGCCGGCCTCGTTACGCATAGCATTTTTTCCAACAACCACCCGTCGTTAACGGAAAGCCGTCCGTGATCGTGGTATCCTCGCATTTCGAAATTTCGAACACATTTATTTCCACCACCCTAGCAAGCGTATTCTTACTCGGAAACGCCGGAATAGCGAATGAAAGTAGCCGTAACAAAGGCGAGGCAAAAATCAAGGAATAGCTCGATTCATTTCCGTTCCGAAATTTCGAAACATTTCCAATCTCTGTCGCTGAACTAGGTTAAAAACCCTCTCGATTGATTGTGCTGTTGCGAATCCCACTCCAAAGAAAAATAACGCGCTTCTCTCCGCTTCGAGAGCGGGAAAGTGAGAGAGCGTCCTGCCGCGGAAACGCATCCATTGGCGGGCACCCGAGGCATCGGATATTACGCCCACTGGGGACCTAATTGGAGCGAGCGGGCACAACGTTAATTTCGCGAACCCACGGGAAGGGGCAATTTCATTACATCTCCGCCCCACCTCTCGCGGGAGCACTCCGGGATGAGAGCGACCGAATGAAATCTTCTTTCCTTTGCGCCGGCTTATCTCCGTCCGGCTTTCTCCACACCTGCCTCACGGAAACACTTTAAGGATTTTCATCTGATTTCCCGTGATGGCCGGGATTAGGACCGATCGCGCGATGGAATGGCGACATTGTTAGGGGCCGTGTCCCTTCCCATTAAAACCCTGAGAACAGATGCTTCCAATCCTTGCTTTCGAGTTGCGGCCGAAATGAAATTTAGACTCTCGGAGGCTCGTTTACGAGGCCTGTACAAAGGGCAAAATTTAATTAAAAGATTTTCTGTCAACTTCCTCCTCGGTGCGATTGAAACGTGCCGAGGAGTCGGAATGATTATCGTAATAAGGAAAGGAGAGAGCGATTTTGATCCGTTTAGAATACGTAAACGGCAAAAGTAAAGAGTGAAAGGAGACACAAATACAGGACAAAAGACACCCGAAAAATTTCGGCGACCAACTACGAAATATTTGCTAAATCTATAGGCACGATGGTGACGTTAGAGATGTGAATTTGTTTGATGTTAACGAAAGCATAAAATAAAAGTGGGAGGCGTTTGTGGAAGTGTGAACCCAAATACAAAGCAAGACAACAAAATTGAAGATATATATATGAAAAGGATATAGCATTGTGAATTGGAGCGAATGAATTTTAGGCAAGCGTGAACTGGGATGAATATAAAATTTCAAACAAAAGATGGAAGCTGCTGACAAGCGATGGCTGCTTGGCAGTACCCAATCGTAAAAATTATTATTCAAATATATTACTATTTATGCTTTAAATGTAATGTTTTTTGTGTTAACGTATATTGAATCTATGTACTTTTCTTTGTTAGGAATTGTATGTATTTAATGTATATTATTATATAAATGTAATAATTTTATTTTGCACAGTATGGGTATTACAGAACTTAATAATAAAGAAGATTTGCCAAATTAAAAAATTAATTTCCTTCAATTATCTTAAGGATTGCGAAGATATAGTTTAATACTTTTAATATCTTTATTTGAATGATACATAATGAATTGAATCAATGAAAAGATAAAAGGCCTTACATAGTTTAAAATAAGACTGTAACATAGTGTTACAAAGCTAATGGATAAAATTAAATAACAGTGTTTACGTAAATGTGAATTCGGATTTTAGCAAGATTGAAATCCATTTATATTGTTGATTGTAAGTATATGATGTTATACATTTCAGTATAAATTATTTGTGAACATAAAGTACGTTCCCAGAGCATCGTAAGACAAAAAACACATCTATAAGTCGAGATTCTTCTTAACTAACCTAGATTTAAAAGGCCGTATTTTCTCTGCTCTATAGAGGGGAATAGAAAAAAAGCAAATGGAATCATTGACCATCTACCAGTAAAAGACTCCTAACTTAGTAAAGAGTCGCAAGTTAATAACCTTCTCAAGGAAATGATTCAAATGAGAATTCGTTTATAAATTAAATGGGAAAAATTCCTAACGGAGAATCCCATAGACTTAGAAGTTATAATTCCTCAAAGAAAAAATTTCAAAACGTGTATCAGCGGCGGATCTCAAAGAGTATATTGCCCCAAATAGCAACTGTGGGGTGGGGGGACCGGAATGTAATTTGGGGAACTGCCCAAACGGAAATTTATCTCAAGGAATTTTTCCCTCTCGGAAAATGCCAATTCCGCCCCATTCTTTTTTAATCCGAGTTCATCCTGTTGACTTTTCAAAGGAGACGGACTCTTTAAAAATTAAGACGCTCCTGCGCATTAGGCAAAGGAACAATAGGGGCACGTGGAAAGGAAATAAACAAGTGATAGAAGATCCGCGAATGACTCCTCAATAAATCGGTGCCCGAGCCACGCTCTCCAGGGATTCGAGGCCTTTTACGGAGAGCTACTCCACCTTCGACGTCAATCTCCTCTTGAGGTGGGAGATGGATGCAAAACCATCCCTCAACTTCTCCGTGAACAACGAAGAAAATTTGCAAAGTAGGCGAAAAAAACAAAAAATAGCCTCCCGAAAGCGTGAGACAAAAAGGGGCGTTTAAAAGGAAAAAAAGATTAAAGTTGAGAGGAGAAAAAATAAGACTCCAAAAATGGAACGTGCTTGAAGGCAGACTAGAGCAATACATCGTTCAGCAGTCTGGGCACTCCTACGCTAACGACGGAGGCGTTGTGAGACGCTGCCAAAAGGACGTCTTTATATTTGCGCTCTTGAATTATCTAGAGTACAACTAACTACCTTAACGTAGTTGTCTTAATGTAGACTGACCATGCGCCCCGTTTTTCCCCCGGGACAGTCCCTAGTTATTCATGCAGGCCATTCTATGTATGATTATGATGATGCAAATTTTGCTTCTCAATTTTCGTTTTTAAATATTTATTTAAAACAATATATTATATAGTCAATTTTGAATATAAAATATAGTTTTGGTCCACCATCAAGAAATTATAAGAAAGGTAAAGAAAAATTTATAATCAATAAATCATCCAGAATACAGAGCTAATACTGAACTCACATATAACAAGTAATAAAAATTGTTGATTGATTGACAAAATATTGTATAGTGATTATGATGCAACTCATTTTTAAAAATCTAGGGGTAAAGAAAGCCACGGATTACCGACCGTCTACGAAACACTATATCGGCGGCTATGCTGCCACCTTCAGGGGGTAACGAAAAATATTGCATTGCAGGTGTTTTATCCTCTTAATGGACCCGCAGTTTTTTCCTTGGAACTTAAGAAAACGAAGTTAATTTGACATGGCTGTACTTCGTGAAACGCCATTCTGAACAATTAAGAAGAGCAAACTTTGTATGTTTCACTAACTCTTAAGAGTACGGTTTGCGACTAGGTTAGTGGCATCTCTGTTCAATATCAACATCAAAGTTCTGCGGCTCAATATCATTCTATTGCGTGTCATAAGTTTGCCTCCCCCTTCACAGGAGGATCATTTCTTTCAAATTGCCAACAAAAAGTCGCTAAATATAGCGGGAGAGTCGCTAAAATCTTAGCGCGGCGTGGGTGTGGGGGGAGGACACTCACCCGTCGACGAGAGGCACCTCGGAGAGAATGCGGCGCACGAGGAGGAGACGGTCTTCTGGTGAGGAGTATGGGGAAGGCGCCGTTGGCGGTACGAGTGGAGGCAGGTCCGGAGACGGTGGCGGAACAACCCCAGGAGAGGGCGATGCGGAAGGGGTTGGGCCGCTGGAGGGCCCCCTTAAGGCCAATGGGACCCCCAAGGCAATCCCCAAGGCGGATACCATGAGGATTAGAAGTATGGCAAGGCAGGCGTTCTGCATGCTCAGCTCGACCACCACTGCTGCCGATGAGGAGTTGAAGAAGAGGAAAAAAAATAGCATGAGAGGGGTGACGTCGTACACTTGTGTCCGCCCGTCTTTTTTCCACCACCCCCTCCCCGAAACGCCAGACAACCCGAAAATATCCCGAGGAAAAAATCCTCGGATAACCCTTTCTCTCCGATGCATTTTTCTCGCCATCTTTTTACTTCGGCGAAAAGAGCAGACTCTTCTCGACTCTTTTTTCAACGCCGGAGGGGTAATTATGAAGGAAAAAATAAGAGAGGGAAATATTTCGAGGGCTCTTTTAAGCGGAAGTTGACAAGGGGAATTTTGCCACGAGCGTGATTCGATTAGAGAAGGAAGAGATGAATGAATGAGGGCGGGAAGAGGAGCGCGGATTGCGAGGATGAATATTCCGAATTAAACGGGTGTAATTCGGAGGAAGGCGCCGGGTTAATGGACCGTTTATTCTTTTTTCTCGTGCGCCATTTTTTTTGCCCGTCGTCTGAATGGGTTTCCGGCGCGAAAGTGATTTTTATCCCTCGCGTGGAGATTGGGCCAAAAACTTAATTAATTAAAACCCTGAGGGACAGGATTCCCTCGGAATGTCGACGGGGTTGAAAAGGCTCATCAATGGCAACCATGCACTCAATTGTCATCATCTCGAATCAATTACTGTTCCAATCTAATCGAGTGCAATTGTTGGTGAGAGTTTCAAGGGTTTGGTTTGATGGAATGGTCGGTGATTGGACGTCAAAAATGAAAAGCCATCTGCGTTCGTAACAATTTATCCAATCATCACAAGCTTGTCATGGATTTGAGTATTGTGGGAATGTAAACTTCAAGTGTTCTAGCCAAAACTTTTGGAACGCCATCTAAATCCAACCAAGAACTAGTATTTTCCATAAATTGTATTAAAGCGACCGTTTTCGATCATAATGATCATCTTCAGGTACACTATATTCGAAAATCAGGAAATTTATACAAATGAGAAAAGTTTGAGGGCCAAGAAAGGAGAGAGGAAAATTGCTGTCGAAACTTAACACATCTGTATCAATTCCCTAATATCCGAATATAGTGTACCTGACAATGATCATCCGCTTAATTAAAATTTTTAGAAAATACTAAGGATTTTAAATTTTGGGTATGAATATTATACACATGGGTTTGAATGTTGTAGATATACATTATTATATAACCAAACGTGTGGGAAATAATGATAATAATTAGGGATAATAGGAGGAAAGTAATTTATTGTGCACGAGGAGACGTGCGCCTTCACACCGAAGAGAGAAGAAATAGCAGAGTAAAAAATAGTGACATGACTTAGACTCAAAGCCCAATCTCCCACTTTAATTCTAACCACCACACTACCATGCCGCGTTAATTCCAGTACAAATTTAAATCCGGGAAGGTATTCTATCAGACTGTTAGAATACCTGCACGGTATTTTTCACTTTTGTTATTTTGTCAATGATGATAATTATATTACGTATACATTCGAGAGATCAAGACTAAAAATCTTCTCATAAAACCAACACATTGTCATTCTCAGGGCAGTTATTAATTTGAAAGAGATAGCCTGAGTATGTGAGAAGAAATGTGGATGTAAAAATACCTCTCCCTCCCACTTCCAACCTTGCTTCCGTGAACAGAAAGGCATTAGCTTGGCATCGTAGTTTAGTGATTGCAATATTTGCTCAGAATTGGGAAGTCTGGGTCGTGTCGACATTATTAGTTCATCCATGGGTTTTTAAGCCGCTCTTTATAAAATACAAAGACGATTCTTTATCTTTATTCCCAATTGGAATAAATAGTAACATTTAAAAAAGTTTAAATACACAGTCGATGAGCGCATAAATATGTATAGTAAAGTGAATACTTAGAAATAAATTTATAAGTCAATAGGTTGTTCATTGTAGACCGTGAAGAAGACCTCCTATATTCACATAGTATGAGATACACTGTCAATTTTATTCAGTAAAAAATCCAAAGCGTCCAAAATTTTCCCTTTGTATTTTCAATTCAACGTTAAGATTTTACCTTATAATGTTAAACGACTTGTCCGATGTGCATCACATAATTGAGCATATTTTTTCCAATCAATTTAGTAATGTACTGCATATTTGAGGAAGCTTACACGTATAATTTTATTTATACGACATTAACGTGACAACTGTGGCTAGCCTTAGTCTATTATTTGAAATCAGAAAATATAAATCAATTCGATAGAATATCGGTCAAATTTGATCGGAACGGAGCGACGCTACAAGTTTTGCTAAAGTGTAAGCAGGATTAAAAAATGAATTCTTCACAATAAATTTATTCAATGCTTGGTAAACATAGCAAATAAGAAACGTATTCATTATGCTCTTTTGATCGAGATATAGATATTGAATATCAAATTTTGTTCAGCGTTAAGAGTACAAATAAAAGTCAAGCTACAAATTAAACATGGAATTTATTTTGATACAAAGATAACCTTGGAATACAGAGTTTAGAAAAATTGCTAAAAATGATGAAGAGCCATTTAAGCCTCGATATACCTTTAGAATTTGAAAGGCCAGTGAAAGTCCCATTTCTGTACGAAGCAGCCATCAAACCGCAAATTAAAACGGATAAAATATCTTTCATCTCTTCAAACGCAAACCGGCGATCTAAAAAAGCACAGCCTGCAGAATCCTTTGAGCTAAAGTCAACCTACTTCACGGTTGAAATCAGCCGGGACGCAATAAATTGACCTTAAACAAGGGCCAATTAACGGCAAAATAAGGAATCCCTTTCAGCGAAAAAAAAACAAGCTTTAACATCGTCTGCGTTGACCTTTTCAGGGATATATGTTGCGACGGTCGGAGGAATTTTGAAATGGAAATCAGCAGCTTATCTTCCAAAATTTTGATGGAGAAGCTTTGGATTCGCATCACGTGCTGGATCCATTTGGCGTTTGAGCGCAAATGGAAATTCTCCAAGCTATTCTGTACAACATGATGATTTCCATTCATCGCGATGGTTTTTCTTCCATGCTTCAAAGTGTTTGATTTCTTACGAAATGAGCAAATAAAAATGCATACTGTGTAGACTGAAACCAAAAGATGGATAATAAGATTCTCATTCGCAGTAAGTCGCATAAGAAACCATCAGGTCCCGTCTGCATGGATATGAAATAATATGGAAAAATAATTCCATCGCAAAGTATAGTATCAAAGAATAATATTTATAAGTTTATCTTCAGTTCCTCATTCTCTTGATAGACGACTTTGGGCAATAAAGTGATGCCAATGCAAGTAATTCTTTTAGGAATTGAAAAAAGCCACAGGTTCTTTACACATGCTGAAATACAACCTTTTTCATGGTATGCGTCCCTATTTGTAGTTTTTTTTTATTAGAATTAGCCGATTAATAATATAAACATTATATATACGGAATTATACATACGGAACACTTAATGAATAACACAATAATATCCTTTTATAAGTCCTCAAATATAAAATCAGACGTGAGAGGGCAAAAATTTACTTAAGGGAACTACTCTTTATCAAAACGAGGAAAAGATTTTCTCTTATTAACATATAAAATAAGGGATAAGAAAGAGTAATATCCTCCTATATAAGCTGAAATGCTCGTTGATTTTTGACGGGAATAATGTTTATGTCTATCGCAATGATTGAGTCTTGGATATGATATGCCCCATTTTTAAACATCAAAGATTTATTTGAATATAGGAGACTATATTCTCATAGACTCTTGATGAATTCCTCTATGTATGATAGAAAATGCTGCCCTTCGAATTTTCATATCGATTTCACTAAGCCCTTTTGGTCTATGGGATGTGAGGTAAAGATTCTCAATCATTACTAAGGTTCTTAATTTTATCATTATTTAAAAGGAGTTAGAAAGAGAAACACTGCATATTCACTCAATTATTTCATAAAAAATGATAAGTTAAAGAATAACTTTGAGAAAAAATTTACAACCCTTAAAAATTACAACCTAAAACCAACGAAAGTAATTTAATTGTAACTTATAAAATATCTCAGCTTCTTAGAAAGTCTTTTTCGTGTTTTTCAGACTTTTTAATTTTTATATGAATACGATGTTTCTCTTAAAAATTGGATAATTAATATTGCTTAAAGACATAAGTAAAACGCTAAATGATTCTCAACAGAGAAAATTCTAAAACTGACGCTAAGAATACGGATCTTTGTTAAGTTTTGTCCGTAAAATAATTCTCATGACACTCGAAAGAAGTTTCATAAGATTATTTCTCTTGTAAAATTTGTCTCAAGTTTCTCGAGAAAATATTTAAAACTATAAAAATAACAGTAAAAAAAGTACATTTGTGAGAATTTGTTTGAATTTCTAACTTTCAGGAGCTACATTCCGATAAAATCAATCTCTGAATTTCATATGTACGTTGGTACCTGTGTTTGAATGTTTACGGAATCTAAATGATGGAAAGCAGATTGGAGCTGCGTTTTATTTGCTATATTAGGCTACATAAATTGCAATAAACATTCACCGAAACAATATTTAGAGAAAGCCGATTCGCTCGAAATTATCTTCAATTAGAAATTGATGAGAAGACCTTAAAATAATTCACTATATTGTTCGGATTACTTTCCGTAAACAGTTAATGAAACAAATTGAAATGTACAGAATAATCACTGTCCTATCAGCCTCAATCATTGAAACAATTTTCAATTTCATTGAAAAGGACCTTAATTTGATTTGAGATAAAAGTGTTTGTCCGAGGAAACACAGTTACATCAGTTGCTCTCCAATTTGACAAAGAAAACTATTTAATTTTACATTATCAAAATCTCTTTATTCAATTTTATTACAGATTAGAGCTTAAATTTAGTTAGTTCTGGGAGAGAAATATTTAGTGGACCCATTCAAGAATGGAAGGGTTCAAATCTGAAGAACCAGATAACTTGTAGATGGAAATTAAAAAGCAAACATAGAAAACTATTAATACCTTAATAGCCAGTATAAATATATATTAAATAATAAAAATACATATGAACGAAAATATAGAAATATAAAATATAAATAAATAAGTGTAAAATATTAGAAAAGTAATCGTATTCTATTTCTATCGGTGCTTTTTAATATCAGAAAGACAATATTATCCTATGAAAGTCCTCAAAATTGCTTATTTACCTTATATTGGTTCGTAATATATATTTATATTTCCATCCTCGGTGTTGTAGTGCTAGATTAGCATTAGCATAGTTCTCTGGATAGTCTCCCTGTTCGAGCATCGATGTGATTGTTTGTCGTTACCGTACTCGATGTAATTTGGCATTGTTGACTGTTGGTGGATTCAAGATAAATAAATACACAACTTCGTCTTCAGATAGATTAAATTTTATTCGACTTGAAGAGATACGACTTTGATGTTACTTGTTATTGCTGTATCCATGTGTTTTTACTATGTATGTAGTATCTTGTGAGCGCGTTCGAAAACTAATTCTTGTGTTTGCTCTTCAAATGCTGCTGAATTAACCCCGTCGGCTGAGCGAAAAGTGTAAGGATTGTACGAGGTAAAATATTTCACGTACCCAGTGGTAGTTAAATTGTTAAGCGCTCAGCTTACTTATGTGTAGCCTCTGCTGTATTTCAGAAGTAATTGTCAACTTTTTTAGACAAAATTTGAAAATTTTATAAAAAGTAACGCTCTCAGTTGTCGATAAACGTAAGAAATATTTCGAAAGATATTTCAAAGAGTCCATGCGAAACAACAGGTGTCTGGTTAAAGGAATACAGACCACCCCAACGGAGTCGAGCTTTTTCATAATTTCAACACATTCTTTGGAGCGACTGTCTTCAACAAGCGGATTTCATTCTTTCGATAGAAAAACGCGAATGATTTATAATAATCTACCGACGATACGCTTTATAAAGCCAAGCTTATTAATTGCTTCACATTCTTCGGATATGAGTGCTCAAGTTTAAGTTATTTGTAAAATATCCCGAGAAAATATATAACTGTCTCGACTACATTTATATTTTTTCCGTAGATTATACACGGATGATTCTGACGCAATTTTCTCTTTCGATTAACTAATAACTGAGTTACTTACATTAAGCTCTCGTTGCCATTTTTCGCACCATTTTTGAATAAGACCTTATCCATTTGATAGAAGGATACGATCTTCTTCGTTTGAGATCTCTCTGTACCAAGTCATCCGCAAATATCCTTACATTAATATCTCGTCGTACAGGTCATTGATTTATCCCAGGAAGAGGAGAAGTCCAAAAACGCAGCTCTGAGGTAGCCCGAAGTAACTTTGACTTTGTTCTTTCGAACAACGACAACAAAGTCGAGCAAAGTCAAAGTTACTTCAGGCGTACCCTAGTTTCCTCACATCGATAGATGTCCTCATTAAACGTTTGAAAAGGCGATGGATCTTTCCAGATAACATTTTATATATGATATGACACAAATATGAATATGTATCTCGGTTACCAAAGTCGGCAGCATGTTCGCGTTTGGAGAAGGTGATCCATGGTTTTATCACCGTTGGTAGGCCAAATATGCAAAATGAAAGCTATCGAAGCACTTTTAAAGATACTATTACTTTTAAAAAATACGAGCGTGCCTATTAGACTTGCAGACGTAAATACTACTTCAACCCCTTATATAATTTAGATAGTAGATAAATAATAACTTTGTGGTTGGTATCAATCACCATTTTTAGAATCCGCCAAATAAGTTTTGCGTCTTGTCCTAATTGATAGTCTAATATATGAATATATGAATCTAATATATGAATTAGTACTGAATTAGATTTAATTTTATATTTCACAGATAAATCAATAATATATCTGATGATGACAATCACTCAATAAATCCTGGTTATATTTTCTCATCAAAGAAAATAATTGTTGGAAAAAATTCAACGTCTTTCTTCATTCTGCTAAATATCACCTGGAAGCAAGTACCAGGTAGATAGAAGAACGTTTTTCTCACGCTCTTAGTTAATAGCTACCGCTTTTGATTGATTCATTGAAATAATCCTCGAGATTAATTCTCTTTTGCTAAAATTCTTCTATTCTCTGGCTCACTTTTGTTCGTTCTTCTTCCCTTTTCGTTCTTCTTGGTTTCTTCTTCGGACATTTTTAATCTCTGCAATCATATTTCTGAATATCACTCACTCTCTTTCCCACTTCTTCTTCGATCCCACATTTTCACATATCTTCATGATTTTCTTTCACCCATGGAACTTGCGTTTTTTTTATTCCTTGGAAGATGAGAATCTTGTTTGCTATTCTTTCTGGTTCAATCCTTCTAAGATTTCCATAGAAACTCATTCGCCTTTCTTAAATCACTTTTTAAGATGTTCTCAAATTTTTCATTCAGCAATAATTATAATTACTTATCGATTTGTCGTAACAATTCTCGAGAAAATGCACGGATTTGCGTTGGAACTTTTCTAAATCACGAATTCCACGCTTATCTGCAGGCACTCATACTACGCAGCATGCATTCCACAGAGGTTAATAACCCTCGATGGAGTTTAATTACCGTAAAGTAGCGCCACTCACGGAATAATAGTTCATCCGGGATTGGTCAGATCTCACGCGTTTACCTTCAACTGTATTTTTAATTCTATGGGAGTTGGTATGAATAGGCGAAAATATCAAGTTGGTCAAGTTAGAAAGAATAATGGGAAGAGGTGAAGAAAGAAGTGGGCTGAGAGAGATGTCGAGGGAGGACGGAAAAGGGTACACAGGAGACTGAGTGGGTGGAGAAGGGTGAATGGATGGGATTGGATATGAGGAAGGCTGAAGGAGCCATAAAGATCGCAGGTCATTGCTATAGTGCGTCCGTTGGCTGCGCTACTTTCCTATCCCCTCTCTTACAGCACTTACCCCATGTCTACCAAGCCTCCCCACCCCATATACGTTTCCACTCTTGGTTTAATCGGAAACTATGGCCCCATTACGTCCGACTCATTCACGTCCAAGTGTATGCCTAAAGAGACGGTCACTTGCTCCTTCCCTGATCGCCTTTTGTCATTTTTCCCCCGCGGAGAGACTTTGAATCGTATTACCGGAAGATTTAATCTTCGCCCTTCTCGCCCGGCGGGTTTTCAGTTTACCAGAAGTAAAGGTGATTTATAAAGAAAGATTGCTTCCTCGCGCTCGATTAAATTTCATCATTTTCCCCTTTCTCGGTATTTCAGGGATGTTTGGAGAAATCCATTTAAGGGCCTCCATTATAAACGAGGTTTAAAAAACGGGTGTAACGGTTTGGCTATAATTTTCCTTCTGGATATTTCACTCCTAACGGGTCTCCGCTCCTGAATTTGGAGATAATCTCGGAATTGCCGCTTTATCTCGTATCCATTGTAGCGAGCGACGTAGCGAGATTTATTATATCTTCCGACCGATCACGTACCGCAAATACCTGTGAATGATTCAGAGTAAGCTATTAGTCCATTAGTGAGCGGATAGAATCCAATGCAGGCTTACGGAGAACAAAATGTGCGGCCTAGTCCAAACATTAGCGACGCGTCCTCTTTAATCAAACAACCGTAACGTTACTCATAATGATAAATCTGCCGACCTGCGCTACAATTTAGAGTTAATACTCCGCAAATGTCGAAACGAATTTTCTCAAATAAGCCATATAAGTAAATTATTACCGGATTGCGAATAAAATCTCGATCGTTTTCGAATTAACACCGAAAACGCGGGATTTCGTTAATTAGCTGCTGTATTCGGATACGGTATTTTATCTCACTCAATCTAGGCGTATTAAGAGGTTTAATCACCGTAATCATGCTAGCATAATGCCTGGATTCGATTATAAAAGATAATCTTCCACCATTGGAAAGACACTTTTGAAAAGTGGGTGATAATTTGAAAATTTCCGGATTACCGGATAAATTTCACACACATTAAACTAACATTTCGTTTGATGCTAAATAAGTTCTCAGAGTTATTCAAATAAGATATTTGCTAAAAGAAGATTACAAATACTTGTAATTTATTTCTTTTAAACGTGAAGTTACAAGAAACATTCTCGAATGACAGAACATATCCTGTTTAAAATGGATAGTTGAAATATATAAACACATAGGAAAAAAAGTTTGGTAAATTTTCTACGAAGATTTTGATCTTGTGACCGGAGTAGCATCATCAAGAGGAGGAATCAGTAGTAGTATAAGTAGCAAAAAGGAGATGGGGAAGGTAAGGAGATGATGTGGTAGGAGTTTTACGGAACACCTATTTAATGAGAGACAAGAGGAGGGAGAGAGGAAATCGCAAAATTGAAATATTAAAATTTGCGTGGAAAATTTACCAAGTTTTCCTTCTTCTTTCTACACACTAGCATAAAACGCTCCCTACTTTATTTATATATAATGCATTGCTTTATGAACGTCAAACTTTAAGAAATGCAATACATAGTTTTGTTATGATACATTATAACGAATTTAAATTGGCTATTTAAAAATGTCAATGTCAATATTCTCCTCGCAGTTCGACAGGTTGTAATGTACTCAAATATTTCTTTAGACTTGGAGTACATATTTTGCAGAACTTGATGATGATTATTTATATGCCTGTACTTGATTGATAGCTGTCATTTGATAGCAGCTTACGAAGTGGCTCGAATTTCTTTCCTGGAAGTGAATTTGTCCTCAAACAGACTGCTTGGGATACTCGCGCATTTTGATGCACCTAATAAGTCAACACGTTATTTCACCGAAATAATTTTCTGTCAATGAAAAAAAGCCAGCAAAATCCTTTACTTTACTATGGTCGATGAAGACTGTAATGGAATCCAGGCCCAAACAGTTTCCCGGGGTTAAATTATTCAACGGAATATCAGAGGCAAAGTCTTACGAAAGAATCTGAAAATGACAGCCAAAGTGCATCATCCGCGATCCATTTCATCCCAAAGTTAATATTAGGAAGGCTATTTTGGCAGGAGATGATCAGCGTGACGTGCATCCCCCGTAAAACTACGGACAACCAGCCATTTAACAAACCCAGAATGGAGTCAACGTATAACCCATTAACATGTACGGCCATTTGCCAATAAATGGCCTTCGCTCATACTCGACCTGTGATTGCGTGTCCGGGTGAAAAGGCCCCCGAGATTGAGTACGCACGATTTTATCGCGGAGTAATCTCGGTTGAAGGACCAGCGAAAATGTACGAGCGCTCACTTTTAGGGGATTTGACTCATGGGTCAACAAATCTTGATTGAATTGGGTCGTTCTTTTCGCTGAGGGATCAGCCGAATGACTGGATTAAACGTTAAAGACGACGATTCGAAACCTGAGTGACGCTTTAACAAGGGCGTCGAAGAGTTCCCTTTTTTTCCCCCTCGGCGGATTGTGAGAGAATATTTTTGGCCGGTATCGACTCTGTCGGATTCGGTAGCCGTTGCCATTCTTTACCAATTTTTCCAGGCTCTTAAAATCGATAACCAGATATCCGATGCTAGCTTCAATGCGATGCATTAAGTGACTATATTCCTTAATTTGATCGAATTAAATTATTAACGAAATGTGATCATGAACGAGCGTAGGGGCCCAATGTTAACCGGTGGAAATATCACTCGCGATATCTGTAATGATTGTTGATGACGACGGTGAAATGAAAGAATAGAAGGTCTAATCGATTTGAATGTTTAAATGTCTCTTCTAAATTATCTTGCTCATTACAGATCTACCTGTTTTATATCTCTGCTTCATTATTCAACACGTAGTCTACGTGTAATCAGACGTCTACGTTGTCAGACATTCCCTTTCCTTACGTCTTCCCTTCTTGCTGGATTCCCTTCGTCCTTCTATTGATGACTTTTCGGTACCAAAGGGGTCATTAATGATATTAGGTCGATCACACACCAGATTATTCTATTACTGCCCCTACTTTTTAATTTATTTAATTTTTTCTTTCGAAATATTTTGTTGCTGCTATTTTGTTGTTTGACTTGCTACACTGTAGCTCTAATTTTGTTCTGTGTCATGCGAAAAATTAATCAATATAAAATGAATTTCAAAAATATATAATTATACGAGTAAATTCAATAATTGAAGCCTTGACTTGGTAGAGCCTCTTACTAGGAAGCAGCTCAACAGCGCGATAAATTATTCACTAAATTTGTTATTGGTAGAATTTTTCTTGTGGATAACCACACAAAGTAATTTCACTATGCTTCATGGTGAAAGCCATATAATGTAATACTGGGATGTATGTTCAACGAAGATTGAATATTTTGGATAAAATGAAAAAGAAATTTAACTTTTACTTAACGCCCTTGTAATTTATTATGGCTTTCCACAAAGTAACGCCAGAACATATTGATTTCATTTACTTAACGCTTTTTAAGTAATAGGGACGACTAGTTTCTATAGCAATATAGATCAGTTGAACACCGTGGAAAATTGGGAAGTGATTGGTTTACGCAGGAAACAGTGAAAAGAAGTGATGGGGTGAATGGAGACAATTAAATACAGTGACAATTCGATACAACGACAATTAGCGTTAATTAAAAGGGAATGCGATTAATGAAGAATGTGTACACAGTTAGGTGATAATTTAGAGTGGAAGTAAATGGAATTAAAATTGCATCTAATTGTTCCCTCCATCCACCACATAGCTTCCCTTTCCATCGTTCCCTGAGTGAGTCTAGCACTTCAAAATTTTCCTCGGTTTTAAATTAGTTGGCACTAGCCGCCATTGTTGATTTGCTGTTACGTTCAATGGTAAGATATTTTAGGATTTCGACATTTGTCAATAAAGTTCTGGAGAATGAATCGGTAAATTCATTCTTTAGGCTTGCTTGTAGATTCGACTTCATGTAAATTGTGTTATAGTTGTCTTCTGTTTATGGATCAATTGGGTCCGTGTTGATAATGTGTTCGTCTGCAAACACAAGTCTATGGCCTCCTTTATTTCGTCAAATAGGAAAGAGTTTTGCTCATGTTGGTTAGATTCTTAAGAGCATTGTTTTCTTCTTTATCTCTTCTTCGTACTTTTTTTTGTTATAAAAGCAGATTGATTTCATGTTTCTTAATGATGTTATAACTCAACCGGAAACCCTTTCGCACTAAATTAATGACTTGAGGACTGAAGTAATACGTCAGCGTAAATTGAGTACGTTACAAATGGAGTTCAAACATATAATACTTCAGAGAATCAAATTAGTTCGTAATTTATCGTGGCATTGATTCGGGTAGGGCTATCTAAATCTGTGCTAACCACACACTATTCCATGAAACGAAGAAATGACCTGTAACTTATAGCATCATGTCTCATTTTTCATTGTGGATTTCTACAGCATCTCGACTGCCTCTGTAGATTTCAAATCACTTGCGATTGGTTTATTCAGAATAGTCAGTACGATACGTAAACTAATCTTCTTGGAATGCCTCATATAATAATTTAAGTACAGCCAAAATAATTAACATTTGCAGTGGTTAGTTTTGCCTACCGGCTAGTATGCATAATTACATCGCTTAAGATTAGCCAAGAGCCTCGTAAACTCAGCGCTATATGCCTACTAAGACAAGAGAGCTTATGAAAGAAGGGTTCCCATATCTCATGGATTCCGGCAATTACTGTGTGTGTACATTCTGCCGTAACTTTAAGTTTTCCCTCATTCGCCCTGTATTGAGACCATTTTATGGATTGATAATTAACTTAAATATGTGGAAATCTTTTAATTAGAATAAAACTATTGTAGTAGAGAAACTACGATCGTTCTCACTAATTTGATAATTGATAAAATTTGATAATTTGATAAAACTTATTCGCTCCTCATGCAGAATACCCATTTTAGTTCATCCATAAAATGATTGTCATCAGCGCGTTTTAAATTAAAACCACGAAATCCTCCGAGTTTTTTGTTTTCTCGATTAACATTTAATGCTAACTCTCTTTAATTAGCACAATTTCATTTCGATATAAGATTTTTAATTTTTTACGTGTATTTCTTATTTTGTGGTACTGAAACAATTTCAAGTTTGTTGGAGTTCCTAGGGATAAAATCCCAAATACTTTAAACAAGAATAATGCAAATAATGTGATTCTTCTGCAAATCTTACATTCAATGATCCAAAGTCAGTGGCTCATCTTAGATTATTTCACCTGGTTTTTGGCTTTGCTAATTCAGTAACTTATATTAATCTTAAATAATATCCCGTTCCTGCAATCGTATTAAAAACATGATATATGCAAAAGTATCAATTTTTAACACTTAACTGCAAAAAATTCAGATTCTGATTCTCCGTAATATCATTCATTCTTGCACATATTGTATCCCTACAGTACTTATTGTGATTTTAGAATGTCTACCATGTTTGCTGTAAATTTCTTTTTCCAATTTTCATAGCTGCAATATTTGCATCTTTTAAGTTTTAATTTAGAATATTTTCTCTTTCTCGTATGAATATTTTGTTGTGAGTTTCGCATTTACCGTGTTTTCACGAGGTTTTTCAAACTTCTTTACGAGTGCTTTTCCGCAACGTGGGTTTTTCTTCAACAGCCTTAAGATTTTTCCTCAAATTTACTCATTCCTTTATTCATCAATAATTGTGGACATTTGAAATGACTTTCGAGGTTAGTTAGAAGAGAGGCCCACTCGGGACTAACCTCGTCAAATATCCATCTTATCCAATTGTTTAAGAATGGAATGCTCTTAGAATCTGCAATTTAAGCTTACAGTCACAAGGATAACATGCGGAAAAAGGTCAGGAAGTTCTCAGATTTTGTCTGATAGTTTCAGTGGATGCGGATACTTCTCAAGTACGGCCTTCTCCATGGACTCAAGTGAAACTTCGACTGAATGAGTTAGTTGGTATTTGCCATTGTATGACTGTAAAGTATTCAGGACGAAATCTGGGTATAATCTTAAGCCCTCCACCAAGGATCAAGGAGAGGGCTTGATAGGTAAGATGGTAATTTAACCTATCTCTCTAAATCGAGCCAAAATACCATGAAAAGTAAACGTGCAGATAAGTGCAGCATAATCGGTATGTATAAATATGATAATATGAATACCATTAGACCGCATCATTCATAGCTTAGCAACTTTGATATTGTCACAGTCGCGGACAAGAAATCCGACTTAATATGAAATTCAATTTCCTTTCAAGTCTTATTGAAACTTGATATTTTAAGACATAAGATGCTTTTTAGAGAATTCTTTATTTCTTGCAGCTAAAGTGCGCCATCTTATATTTAAATGTAAGAAGTCACGACTACTTCAGCTGAGTCTCTTAAATACGACTTTTACCTTGGTAACAGTGCATTTACTCATGTTTCTCGTAGTTCCAAAGTGTCGAGGAAAAGTCACAATAGGAAATCTCTCGGATATCAAAATAATAATCCTTCGGGAAATTGGATCACTCTGTGTGGACGTGTACATTGGTTAATCCCCGACCAGAACCGACCAGTGAAAGGAGAGCGACGTAAATCTCGTCTATGGGATGATGAGTGAAAGTAAAAAAAGCGAATGCAAAAAAAGTGAAAGTAAAAATGCCTTGGAGATGAGCATCCTCCTGTGCGACCCTCATCTCTTTCCACTACGAAATAACTGCTCTTCGCGTTTCCCACGAGACTCTTCTACACAAACCCTTGTCCGGTCTTCTTCCTCGCTCCGTCTTTTCTCTCGATTTTAATTTTTCCCGAGCTCTCCTCCTTTCATTCTCTTAACCAGAGTCGTTGATCACTCCTTCATCTTTTCCTCTCATCACTTCCTCGTTAAAGGTCACTAATCCCTCTTTGCTCTCCACTTTCCTTAGGGTCCTTCTGCTTTTCATTTGCGGCAATATTTTTCCGCCAAATCTTTCAGATTTTAGTATCGCGTAGACAAAGTGGCAAAGACATTGATGTTAATCAGTTTATGTTGCTACAATCTTCATTGCATTCAATTCTTCAACAATAACTTCAACTTGCTTCAACAATCTTTTTTCCTCTCATGCTTCCTCGTTTTCTTAGGAAAGCTTTTTGCTCACCCATGATAAGTATAGTTTCACATCTACTTTTCAAACCTCGCTTTTTGGGTGTTTTCAAGTAATTATACCTAATTTTTACAAAATGCGATTACCCTATTTTATGTAACGTTTCCCTTATATCATCAGGCGTCTGTTGTGCGATATATTTTCCTATTACTGTACCTTAATGCACGTAATATTTATCTTTCGCTATTTAATAAAGGATAGATAACAACGTATTTTCCATTTACATTCGTCTCATTTTTTCTCATTATTGTTTATTTATGTGATAGTATGAAATTTACTGAGGTTTGAACGATGTTAAATAGTAATGCTGTTCATCACTCCTTCTCACAAGCAATGAAAGGTTTTATATGTGGAACCATTGAGCATTTTGTAATGTAGACCACCCAGCAACCTGACTCATCGAGGCAAAATACTTCAATCCTAATGAACCTCATTTCCTCTTCGGAACTTTCCCTGCTAAAGTGGGGGTTTGAGGATGGTTAAAGAGAGTGGTTTGAGGATTTAACCCTCATCGGAGATTAATAGTTAACAGATTGATACAATAGATATCGTAGTTAATGAAAGGAAAAATGAATTTAGAATAAGGAGTAAATACTAATATATTATACAAGGCACGACTAAAACGTATTTTGAAGCGTTAAGTACAGCCTTAAAATGTCAATTTGTTCTTTATTTTAAGTGTTTTGCAATTATATCTTTCTCAGCCTGATGATTTAAGGGATAATTCCACAAATATAGGATACATATGTGATACCAATTCAAGCAAATCAGCATTCTAAGGGTACAATTACCCAATTTTCGTGTTCATAGGTTACATATAACATATACCGTCTTTCTTTAAAGTTTTCAAACACCATGGTTGTGAAAAAGTACGAAGAGAAGGAACGAAAAGAGAATAATTAATGACCGCCAGGGAGTGTTAACTAAATGAAGAATAGCAAAATGCGACACATCTCGGCCTCAAATTTACCAGAAAGGAAATTTTTCATCATTCCCTTCACTCCCTCATGATTCCTTTCTTCATCATTTCCATGGATATCTACTTTCATTCATTCATCTGCTTCACAGCGTTCCCTTTCGAATCTTCCTCACAAAATCCCTGATTCTCATGTCTTCTTCATTCCACTCTTCTGTTTGACTTTCCTCTTCAATCTTTCCCTTTCCTTCTTACATTAAGCATTAGTTTTTCATGTTTACTTTCTTACTACCTTTTAATTTCCTACCAAATTATTTATTAAAGAATATATCTATTACACCCACGTCATTCATTTGGAGCCTAAAATGTAAACACAATTTGTTATAACTCTACCTATATTCCCTGTATTTATACCATTTAATTTATCTATTTTATTTCTTTTTTCCAGCATCGGAATAGATTTTAGTCACAATTGACTTGGATTTGCCTAACAGTTGCTTCTTAAGTACCAAAAATTAAATAAATAATTAACACCAAAATTCTATTAACCATATCGACTCATCTGAAAATTTCAGTTCACTCTCAACTGATTAACCACATTAATGCGCACTTGTGTATATTTTTAGATAATTTATTTCCTATAAATGTGATTGAAAACTAATATAGCTATCAAAAACATAAACTTTTATATTCATGGGAGAATTATTCAGTTATATGGGATGTTTTTCTGTGGAATGTTGACTAAGCAATCCTATGATCAACCGGCGAAAATTATCGGCAATGACGCTCCATTATTTCATGATTCACTGAGGCACAAAACTGAAGCTAAGTAAAAGACGGAAAATTGTCGCTTTTTGCCATCTTTGCATATTTCAATGTATTTAATGAACCGGCATTAATATACAACTGTATTCGGGAGAAAAAGTTTTAGTGGCGACGCCGAGGAATTCCGGTCACTTTTGGATACGGGTAAACGAGGAATTATCCACATAAACTCAATGCATGAGAACCAGGGGCTTAGAGGTTGATTTACGAGGCTCATAGAGTTAGGCGAAGAAGGCGCCCGGAATTTGCTTGTTCTATCCAGTCTCCAGTTCTGTCCTATCCCAGTCTCCTTGTTCCACTCTCTTAACTCTTCTAGATTTCAATTTCCCTGCCTCTAATCCTATTCATCTCTACCCTCATGCCCTTTCCACTATTTTCTCCTCAGTATACTCTCGTTCGCTCGTTTCCCCATTCTCATCCAATTCCCTTTGTTCTCTCGTTCCTCAATTCCTCAAGACGTCGAGATTCCCTTCACTTTTTCCCTCTCCTAGTGTCCGCTTCTTTCCTTTCACGTTTCTTCCCTTAACTAATCCGCGATCTCGACTGGTTTTCAAAAATTCTTCCTCATCTGACCGTGGCCTCAAGTGGTCTCCGACGCCTTGAGACTCGTGCGGCGACTTAACGATCCACCGCGACTTCCATGCTAGTTGTTCGAGGAAGAGAAACTCTCAAGAACGGTGAGTACATGAGCATTCCCAGTGGCGGCGAAGACAGCATGAAAATGTTGTCGTTAATTATGAAAAACTAATCCGAGAGGAGGCGTTCAAAAGAAGGAGGAATCGATCCCGTCTACTACTCATACTCTTCTGCCAAGGAAATTAAATATTGCCCTTAATAATTGAGCGTGAATAGGAAGAAAGTTCCAAGGATACCTGTAATAAAATATGCATTCGGGAAGGCCGGTTGAATACCAAAATGAACGTTATCTTTAAAGAATCGCTCACTCACAGTTCTAGAGAAAATCGATTTATAAGTGGTTTGCTAAGTTATTCTTCCAACTCTACATTTTCTACGTTTACTTACAGAAGGCACGAGACAATTCATGTTGTTTTTTATGTGTAGCATTAAGAAAAACATTTCTTAATGTTATAATTCCCCACACAGTGATCCTTTTGTTATTTTATATAAAATTTTAGGTATTTAGAGTAATTAAGCAATCAGCATTTCCAGCTAACATCGGAATTAACCAAGAATTGAGTAATTAACTTAACTGCTTCTTCTATTTAAAAAGCTATACTCAAATGAGTTATATCACTATGTTTTTCTGTTCATTAAATACAAAGCATCACAATGATACTTCTAGTATTCCCAGACGATCAAATGATTGAGCACGCTAAAGTGCGAGTTTAACATTACAATCTGTCATTTAACACAGGGATCGTCATCCTGCCACCCAGTAGAGAGCGATTTCAATTTTTAGGGAGGCGGTGAATATTTCTTGGGTTTACTGCAAAGGGATAGTGACATTCATGTAAAATAAAATGTGAAAAATTTTCGAATACCTCACTTGTGTAAATTAGTTGTTTCAATAAACGTCGTTATTATAAATACATTTTCTTAATCATTTCCATCAATGCTAAATTAAAAAATAATTAAGAAACCACACTGTCAACGAGAATGCAACGATGACCGGTTGGTAACAAAAGGTAGATGGTAAGTAATAGAAGGTTATCGACGATGTAATGTCTAAAATTGATTATTGTTATTATCTTTACACGGTAAACCAAAACATTTTGATTTTATTTCGTTGGGAAGAAAAGATATATTTTTATGGCAGAAATCGCAAGCCTGGATATTCCTCAAATAGCGTCAATCGGCTGCTTTGATATTCATGAGCAAGTGATTCTCTAAAATGGAGTGAGTATCTTTTGTTTCTTACAGTGGTCTCACTTTGCCATGTGGTATCGTTAAGGGCGGAGATAAACTCGGCTTTTCAAATAGTTGTAACAATAGACACATTTAAACAAATTTTCTTAATTGATAACAATTTTAAGATTGTAATAAACATTTTTTAAATATTGGTTTTATTAACGTTAAAAGAGGAAACGGTGCATGAGTTTCTCTCTTAAGGATAAAGTTCATACTTTCACGATCTAATTAAAATACCCGGATACCATTTTTCTTCATTTAGCTCGTATATTTTTGCCTTCTTAATTCTGGTGCCTAGTTTTATCGTCGAAAGAATCAGAATACTACAATAACTACAATCAGAATCGCTAAACCTAAAAGTACTTTATCAATATACGATGTCCAGAACACCAATTTTTTTCCTTTCATAACATTATGTTTTTGAGCATGGGATAAATGTGATGGGAATAACTTAATTCTATTTTGCTTGATTAATTTTGTACAAAAATTTATCAAGCAAAATAGTCAGTTATCCACGTACTTCAAAAATGATGGTGCTATGTAAAAATTTTATCTCAAAAATCTCCGGAGTGGAAGTTATCATAAGTATCAGAGTTGAATTTTTCACATCATGTTAATATTTTATTCTTTAGAAAAAACGTAATAGAGTTATTTTCATTTAAATTTCTAAGCCGAATAAAATACGTTAAAAGGCCACTTACTACATAAGGTCCACTGACCTCAAAAATGCCTTCCGTAATTCCTTGAGATCCGGGAGCTTCATCACTTGAGGATTTTAATTGCATAGCTTTTCTCATTGGACGCACTATCTGGGGTCTCCTCAAGAAGCTCTTTGCTTTATTCAGCTCCATCTCCTTTTGGGGATAAATTTCAGCATTAGGACACAAGTCTTCCTCTCTTTTGAAAGCAATTTCTCCGTTGTGTGCTACAAATCCATCTTTAAGTACGACTATGAAACCTTTTTCCTTCGGTAGTGAACAATCTATTCATCTTTTTCCAACTTCCACTCTTTCAGAAATTCTCTAATTCTGCTTGAGATGGAATTTCCCTCATCCTTGACTCCGCTTTCTAACACTTTTGTTCAGTTTGCTAAAGTTATTGTCGTCATCGTCCATTTCCCCTTACCTGTTCTCCTCTCAGCATTTTCCCTCTCAAGGATTTATTTGGTTTTTTGACCCCTAAAAAGGTTTCTTTGTAAGATTCTCTAATAATAGCTACGACGTTTGACTCAGCATCTTTGAGATTCCACGAATTGAAATTATTTCCAGCCTTCTCAAAAATTCATTCAATCCAATTCATCAATACTTTCAAAGTTTCCAGTGTGAATGCCATTCCAAATCTTTTCCAAATTTTATGCCGGAGATATATTTTTTTGAATTCTTTTCACAGCCATTCCTTCTATGACGAAAATGCTGTCAGTTTAAATTAATGTACAATAGTTTCATTTCAATCCTTTCTACTTTATGAAGTAAAGAGCAATGCAAGTTTCCAATAGTCTCGCTCAAGTTATCCTCACATTCACTGATTTTGGAAACTGCCATTCTCTTCCTTAAGTATCGCCATCATCCTATAATCTGAGACGTTTTCTAAACATCAAGATTATCTCATAATTAGCGTAATTTTCCATAAGTATTCCTCCAATCACATTAAAATGCCTTTATTTTCTCAGCACGTTATCTGGAAGTCGGTGCAGCGGGCGCATTCGTAGACTTGGAATAAAATCCGATGCGAGCTAAAAGTAACATGCAACTTTCAGAATATCTCGAAAACTTCTAGCTTGCGAGGAGCCGATTCCAAAGTTTGTCCTTCTGAGGTGGAAAACTTTTTCGCTCGTCAATTCGATAATGTACTCTTCCCTCATCGGCTTACTTCGTTATGGTCGAAGTCAAAAAAGAAGGCAAGGTGTTCATCGTATTGGATTTTCCCATTCTAGTATTCGATTGTGTATTTTGGGCACAAAAAAATCATTCCACGATACAGTGCATTATGAAGCAGTTCAAATACTTTTGAGGAAGTTTCGAAGTAAAAGAGCCTTTTCTTTTCGCGGTGAATAGCTACAAATATACTTTCTAAAATACCATCTCTCATTAAATGTACACTGAAAATTTCTGAAAATTTTCTGAAGATTTTTGAAAAATCAGGGCTCGGAAACTTTTCGGACCACCCTCGTATTGGAATGTATAAAATCTTTCACGAGTGAACTGAATTATATAAATTAGATAGATCATTGATCACACACTATAACGTTAATTAAGATATAACAATGTAGAACAGAATGACTGACAAGAAATACCATATTTGTGAAGTTTACCAAAGTAAAGAAAACACTGAAACTGTTTTCATCAAAACTGTTGTTTGATAGATGAAGAAGTTTTGACATATTAGAGGAAGTTGTTAGGAATTATTGACAATTTATTATGCTTAAATACTGTAGTTAATATATGTTAAGCTCCACACATATGTATCTGCTAAATACGTCATCGATTTAAATACTAATATAAATTGTATGTATATTGTGATTGTATATGATGTATTCATTTCTGGTCTCCCTTAAAGGTATATGAGAAGTGAAAAATTGTGACTTCGCTGGGACTCGAACACAGATCTCCCACTTTCCGGGCAAGTGTTCTAACTGCTGAACTACCAAGCCACCCAATCTCACTTCTGTAATCGGGAGCTTTTATGAGCAAAGGAGTGATGCTCCAACTTAGCGGCACCAACCACCACCAGAGGCCCTCGTAGAGACAACCAACCCAAGAAAGCGATATTTGAGATAATCCTCTTTAGGAAATTACACAATGGGATTGCACAATTTTTCACTTCTCGTATATCTTTGGGTCAGTCGCACAACTTCATGTGCAAATTTTCTTTCTATTCCATCCATTGTCTAATCTTTCTTATCGGAATTGGACTTTATTCTAGTTAGATGGTTACTTTAACTATATTAATGTCCTGTGTTTTTGTCGCTAATTTAGACCATTTTTTCTGGTGTTTTTCCGCATCGAAGGATTTTTGTCTAATTCAACCTTAAGTTGAAAAGATTTCCCCCACAAACCCACATTGAGTTTACCAATCTTCTTGTGTTGCTGTTGTATTTTTTCCCCTAAGTTTATATATTAAATTTAAATTATGTGTTAAAAATCGTGGTTAGGTGGAAAACTTGGACTTAGCCTCACATTAATAAAGATTTCATTTGATCATTCATAGAATTTAATCAAAATACGTATGGAAACCTAACATTATAGTAAAGTGCATGTATCCAACGTCTCAAACTGAAATTGAACGACTCTATAAACTCTTCCTTATTTTTCATAAGCTAAGAAAAATATTTGAATTTGAGATAAGAATATGTGTATTCATTTCACACGAATAGGCGTGAGGCTGAAAAGGGAAATGAAAATGTCGACATGACTGGAACTGGAGCCCAGATCTCCTATACTCCTGACTGGCGCTCAATAAAATTCTATAAAAAATTAAAATTAATATCTTTTGATAGATTTGCAACGAATTTTGAGTGAATGTATAAGTATGCCGCAGAATTTGTAAACCACGGGCTTCAACAGATATTAGAGCGTAGGTAACTTGGTTATTGATTCATCATAAATATATACATTTCCGATACACTTTATCGATTTTCTATTGTGGCAGAAAGAAAAGCTTAAACGACTCGCGATTCAAAAAGAGATGAAAGATAAGGTCATCGGTGGGAATGATGTGCTCGAATAAAAATTTTAAGAGAAATAAATACTAATAAAAACATTATTAAAATGAATCGATATTAATATTTCGAAATTCAAATACATTTGCAAATGCACGAACAATTATTCGAAAATGTTGTCAATTTACCCAAGCGATTCAATTTAAATTCAATTACTAACTGTTTGCCATGAATAAAAGGGGAGCTGAAAACATTAATTGGCAAAAAATCCGATGAAAACTGGTTTAGTCGATTTTGATTTCATAATTATATTTTAGTAAAACTTGATGAAGGAAATTCTGATTTAAAGCTTGCGCGCTCGAGATAAATATTTACTCATAACTGATTGAAAGAATTATATCATTAATTAAAATTTTTATATTTAAATATAATTACATTTGGGTGAAAAGATCTGAAGGAAATATCAAAGAAAAAAGCATGATGTGCACTTCTATCCACTCCTCATTTTTAGGAACAAACGACAATTTTACGATGATAATGGGATTGTTCAAATATCAGAAATATTTAGCGTGATTAATCATGTTTAATTAATTATTGGGGAGTTTTTTTTTAAGAAATACCACAAAGTAGAAGTAGAAGTAGAAATGAGCGAAATTATGTTCCGGCATACATCTTACGAATGATTCACTTTAAAAAGCAACAATCAAACGTTGTAAAATACATAGAATATGTAAAATTATAAGATTCTGCAATCTTTCAAAAGAAATCCCGTGACACAGTAGAAGCGAGATGTTTTTCATAACTTCAGACAGCCGTTTAAAAGCATAGCAAATGAGAAAATAATCACATATAGTATTAGTCTTTGAGGACAAAATCTACTTATTACCCCAGTTAAACACGTTATTATTGCAAAAATTTTCAAAATACACTCGTGAAACTAAATGTAATAACTAAGAGATTAGGAACTTTTTGGATATGTATCACAGCAGAAATACAAATAGATATTTAAAGATTTATCTATCGAAAGAAAATTATAAGATACTGAGGAGGAGAAGGATCCATTCCTCAAGGAAGAATCCCTTTAGTTCCGTTCTGTGAAATACTCACATCTAACAATAGCGGAGTTAACAAACAAAGTCGAGATTAAATAAACTTATTCAAAAACTTATAAAAACACAAAGATCAATTAATGGATGTGATCCATAGTTAAGACCTTTACTTCGCGGTTGGACGCTATTAGAAGAAATAATTAGAGTAAATAATAGTAACTAATGAAACAATAGGTATAATAATGCGAGTTAAATGATAGAATAAAAATATTAACAGGTATAATTCGTTTCGAAACAATTTCAATGGATCAATCAATTGCTAACAATCTCAATTTTCTTACGAAATCAAACTTTTTCTACAAAATCCGGAACTCTAGTTTAGTTCATGGGGGAGATAATAATTATTAAAGCAAATTTTACTATAAAAAAGGGTTTTGGTTCGTATCATGTAACTCGATAGATTGAGAGGAAAATCAAATACGCCGGGAGCAAATCTTAAAGGATTTACGTTCGGGTCGAACGCATCTGGCTAAGAGAATACCTCTTGTAGGTGTCGACGGCTGAATTTGAAATATCCCGGAAGCTCTCGCTAAGTGGTAATCCTAACCACTTCGTTCGATTTGGGTTGAAAGGTGGTGAATTTCTGGATCAAGCGCTTCGGGTACAAGTGGAGCACCTAGCGCGAAAATTTCCTGCGAGCAATCGCATAGACGAGGGGGAGCAAACGGCATCTAGCTTTCCGTCGCTGAAACACGGCAACGCACTATGTACCTCTCCTCCTTCCCACGCCCCGCATCCTTTTTAGCGTATCCATTACTTCCTTTTATTCAGCGGACGAGGTAACCCCGTCTCTTCCCCATTTCGCAACGGCCGCTCCTTCCGCTTATGAATAAATTTACGATCTCGCCACGGTCCGAAGCAATGACTCTCATAGTAATCACTGCGGTTCTATTCCGCGGGGCAAATAAACCGTTGTGAGATCCGGGTATCAGGCACGATAGTCGGTGTCATTTCATCCCAACTCGTTCGAGATGTTGGGTAAGGCCTGAGGGGGCAAAGGATGAGGGCTTTAAGGGGGGAATTTTATTTCAGAGGACGATTGTTATGTCCAGTTTCCAGGGTGTGGAAAACTCCCAGGGGGCAGTCTACGTCCGAGTAATGCTCCTGGGGATCTGAATCCATTCCGATCGGAGAAAAGGAAGAGGGATATAGAGGAGTGAGGAATTTCCCTTATACCTTCGCTTTTCCTTCGCGCGTTTGCGAGCCCGGGATGGCACGCAAACACGCGGATGGCGAATCGGAAGCGTTCCGTGAGACTGGTAGACGTCTCGCTCGGTGCCCGGCGGTGAAACTTTTTTTCTTCCCTGCCGAGTATTTTTCCTTCTCTCTGTTTCTTTTTATCATCGCCACCGTCTGGAAAAGAAGGGTGGGCGGCGGGGGGAGCAATGAGTCGTGTTACAGACGAGTCCCGAAATGGGATTGGAGATGAATTCGGTGGAGGGTTATTGGGACGTTTTCACGGAAGAGAAATTACATTGTCAGGTAGGAAACTTCTCCTTATCTTTCGACGGGCGTCAAAAGATGGGCGTTATGACGGATTTTCATCCTGGGTATTATACGCACTTTATTACGGGTATGCATAGCGGGTTGTATACTAATCTGTGTCTGTAGCTTACATAGATGTATAATATAATCTATTGATGTGCTCATTGACCAGTCGTTATCTTGATAGGCGAATATAATTTATTATTTTTTCATATAACATCAAATTTCCGAATGCCTTGGACGATTTTATTTTATTATCATTAATTTTATCAATGATCACTGACAAAGCTGTTCACTTCAAGAGAATTTTGAAAAACCCGTTTAAGACGCTCCCGCGTGAGACACTTTCCCGTTCAACATGTTTTAGACAAAATTACCGCTGAAAATTCTCTGCTTGAGATGCGAGTTTTATCGTATACACTGCATCGATTACCTTATTCGGTAGACCAAATATTTTGACATCGTTTGTGTCATCCTCTCACGTTTCGCCTTATCTCTAGAATGGTCTCTTGTGAATTCCTTTCAATGACTAATTTCGTGAGATGAAAGTAGAGCTATCTATATTCCAACGTCGGAACCGATACGAAGTCTGAGATAGAGTGAGATCTTCTCTAACGCTTTATTCTCACCGTAAAACGTAGATTAAAGAGTCGCTTTTGGGTGCATCCTTACGTCACTATCTTAAGAAGTAAAAATATCGAAAAAATAGAAAAGGAGTGTTTTGTGGTCCTTTGGGCGTATTCTCGGAGATATCTCAATGCCCTCTCACCACTGCTGTTAAAAAATCGTTATTCTTGACTAATAGTCTATCTGGTAAAATCTGCTTCATTTTAGAGTAAAAAATGAGCAAAATTAAATGATAACAACACTTTCTTTGTGCAAAAAGTTTAATATTTTTCAAAATAAGATTTAATGCAAACAAAATTACATAACCCAGATATGATTCTACCCCGCATAAGACACGGTTTTCGCTTGGTCTCCCGGAAAGCGTTTTAAAAAGGTTTTCACGTACCTTTTCGTTTGAGAAAAAGACTGCCACTTTGCTTACACTGCTCTATGTTGATCCTGATTGTTCAAAAGTACGCTAAAATGTTTCAAACTTCTTGCAAGTAATTATTCCTTAACTCGCCTCATTAGTTACAAAACTCGAAACTAGGGCGCTACGGTACTTGATGGCAGTTTAACACGCTAAATAAATTCAGCCCAAAGTCACTCGAAATTAAAGCTGTTCGCAATAGCTGTGGAAAATTTCTGTTTCTGACAACATTTTCTGACACATTGGGTGCGATGACAACGATTCCACGTTCCCAAGCTTGTAAGAAATACGAAATACATAATCATTTTTCTGTTAAAGAGAAAAAATCCTAACGTCAATCGTTAATTTTCAGAGACGATTAAATTTTCCAGCCGTTTCTTCAAGCGAACAAGTTTTAAACGGCCATTAATTTGCAACATAATATGATAGAGACAGCACTGTACGTGAAGCGTCCTTGACATATACCATTCCACTCAGAATCTAGAATTGTCACCGAGATACTCGCTCATTATCATTCGTTTTATGCTACATAAAACTTTCATAAACCTTAGGCTTAAGATGTTTGACTTTTCTCTGCATTCAGGTATTAAAATTAGCATACGCAACAATTGTGGCAAATGCCTCTAACATCAGGATGAGACATCTTGAGATGTAAAATGCTATTCTGGCGCACATTCTCTATTTAAGTTTCACAGACTGAATTAACGACTGAAAGAGTAATCGCGGAAACGAGTCGCAGGCATTTTAAAATGGGCATCAAAGATGAAAGCCAGAACTGTTGAGAATCTTTGCAAACGTCTTTTAAAAGCGTTCCGAATTGCTATTCCCCTTCTGATCCCAACCTGAAGATCTAAATCACAGCGAAGATTCGCTGCTAGTGACGAGAGTTGATTGATGAAGTCTTTACGCTCAAAGCAAGACATGGGAGGGGAAGGAGATAGGCTCCTTAACGACTTAAGAGAAGTTGACGAGCAGGCGTTTAAGTTATACGAGCGCCTCCGTAATCAGGATATCGTATATTGTCCCAGCTCTTTTCTCCCCGCGCATCTCTCCACGAAATCCTCCTTCACGATAACGACTGCAAAGAGGCATTAATGGGAGGGGTTTACACTAAATGAGGGCATGTTTCGCCAAGGAAAAGGTATTAAATTATGGAAGAAGAAAGACTGCTGCTATAATATGATAAGGAGGTTAAATTTATCTGTGTTGCCATTTAGAAAGAGCGAGTTTAACACCATACTGGTATGAAGTAAGTGAACGGCGCTACAAGTTGGGGATACTAAACAGTATCGATTGCAAATTGATTCAATGTTATTGGGAATAATTTCCTTCGGCCTAATATTTGCGTAACAACACGCCAGTGAAATTAAGCCGATTGAATCATTGAGGGGATTTACTTATTAAATGACTGGAAGGGGTTTCCGATGTCGTTCATTGGATTTGATTCATGATGGAAAAGCTGGACAAGTATCATCGTTCTTCCACTTAACGGTTCAACCTGCTCTTCATAAAAATATAATATTCAAGAGTATTACTATTAAGGGTAGTAAAATAGATAGGACTTCAGCAGTATAGTAAAATATTTCACAAGCACAATAAGGACTCCTATGCATACCTAGAGCACTTTCAAAAGAATATTTCATTCAAGATCAGGAGGTAGATAAACAGGTCTCAAACGGGTAAAAATAGAGTTCTCCCAAGATGAGAAAAAACGGAGAAATCGCAGAGAATCATCAAGGCAATAAATTGGTATCCGATCCTCTTGCGTATATTACCCGGCGTGAAACCTCATAAAAACTTGGAATGATTTTTTTTGAGTGGATATCCTCCTACCGAGGACCAGCAAATTATATTTCCTGATACTATATTTCCATCCCAACTTCCCCATTCTCTGCAGTCGGTAAGAATTACACCCAGCTTCCGAGTTTGAGGGCTTGGGTGGAATTCTATTTCCGACAAATTCCGTAGATATGAAGTTATATCCCATTACAAATGCGTGGCGAAGACCGTCCGTTTGATATCGCAGGGCGATACTAAAGCAATCGGCGTAACGTAGGGGCAAGAGGACAGGGGTCTCATGGAAATTCTTATCTTTATGCACTAAACCAGAGTCAACTAACCCTTCTTCTTGCCTATTTCCTTCAGACTTCTTTATCCTTCACATCGCCCGTTTTTTACCTTCGTCTGCTCTTTCTGCCCCTTCTCTTACTTCCCCTCGGATTTCCTTCCCGAAAGAATTTCTATCTCTTCTGTGCCCTATATCTGAACCTTTATGGAAGTTTATAATGGAGGGATCAGAAAATATAGGTCGTAAAGAGACCTTGCAGCGAAAAATATTTCAATCCCACGAGGAAAATTCGGATTCCTCTGAAAGCATAATATTTTGTCCCACTAACAAGACGAAAAAAAATGTCGAAGGGGACGTGATTGGACGTTTTTAAGGCCAATATCTCCGTGGAAAGCCCAGGTGCTCCACAAAACTGGTTTGTTATGATATTTTACGCACCATATCCAAAAATTTAGTTCCATATCTTCTTATGGTATTGTAAACAAGCCCGTATACCTTGTTTTTATGAATCTTAGCCTTTTTTTCCTTCCGAACTTCCGATGAACATAAATTTATTCTATTAAACGTAAGCAAGCTCCATGACTTCAGGCGATTGCTTAATCTCTATTTTCACATTTCTCAGTGAGTATATTCTCGTTAAATTATACTGAGCATACAAAGAAATTCATCGAGCAAGTGAAATTTGATTGAAAGAATATTATCTTAAATATTTTCTTGCTGCCTTTCTAAAGTTCTAACCTATTAATAAATCATGAGTCTACCTTAAGAAGTTTGTATTTACTCTTTCTCGCTATACTTTTATTTGAAAGGAGAGTAAATAAACTGAATTATTCATTAATTTATTTTTGTACTATTTGCGAATGTTATTTAAAATTAATTTCCCATACTGTAGTTGCAAAGAAAGGAACATTACCGCAGAATTGTGCAAATCCGGTATTTCAATTGACCAAAATGGCATCGTGCGATAAAGTTTGATAACTCGGAAATAAAAATTTTACCGGCGTTGATTGGAAATCTCGCACATTTTCCTAATATTCTGCCTTCTAAAAATACAAATATCACTTTATTGTATTTATTGAAATATATTAATATATAAAATCAACTATAGTACTATATTTACCATACGTAAAACTATATTTAATACGTGTAATCTAATATCAATACAATATTTGAAATAGTAGAAACCGAGGGCAATTTTATCTCTCAAAATGAAAGAAAATCACCATACTTCACCGATACTACCTTTTCACCTACACAACAATATTCCTCCATGCCCATGCATAAATGAAACGGAGGCAGGGAATTTACCTTTAATTACTAATGAATGATCGGTAGGACAAGAGCTAATCCTCAGGTGGATTAAGAATAATATTTAGTAGTCCAAAATGATAATACCATAATTATGATAACTAAAACTTGATATCGATCGATCGTCTGCATGCGGAGAGAAATCTCCGGGGTGATTTGAAACGTCAAATAGATATTATTGTCACGTGCTGCAAATATTTACTTGGCAAAATAAAAAATTCGCTTGGAATCTTGCTCCATGCGAACGGAAATCCTAAAAGAAAAAGCAGACTTTTGGCAGAAAGTTTTGAGATAAAAAACCCTTTGATATATGGCCGATGGTAAACATTCAAATCAACTTGAACATCTGTTGCGTGACAAATTTCAACTTCGAGCGACAGAGCAGCGATTCTCATTCGGAATGGAAAACGAGTCGCCATACTTTGTTAACCGAGACTGATTTTCAGCACTCTTAAAAACTTCCCTTTTGGAAGCATTCTGAAGTAGATAGTGAACACGAAGTGCAGTACAACAAAAGCAATAAGAGATTAAATATAATATTACCAATATTATAATTTAAACTTTAAATTATAAATCAATCGTAAATTGATTCAGTTTTCCCCTTAATAAATTGCATAAAATAAATGCTAAGAGAACTAAGCAACGAACATGGAAATTATTGAATTTTCGGGAGATTAACTCAAAAAATACTGATTCATTACTGGGAATTATACCATACAAGAGGGGATTAGAATGGATTTATATTTAATGAAATATAAAAAATGATTATATACTTTGATATTTTCTCAGTTAATTCTTAAGAAATATGACCATGCATATTTTACGTATGAGATTGTAGGGTTTGTTTTATACTTTAAGTGTGATTATGCTTACGAGGGTACGAAAACTACCAATTAATACAAGGAGCGCGCTATTGTAAAAGTTTTACATTTAAAAATAATTGTTCAGTTCTAGTTAAGATAACAGTATAGATCAAATCTAGAAAAAAATTGCATTTAGACAAAGTTGTGTAAAATCACTCTAATAGAGTAAGAGAAGTGCAATTAAATATTACACACAGAAAGCCATACTTGTTAATATAAGCATTCCGTGACAACCGTTCTTTATAAAAATACGGGAAACATTTAAATGTTTAGTAGATCTTAGAAAAATTTTGTACCAATTGCTTTAACCTTTATAGCATAGCATCAGCAACAGTAACAGCGGCAAAGATCTTTCAATAGGAGGCAAATGATGAGCATGTCTGAAAACGAACCTTTTTAAATGCTTGGCGGAAACTTTGAATAGGCACGCTTAACTAAATGAATGCATAGTCTTAATGTAAAAACAACAAAAAAGAATCTGTGGGTTATAAAGGAGAGAGATGGCCAAACAACATGGGAAAAGTAACCCAAGTAATAAGAAAATCGGAAAATAATTAAGGCAACGAAGGAAAAAATAGTTCTGGATGGCTGAAAATAAGGGGGCAGTTATCTTAAAGTACGAAAAAGGAAGACACGTCCATCGGAAAACCATCTAAGTTATACTTACAAACTTCGGCTACAAGAGATATATATACATTAGAAAATATAGCGTCTCTTTAAAACAATGTTCGGAAATACTGTCAGTTTAAGTTTGACGTAGTGATTGAATAGCTGTCTGTAGAAGTGTTGACGAGAGAGTTTGAAGACAGTTACACTCTAATTATATGTATTAATGCAATCAATTTCCAAAAACTAAGTATTAAGAATTATACACCAATATCACTAACAATTGGGAAAAGGGTTGAAGATGACTTTATACTTAAGAGTGCTCACTATATAGTAGAAATCTATTACAGAATAATCATAGATAATCACACTTCACATGTAAGAGGATCAACATAAAAAGAATGTCTTTAAGCGTCGATTGCGATCTTCAAACAAAATTTGCGAAAAAGGTAATAGCATATTATTTGACTTAGATTGCACTAGTACCGCTATTTTGTGTATAAATTAAACATTTTACCGATTTCTGTAAGTTTTATATTTGGTGTAGAATATATCGAAATTTTTAGGCAAAGAAAATGAATGAAAATCCGAAGCCAAAGTCAGAGGATCCATTTAAAAAGGCGGCGAAACAGCTGTGAGGTGACAAGAGTCCGGCGGGCAACAGCGCTGTGGGAATTCGTCACCACTCAACTACTCAACTTCGCAGCATTTATATCTGGCATCCCTCAGGATGAATAATGGAAAGGTAATGCCTCCGGAACGGCACATATATGGAGCAAAACAGTTGCGGATGCAGTCATTCAGGCAATCGGCTGGTGGCGGACATACGGGGATTGTATCTTTTGTGCTTTGTTTCTGGAAGCGTCACAGTAAGAGCAACGAGAATGAGCGATGGCAAAATGTTTCTTTGCGTGGTTTTCTCTTCATTGTGTGCCGCGCATACACTGCCAAATTATTCATCCTGTGCGATGCAAGTCATCTAAAATTATTAACAAAGGACTCTTGAATTTATCTTTGAAGGTATATTTACGGGAAACGCTCATTTGAGTAAACTAGATAAAGACCTGTGACTGAACTCAAAATTTACGGTAAAAATTAATGTATCCAAAAATTCTGTGTGACTTAAACTATACAAATTAGAGAAAATTTAAATGGACGATTTAAAGCTTAATATGTAACAGGAAGATGACAGTTAATCTCCTCTACAAATTAATTAAAAATTTAGCGTTATGAAGCACTGTTGCACAAATATTTTATGAGGTTGATGACTTATTATCACAGACTATAGTATTTTAATATGAATACAACTTATCATCGGTAGTTATTATGCAATATCGGTAGAATTTATATATATTTTATTCAAAGAAAAAGAAAAAGTTAAGGTCTGAACGTAGCTAAAATTTGTTTATTCTTTCGAATAAAAAAAATTACGCGAAGTTAAAAAATTATGATTTCTGGCTGTCATTCAATAAAATCATGTATAAATCCAATCATGGCTATACATTTTGTGAAGTAATAATAAAAAAATAAACCTCTACAGCACTTCCGATTACAATTTTGAATGTCCTTTCTTTTAATTGTGTCTTAATTTTTAATTGTAGACTTCATCATAATTGTTCTACATGTGAAATCGGTTTGCTAAAAATATCGTCAAATACTTTCCCTATTACATCAATTCTTCTGAATATTTCCACAACTAAAATTTCCCAAAAATTCGTAAATAGACGTAGGATTTATCTAATTCAACAACAAATCATAGTTTCCTTGAGGATTAGCTTGTAAATGTCCTCTTTTTATGGGTTCAAATAAACGATACTATAAATAGGTGTTATGGTCCGCTTTCGCCTCATCTAATTAGGGCTACTTATACCCGGAGACTCCCGAGCTTAATATTCTGTTGTTCAGCAATATTTTACTCATGGCAATAAGCCAGCTTCCATTGATCCATAATGGATCCATGAGTTCCAATTACTCTTTAACAAAAATTCACCTTAAAGGAAATGAATATGGACGGACTAGAAATTTAATGACCTCCTGGTTTTTTTAGATGAGCTATTTCTGAAAAAAAGGACAATATTCAGCGCTGACCCTCAATACTTCACTGACTGATGGTTAAAATTTGTTTAGTTGTATGTTGCTAAAATTTGATTATTCGTCTGTTGATTAATCGGTAGATTGAATTAAACATGCCACATTCGTAAGTGATTACAAGGGAGATATAATTGATGAATGTGATCTTTTTGGCAAAACATTTTGATTTCGCTGAAGTACCTAAATTACGCGCGCATATATCAATTAAATAACATTGAAGCGAACCGAGATATTTTCAATGTTTATCACATCTCGTACAAGGTTCGTTGAATTGTGGTACGGCGAGTAATTAAAAGTATATCTCATCCTTTGTCTCTAGCACGCTGGAGGGGAAATTCCCGTGGAAATGCATTTACTCCTGCACACGGAACACTCGAATTCGATGTCTGGATGAGAATAGAGTGCTCTGCGTCCCGAATGTCAACGAAATATTCCAGAATAGCAACACGGACGTAAATAAAAGACGACGAGGCAGCACACGACCCGTCGCGTGAATATTACACTGCCGAAGAGACATCGATCCCGTCCTCAATACTGTCAGGACTTGGAAAACAAAGAACACTCGACGAAAACCTCCCCTCTGGCAGAAGACCTCAAAACAAGGGATCAAACATGGGGGTAAACAAGGATATCTTTCGTGGAATAACGAGGACACTCACCCTTGTCCGGGTCCCGCACCTCGTCCAGCGACGTGCTGTCGGTGCTGTCACCCGTCGTCGTACCACTGCTGGTCACCGCGCTGCTGCTGGCGGAACCTGAGACGGCCCCCGCTGCAACCGCCGCTGCAGCCGCATTTTCCCTGCCTCTTCGTCCCCAGTTCCACCCCCAACCGCCGCCCCCAGAGGATGCTCCTCCGCCCCCGAGCATGGGTTCTTCTCCTCCGCCCACCCTCCCACCGGTGACGACCACCACCCCTCCGCCCCCGCCGTCGTCCAACTCCACCCTCCGTCCTCCTCTTGGCCTTCCGGTCGCCGACACCCCGTTGCACCGCATAGCTGATCTGATCCCCCCCGGCGGTTGCTGCTGCTGCTGCTGCTGTGGAATTCGATTAACGACATCAAAGCACGCAATGCAAAAACCCCCTGACCTTTCCCCTCCCAGACTCTCTTCGGAAGGACACTTCCGGTCGCGGAAGGGTATTGTTGAGAGCTGCGGGTGCGGCGGATTTTGGGGACCGCGGAGGGATCGGATCAGACCACATCCTCAAAAGCCTTCCGGGTGATGCTGCTCATTTCCGCAGTACGGAGGGCGGGTGATGAGGTTTTTTATTCGTTTTGTTCAGCGGAGGTGAGTGGAAATTTAATTCGTCGAATCGTTCGATGGGATAGTTTCCGATATGTTGGGTACACTCCGGAATTCGAAATCATCGCTTTGTTGGCGCTGCACAAACCCGGGGGAATCGTTTTCAATTAATCAGATCCAGAGGGGGAAATGAAACTATTTCGTTTTTGGGATTAAATACATTCATTTAATCTAGTCTGATTAATTTCAGATACAGATTCAAACATAAAAAGGTATTTTTACAAAAATATATATCATAGTGCATAAACCTTCCAATAACGAGTAGAATTAATTAGTAGTTGTTTATTTGGATTCCAACTCCAGTGATGTTAAATATTTGCATTTTCCTTACAAGTATGACCATGAATGCTTAAACTGCTACTCTACCTATGGTCAAATTTATCTTCATCAAGTTCCTGATCAATTTTACTCTTTATTCTGCTTTTATAATGGATCCCAGTACTTTTACTACACACGTGCAAAAAAGGACTGATTGTTCCATAATAATAACAAATCACAATAACTTCCTTTTTATGAAAGAGGTTGTTCAACTCTCTACAAATTCATCTGTAAAAATTCCATATTCATACCTCTATGCATACAATTGATAACCTTATGCATATTAAAATTTGTTAGGATCTTAATTAATCTCGTAAATGCTTATCATAGGTAAACTACACAATTCTTGACCTTTTCTTTTTAGTTCTGATGATATGCTGAGAGAGAATTCTTTCATAAAACGGATGAAATGAATACTACATCACTGAATTGCGATTAAATACTGCCTTATCGGCTCGATCATACTGAGGATTCTACCATGGATTAGCGCTGTTAAATGCCAACATTACATTATTGATGTCCGGCAATCTTGAATATTGATAATGTAATAACAATATTCTCCAATGCAAGAAGATCCTTTATAATAATTTGAAATGGAACATGTATCCCAAACTGTTGTAGTTTTCTACATAAAACTGTTTGAAATTAAGATGGGGCAATTGATTATAGCCATGTACTTTGGCTATGGTGAGGTCACGTGAGAACATAAAGTCTTAGAGAGTTAAGTCTAAGGTAAAATAAATTAAATTCGTAACGTTTAAAGAACGAGTTTCTTTGATAAGTAATGATAATTTATAAATAGCTGATTTAAACACTTTGAAAAAATTACACAGAAAATTCATACCTTTATATTAGTCTTACATTGTTTCAAGGATACAGAAATATCAAATTGCTGGCGTTCAGGCAAAAACGACACAAATCTAATAAAAAGGAACATTTTCATTTGAAATACGCCCGCATTCGGAAGGTAAATGGCAAGGAGCTGAATAAATAACGAAAGTAGGAGTGACAGCAACAAGTGAGGCGCTAAAACTTTCCGGAAATTGAATTAAAGAAAAAAAGACGACGCAGGAATGATGGCGTGGGATGATTCTTTAAATTGCGAGGAAGAGAACAATTGCTTCTCGCTTGCGTATCCTCTCAGATGGATCCATACTTACATGTGGAGCCGTGAAAAAACATCTGGGAACGATTATTTGATACTATTGTCATGTAGACGTTTGCCCGTGATGAAGAGTGCTCGAATGTAGGGCGTCGAGATTACGAGTTCGGAAAAGCAACGAGAGTATTTTCACCACATTTTTTATGAGATTTATTTCAGGGCCGGCTGCAGCGGAGAAAGGTCGGAAGTTATGGACGTTTGAGTGTTGGTGCATTTAATGGGAAGCTTATCTTGAAAAATTTAACGGGAGATCTCTTAATTAAAAATTTATACTTCCTGATGCCGCTGCTCTCTTGGAAAATCGTAAACGCGATGGATATATTTCTTCTGTCGGCGAAAAATCTCTCGTAACAACGTGATTCTGTGCTTCCTCACTTAAGCACACCAACTGTTGAGGATCGCAGAAGTAAAATCGAACTCAAGGCTTTGATCGATGCCGTTACATGTTCCAGATATGTAACTGCAACAGTTCACTGCTTCGCTATTTCTAATTAATTGGAAACTTTAATTTCACAGAGAAATAAAAAATCACTTCATAGAGTCCACAAAAACTTGGATTAGAAACGACCTAGCTAAACAACTTCATGTGATAATACGAGGAAACTCTCCGAAATATATAGCCAGAACGGGTTTGGAACCTGGTTGATGATTGTAAATATGTGGAGGGGATGGGCGGTTACAACAGAGGAGGATTGGGGGGGGGGCAGTTGTTAATCACAAATTTTACACATTGTCACAAACGCAGTAGTAAAAAGGTTGAGGGTCTTTACAATGTCAAGAACCAAATTAAATACAAAGTTGTTTACTTCTTAACGAACAGAAGTATCAATCAAATCATATAACGAAAAACCCCAGACACATTAAGACTCGAATTGCTCAGATTTTTGATAAAAGTATTTGAAGAAAATAAAAAGTGAGCTTTTATTTCTCTGGGATTATGAAGGACCAAGTCACACTTCAAACCGTCAAGGCACCTTTGATGTTAAGAGGTAGAGCTTTTAGGGTGAAATGTGGAATAATAGCAAGTTTTGTGGGTAGTTGATTTATTCAGGATGCAAAAGAATTTTTATTGATGAATATTTTGGAAGATAATGAATTACTTTATCATAATTATTAGTTACTATTGAATTCTCCCGTCAAAAAAGACGGAAATTAATTAATTTGTAGATAAATGTACTACTATTATTGCATATAACTAATGTATGCCAAAATACCCTTTAAAAAATTCCAAGGATTAATTTAAATGCACCTGTCATATTATCTGTCTTTAACTGACATGCAGTAGTCTAAAAAACCAACATTTATCATACATCATAACCTATTTATTTCATCATCAGCAAATCGGCCGAGTGGTTATAGTGTCTTGTTTTAATTTCCATAGATTAATCCGAAAGTTTATCCTCAGTGGTTCGAATTCTGATTAGGAAATTTTTTTCTGGAGTTTCAGGTTTGCTAAGACGTTTCCATAGTATGCTTGTTTTAATAAAGCAATTCTTTACTTAATTGACGCACAATTTCAAAGATACATCATAATAACTTGATAATTTTCATATGTTTCGTAGTCTAAAATGTATATAACGTTTAACATAGTTCTCATTTCATTTCTTTTCTTCATGGATAACGTGTTTCCACGGCAGCAAAGCAATATCCCTTCCCCTACATATTAAATACGTAAATTGGGTACTTTCATCGGATTTAACTATCCGTATTTCTACATACGTAACATTATGGCAGGAGGTGCGCGCACTCTGTTTCATTAATAGACTTTTTTTAAAATTAATCCTAGAACCAACTTGCTTTAGCTTCTGTTTTATAAGATACTGCTCCTCCGATTCCTACCTTTCTGCCCAGCTTCACAGTTATTTCAAATTTAATCAAGGTAGACTTAATATTCACGCCGGAGGAAGGATAGTAAGATAAATATATAAAAATTGATAAAAAATTTAACTTCTTCCATTAGCAAAGTAGATCTTGACGATACTACTTAATAATGACACCCAGATTTGTAATTTAAAGTTTGAACTTGGCTTTCTCCAATTTATTCCAATTTATTTCACATCCAAAATTTCTCTGAAGCTAAAATAATTAGATATAGGACATATGTGACAGAAAATATAGCTGGAGAAAATAATTGATTGAGGGTCCTTTACTTCTTTTCTATTAAAAATTCAGTAAAATTAAAATATTTTTTCAATCTTTTGCTACTGAAAACACCAATTTTAAATAAAAAATGACAGAAACAACTCGGAACAAAAGTTTAATTGCGTTATCCAAATCCTGCATTATCTTCAACTGTAAGGACGTGTAGCAGGTAAATCTTAAAGACACTCCGAGAAAAGGGTTTCACATCTCGCATTTAGCGTTATTTACTTCTTAGCTGCGAATTAGACGGTGAATATCTTTGGATTGCGAATTGTTCGCAATACGGAAGCATTAACCTCTCCAGGGCACCGTTTCGCAGGATTAATTTAGCTTCCTGAGATCAAATTCTCATGAAGCCGTCTTCATTTCCGTCGCATGTGTCAACTTGCCCTCGGGAGAGTCTTCCTTCAAGACAATACTGCCCTCAGCTCAGACGTACCAGTAAGACTCATTTGGAAAGGTAAATTATTTACAGGGAATAGTTTCCCTCGAGTGGATAAAGATACGTATGTATGAACATCTCCGCATACGGAACTCCTTACGCTTTGACGAAGACCTCTTTTTCTTTCGAATCGTAGCGTACGAGAGTCCTCGCATCATTTGAAATTCCGATTAAACGGCCGTACTCCACGTGGATAAATACTATCCACATTTGAACTAATCGATTCTCCCGCAGATATGCGCATAAGGAAAGAACTCATCCTTTGGAGCACGTCCCAGAAGAGGAAGGTGATAATATCCCCTCTTTTCTTCAAGCGTCTCATGGGACGACGGGAATGCTACACGTAAAAAATGAGGTCATAGACAAGCAGCCACCGAAGATTCTGGCGCAGTATCCATCAGCTACGAGATCGGCAAAATGCTCGCCATAAATTAAGTTCGCTTCACATTCGAGGCAAACGGATTTATTTCCCAATACGGTTCTTTCTATCAGATTCATACTCGCAGGACTCTACCATTAATCATGATGGAACAATACGAAAATAGCAGGCGATCTTTGATTCTGCCCATAATACGGTTTTTAATTTGGCCTTAATGATATCAATTATAGTTTTTCGTATGGGCATCAGCCTCAAAAATCAAGAAAACATTAGGTGCTAAATAATTATGATCCGATTAATTAAAATAAAATATTTTACCGTAGATGAGGAATATGTCATTTCCATAGATTTGATTATATCAACGTTTAATAGAACCTCATACTCGCACTCAAGAAGTAGCACACAGGTCGCATTTAAATTGTACTTTTATTATGCATCGCATTTAAGTCACTGCATTAAATTTTAGGACTCTTCACATGCAAAACAATATTAGAAACGTAATAGACATAATAAATGATAAATTATGTGGTAGCACTAGTATATTCTCCTCAAAAGGGTCTCCAAAGCCCTCAAAGTCCGTCAAAATAGAAGAATTATTGGTTATAGAGAATTGAATAATAGATCGGTTATAAAGAATAAAATAATTCCACCAGAGCCAAGCGTTGTAGGAATAAATTATCTTCGATTTTATGAACTTGAAAACGAGAGAACTCAATTTTTATAATTAAACGAGTGGCACAGTGGAATGGCCAAGTGCGTTGCGAGAATATTGTAGTTTGAGCAAAAACTTTTGGTATGATAAAGATGAAAGATTCAGTCTCGCACCAATAAGAAAGAAGAACGATCGTAAGATTGAAAAATCTGCTGCGTATTCCAGTGAATGAGAAGTGCCGTCTCAGAAAGATGGCAGTTATTCGTCGGAATCTAGTACAACACTGACCTGGTTATCTCCGATGGGGTATTTCTTGAAAAGCTGAGATACGAATTTCGTCCAACTTTCCTTTAAAACGAAGAAAACGAAAACAAACCTTAGTATTAAATGGCCTGTTAAACTCTAAAATTATAACACGCTGGTGTTTTTCCTTATAGATGAATGATATGAATTATGATCCGATTTTTTAAGATATTTGTATGCGCATACCTTCAGAGAAATATGTTTCCGGAAACATATCCGTTGCTGATACCATCAATTAATTTGGTTATGAAAGTAACGGTCAGGTTTTTATATTGAAACGATATTATTTTATGAAAGAGAAAATGTTTAAAAATCATAAGCGTGGAAATGGTTCCAAGAAAAACAGAATTCTATTTTGCAATAGCGTTTTTCTAGCACATAGATACGTATTTTTTGGATTGGTATGTTTCAATGAATTCTATAGTTTCTTTTTCTTAATTCTCGAGATAAATCTGACTGATTATATTTCTTTCATTCATAATCCATTTTTCAGTAGGTCTAAACTCAATCTGGATATTCACGCTTGTTCGTGAGTTTGATCTTGAAATTAATACAGTTTAAATTATATTACTCACGTAGAACCACTCTTAAGTGAAAAATCCCGCGGTGAAACATGTTAGGTATAAATTTCATCGGGAGTTATCCTCGGTTCAACCGTCTTCTGGGTCAAACGCCTTTGAAACACTGCGGGAAGAACGTGCCGAGAACCAACGTTAAGTCGAAAGTAAGCGAGCTGCAGAAGTTTCGAAATTCCGACTGTCTCATATGTCACATGGAGACTCTGAAGTATCCGTGATCTTAGAACCTGAACCAGGATCTTCCAACGACGATTTTTCTCGTAATGGCCGAAAAAGTATTTTGCATCCCTCCTTTGTCGCCGATTCAACGGCAATTTTCCAAGCAAATCTCTCTCCCTCATCCTTTAATCCCTCTCTCGCAAGTTTTCCAGCGATAAAGGGTTATCATTCACCTTTACGGCCACCTAACTCGTATCCCCTAACATCGGCACAATCAAATTTATGTTCCGTTTCATTTGAAACTGCCAACTCTGCCTCTCTCAACCCACGGCGAAAAAATGAAGAATCGGGAAAGTAATTTCCGCGTTCGTTTTTATTTCCGTCTCTCGGACAGCCAATAGGAAAGAGAAGGAAAGAAGCATTGTGCGTATTGAGGCGCACCCAGGAATACACAAGGAAAAAAAAGACGTCGAAAAGTCTGTCGGGAGCAGGAATCGAACCACGGATTTCACTTTCCGGAAGGGTGCTCTTACCAATTGAGGTATCTTGCAGTATATTTTCCGGAGAATTTGTATGCAGAGCGAGAGGCAACACTCGCAACCGAAGCCCGACGTCTTTAGCGGGATTTAGCCGACTTGAATGTTTCTCGACTCCCATTTATTCTTTAAATCTCCCATTCTTAGCAAAAATTTGTGAAATAAAACAAAGCTTTGGTAACAGCAACGTAACATATTACGTTACATTTACAGATTTATTAGCTTAAACCAGTCGCCAACGAAACCTTGTTTCTAAAACTTTGTTTCATTTAATGATGATTAGTTATGCCGGAATTCTACAAAGTTACGGCCTTTCCCGTGAATTTTATTCCGTTGTTAAATTTATACCTTTTAAATATAAGGAGTTTAACGCACGGCTTTAGAATGCTTATCTTTATAGCGGATGCACAGATATTACAGAAATTAGCTACGAAAATTTAGAAGCTAAACTTTTCACTAAACCTTAAAATATGACTGAGGTAAACTGCAATGCTTGGAAAACCCACCCGAATGTGTAAGAAGGATCGCGAGTGCCCAGCGTGTGGAAGGCACGGCTTCGAGTCCCGCTTCTGTCGACTTTTTTCAGATTCGAGTAAACTTAAAAATTTCAAATATTCACCGTTATGGAGGTAACTGAGAACTTACCAATCCAGAGAACAAAGTAAGAGCTTGGGAAGTTCCGGTTCTTCGACCACTTAAGATGATTGCTTTATTATTGAATTACCTTTTGGTTTCATGTCAGAAAACATCCAAATCTCTTGGCTGTTCTTTGAATTGACTAAAAGGTAAGTTCTAATCTGTAAAACGACCTAAGGAGTATTTTATGCTTGTGTATGCCCTTGGATGAATTAATTAATTATTATCACTAAATCTTTAACCTACCAAGACTCCCGTCAACGGACTTTAAAATGTTCTGCGAGATTCCACAATTCTTAAGGGTACTTTGAAGTCCTTGGAAGTGGTAGATTCGTGGTTCGATTACCGTCCTTCTCAAACTTTTTCCCCTTCGTTTATTCCTAGGACATTATTGGGCAGTGTTCCGAAACTCTTAGCAAAAGAATTTCCCCGCCTACTTTCGCATTTCTCCGAACATTTTACTAATAAATACGCAGAGCGTGGGGGTCATATGCAACGGTGAAAAAATGCCATCACTGGACCGAGAAGATGGAAAGCGTTCGTTCGCAAGTTTCACGCCAGGGCGCGTCGCTTCAACCAAGTCTACCGTCTATAGCAGCGACCACTTGGAGCGACCCAATTAAATTACACGGTTGCGGAGATATGGCAGAGTGGAAGTCACGAGGACAGCGGGAGTGATAGGAAGGGTCAGGAAGAAAGCACCTAAGTAAGCAAGTATTTAGAAAAATGGAGAAAGGATTTCACGGAGGGAGGAACGACCGGTTTAAAGTCGAGCGCTTAAGTAACCATTCTCTATGGATGGGCTGCTCCAAGACAGGAGAGTGTTATTTTTGTGATTTAGACGGGGTTGTAAAATAACAGAAAGTTAAACTTATAGGAGAGTGAATTGAGTTATAAAGTTAATTATAATTTTTAAAAATTGTGGATTGATACATCCATTGAAGTAAAACTATGAACTAAATATTTAGAGTATTCACAATTCTTTTTGTAGGGTTCACGAGAACTTTGTTTTTAGGATACACAACATAGTTATAGATACTAATCGAGATATATCTGGTGTATTTTTCTCTACGAGAAATTCAATAAAGAGGACTTTGCTTAAAGAAGAAACATAACGTGATTATTATAACGGAGTAAAAAAGAGGCGCTTAAAACGGGGCGTACCCTTTGTCGTCTTTAAAGGTGAAGGCATATTTTGTTTCTGCTGCGATAAATGAGTGACCGCAATATCTATCTGTATGACGCGCTTCTAATTCTATGAGCTTGAGCAGTTCTTTAAAAAATCAATAATGCCTTTATTTGAGTGAAATTGAGACTAAGAAATATCTTTTTCCATCAAAATGTCTTTAACGATTATAAGTCACAAATAAAACCGAAAAACCAAAGTTAATAAACTATAAAGCCGAAGGAAAACAAAAGAGTTTGTGAAGATAAGGAAACTTCAGGAAGAATTATCCACAGAAAGAAAATTCCCAATAAGAGATGTTGAAAACCTGCGCATATTGGCAATCAGTAACACCTTTTAATAAATATATTGTTCTCCGATCGAATGAAATGTGGTTATACATACACGATGAATCAAATCATAAATTTTAAGAATGATTAAGTGAGAATGAAAATTTTCGATTCAGGTTGTTTTTTGAAGTGGTTTGAAATCTAGCTGCAAATATATTTCCATATTGAGATAAAAAATAGAATTAATAACATACGTCGTCAGTGAAAATATTGAATGATTTATGGAACAATTAAAAATTTTAAATGAGGAAAAGGAAGAACGAAAATTGCTGAAGATAAATGATTCATAATATTAGGAGAGGATCTAGATCATAGGATAGAGTAAGTTCCCTGAAAGATAAGGAAGTAAATTAAGTGTGTATGAATTCAAATAAATCAATACGTAATCGCGCAATTCGTGATTTATATATTTTCGTAAATGATATGTTGCACATCTGTAGAAAATAATCATGAGGGATTAAAAAGGGAAAGTTTTAATTTGTAAACATGAATCTGTGAAAATATGAACAAATGAGGGATAATTGAAGAGATAATCAAAAACAAATATTTAACTTTTAAGATGCATTTATAAATAAATAAAATTCTATTCAGCGACAAAATAAAGCTTCCGCAAAACAGCGGCGATGTGAGCGGCGGTGTTCTGCATAGCTGAAGTTCGCCACGGAAAAGGGGTAAAAATAATTGCAAGCGGATATATTCGTGCATGATAACATGTTTATGGGGTTAGAAAGATAAAGAGGAGTGAAAATGTGTGGAATGACAAAACGACGGGCGCGATAGGTTTGGAATGGGAACTGTTTGACGAGATAGAGGCGATGGGAAGGCAAAGCTGGAACAGTTGGCGTGCGCGGCTTGATGGAAACATACTGAAAAATAGGGAAAAAAATCAGAGTGCAGTTCAAACGCTTGGGAGACTATGCGGGAAACGGCATGTCGTACATGCTGAGAGAGAGAGAGAGAGGAAGTGGTAGAGATAACGTAGTGGGGAAAATAGAGGAAATGAGAGTGGAACAGGGGAAAGCTGGCAGACGAGGAGTTGGCCAATAACAAGAAATAGACAGTTCACTTGTCTATCTCTAGAGCTCGAAGGGGAGTTGTCGATAAGGTTGGTTAAATTGTCAAAGAGCGAGGGAAAATATTTGAAGTTGTTTAAATCGAACATCTTCGCTGCTGAAGTTATTGTGGAGATATGAACCGCTTAAGATTTCTTGTTTTAATTCATTAGAAAGATATATTTGTGTTTCTATAAGGTGAAATATGTCCTTTCATTTCAGAAAGTCAGAGTTGCGAAAAGGCTTGAGTATTTCCATTTAAATCGCACATGTTCAGTCACTACGTTTGAAGCTATCATTTAAATCAAAACGATTTTCCTTCTAATCGCTCATTTGTTCATCTTCTCCAAGCAATGAAACGTCGATTAACTGCCAGAAGCTCGTGTTCACTCCAGCATTAATAAAATAAAAAGATTATAAAACGGCTCATCTGAAAATAGACCATTTTTATCCGAGTTTCATCAACGGCGATGAATGATTTTCCATATGCATGAGCTTTTTACGTGTCTAAAGCAGATTTACGATTTTTCATCGTTTAATTTTAATGTCCCCAATATCAAGTTTCAAACTTCCATTTCCATATTTATGAATACTTATCAAATTTCTGCCGTTAATACCGAATTTAAGGAATTTAAAAGGGCGGATTTCATTTGCGAGATTGACATTCCCATCAGTCACTCGAAATCCATTCGTTTTTCGATGACACTGAAAGTCCTGGATAAACCTTTGCCCCACTAGAAGCAACTTCATGATCCTTACGTCAATTTGAACGCAAATGTTTACTTTTCCCATACCAATCACTGTCGAGTCTATTTCGAATTCACTAAAAATCGCCGCACGAATTCATAAGCAAATAGGAAGAAATTGCCCTCAACAAAGATTTTTATTAAACATAGATTTCAATAAAGACAGAACTATATTTAATACATATATGTCGAGTTGAACTGATTCGATACACGTTTTTATAAATATAGAGCTACTTTTGACTACTAAAAGGCAAGCATGCTTTTATTAATATACGGGGGATGTCTGAAAAGTTTCCGACCCCTGATTTTTCAGAAATATTCAGAAAATTTTCAGAAAACATGTCGCGAAATAGCGAAATGTCTGAAACTTTTCAGATCATCCATCTACATGAGTATATACATGAAATGTGCCTGATTATATTTGGCTATATTACAACAAATATACTTTACTAGTTACAGACGAAAAGGATCTATATAAAATTTATTGTTATCCTTACCAATGATTATTATCCCAGTAAATAGAACTATTTATCTCGGTAATCTCTTTTCTAATTGTTATATAAATCCTAATTTCTTTAAAACAATCAAGGGAATCTAAATTAACGAATAGGTCACAGAGTCAACCATTTCTCCATAGCTATTGGTACAAGAACTTATTTCTATGTGCTATCTTGAGCTAATAGGAATGAATATACCTAATTCTCATAGAAAAGCAAGGTAACGGAAAGTGCAAGAAAAGGTAACTTTTTATCGAGAGTAAGGTATTATGAGTTAAAATCACATTCATAAAACTATATTCTTAATATTTTAAAAGGGGATCGCCACAAACTATAAGCTAAAATGTAATATCTAATACCTAAAATAACAGCTAAAATACACTAACTATGAATGTATACAACAATTTCAGTATTCTACGTAAAATCAGACCTTTCAATATACTCTGCTTTTAAGATAAAAATACCCAAAACTAACGAAATTCCCATGCAGCAGAAAATAATTTTAAAGCAATGCATGGAACGACAAAAGTTAATTTTTCATTTAATCATATGTTTTTTTCACTTTGAATTCAATTGAGTCATCAGTTGAAGGGGAGAAAATTAGGTGAGATCATTAGCGGTACCCTTCGTAATCCTTGAAACTTACTAAAAATTAATACACACATATTAAATTGATCCATTCTATTTTAGCGACCGTATTGAAGTGGATTCGGTTAAATTAATAATAAGCAAATATATAATTCAAAGCCATGAAACTGTGGCGTCCGCCATTCATTGATTCAAGAAAATCATCCGCTTCAACTGGAAACTAACCGAATGAATGTCCAACGAAAAAATTTATTCGTGCTTTACTCCATTTATGGCTTGCGATACGAAGTCGACGAACGTATTATTTCCGCTATTCCGAAAGCGAAGAAAAAGAGTTTGCTATAGTGTTCCGAAAGGAAAGATGCAGTGGGAAAAAAGGATGAACGGAAATGAGGGATGCAAAGGGAAGGGTTAAAGGCCAACCGTTTCCAAAAACGGAGAGTGGAAAAACCTATGGGAGACGGACGAATGCACTCGACGCGTCAAATGCAGGTCGCGCAAACTCTGCAAGAGAGATGCATTTTAAGCAAAGGGAGGGAAAGTGGGACGGTTATGAGGGAAAGATACGAGAAGAGAATATTGGGAAGGAGGAAAACAAGGGGAAAACAAAGAGACGAACAGCAAGTGATTATTAACATTCCCTAACTTAATTTATCAAGTTATCAATTTTTAGAAACACTTTGAAAGCAAAAATTTGCATAATTATATGAATAATAATTTTCGTTAAAATACTAAAACGTTGATAATTATTGAAGCAATATAGAAACATATAACATTGTTATTGTGAACAGTTATTTTTATATCTGTCTAAAATTAGCTTTAGGAAAATATAATTACAAAATTTTTAATTCAAACTCTTGCTTATAAAATATTTTCAAATCTCAGTTGCCAACAGGTGATTTTTTATATTTAAAATAATGGATTTAAGTTAAATCGCTGAAAAATACATCACAATCAAATGTAATCGTGTATTCTTTAATTTCTTATATTATAAATGTTAGAAATCAATTTCACTCTTATTAAACCGAAAAACATATTATAGGGATAGGAGGAGGTGCAAACTCATCTATCTTTTTCTTATCATTTTCAAAGAACGAATTACAGATAGATTTTGAAAAAAAAGGTGAAGACTGTAACAATTGGAAAAATGATAAAAAATCGATAAAATAAAAAATATACAATACAAACAAATGTCGTGCTGTAAATATTTCTGGAAATTTGTTATTCAGAATTTAGGAGAAAGTAAATTTGAGATACCGGACATTAATTTTTAAATAGACGCCCCTTAAGATAACATTTACGTGGTAATTGAACTCTCTTATTAAATAAATTCTGATACATTTCATACGAAATGGTGCAACGCCAAGTGCTGTGCAAAAAATGTATATTTATATGTAGAACAGGAGAGTGAAACAATAAAGGTGGACAGGTAAAGAATTATTATTTTACCTTTTGGCGATATTGGTCCCGGTAGGCCTAACTTTATTTGACAACTGTAAAATATATTCATATATAAAGTAGAGAGAAGGTCTACATTACAAAATATTTGGTTTTCCGGTAAAACCTCTGAAAATAAAGGTCGGTAGAGAAAAACCAAATCGCGGAAAAAAATGGCAAAAGATATGGTGTGAGGAAATCCTTAAAAAAATATAAAAATCTTTAAAGGGCTTCCTGATAACCAATTGGGTAGCGCGTTAGTCTTTGTTGAAAGCTATTCCGGGTTCGATTTCCGGTGGTGACCCATATATGCGAAATTATCAAAGCCATCAAAGCAATTTTAACAGTGGTTTTATTACTAATAACTTTTTAGATAATAAATGTAATTGCTACAAATCGTAGAGTTAAGAATGTGAATAAAATACAATTTAACAAAATGTGTTTTGAAACGTGTGAAAAAATGCGGTAGTGAGAAAATGAGCTAAGGAGAAACAGAAAGTGGTGAATGAAGAGGGTGGGAAGAAAAGGCTAAGAAAGAGGAAAGTTAGAAGTTGGTGTTTGGAAGGCAGGGGAACGCCTGAAGGGGTTTTTAGGGAAGGAGCGGAAGAAATGAGCCTCGGGCAAGAATAACAGTCTCTGGGTGCCTCAAGAGAAGAAATCGTGGAGGAGGAAAGGGAAAAGCCGTGAGGAGAATAATAAATCCTTTTCTTTGCGAGGGTTAGGGAAGAATGAGAAGGGAAAATTAGAGATCTGAGGAGGGAGAGAAAGTGGCGCGGCCAGAGAGAGCTTAGGAAAAAAAAGGTCGGTTTTCCTCGTGGGGCAGCTCATTCTTTCGCCTTTTAGAGTATTTCCCGGGCAGGAGAAAAGTGCGGAAAAAATGCTGTCCTCCTTCATGCAACCTCGTGGTCTACTGGAGAAAAAGCGGGTTTTATTCCCGTGAAAGTTAAACTGGGATGCAAAAGAGATGGATATTTCCCCGCGAAATATTGGACAAAGAGTTCGCTAAGTGTAGACGATACTTTTCTTTCCCGACCCTCCTTTCTGTCGCTCTTCATCCAGCGACCTCTTTTATCGCTTCCGCAGTTTGGCAGAGGAGCGGCGAAAAAAGTCGACCCCCGAAAAAAACGACGACCTAGAGAGGGAAAAAATGCCGTGATGGAGCCGAGACGGCACGTGATGGTGTGTTATTTTTATTTCCCTCCGTGGATTTTATTTCTTCTTCTTCCCCTGGGATTCGCGTTATCGGGGCGAAGTCCAGGAAGTGCACCTGGGGAAGGGGTGCACATAAAAACGTCGAAAGCTATCTTATGTAGGAAATAATAAGGAAGTGGGTAGTGTTTTGAGAGGCGGGGTGAGGAGAAGGTAACGAGACGGATTCCTTTGTTTTCCCGCGAGAGGATATCGGAAAATCCCGGAAACCCCCGGATAGCGGAAAATTAATGATAATTAATATAAAATCGGTTAATAAGCACTTATTACTGCAAGAAAACTTTCATGTAAAACTTATGCATTCGGACTACAAACGAATGTTCGTTTGAAAGAAATAACGAAGAAATACCAGAAGAAGCGACGCTGCTTGAAAGGGGGGGGGGGACGAAAGAGGACATATGTGAGATCTTCCGAAGAACAAGGAAGTTAGAGTAGAGATAATATGAAACTCTAAGCTGACTGAGGTCAGTAGACTTATGCTATACTTATAGTAGAATTTTTTACGAGAAGAATATTTATTTGCTTCCAAAAAGTACTGAATAACAAAGAAAAGGAACTGATATTCTACTTCTTTGATGCACCAGATTTGGAATGAAACAAGATATATGTGTGTGTGTAAGTACAATTTAATACTAATAACCAAAGCATTTTTCTCTTTCTTAACAATTAATATCTATTACTGCAGTCAAAATACTCAGCCAAAATGTTGTGGAAATCTATCAATGCTGAATTAAAAGAGATGAATTCTACTCTGCTATTCTACTCCGTTCCAAAATAACAGAAGATCTGATTCGGCGTTACAACCCCACCGTCATGCGGCGCTTAACTAACTCAAGTTCTATCACTAAAATCGAATCTGAAAAACATTTTTGGAAATTGTATCGATATCTCTTATATCGCCATAAATAATTAATGCATTAATCATTTAAAAATGCAAGCCGTTCCTCAATAGAGTGTCAGTCAACTGAATTTTGGTCAAACGGATCACAACCTATTAAATATAAATCATTTTACGTTGCTGCCTGAAATAAGTTATCCAATATTTCTTAAAAATCTGTCGATTTCTTATCCTAATATCTTTCTCTAATACAAATTCAGAATGTGAAACATTCTTTTTAATACGAAAGTTAGCCTTCAAAAATTACGTTGCAAAAAGCATTGAGTTAAGGAATCGTTTTTATCGCAGAAATTTGCAACCTAGCTAGTCTTTATAAAGCTAAAGAACTTCCTGATTTCCACAAATTATGGTATACTAGTACATTTCCATACTAACAACTTGATGATGCTATGCTTAGTGATCCATGGTAGTTTGAATACGTCAGTAAAATTCCAAATGAATCTTCAGAATAGAGTTCATGAATTCAAGACCAGAATATATGAAAGTAGTGGAAGGAAAGATAGAATCCTTTCGAGATGAATATTTATAGATGTGATAGGTGAGACAACAACTAAGAGGAAAATCTCCCACATTAGGTAAGGCATGAAAGAAAAGGCAGCTGAAATAACAGAAGTTAATGATTTTGTTATATATAATTTGAGAAGAATTAAGAAAAAGCTTGCAGTATAACATAGACCTCGTACTAACTATGCTATAAAGTATCACCTTAATGTTTGATTGATTTTCCCCGTGAAGAAGAGAAATATAGGATCTGAAACGCCAAAAATATCAGAAATATTTTTATAGCTGTCAACAACTAAATTATTTCATTTCCCATTCTTGCCAGAGCACGTGCACGCTATCGATATCGTTTCATTTGGCACAGCAACTTAGAAATTGACTCCATAGAAAATATTTCATTTCATTATAACTTCTTTTTGAATAACTCCCTCTCACTCTGAGAAAAAGTTTAGCATTTTTTGCGCTTGGAAACTCCGTTAATTTAACGCTACAAAAGTTTGGGTTTCTTCGCTTCAGATTGATATCTTCTTTTATTAATTCGGTGGATCGGAGTGAGACGCGTAAGGTCTCATTTTCGACGGAAGTTTTGATGAATTCATTTAATTAGATCGAAATTAATTTATTGATTCTGTCTAGAATATAACCTCCTCCTACATGTAATAACAAGTCCTCGTGTCAACTGATATTCGATCTATATTATATATTTTCATTTATTCCATCTCAAATTAGAAATACCGAAACCAACATTATTAAAGTGATTAAAATTATGCACCTCTGAAATAACCCTTATGAAGCGATTGGCTTCCCTTTAATAATATCACGGACATGTTTTAGGGAAAAATCTTAGAGGTGATTCGAAAAATATGCAAAGAAACTAAAAATGTAAAAACGTATACAAAGAACACAAATATAATATAAATAAAAGGGGAAAACATTAATTTACTTCGCATAAACGTCAACATGTGTTGTAAGTAAAGTGTTGTGTTGAGTAAAAAGTCATTCTTTCAATTGCCGAATGAATATTCTTTCATTACATGCAGAAGAATAAGAGATTACTACGATAGGGATATGATTATGAAGCAGTAAGATATATTTCTTCATTAATTTTGTTGAAGATATATTTATGTTCATACGGACAGGTTCAAGATACGTCATATGTAAATTTATTAAAATTCAGTAAATCTGGGAATTTTCTACCAACTCTTAACTGCATTTTCAGTCAATATTTTCATGTTACTTAAACATGGTTATAATTTGCGTTCATTCATCGTTCAATTCATAATAGCAACAATTTGACAACGAGGAAAGTGTGATTAAGTAAATATTTGGCAGGAGAGTGTCTTTACTTTAGAAAAACCCTCAAAATGTTTATGGCGCTAGAGACAGCTGAAAACGTCCGCCACGTATACAGAAAATATTAATAAGAATTGAATTAGAATCTGACCTCATGAATAATAAAACAACTCATTTCATTCAATGTATTCATTCGTTAAGTTTCTATCAATATTTGTAGCCAGCAAATATATAGTACATACCTTTTTAGCTTACATTAATTAAATCCGATTCGAGATAATTTTTCAAAATGTTGGAATTTGAATAGAGGAAAGGAATAACCGAATTCCAACAAGACCGGGCATATCACTAATAAAAATATTCAGCTCGCAGAGAGAAATAATAAAACGAGAAAAACTCATGTATATTCATCGTGTAATTTGAAAACATGTATATACTATCGGATAATTCGAAAATCTGGCGAGATAAAAGTTAATAAAAAGATGAAAATAGCTCATGCAATTTTTTTCGGCGAATACAATGACTTTTCCAGCAGAAAAAATTGAAAAAAAAACGGAAACTATTGACTAAGATGAAATATCTTCGTGTATATTCGAAAGGCAATTAAACTGAAGCGGAAGAATGGGTTAAAAAAATGTTAACTTAGGAGGAGATGGAAAACTTAAGAGAGGAAGTTCAACAAATAGTAATCTGAATTTACTATTACTACTTTCAGAATTGTTCATGAATGTTATTTCAGTACACAGATCGTGAAGCCAAACTGCTGAGCGATATTTTGTATTCATACTAACCTTTACAATCACAGATGTTGCAAAACTCAGAACCGTCTCGTATTTTTGTCTCCGTAAAAAAGAAATGGAGAAAACAGATCCATGAGAGAAAAATGCGACGGGATATCTGCCTTCTTTTGAAGAAAAGCATTGCTGAGTATTGAGAATTAATCTAGGCCACTTCCGAATAAGAATCTGACCTCATATTCAAAGAGATGGAAGCGTACTTGATACGAGATAAGAGAAAACGTACCTCTTTGTTTACCGCTCCTTGAAATCTACTATTGACATCACGGATAGCATTTTGAAATTTCGCCCCTGGAAAAGTTCAGTCTCGTAAAATTCGAGCTGTATAAAAATATACCCTAAAATGTTGCTTGTTTGAAGTTTAGTCATCTTGTATTTTTCTTATCGACGGTATCTTACGGTATGATCTTAATTTGTATTTTTATAGATCTTAATTTGAGGTATAAAAGGACATCTAAAAGCCATCTAAAGAATATTAGTAACCAATCCAGGAAATAGCTAAAGTTTTAATTTAAAGGAAAGCGTAAATCTGTGGATTTTCTTGCTTTACTACGAATTAATGCGAAAAATCGCTAAACAAAATCAAGATGTTGTATGACATCAGATAAAAATCGCTATAGGAAAAGAGACTAGATTTTGGGTTGAACTTGCTCAATAAAATCCGAGTAGATTTATTATTTTTTAAATTGGTCACATACCACGAGAAAAAAGGAGAAATGGATTCTAGCCTATCAAAGATTCATTCTTTTTTAATTGTACTATATGTGACTGTAAGATAGGAGTAAAATAGACTCATGATACATGAACACGCCGAAAGGTGACCCGAAGAATACAAGTAGAATTTACACAAAATCAACGATATTTCAAGGATAGTCCATAATCATTGCCTCAGAGGGTTTTGTAAGTATATTTGAAGTGATAATTAACAACTTTGGATGAAGATTGCAATTTAAAATAAGCACTGATGTTTGAGTATAAATTATCTGGAAGAAATTTTGAAATTTTTTGCTAAAAGAAATAAATACTTTGCTTAGGGCTTCCGAAATTACTTTCGAGTAAGATTCCGAATTCCATCTTTAAAGAAATTGAGTTTCTATAGATATAGCTTCTATCCTAGATATTGTATTGGAAGAATAAAACAAAACAAAATTAATTTTGATCTCATGATTTTAGTAAAATTTACAGAGATGAAAAGACAGTAAGTTAACACTATCACGTGATGAGAAATTGGTTATGCATGTGCTTGTGATTGACTTCCCTTCATGACCCAAACAATTCTCTAAAAAATGACGCACCCTTCCAAGAATCAAGCAAATTCAAAGAAACTGATCAATATTCCTATCGTGTTGCGTAAAGAAGTGGATGAAAAACTAAATTGGAAAAGCGCGTGACGAATTTCGATAACAAAGAGATTCTCCACACCGCACAGCGTTCGAGGAGACGGCAAAGATTTCCTATATCATAAGGCTGCACTTGGAGCTAAAAGCACTTCGCGCCCACGTTTGAGTTGGTTCGGAAAAGAGAAGAAAATGTGCAGTAGTTCGCCTCGTGTCGAACAAAGACGCGTTAGTTTACGAGAGAAACTAAAGATTTTTCTCCCTCCTTCAGACTTCTATGGCGTCTCCCTAATGTCTACTTTCGCAATATCGATTGAAATCGATGTCTCGAATCGAAAACTCAAGTACTATTACTGAAAAATAAGACAAAAGGCGTTAAGATGAGGTGAGGAAAGACTGCGGCGAGGAAAAATTGGGTTTGGAGGAGATTAAAGAGGGGCCCCGGGGCTAGGAAATATGGGAAAGAAGGTTGGATGGGAAACATGAAGGAGATAGGTGATCTCATCAAGAGAAAAAACTGGGCGATTCATGTGATGTCTGCGACAACAAAGGTGCGGTTTCCACCGTTGCAGTGTCAAGGGTGACGGTGGCTATTTGGGGATGAGAGAGGAAATAAAAATGGCCATATATTTTTTACTCTCGAGTGGATGAACCTCAAGATAGATTTTACTCATACAGATGAAAATAGGGAGTCTCTGACGTTATAATAGCCGGTTACAAAAACTGAGCGACAGGACGAAGCATTCTCGAACTACTGCAAACAAATGAAATCTTCGATTGATTGAACTGATGTTACTCGAATAATACCCGCTGAGTTACACAGACAATTTTTCAGGTCATAATCTTTTGTTCAGAGGCATTTTATTTACGGAATAACGGATCCATATGATGACATTACACGTAGTTGACAATCTTGACATAGATATTTTAGGTTATCATCTATCATCTATCATCTATATATATTAAAAACGTAACGGTGTCTGTCTGTCTGTCTGTCTGTCTACAAAAAGCGTTTATCTCGCCAATGCCAAGAGCTAGAGCGATGCTGAAACGTGCATTCGATGTAGACTGCTGCACCCTACAATGTGGCAGAATTTTCTTTTACCTAAACAGCCACAGTTCGAACCCAGAGAAGAAAAACCGTTCCCATAAGAAATGCACGTAAACCTCACTTTTATCGGTTGCAGGCTACATTTCTTTTGCAAATTTAAATTAGAAAGCATAGTCTTACGAACTCGAGATAAGCACCAAAAGAAAGAGAAAGGAATAAAGATTCTTATTTTGGTCGTGAAATATCGTTATCGAGTCGAAATGGCGAGAATTCGGTTAAAATAAACGGAAATTTCGTGAAATTTTGAGGCTATAAACAACGAGTCCCCTTGACGACGAATGCGATTGTTGAAACCGAGGTATTGCGTTTTCCTATAAGAAAAACCGTTCTCATAAGAAATACACGTAAACCGCACTTTTATCGGTTGCAGGCTACATTTATTTTGCGAAATTAAATTAGAAACAATAGGCTTACGACATCGAGATAAGCACCAAAAGAAAGAGAAATGAATAGAGATTCTAATTTTGGTCGTGAAATATCGTTATCGAGTCAAAATGGTGAGAATTCGGTTAAAATAAACGGAAATTTCGTGAAAATTTGAGGCTGTAAACAACCAATCCCCTTGACGACGGATACGATTGTTGAAACCGAGGTAATGCGTTTTTCCATAAGAATACACTATGATTGATATGTCCATATGAAAGTAATGATTAAAAATGAATGATAGTACATGTTCATAGTCCAGATGTCTGGTCCAGACCAAACAACTGCACCCAGAGGGTGCATGCAAGCGGCTAGTCTATATATATTAAAAACGTAACGGTGTCTGTCTGTCTGTCTACAAAAAGCGTTTTTCTCGCCAATGCCAAGAGCTAGAGCGATGCTGAAACGTGCATTCGATGTGGAATGCTGCACCCTACAATGTGGCAAAATTTTATTTTACCTGAACGGCCCGAGTTCGAACCCAGAGAAGAAAAACCGTTCTCATAAGAAATGCACGTAAACCTCACTTTTATCGGTTGCAGGCTACATTTCTTTTGCAAAATTAAATTAGAAACAATAGGCTTACGAAATCGAGAAAAGCACCAAAAGAAAGAGAAAGGAATAGAGATTCTTATTTTGGTCGTGAAATATCGTTATAGGGTCGAAATGGCGAGAATTCGGTTAAAATAAACGGAAATTTCGGGAAATTTTGAGGCTATAAACAACGAGTCCCCTTGACGACGGACACGATTGTTGAAACCGAGGTATTGCGTTTTCCCATAAGAAAAACCGTTCTCATAAGAAATGCACGTAAACCTCACTTTTATCGGTTGCAGGCTACATTTCTTTTGCAAATTTAAATTAGAAACAATAGGCTTACGAAATCGAGATAAGCACCAAAAGAAAGAGAAATGAATAAAGATTCTTATTTTGGTCGCCAAATATCGTTATCGGGTCGAAATGGCGAGAATTCGGTTAAAATAAACGGAAACTTCGTGAAAATTTGAGGCTGTAAACAACCAATCCCCTTGACGACGGAAACGATTGTTGAAACCGAGGTATTGCGTTTTCCCATAAGAATACACTATGATTGATATGTCCATATCAAAGTAATAATTAAAAATGAATGATAGTACATGCTCATAATCCAGATGTCTGGTCCAGACCAAACAACTGCACCCAGAGGGTGCATGCACGCGGCTAGTAACTTATTATTCTTGTAAGTGATTATTATTATGATTTCTTCAGCGGAAATAGGGACCTCCAATCCTCCAAATATAATTAACCTCCTCCGGTTTAATAATTTGAATGATCACAGATACAAACGACGAACACAAACAACTATTCCCTAATCGGAAAAACGCTGTTAACCAGAATTCGAACCTTTATTTTTTGTATTTATCAACGTAAAATGGTTGGAAATATACGATTTTTATATGAAATACATTGTAATTAAATTTCTTTAATCAATAAAATAATTAGTTCATAGCTTTATGTATTTATTAAGACATCTTTGGAAAATATATGATTAAAAATTTACAGAGCTATTTAAGATAAAATTTCAAATATTCTCGGTGTTGAAAATTCTATGATAACAAGCTCCGAAACAACATTTTAACGTTAACGAATTCTATATGTGAAAATTCAGTAGTCTTACGTGTCTATAATTAAATTCCATCCTTAAATCACAGAATTTATCGAAAACGCGTGTTCATCCCAGAATTCCAAACGAGTCAGAAGTTTACTCGAGGCGTTTACTTAGCAATAGCGTTGATCCTGTGTGTTTGTTGGATTCCATCGTTTATAGCGACAGTGCGTCCAAGCATTTAAAATCAAGCTCGATATTTTGCCAAATATCATCGGCAAAGGTCAAATTAATGTATTCTCGCCAAGCGGCTATTGATTACAGTGCGGTGAACTCGATGAAAAATTTCTGTGAAGCAACTTGAGATAATTGTACCGATAGGATGTCAAGCGATTTCAAATACCACGGCTGACATTGCTCGCCGGAGATTAGAAGTCGAATACATGAATGAGTGCATCATACTAATGTATGGAGTGTCATATCAAAGCCAGATTACTCCCCTAGTTTTAGCAATTTAAGGGATGGCTTCATATCTACAGATAATACAATTCAGCTGAGACTATAAATGTGAAATTTGAAATATCTTCCATAGGACGATCTGTTAGAGCGAGCTGCAATCTCTAAAGATTCTAGGATATACGATGTGACTCTAAAGTATCTAAAATTTCGTTTGCTTTAGACCATAAATGCAATAAGGTTTAAATGTTTAAATCATAAATTATAATTTGATCCATTTCACCACTTATGTGGCAGAAATTTAACCGAGAACCTTGTTTAGGTGTGGGATATATAGTGGTATATATATGCTATTTATCAATTGCTACAGAATGGGGAACGAGAATTCAATTATAGACTTCATAAGCATAATTAATGTGTTAAGTCATGAAATTCTAACAGAATGATAAATCTGAATCGCCCTAATCAAATAGATCAAAGACAATAATTTAAATATGATTTTAAAGTGTTATCGCAGTCATTCTCGATAATTAATTTGTATTCGGCTACTCCGATGGAATGAAAATACCACTGAGTGATCATTGGAAATGAAATCCTGAATTGGATTTGGGGAAATCAAGGGTGTTTGATTTCCTCGGCTGACAAAAAATATTTTACTCAGCAATCCTCTCGTATGAAAAGTCAACATTTTCCTTCTCTCGGGATTTTCAGTGGTAAACATCGGAATTTCACGTTTTCGAAAATTTTACCTTCAATAAAGACTACAGAAGAATGGCGAGCAATCTCAGTAATGAAAGAAATAAAGAACATTTTTCACTTTTGACTCGGAATATGAAGAGGTGGAACTTGATGAATAACATATCCTCTTTAAAATGAGTCAATCACTACTCGGATATACGTAAACAACTAGCCTTGGATGCAACTAGTCTACCCTCTGCTGAAGATATTTCTGCCGAATAGTCTTATCTTAAAAATATGTTACTATAGTGGTAAAGAATGTAACTATATACTATAACTTGATATAATTACCCACAATTTGAACAGCAACTGTAACTTTTGATTATTGCTCAATTGTACTTCCACGTAATTATTATAGAATGAGAAATCCTTTAAAATTAATATGCTTATTCGTGACTTCATTTGGTTTCCCAGCAACCATTTTAGAGAGAAAAAACTTGGTTACTCCGACGGCAGAATTTTGCCTTGTTGACATCTTCAGGAGTCAACGTATTGACATAGTCCACCTGAATACAATGTCAACACGTCAATCAAACCGGTCAAATTAAAACCTGCTGTGGGATTTAACCAAGTGTTTTTCTTTCTAAGTTGGTTAAGATATCTTGTTTTTCTTTACTAGTTAATACATTTAAAAACAGTCACTTATATTTTTATCAAAATGAATAAAATAGGAAGAAGATAGACATAGCCTATGATAATAGGCTTTTCTTCTTTTCGTAAATTAAAAAATTAAAGATCAGGAAGGGAGTTCAGCCGCTAGAAGATGACCCAAAATATTAACTTACATCATCTATACGTTCAGAATGGGAATCTTTACTTATACGAGAATAAATTATACAGTAAAAGTGCACTTGGAGTGACACATATATAAAATACTTCAGTAAAAAAGTTTATTTGAAGAACTTACTTCATTTTAAGCTGTTATCGAGCTCAAACATCCTTAATAAATACCAAAAAAGCAAGGAGTTGAAATAAGAGGGAAGCGATAAAAACTTCATTTTGGTATATCGATGATAATTTCATTAGGAGAATAGAGCCACAGGTTGAGGTTTCATTCGCTGGAGATGAAACTTCAGGAATCGGAATTACCTTTAAGATGCGGGAAGTGATTTTAACCTCGATTTTATCCCTATGGAAATTAAAGGCCGACTTTTTAACGAGGGCAATTCGACACAATGCCGTTAATTGGGCCGAATTTCTATCGCTACGCCCGAAATAAAAGAGGGCCGTGATGATGGAAATAAAAGAAGTTTTCAGGTCATTGGTGAGGACGTTCGAATAGAAAATCGATTGGGGAAGCTAAACGGAACTGACGAGCATGATTGGCAAATCAAGTTAAGGTGCTTATACTACATCGATCGCGGAGTTAATTGGAAGAACAAAAAAGAAACGAGAGAGCGTACCCTTCAAAATGGATTTCGTAGAGTGTTATTAATGGAAATCTATTTGTGCGAAAATAACTTTTGAAGTGAGTTACAGCGAACTTTCGGCCGTGTCAAAGTTGGATAGGCTGAAATCCTCCCGAGGTAAAACTACGATATTTTACTCTAATAGAAAGTACTTTAATTTTGATGTAACTATGATGAAATGAAGTTTCGAGAGAGTGGCGACTTCCCCCCAAAATCAATTCCTATGGAAGAGGATCCTTAATAAAAATCTGAGAGAAATACAGTTCGCTTCAAGAGAAATTCATTTTCTGCGCGAAGAAAAGAATTTGCCTTTCTGAAGTAATACTTTATCGATCATTCCTTAGGATTCGTAATTTGAGCGTATCTCTCCTTTCAAGAGAATCAGTTAAAATATTTCAGTTGTTCTACAGCTTTGAACATTTTCCACTGTTATCAAAATAGCTGAGATTAACAGTCTTACTCTTAATTTTCGTTGGTTAGAATAGTTGAGTATCATTAAATTTCATGCAGTAGCTTAGCTTATTTCAAAGGCAATAAAATCTGCAGCTACAGTTTCTTTTCTTTCAATGTTGTCAAATAAATAACTTATCTTGATATTTAGCGGTGTTTGATCTAAAACGCTAATTAGGCTGAGATTTATAAAGCATAAATGAGTTCCAAGAATAAAGTTTTATTTTATTTACATATAATTAAAAGATGAATCATAACTCTCCCGGAAATAATTCTTATTAATATATCACCTTTCAGTAGTAATTGATCACTTCTCAGTTATATGTACACTAATTTTGAAACCGAGAGAGCACACGTGTGAGTATACAATAGCGAGAGAGTAATAGTACATTAATAAACAGATTAGTGGAGTAAAATGGTTTCAATTCCTCTGATATAATTTGTATCTTTCACCACATATCTCGTCTTCTACAATTATGTATTTTAATTAGTTTCGCCACGGATAATCAAATCTATGTGTCACGTCGGAATTTTATGGAGCATAAGCAAAAAGTTTTATCGAGTCAATTCTGATGAACGAACATTATTTGGATATCCATCAATCACTTTCAATCTGCAGAACTGGAAATTTCCCTAAATCAAATATTAAAGCCATAAATGCATTACGAGATTCATATTTGGTTAGTTAATATTTAATTGGGATAAATTTTTTACTATATTTTTTTGAAATCCGGTTGGATAGCAAATATTTCATTGAATGCATTCCTTCGCGTAAGTTTTAAATCGATTTTTAGTGCTTTTCACCTTGGCGTTCCAGAATTAATGCCGCTTAATTACTTCAAGGTGTGTAGTAAAGAATATTACTTTGGATGAATAATTAGTGAATAAACTGAATTGAGTAAAACCAAACGTAAATACGATTTCCTTTTGAAAATATGATTTGTTTCCAAATTTCGTTCAACTAATTTTCAGATACTGCCAATTTAGTATTATCAGCTGATCAAATTAATTGATGGATTTTTTGGAATTCGTGGATTGCCGTTACGTAATTAATAAAATCAAATTTCGTAATTACCGCAACAGCTTTCATTTTCGATCGGTTTCAGCCATAAGTGGCCATTATCAGTTGTTTGTTAACAGCAAACTTAGCTATTTATATATTTATACATAAATAAAAAACAGAATCATCAGATGATAGTAATAGATGACCGAAAGCGGTCGATAATACAAACATTCTTGTGACACATGCGTTTGGTGTTACTCGTGCGGTGATGGTTTAACACCCATTTCAAATTGATTTTATGAACGGATGCTGTTAAATGAATATTAAATCTGAAAATCGTTCTGATAAGATGTCTAACATTCATATTTAAAAAATAAACCGCAGAGGCACACAATCGAAATTATATTGATTGGGCATTCATATGAGACACCAAATTCCAGGAAATGAAGGCGGAGATTTGGTAAATATGAAAAACCAATATTATGATACAGGAACTAAGAAGGTTAAAGAAATGGATATGGGTATCTACAAAAACAAAAACTACTACTAGGTAATGTGAAACATTTTATCAATAAGGATTACTCGTATTAACATACTGTTACCATAAATTTACCAGCGATACGGTCAAAATTCAGTATTTATAAGTTTCAATATTTTACAATAAGGTAGAAATTCAGAATTTATAATTCCATATTTTATTGTAAAATAAATAATCAGCATTTCCCATTCATATGGGAATTATATATTACATGAAAATTCATATTTTTCCCGTACCCTCCAATTTATTTTTTACGAAGAGCTTACCTGGTATTTTCCACCAGGAACCCTAAAAAACTTTTATGGCTAATAAGAGATGAAATTAGTAAGGATTAATAGTTCATACCTGTAAATAAGTAATTATACGTGGAAAATGTATCATTCATCATAGGTATGAGAAAATTTAACATTCTTGAGGAAAATATCTATGTTGGAATTACGCTTTGGAATGGTTAGTAGAGATTCGGTTTGTAATGGATAATAATTTTGTATTTTGGAAACTGAAAATTAGTAATGTCTGATCACAGTTACATGGTATGGTAAAGTTTTTACCGGAATATTAGTTAATTATTATCATGAACCTCTCTACGTTAAGTATGAAAATATAAGTTCTAAAGTTCTTGGTTGGTAATTTTTCATTTTGTGTTATTTTATTTCCTAATTGGATCCTAAGGACATGCGAGCAATGCCTAATGTTTCATCGTAACAAATTTTCTCTAACACTACGTAAAAATCTCTCTGGCTGCTTGAAAGCACTTATCGGCGGGGCCTCATTTAATAAAAGCTGGGTACTTTCCGACTCCAATGGACTTTGCGTTTGATGAATCTTAGTTTTTATTGCTCTCCGCCAAATAATGTGGATTTGAGTTCCCGAAGTTGTTTGTGAGATAAGCTTCGAGATTTTCAACTACCTCTATTCTCTTTATTGTTCCAAAGTTCAATCTGAGAAGGCCACCTGTATAATCCTGACGCATCTTACTCTTCTTCGAAGAAGTTTTCCTTAGAGGTCAAATTCCAACTATCTTTTGCCACGCTATTTCGAGGATTAATCCAAATTTCTTTCTCAAAATTTTATATAAATCATCAACCTTTAATAATAGTATTCTTTGTAAATCCATTATTTTTTACCGTAGAATTTTTGTTGATAAGTAGGTAATCACTAAACCGGTTACATGGACGTTCTTCTCAAAAGGATAACTCATTGATATTACTGGATCGAGTTCACCTTCCATACACTACATCTTTCTGTACTACTTCATTTTAGTCCTTCCTATATTTATTTGTTTATCTTGCCATACTTAATAAAATATGTATTAATCTACTCTTATTACAATCATATCCATGTGTGCGCGGTGCTAAAAGTGTGCATCGGCACTAAAAAAGTGCCTAAACAATAATCGGTCTGTTATGAATTGAATTAAAGGGTTGCCCTCGATTTCGGTACCAGAATAGAAAAATAATTCTAAAAGCAATCTGAGCAATCACTAAGAAGCAAAAAGTAGGCTTTGTAAAAATCTTTTATTGACCTTTCATAATATTCCCTGTTTTAAAGCTCGGAGACGAGCTTTTGAAGGAAAATATTTCTATGTATACAAATACTGCTCATCACCTGATGATGACGATTTCTCGTCGAAATCTGGTAGTGTTCCTTCACTGAAGAAAAAGGGTTTTGTGGAAAGAGAATAACTTCAATCTTCAATCTACAAAAAATATTTTGATTTTATGATATAAATGAAATCCGCGACCAACCCAGAGTTCATGAGAAAACGGTTGGCTTATTGATCACGTTAGCTGAAGACGTTCCGTAATTATATGCTCCATTTTAAGGTCATTGAAAATAAAAGCCCAAGAAAAGGATCCAATCGATATTCATATCTTCTCAAAATCAACCCAGTAGATACCTGAGGGATATCGAGGGCGCACTTCCTACTTACCTAAAGAAAAGAAAACCTTTATTTTCTTTCATTACCGAAAAAATGTTTCCATTTAAATGGAACGCTCCGAGTCTCCGAATGGGGAAGATAAACCAATCAAAAGTTGCGCCGGACTTAAAGACGAAATTAAGAACAAGTTCCGAAGTCGGAGGAAGCCACGGGAATCGATTTCAGATTCTTCGACACTCCTTTAAATCGATGGGTCACATCAATTATAAACTCCGCGTGTTAGGGGGAGCTGTGATTCATCCCGGCATCTATCTTCCCATTCCACTCCCTGCCATCAGACCAACGAGTGGCGTATTGCATGGAAGTTTCGCTCGAGTTTAAAACCTCATGAGCATGCAAGGCATAAGTCCCCATGTTCACGGTGATGGATGGTCTGTGTTGCATAGAGGAACGTCAGCAGTTTAACTCATTGCAGGGGAAAGAAGCGGACGCAAATAATGGAGGTCGTGCAATAGGTGGGAAACCACTAACCCGGCGGTACTTTTTTCTAGTATTAAGCTGCCACACGAAGTGATGATATCTGATGCTAAAGAAGAGCACAGAGACTTGTTTCTTTGGAGAAGTTATTTCACAATTTTGGCTAGTAAAGAGGTTTTTCAACATCAAATAAAGTCGGCACGAACTTCGTTGCTTGCGTCATGTCTTTTTACCTCATTAATCCGCTATAAGATTAGTATCTAAGATATCCTCTTCTTGAGCTTTCTGAGAAGCAAACTTGAGCAAGATATCTTCATATTTTTGAGAAAAGACAGGATTTTAGAGAGTATAAATTAACTCGATAGAGACATTTTAGCGAAATGGATGTGGTAGAACTTGACGCTAGTTTTCAAATATAATTCTTATCAGGAAATCTACAGAAATCTGTAACCTGTTAACATTTTTTCATCAATTTAGCATTTTATTTGCGCGGGAAAGAATATCGAGTTTTTCCAAAATATTTCATTCTATATATTATTATTTTTCGACTTCAGACGTACATCATAAAACGTAATTAGATTGATGTAACTGATGGAGAATTAAGGGTACATTTGAAAATGAATACCAATCGATTACGAAAATCGCAAATTAAAAGCGATCGAAGAGAGAAAGAGAGAGACAGGAGGAGGATTTTAACACTAAAAAGAAAACACTTAACTTCAATCAAGGAAAATGCATTAAAGGCATTTAACATTTAAAGAAATCATATGAATATTTGTCGTTTAGACATTTAAATACAAAAAATCGCTTCGGAGTTTAATTCCTAGAAAAAGAACATCATTTTTACTAGCATTTGTTATCACTTTACACCGTTTCGTGAAAAAACCCCTTTAGCGATGCGAAAATAATCTTCGCTCAAATGATAAAAATACGGAATTAAATTATTTAGAGTATCTTCGTAAGAAATTGCAGCAACAAGTGTAAAAAGGACACATGGTTTAGCGTAATAATAAAATATATTTCAAGAAAGGTTAAAGATGAATCTTAGCACATTTAGGTGTGTAACCTGTAAAACCGAAGTTTATTCTAATATATATCCACACTGTCACTACAGTGACTTTTTATTGGAGCGCATCACAATGAACACCTCGGGAATGACGAGATATGTCATCCAGAAGAAGAGCTCGATGTCATTCCAGCTTTCGTAAGAGAACAAACTAAGGGAAGGAATAGCACTTCACATCTCGCGAATGACTTTACTTCTGTAAGTTCTACTCAAGGGAGAAGAATTCGCGTAGACTCGACACGTCCAGCATTTTTTCTTATTCTTTTTATAAATATCCACAAATTTTCATGTAATAAAAAATGAGTAATTCTTCATAAAGGATTTCTGTTTAATTACTCATCCATTAGTTATGCAGTGATCACCCAGAAATATTAGAGTACTCTAATTTTAAAAAAAATCTTCTACGGAAACGTCTGGGAACCAAAGCGGTGCTTCAAAACTTTCGAATCCGCCACCAATCTTTCGAGAGGAAGGCAGCAAATCAACTCACCTGATAGTCCAAATAGTTCCCATATCCCATGTGATCACAGGTACAGGTGCAATGCTGTATGTGTCTCCTTATGTCGTATTCCACATCCCAGTCCGCTTCCCCATCGCCCGGCACTCCCCTCTCTTCGTCGGGCACTCTTCCCGGCATCCTCCTCATCTCCTCTCCAAACTCCTTAGTTTCGTCCGCGACCTCCCCCAACTTCCTTCCACGGCACGGCGGCGTCCTCACTGCGGGGCGGACGAATCCTCAGCCCTCCTCCAGTGGCGACGGTGCACCGCGGGGCCCCAGCACATGGAGCGGACTCGACCAATGCACTCCATGCCTTTCTTCTGGAAGGTGAACTGGAGGAGTCCCACGCGGTGGTGATTGTCTGAAGAGAGCGGCCTTCCTATGGGAACGGAAAGGAGAGGAAATGAGGCAATGCCCCGCCCACCCCCGCCCCACTTCCTTCTTCCCAGGCGCCTTACTCCAACTAAAACTTTCCTCCTTTAAAGAGAGACACAAACAGAGTGAGACGGTCTTGTGGGAGGGGCGAAAGCTCCGCCTGACGAGAACAGAGGGCCTTCTTAGTCGATTCAGCTTCCTCCTAACTACTACTACTACTACTACTATTCCAGCCGCTGCCCACCCCTTCCTTCCGTTCCTTCACACATTCCTTCTGTACCCTTTCCTCCGCCAAACATTTCGGTCCTCCTCCCAAAGCATGCACTTTGGCAAGGAGCCAAATCGTTCACCTCTCCTCCATCATTTCACCCTCTCTCCACTGGGTCGCCCGCACACGCCTCCACCCACGCTTCCGAATCGCCATATCTAACGGTCTAAGGGCTATACAACGGGTCGTGTGTGGCAAAGACGTCGCGGGGGAGGAATTCGCAGAGAGAATTTTGAGCGGGAGGGATGCGGGGATGGAGGAATTAGATAAGACGACCTATTCATTCAGGGCGGAATTGAGACTAATAAGTACATTCCTCTGTCCGGCCTTGAGATGAAAAAGGAGTTAAAATTAGTTCGGGTCGTTTTTTCAGGTCGAGATTGACAATGAGAAGTCTTCTCTACTATCGGAGGGGGAGAGAGAGCCTTTATAAATTAGATGATCCATTCGATGGAGAGGGGAGGAAGGTGATAGGGGATGTGCGGGTGGAATGAGGGACAAACAAACAAAGAGACGAACGACTTAATTGAGCGAAACTGAAAAGAAAAAGTTGCGCTGCGCGAAGGAGCTTGCGCAAGAAAGAGGTGAAGGTGGAATTGATAAATGAATGGAGGCGAAACGAGCAAAAAGAAGGAAATGAATAAACGAGTAAAAATCAAAGAATAATATGTGTAGCTATATATAAGAATACGTCTTTATTCAGGCGAGATTTTGAGAATAATTTTGAGAATAAAAAGTAAAAGCCTCCTATTACATCTAATCCTTCGTCAACTAAGGCTTGAAAGAAAGAGAGCATCCAAAATAAATATTATAAATACACAGCTTAATTATATGTATATTTAAGATATATCCATATATTGTAGTCTATATAAAATTCTTCTGGATATAATTTTATAATATTCTGTGATAAGTATTAAATTATACAACATAATACATATTCATAGTAATATTCGTTGTTAGCAATTAAAACAATTTCAGTAATAAGAATAAGACTATATTTTGATATATGTCAAATCAATTTTTATGACTGATTTATATGTATATAGATGTACGAAGGAAACTAATATTTTATAATAATGGTGCAAAAGGAAAAGAGAGAGAAGGGAAAGAAAAGGAATGACTCATGAAAATGAATGAGAGAAAAAGAATAAAAGAAAATCAAAGAAATAAGGTAAGAGATACAGAGAGGGATAGAAATGGCTATGGGGAACCACGGAGAAAGGAAGACCGAGCAAAGAGAGACAAGTAAAGAGGTATGAGTAAGAAGACAAAGAAAAAGAGGCCGAAATGAGAAAAGGACATTGGATGAGGCACACAGAAAGCGAGAGAGAAATTGGGACCAAAGGGAGAAATAGATAGAAGAATGCCATGAAATATCGTCCGATTCCCCCATTCTCTCTTTTTTCTCCCTCCAGCTTTTAAGGTCCACTTTCTGCCAGCTTAGACGCTAATCAAGGGGATGATTTGTTGTTTTTATCACCCCAACTCCATTCTCTACCTAGCTCGGAAGGGAAACTAATTTCGGAGATGATCGAGGTGCCCGTGTTACGGAGGGATGCGGAAGAAGGCTTTGTGGAGGAGGGGAAAGGGTTTTGGAGGAAATATTCTAATTAAGAAAAGGGAAGGGATTTACGAGATCGTGCCCTCGTGTCTTCTTTCCGTGGACAAGGGATGGGAAGAGGAAAGGGAAGTGGGTGCAACTCGTTGCTGTTTTGTTAGTCGGCATCCGTAAAAAAATCTTCCCCCTCCACTCGCGTCCCGCATTTTCGAGGACATTAATCTGAGCGGAGCTCTCTGGACGAAACCCAAAACGCTCTACAATTGAATTTTCCTTCCCCTGACGATGCAGCCGACGTCGTGCGTCGAAACAAGAAGTTGCATTCTTCCCGATTTTTATCCAGCCGCATCACAATCGAATCGCTCATAAAAATTCGAGGGCGATTAATTTTCGCCGAGGACAGGGAAACAATTCTAGCTGCCGCGTGCACTTTTCGAGCTGGCTATTTTAAATTGACGGTGGAGATCCTAAGCCTCTTACTGATTTGTAGTCGCAATTTTATTTTCCCCGCAATCAAGACAAAGGAAATAAAGTAGCCGGCGGCTACCTAGGGATTAAGAGAAATTAAATTTTATGCGCGGGGACTTTATAATCCCGCCTATCGTTGATCACAAATCAAGGAATGCGGTTCTTTCTCCGTTTTCTTTGTATAGCTACATTCGCTGAGTAAGAGTTTTTCCTTCTGATAATATACCGTTTAGGAAAAGAAAGAACGAATAGTATACTTCCTGTTCAATGTTTGCTGATATTAAGGTATACCTCGTATTCGTTAAGATTTGAAAATGCGACAAACTATCCATAAATAATTTTGTGTAATAAATATGTGATAATTATATTCAACTATATCATCAACCTCAAGGCTACGGCGATTGCACAAAAATTGATTAAAACCATCAAAATCAAATTCTGCAGTAGATTTAATTAAGAAGGAAGCAATATCCTGCAATTCTAGTTATAACACAGTTATTTATTTAATTAGGTGGTCAAAATATCGGGCATAAGTATTAGAAAACTCCTTTAAGGTCACCATAGATACCCTAAATTTACCCAATTCTCGTTTGAAAAAATTTCTGTATTAATTCCAATCCCAGTGAAATCATTGATATACCAACAAAAAGGGATAAAAATTTGCTCATAAATCGAGCAAAAATAATAAATCCAGCCGTTTTAATTTGACAGTGAGTCATTTCTGAATATGTCATCACTTGAAATCTAAGAAAGTCGAAGTCAAACAATTAAAATTAAGAATATTTACATGAATAAATATTGCACCAATTATAAACAGTATATTTTTTAAAATTTCACGATTTAGCAACTGAGCACAATTAAAAGGCAATGAAAACTTTTGGAAATATTCTATCAGCGTGAATTTCAATACGACCTTGCCAATAAAATTATTGTAGGCTCTTGAATTTATTTGGCACAACTCTATCGAATAATGAAAGAATTCTAAGATGTCTTTTATAATTGGTTTTTGAATTTCCCTTTTCAGTCTTATCCTCTGTAACATCCTCTTTTACTGTCCTTTTATTATTTTAGTTCGTTTTCGCAGTTTTTTACCCCTCTTCATCTAAGCATTTTTCTGCAATTTGCGACTTTAATCGTCTTCCTCGAAATTTATTTGCAATGGTTATTTCCCGCTCTTAACGTTTTCATTTTTTCTTGTTCCTTTAACTATTTATTCATCGTGAAAAAATCATCAACGTATTACTCGGACATTATTATTGAATTAATTTTAAAAGAAAATTATTTTTGATACCTCCAGGTTCCACGAAATAAAGGTTGAGGTAGTCGATTAAATTTTAATTAATTTGTGTTCATATTATCATCAAATATCAGATTGGTAAAAGACAGGTCCACATAGGCCTACTTATAAATGGCCAATCCATCCATCTCTTACACTCTGCAACAGTAAACGGAAAGTAACAATTACGAAAAAGATCCGAAATATATTTATGATTAATTTCCCGAAAGGTTTCAAACAACAAACCGTGAGGTGTAGTTTCCATCGCAATCTGTTTGTCGTCAAAACTTCGGCCGCCCGCTATATAATTGATCCAACCCGGTTATAATTCCAAGCGCTTCTGCACAAGAGACCCCAAATCCATCAACAGTCCATCCTCATTCATCTTTGATGAGCCATCGAAAAATTCGCAAAGCCGACGGAAACGAAGTTAGCGGCTTGATGGCAAATCATTAGCAAACACCTTCAGCGGCAAAAGGATTTCGGAGCGGAAATTGAAGCTGAAGCCCCCTCACGGAGTAGCGGAAGTGACCCGACAGTAGCACTGCGAAGAGGAAAGTACCGGGCACCGCAACCTCAGCGGGCGAAGAGATGAGATTAAGGTAATTGTCCCGAGCAGAGAAGAGTGAGGAAGCACGTACCCCGGTTGACATTAAATCCCCCAAAACGCACTGTCTGACTTTAAAGGGCATATTGGATAAAAGGCTTTTTTATGGGAGAGAAAGACGTGGTCGGGTGGGATATCGGATGCTGTTGGTGTGTTTCACTCCCCTCTCAACACTATATTCTGCTGCTCGTCTCTGCAAAAGCTTTCTCCTCTTCGTTTATGATCTGCCCGTCTCATCTCACCAAGACGGGGATGAAAGCGGTGTATACTGTGAATAGCTTCCCAAAGGGTGCACGTCTAAGAAAGATACGCTGACTCATTCGCTCGAGGCGAATTAATGTTTGAATGCCGTCGTGAATTTTTATTTCAACGATAGTTGTTTCAATTTTTGGGGAAAAATTGGATTATCCAGCGATGGTTGGTAGAGGATAAAGGCAGATAATATCTTTGAGGCTTAGGGTAATGGTTGGCTATTGGATTCCTCAGATATATAGAAACAAATGAATAAGAAAATAAAGTTTTGTAGTTTTAGTAAAGTAATTTCAGCCTTTATAGGTGTATGTTTTTATATCTACATAATGATAGAGAACTTTCTAATCGAGTCGTATTTAGAGTTTAGCTCTGGTTTCGTACCGATAGAACTTAACTAGTTTTCGTGGCCTAATAATAAGAAATGAGCAAAATTTGACTGCTAGTCAAAGTTTTTTTAATATTCTCCCAAAACGAGAACATTCTAATCAACTTTTACTCAAATTCGTAATAAAGGATGCGAATCATACAAAATTTCCTTTTCATAAATTTTCCTTTGAGATGAATGAACGCTCGCCACAAGTCAAAAGTTTGTAATAAGCAGCATTCATTACTTTTATATAAATGATACTGAAATTAGAAAGCATTTTCAAACTTTTTTCACTTGAATGGCGAGCATGAGAACGATCTTTAATTATTTTCTAATTCTTATTTTTCTATTCTTGAATTCTAAGTATTATTTTAAGAGTCCTCGAATAAAAACTTCAGCTCGACGAATTTATTGGGTTGCTTCAAAACTTCTCAACTTTCCTACATTTCTGCCACTGATAACTTCTTTCTAGAAGTTAAAATAGTTAAGCCAGCGCAGATATTTTTATTATAATAAGGAAGAAAATCTGACATTGCAATTACCTTAAAGGAGAAACTCAAACAACCTTTCATAAGTGGAGACTGGAGCGATATTCAAGCGCTATATGATATCTGGGGGATTAAAGCTAGAGTAAGCCGAAAATCCTGCAGGATAAACACGGCTGCGGGTTGAACTTCTTAATCCAGCAATGGAATCATGCGGAAAAACGAGATAAAATAGCGTAGAAAATTCATGTATTTCTTAAAAGAATGATTATATGTAATTTTATGAGTTGAAAAGGTTGAAGGAGTGTAGGAACTGGAGAACAAAAAGAAGTATCATGAAATATTTTGAAATTTTTTCATTTTATAGTTCTTGAGGATTTTTCAGATATTAAATTTGAGATTAATGCTAGACACGAAAGGTTCTATTAACTTTAATTATTGCAATTAATTCCTTAATCACATGAACGCATTGTTCTGTAAAAATGAAGGTTTATGGCTTAAAAAGATGGAACGGAATAAAATAATTCGAGTTTTACGCCATTAAAAAGTTTGAGATTCCGATTTTTAATCAGAAACGATGAGAAGAAGGCCAGAAATTGCTTAAGAGTAACGTATTCTTAAACAGAAATATTTAAATTATATAGCGGACTACTTGACTTCTTAAAAAAGGCTCGAATCATTTTAGAAATATACTCACGGAATTTACGAAAACAATGAGAAAAAGAGCATTGTCGTCTTGTGTGCTCTGATTATTGATCTATGTACTTAAAATAGGAGAAATATTGAACTATTCAAATTAAAAACTGACGGATAGCTCTCATTTAGACGGGGAGCACTAGAAAAGCAAGGATTTTTAAGGCATACGGTCTCATACGTCCACATAAATACAGAGAGCGCTAATCGAATAAGCAGAGACGAACGGAGAATGGATTGAATCGGAAATAATGGCCGTTCTTTACCCGCGGAAATGGATGAACGGATGGAATGAACATGTAATAGAGTTAGAGATGTGGAGACAGAGTCAAGAAAGAAATGGGTTGGGCTGAAATATCGACTGAATCCGCCGAGCAGTATTGGAATGCTAAATAAAAACGCGTGGAATTTCAGCTTTCGGGGGGATTCGGCGCAGGGAATTAAAATAGCATGGCATGGAGGGACAGAAGAGGGAATTTTTAAAGAATTATGTTTCTGCTTCCTTTGAATCGTATTTTATTTCGTGGCCAATTTATGTGGGATTAACGTCAATATAGGAGAGAGATTACTTGTCTTGCGTTCTTCCTGAGGCATTTTCTAAGGGGTTACGAGACTCCGAGTGCGTCTTCCGCGCTGCTGTTAATGAGAGGGGCCCCACGATGATGCTGTGCGGAACACAATGCCGTACGCTTCTCACGATTGTCAAGGAAGACGTATCCATTGTGAGGCGAATGAAATTGATATTTTCACCGAGAAATGCTATAGGGCTACCGTCTGGAACAGAAAAACAGACGCGTTGCTGCGTTTTTACCACGACTGTCTCATTTATCTTCAGTACAAGTTTCGACTACTTTGCAAAATTTAAGAGCTGTGAGATCTCAAAAGTTATGGTGCTATTGTGAATTAAAGGAAAGTCAAGGAATGGGTTTTTAAGGATGTCATATTCTCTTGAACTTCAATAACTTTAACTTCTCAAATTGCAACATTTACCCACTATTTGTGCCCAATATTTATAAAATTATTGTAATTTATTACTCTTGATGATTTTTTATAAATTATATTCGTTCATCGACTGAGGAATACTTTTGTAGAAACAGTTGTTCACTAATTAAGTTTCAGGGTTAATAGTACATTTGAATTGACTTATCGCATATTACTTATTATTGAAGGAGGAAATTTAAAACGATAAATAGGAATTTTAAGTAGATTAGATTAGACGCCTTCTTAATTTTAGAATAACATGAGGGATTTTATCACTAGTTCATTAATAACAATAATTTAGAGTCCCTTTGAGACAGATAGTATCGACTGGAATTGGAAACATATATATTGCTCGATCCATCGTTTCTTTGTGACATCGGTCAGGATGTCACAATGAAACGATAGATTGAGCCGAGTAAGAAAATTTCTGTCCGTTCTCACACATAGACCGCACTCCTTAAAACTAACCTTCCCTCAAACGTAATAAACTTGCATAAAAAGAAGGGATTTTAATGGTGGAGCTGTCGTATCCAGAAGAGCTAGACAGAAGAAAACGGCAATCCAAAAGGAAAATAACCACGGGATGCGATAATACTCGCTCCGATAAGATCTCCCGCTGACGACATTATGTGCACCTCCGGGTAAATTATAATGCGAAAATAATTATGAATCAGAAAACAAAGGAGTTTTTAATGAGAAAACTGTTTTTCAGAAAATTGGTAGCTTCACCCCAACTTCCGCATAGAGGTCTTCCCATAAATTCAATTTGATTTCACCTGTGTGCAAAAATATTTTAACTCTTTATTTTGTGTGGCATTTTGTTAATGAAAACTGTGCAAAACACCTGTCTCTGAGGTTCTTCTGAAAAAGAAAGAATCCAATATTAAAGGTGAGAAGTATTCTTCGTACATAAATGACGTGCCATATTTTGCATTGCTTTATAAAAGCTTTGATTCATATTAAGCTAGGTATACGAGCCTGACTTAGCTAGATTTTTACTCTCGATCGATCAAAATAATAGTCCAACATAGTTTTTGAAAGGACAAGATCTCTTGGGGTTTTAGAGTTTTAGATTACATTGATATGATAAATATCTAAATTTCGATCTGAACTTTTGTACAAGCAGCAACATAAGAAAAGAATTCGATACATATTTTCAGTGCTGAAATACTCAGCTCACATGTTTTATAGTTTGTCGAAATTTCAAATACACATCAGTATTTACGTGCAACAAAATTCAACACCACGTAAAAACAGTTATTTCCTTGCCGTCCTTAAGGTTGATTACATCGAAAATATATTCTTCTACTAGCTTCAAAGAATAATTTTGGAATTAAATAATCCTGTTCAATGAATGAACAATATGACGAAAGAAACATTGAAAATATTTTTCCAATAGTTTTTTATTGAAATATATTATTCCCAAATTTTCATTCGTTTCCTTTTTCGATGTTATAAACTTTCATTTGATCGTAATTGCCTCGAGCGAAAAGGGAAGTCAAGAGAGAGGCGTGGAAATGAACATGAAATAGATTGAGTGAAAATGAGAGAAGGGAAGGAATTTCCCTGGGATCTTGTATCTGTAAATTGAGGTTCTAGGTCACGACAGCGGAGCCTCTTGCGATCTCAACAAGTTCATCACACCTTGAGCGGTGAAACATAAATTCTGGGGAAAATTAGAGTGAAGGAGAAAAATTCGCGGGAATTTAATCGACCCACTTAACCAGAACTTATAAGAGGTGAGGCCAGGCCTTAGACCGCGACTATAATGAGGAGAGACGACGTCAACTTGGTTAGACTTCTCATCCGCTAAGAGAATGCTGCTTGGGGCGATAGGAATGGGGTGTGGATGGAGGAAAGCAAATAAAGGGAAGAAATTGGAGAAAAGAATTTGAGACGGTGGCGAAGGATGGGTGATTGGAATCCCACAAAATGAATGAAGATAGCGATTCTGAAAGGGAAGAGAGCTTTGCCTGAAAGGAATTTCTCGCTACGCTTTTAATGGAGTGGAAATTTTCTGTTTTTCTCCCCAGTAGCAACTGTTTAGTTAGAGAGTTCATAAAATAAGTTTCTTTGCGGGCGACTTCCGCTAAGAATGAATGTCATTTTGTTTGTTTGAGCGAAGAGATATTCGGAAATGATTTTTTAGGAAACTCAGAAGACTAATGGAATGTACACCATCACCTTCTAAGAATGAAATTTAGGAATCCAAAATTGTTTTCCGAAGTTCTACAATTAGAAAAGAATATTATTTATTCGATCCCATTTTTATTGCAACTATATTTTATAAATCATTATACTTAATATATGACTAAATAATGAACTTTAAAGCACATTCCAAGTTCGGTTGCATTAGCAACTAAAATACCGTAAACTGTAACGATTAACTTTACTGTAGTTACAACTGCAGAGGTATTCAAACTGTAGCTGCATTGACAGCTGCTAAATCTAGCGACATAATACTATGCATGAAAGCGGACCTGTAAATATCCGGGAAGAAATTCAAATTTAAAAGAACATTATTTCCAAGATTTTCGTAGAATGTGGGTAGGGAAGGAAAAAAATGTTTTTTGTACCCGTGATGAACACTTTTATCTGATATTTAGTGTCTTACTGGTGTAGTGATTGTACTTTCAGTGATATCGAAGTTTCTGTGGGCAGACTCAATGAGAAGAAAGTATATTTTTGAACAGTAAACTTAATCTAGGTTCCGGAAATTCTACTCCTTTATTGTTTTGTTTCTCATTTGATCAAATCATCAAACAGATTTATTCATGAGAAGTCGCTCGCCGTTGCTAGACAGAGTACTCGATCTTTTCGCTTAAAATTGATTAACATTGTGTTATTTGCCAGCAGTGAGTTCATCCTCACCACCTATCATTATGTCGCCACTTTACGTTATAGCAATATCCTCTGATAAAATCACATTCGAGTTCCTTCCAGTGGAAGAAAACGAAGTTTAGCCTCATCATTCCACGCGACCATGACTCCATATGCGGAGGATACGATTGTATCTGTCTTCATGGTCTCTGTTTCATCTCCATATTGTCCTTTTCCCTTATTATCGTCATCCCTCTCCTTTCAGAATCCATTTCTCACCGAAGACCCTTTTCTTCCCTTTCACAATTACCACCATCTCGCTTTGTCTTTGTATCCGTTATCGTCCTTCTTCTCCTACCGTAGACTTAAATCTTCCCTCTCTACGGACTCGAGAAATGCACCCCACTTCGCTACGGTGATGTTTCGAATGAGAAGTAAGCCGAGCATAAACTAAACAACTTGATGTTCGGGCAAATGAACTCCGGGGTTAGGTTTAAAAGTAAACGCCAAGTATGCATTTCTGTATGTTTAATTTTCCCTCTCAGTGGATCCCTTTTCTTCTCGTATCCGTTCCGCTTTCCTCTCCTTTCTATCGTATACTCTTTTCTGCTGTTTATTCTTCATCTATTTTTTGCTCACCATCCCTTCTAGGAGTTTCCTGAAGCGCCCCTTTTAACTCCTTACTATCCATTGCAATATCCTCTCGGCGTCTCCCATAAACATCTCGGTCCCTCTGGTCTATCTCTCTGTTTCTAAGCTTGCCTATCTCACCTTATCCTATTTTGAAATACGGTTCCCGAATAGCCAAGTGGGCAACGCATCCAACTTTGGTGAAAGGGAGCCGGGACGATTCGCCGCGAAATTCACGAATTAAAATATTTCTTGCAGGATATTTGGGAAGTTTTTTATTCAGTTTGGAAGATTATTAAGATGATATGATGAATTCGGATACTTGAGGAGAATAGTTAAGACTACTTAGTTAAATAGATAGTAAATAAAGTAAATAAATAGTTAATAAATAAACAGTAAATAAATAGTTAAATACTCCCCTGTTACTGGTTAGAAAGTCACAATCGATTTTTTGAACAGTTAATAAGTCACAAGGACACTTTTGGTTAGAAAATTTCAGAAAAGGCTATAAATGAGTATACGTCATCACCACACAATGGCTTACACCATAATGAAATGCTATTGTTATGATTGCATCTACCTTATGATCTACCTTAAGTCGTAGAACGGAATTTTTTATTTGTCTTTTGGAACATAATAGAGAAGAGTGTCTTTTACCTAATTTTATCTCAGTGTTGTTAATGGCTGAGATAAAATGAACGATACTGGGGTCATTCTGATCAGCAGCTTTATGTTTGCCTCTTCATATAAATTGTCATGGAAAGTGTCCTTTTAGGGACACTATGCTGAACTTACATGGATTCCAATCAGCTTCCTGACTTAGTGAGGATATCCAGGGCAAAATACCTCATTCGTCATCTTACCTAGTAAACCTTAGCTCTCTTGATTGTAAATTTCAACAACACTTTGGACTCAAGAATTTAAAGAAAGACCATTGAAATAAGATAAATTCAATAATAATTCTGTATGAATGAATTGAAAAAGGAAGATATTTTCATCGATTTATTTTCAACATTACTCATTAGAGCGGTGAAGACATATAATTAATCGCCCATTTAGAAATTTCAAAAACGTGTTTTGTGCTGTAGAGTCTCAAACATGAGTTAGTCAAAATATTCACAAGAAATTCGGATTACAGTGAGGTGTGTTAAGGCCAACCTTTGAACTTCCCTTTCACTTCTCATAGCATATTCAACTCTAATATATCCTCTCTTCCGTCAGATACTCTGTTCTCCATAGATCCTTTCGCTAAGGAACCCATCAATACTTTCCCTATTCTTTCTTTCTCTATTCCCCACCGCTTATCCTACTCCACCCCCGCAATCTCTCAAACCCACTAACTCCCACCCTCATCAATACCTTTTTTCCCACCCTCCCGCATCGACCTCACCCTCTCTACGCTCCAATTAGCGCGGAAGGGAGAATGCGGGAAGAAACAAAAAAATTAAAAGGGAGAAAACAAAGCCGAAAAAGTTTAAGCGAAATTTTTTTCCGTTTTGTTTCCGTAATATTTTCCTTTTATTTTTCAAGCTGCCCTGCGAAGGTGTATCCGAACCCTTGATCAATGCAGAAATAAACTCGACAAGAGTGCTGTTGTCATATCACGCCCCGCCTCGCTCTCAGGAGTCGATGAAAATAAATTGTCGAGTGTCATGGGGTTTAATTAAGGATGTCTCTTGATCTATATACGGCTTTCCCAAACGTTTTGTGCCCTCTTTTATCTCTCTCTCTTCCCTCTCCGTTCGCTATTGATGCGGTAATTTAAATTGGATTCGGAGTATCAGTGGGTTTTTTGCGGTCAACTCATGATTCATGAACTTTCTAAAGCTTCGGAAATTCTCGATTGAACCGCGGATCGCCGACAGAATTTAAAGAGTTTTCCTCTTCGTGTTTCAGTGGGTTTATTGGAAGGTGCTCAAGTTGACCGTAGATAAAGATGCAAGAGAGGTACGCGGCTATTTTTAAATGTCCTTAATCAGGTGTATTTGTGAAAGGACGGTATTACTCCATGCGTTTTTAATTCGCTGCATTTTTAGCTCGGCCCACGCGAAGTCTTATTCATTCGAGAGAGTGACTCGAAGCTTTTTATCAGAGTTAAAAATACCCACAGAATTACAACCGTTGCACGTTCAGAAGTCAATTTCGCTCGTAATTTTAATTGGTTGCTCGACCTTTATTTGAGTGCTCTTTTGTATGGAAGTGGACTTATTTAAATGTATGTTTATACATCACAAATATAGCGTTAATGAATGTCCTTCTTTAGGAGTTAACCACTCTAGTGAGTTTCCAGAATTTTACTTTAAGATCAAAATAATGCAAATGAATGTTTTTGATTTTTGGTCTTTGGGACTTTGATGTTTGGCGTGATTCTTAAATCAGCGATGAGTAACGCAAAACATGCCTGATAAGAAAAAAGAGCAGAGAAATGAAATGACGTAGACGAACATCTCCTATATTATACCATGCTCTCTCTCTCTCTTTTGGTTAGGTACACCGCCCATTAAGCGGGAGATCTGGGTTCAAGTGCCGGCTACGCCAGACTTTGACTTTACGGTTCTTTCTTGAATAGTATTATTATTTAGTTACAGTTGGGTGTTTCATGGATTCACATTAATTCGCTGTGAAAAAGAAGTGCATCAATGAAAACAGGGTCTTTACCTTACTTGCCTTGGTCCTAGCATTTAGTGCAATTAATTTAGGTAATAAAATATTTGAGTTTTATTTTTTGATAAATCAAGTGAAGCGAATCTGACTGAGCGAATGTGCATCCTTCAATAAAAACCCAAAGTAATAAGTAAATTTCTCTCTTTTCTGGAGCATTTGTTTATTTCTAGCCTTATTATTATGATTAGAGAACTTCGTCAATTTTGATAAAGACTTAATATGTACTTCAAACAGCATCACCGAATTCACGGAAAATGATTTCAAGATTAAGGAAGACAATATAACATGATAATCAGCATAAATATATAAATGACGATACTAAATAAAAGGAGCGCAACTAACACTACAACAAACATACCAACATTCGCGAAATCGATGGCCTGAAAATTGGAAAAGTCGATTCAAGTAAATTTTCGTGCCGTTTCGAAGAAGCTTTCTTGTTCCTCTGTCGTTCGCAGGAGCACGTCAATACCGGAAACATTCTCCGAAATAACTCTTTAATGACTGTCGGATGATGGAATACAAAATGATAAGACATTCAAAAGGGAAAGGATCATCTGCTTCCCCGAAAAAGAATGAAGCCGCCCCAGTTTTATGAGCGGACGATTCCGAACACAAACGGAACGTTTATTTTTTCCCTTAATCTCAAAAAGAGGATACGTTTTCAAAACCCCGGATAATGATAGAGAAAAAAGACGAGAAAAAATAGCCTTTAAGAATGTGGGGTACATTATGCGGTCGAACTGCTCATTCAAGAATAAACTACGGGAGTTAAAGAGGGAGAGGAACTGAATGCAGACGAGCATACAAAGTTATTCGAGTGAAAGTCAAGCTTAAATATTTCGTCCGGCTCCTGTCCCTTTGTGGCATAAAAAGGGAATGAATCGTTCTTATTTAATATGCTGGGATATAGAAATCATACGATGAGAGACGGAGATCATAATAGTATTACGTGCAGCATCCCATTCGCCCCCGGATTTAATAGAAAAACGCGGAAGTGGAGCAAAGCTTGAGGATAGGAGGTATTTAAAAAGTTGCGAAGTCTTTAAACAAAGAGAGCGGAGAATACTCGGCAGCGCAACGGAAAAGAGCAGCGCCAGCAAAGAACTAATCCCTCTCCTTTTCTTGAAACGCAAATGTAAATTTTAATTTTTGTTATTTCCATTCGGGTTGAAATTCAAAATATCTCGGCGTTTTATAATTTCTGCGTCCGTGAGAGATAATTACGGAAGTATTATCAACGGAGGCAAGAATTGTGTGGGTGACAAAAGCGAATGATTAAGCGCTGCAACGGGTTTCAGTCCTCGAAGTAGAAACAATGTAGTTTAATACGTGGCATAAAATGAAAGAGAAGGCATTTCTGGATTTTCATTCAGTCATACGCGACGCTGCACCATAGAACCGTGGTCAGGTCGCTCTTTAAGTCTATCCTGAGAAGTTTCTGCCTCATTAATTTTGCGATATTTAGAAAAGCTGTGAATAGAGCACGTTCCCACAGATATGCAATGTCGATGAATTGCGTAATTTATTTCAAATCGGAAGTCCGTTGGAGAGGTTCGCCCACAGTCTCTATAACAATATTGGAAATTACGGAGCATTTGAAAATGAAGAACTCGGGTCTGATTTCCGTTGGCGAACATGGAACCTTTGGTGTATCCCAAATGGAAATAAACTTCCACACGGTTCTGTGAAGATGGAAGCATCGGTGTGCAGATTGTTAGGTAAATAAACGGTCAGATGGACATGATCGTAAGGCTAATCTTCCAATTTTTGGGGATGTAAGTTAGATGGATGGAGTTGTAGGTGAGAGAGGAAAGTACAGGATGTCACAGAGAGAAATTTAAACTGGAGTGACAAGACTGGGAGAGAAAGGTATGACAAGAAACTAATCGTGAAAGTAAATGAGTCACGCAAATCGAGAAACTTCGAGTATAATTTTAATCATTGCAGCAAAGCTTCCCTCAAAATTCAAGAACAATCTGATTAAATAAGTAAAAACATGTTTTTGAACATCTAATACATAATATTTGATGGGTAAATTTAGTCATGGTAACGAAATTTTTATGTAATGACCGTTCAAATCGACGAATAATAAAAATGATTTTGTAATTTACAAAAATTGTGATTAAATAAAAGGTTTTATGCTTTATAAATCGTAATATATCACTTACACGACCATACGTATGGGAAATCAAAATGGAGAGCTTCTTAATAATACAGATTAAAACCAATTCGATTCAACTTCGACGCTCTTTTCCACATATTTTTCCATAAGAAAAATTCAAATGGATGGGATTTATTTTATTTTAATCTAAAGGTCATTTTTCGGCAATCAACCTTGCCGATAATTTATGTTAAAGGTATTTTCATTCATGAGAATAAACCAAGACTTCCTATAGCTTATAATTTTTCAACCGATTAGATGTCCATGATAAGTATAATGATAAATCATGTATTTTCGTCCCTTGTTTCATACAACCTAGCGTCGTTAATAAACATAAATTAGATACTAAAATTAAAATAAAAAGATTGAAAGGTGTAAACTCAGCGAAACAGTTTGTCTATCATTATAAAATACGAATAAACAGAATACCCCATAGAAGACGAAATCGCATGCTGATGTGAATGTAGAGTGAATTAAGGAATGAAAACAATGGAAGAGCCAACGAGTGAACGTAATTTACTGCGAAGTGAAGCTAAGGGAAAGAAACGAGAGCACATGTACGGGGGAAACTGAAAGAATAACATAGTGAACAAGAGAAGGGAGAAAACCAATAGATAAAGTGTTCGAGAATAAAATGAAAAAGGAATTCGGCAGTAGTTAATTCCCCTCTTCCAGTGTTTTGAATCAGCTGATGGGTGATTTGCTCGCTGCAAACGTTTCTCGGTAGGGAAAACCGGACTGCGATCAATTCCCCCGACGGGATTAATGCTCTTTTCGCCCCCGAAACGGGACCAGTGGGCCTTTGTCATTGGGGAAGGGCAAGGGAGAAAGAAAGGAGGAAATACGTTTGCGAGGGAAAATCATCGGCAGAGATGAATTTAGAAATACACGCGAATGCGGAACGGTTTCGAGACTGCGTGAGTGAAGGTATGCGAAGGAAAACCTGTGCCGAATTTCAAATTGAACGTTGCGGGACCATTATGATGCGGGGAAATGTGCACCGAACGTTTAATTGAAGGGAAATGACAAAAGGAGGAAAAAAGGCCGGATGTCACGCAGCATAAAAACCCAATTACGGGAAAACATCTGCGAGAATAGGGATGTAAATGCGCTTTGTATTTGAAGAGAAAATGAAATAATTTACGTTACTTTTCAGATAAATTCACGCGATTTTACGTCCGGAGAATGCAAACCCGTATAGATGTTGTATGCGACTTTTACTTCCATTCTTTAAATAAACTGCGAATTACTTCTTTTCTTTCCAACTCACATTTATTGAGGTTAGTGAAGATAAAAATGAACTCGTCAGTTGGTTTCCGGCTTTCTTAAGTACTACATAACGTCTTTTCGTTCATTATCTCTATAACTAGAATTTATTGCTACAAAAATAGAAAACCAGCAGCTTACAAAAAGTACAAGAATTCTACAAAATTTTAGGTAAATATGTGTAATTATTTGCTTCAGAAAGTGCAACATGCCAAACGCATATATCAAAATATATTTATATGTATTATCTATTTATTATTTTTCCCTCATCTCGCAAATTCTACTTTGTATCTTCATTGTACCTTGTTTTATGTTTATATTTTTTTAAAGTATTTTTCAAAGTCTGACGTCACAAAAATATTGAATTGTGCCCGCATATTGTAATATTTAAGTTCGCATAATACAGTCATGAAGATTATTGTTATTTGATGTATATATTATATTTTAATACAAAATATTTAAATAGAGGGAAGATGCAACTCAAGCGTGGCTTAATAGTTTTACATTGCGCTTTCCTTTAAAAATGTTACCCTCTGCTTGCACAGAAAATTACAATTGAGAACTTATGTGTGCGAGAAATGAATGCTTTAGTGACGCCTCAAAAACATTATGCCGCATATGTACTTCCAACAGGTTAATTTGAAGCGTACATTCGTTTGTATTCCGTTCACGGTCGAGTTCAATCATCATTTCGGCTGAAATTTTCGTCACTTCGTTCATCAACTTAGAAGGAAAACGTCGGAATATCTACGGAATTCCGGTCGAGCCTCACTCGCATCAATATAAAGGACTTTGGCTACCATCAAAGGCACTTAATATCGAATGGTAAGCTAAACATATCGGTTACAGGGAGGGTGGGCAGGAGAAGGGAAGGTAGATAGGGAAGAAAAATGGGAAACCACAAGGCTGAGCACACTCGGCCTCATTGTCTCTAGAAGGAAAAATAGTGGCGAGTGAGAAATGCGGGAGAGAAAAAACAGAGCGGAGGGGGAAGAAGAGATAGCGGACACTATGAGAGAGAAGAAGTGAGAGAGGGAGGCTAAAAAAGCGAAGTAATGAGAGAGGTCGGGGAAAAAGAGGGTTGTTCGGAGGGAATAAAAGGAAAGGTGGAGCCGAGCGGGGAGAATTGGCAAAAAATAAAGGAAGGGGTTGATTGCGTGGGATAGATAGAGAGGGGAAAATGAGGGTTGAAAGAGTGTCGGAAGAGCGTGTGGAGAACGAGGTCTCGCAAACTTCGGGAACAAGTTAGACCAGCGGAGGCAGAGCAGTGACAGAGCTGAGGAGAATTGTACTAGGAAACTAAATCAAGAGGGAATTCATATGTAAGGGCGATTCGAATATAAATATTGTCCGTGATGTTCACGAGGTCCCTTGAAAATATGTATTCCTTTGCTTTAGTACGGAATATCATAAAATATGTTATCCTGATTTTATTTTATTGCATCATCTATTTCAGATTACTTTAGCTTCTTAAATTCTTCCAAAGAAATGATAATCAACGAGTGTAAAATGGAAGGTAAAGAACGTGTACTACCAATTTTCCTGATAGTGAAGATGTTATGTACCGCATTTTAGTATATTATTTTTTCTTCTCCTACCCTAATCTATACATTTTAAATGCCTTATGTCCAACAAAAATGTTTATTTATGCTTATGGATTTTTAGTACCCCCAAAAACCATATCTTCTTGGTAACTCAGGGTTCTTTTATCACTCGCTGGACCTATCAGGGTCTAATATACAGCTACACTTCAGAACTAGGCTCACACTTTGAAGTAATTAGGTTTTTTGACTTAAAAAATTAATTTATTGAAGCTTAGGGGGTCTTAACTTTCTATATTAAGAGTTTCAATGAGTCTTAACTTTCTGTAACAATCCGTTCTCAAAAATTTTTCCACAGTATTGCTCTTCAGCAAATTTATAATAACAATTATCCAGTCGTAGGAAACGCTTCCTCGGAGGAAAATCATCCGTTGGAGTGTTCATTATCACTGCATCCCTAAGATACATCTTAAAAACGATATTACAACGATTCAGTTGGCCTCTTAAACGGATTAATTAAAAAAACTTGAAGACTTTAAAACATTAAGGATTTTTGTTATTTGTTTTGATGTTAATAAACAACCGATTTGTGCTTAATTCTACTTCCCGTTATTTTCTCAATGCAATCAAGGATAGAGTTAGAGTAGTTACATTTAAAGATCGAGAAAAGTTTCTTTCTTTGATAATTGATTATAATAAAACGTTATTATTATAGATTCCTATTCAATAGATGCTTATTTATCAAATTTTAATAAATTTCAGCTTTAGTCTCAAATAACGCGCTTCCATCAGTTAGCAATATTACAAAGAACAAACAAATGACTCGCTTCTCCTTATAAACGGATGTAAATTGTAAACTGCAATCATTATGACGGCCCATCACTGCAGGCTTGTTATGTCTTTCTTTATAATTACTTTTACCACAAAGATGTACGGTTGAGCTTCTTATCCAGGTTAACATCATGTGAATCTAAATTAATAATTTAATCAAAAAATGAATGAGATAGACTCTTCAAATTCGGTAGACAAACTCTTTCAAAGCTAAAGAAGGCATCACCTCATAACGTCTTTATTCATTAAATTCAACAAAAAATCTTATTACTCTTATAATTGAATCACTCTTTACGAGTTTATGAACCGCTGCAGAATGAATGAAACATTAGTAGATATTAAATATATTTGTGAAGGGAATATTTAAGTCTGTCGAAGTACAAAATACTGCAATCAAATTTATTGGATTATAATACACAACTTAATTTCTTGTTTGGTCTTCCATCAATCGTTAAACTCAGCGCAGAAAGAAATCTCTGCTGACCTACGCTGCGCTAAGCCGCCTTACGCCGAGTCCTGCTTTGAGAACGCTCCCGGCCTAAATGGATGGAAATGGAGGAAAAGGGTTGGGATAGGATGGTAAAAATGTGAGTGGAAGGGGAAATTACGAATGGTGGAATTCCAGGATAAGATGAGGGTGGAATGGGAGGGTTCGAATTTGTTTGTGAGAGGTTTTTGAAGGCGGCAGAGACGAAATTGGGAGAGTGTTGGACGGCGATACGGACATTATGCTTAGAAAAGGACCGAGATGAGACGGGTTTTGTGTCACGTTGAAAAAATGTCGCGATGCACGGCGCACAGATATATGGTGATAACTAACTGGCCGCAGTGCGCTCTCCTTTTTAATGCCTGCACAATAAGGGACTGGGCAAACAAAAATTAAAAAGGGACGAATCCGAACTCGTCCTATAAATCCCCCACTGCAGAGATAAATTTTTATTTGAAAAGCCCTCCATTGGAAGTGTTATAAAGGACGACCGCGTCTGCAGAGAAAAGAAGAACGGGGTGATGTAGCGTACTCGGTGTTCCGGGAAAGCTCGCGGTATCTTTCTATCTCTGATTGTCCTTGCGTCCACAAATCTCTGAATTATGGAGATGCTGCTACGACTTGGGGAAACTCGGTAGGGTGGGGCACATCTTTTGGGTTCGAGTCACTGTGGGCGCATTGTTGCCATCTGAGCTTTTCAAAATCGGGGACATCCAGCGGCTTAATAAACCCATTGCCGCGGGTTATTTGGGAGGCATCGCAATATTCCCAAATCGACGCGCGAATTGATTAATTTTGACGTTTTAATTGCATTGATTTCGCGGAAGCTACCACACGCGCACTTAATGACTTCAAATTCGTCGCCTTTTTGTGCGAACTCGATTGTGCTGTCATCGTAAACATCAAATAACTCGTGATATGGAACGTAACTTCATCTAATATTTTAGCAAACGTAGGTGAAAGAATTATTCGGTGGAAATACTGGAGGTATTTCTGAGGTCGAATTTTCTCGTATACGCTCGTTTGCGTACAGGATATTGTTATGTAAATTAAAATGAGTTCACAAAGGGTAAATGGAAAAATTCAATCATATTTACAGGCGCGCGCCTTTATGCGCGAATTAATATCCTTTATACCTTTCTGAAACCGTTGCTCGTACAGGAATACTTTTCATTTACGTACGATACGATTAATAAACTCTTTTATAGGATTCCAACCAATATCCTTCCATAGTCAAGTGAGCCAAATGGGTAGAAATTATGAAACCAATCTCTGTCAGACTCAATTCTCACGCCTAAGAAAATATATATTCTTCTCGAAAGTTACATATATTTCAATTTGTATTTCTTATAAAAATGAAACATTTTCACTCCACATCCTTTCGAACATCATCGCTTCTCATTCACCTCAGTTATTATAATATACCATCAATTAACACTGTTCCCCATGATTACGGATCGATATGATGATCTAATGACTAAAGAAGAAGATAATGTACATGACATCATTCATGAAAATGTGTATTCGGTAGTGAAATCAATTACGATAGACAATAGCCACGCTATCGCCATTTCGACTCATCCCAAAGTTCCTTCCCTCCGATCTTCGTAAAACTCCGATGACTTTCAGGATATCCCATCTATCTTCTCTTCTTGGACGTTTAATATCTATCGGAACCCATTTCATTAGATTGGAAGTCCACAGATCGTCATTTTTCTGGTAACGTGATCAGCCCGTGGCCATTTTAATGCTATTTTCCGTAGGTTATCGTTGGTTTTTCCTTTCTGTTTTTTTCTTCTCCGATTCCTTTAAGGCTAAAACACATTGTACAGTAGCACATACATCTTCTCGCGCTACTTTTTATTGACATACTCATGAATTGTAAAGTTTCCTAATTTGACTCTCATATTTCATAGCTATACGCAAACAATGAGCGGAAACCCACTAAAGTTACTCTTTATTTATGACGATGCACCATATAACCTGTTATATTTTCGAACATTCCATTCTATTACATTGTGACAGTAAGAAGAACTTAGAAATTTCGTAGAAAACTTACTAGTAGTAACGACTAACTTGTCGTGATCCCCGATGATGACATTGTTGTCGAAACCGACTGTTTATAAAATAAATCTCGCGGAATATACGGCTTTTCTTTATCATCATTATGTCTTTCCACGAAGTCCAGCTAACGATAATAGATTGTGTCACATCGTGCTTATCCAGAAATGGATACAATGTTTCTGAAACAGCCGTGCTACTTCATCAACGATTTATTAATTTTTTATATAATATATAAGTGTAGTTTTCTGAAATTTGAAATTGTTAAACAGTTTACTTACTGTCTCACATGCTTAATAGGAATCAACACACCTTAATTCATAAAGTCAGGTCAATATTTAGTTATTATCTGTTCTTAATAAACACGTATGGTAACTTGCCACGGCTCTATTTTCTCATCTTCGTTGATTAATGATTCAAGCCCTTTTTTTTTCCGCAGCGTACTTTCAGATCAACCCTTCTGCTTTTGACACCTTTCAAAGGATCCATTAAAGATTCAGCTGCTTAAAAAATTGCAACAGGAGCTCCTTCCACGTGAAGCAGCGTTCCATGCCATACATACTCCGACCGTAGTTAATAGTTCTCCTACGGCTGGAAAACTATTACGCTAGTAATATGGATTGCCTTTCTCTTCATGATAATGGAGACTCAAGTCTCGCCTAGTTTGTGAATCCAAATCCAATATTTACTCGAATCATCGGTTCCCACTGAATTGTAGTTTGTAATGCTATTTAATATGAAATAAAATTTATCGAGGATCTCTTTCTATGATAGGACTAGCAAGATGATATCTAATCGTTTGTTGTCAAATCTATCTTTTTCCATGACTCTTCGAATCATGAGTATATTACAGATGACAAATTCAAGATAGGTCTCACAAGACTCTTCTGTAAAATAAGGATATTAACGAAATTAATTTTATTCTTTTGTGTAAAATTAATCTAAGATGAGGATGATGATATTTTAACTTGCAAAATATGGCATGCATCTTATAATCCTCAAGGGCTAAATAGAAATGAAAAATGTTGAAGTGAATTAAACTCGTCCCAGGCGAAAGTTATCACCAGTGAGGAACCAATCTCATTCAGTTTTAGGGAAAAATAAATATTAGTTATTTACATTTGCCAAACTATTTCAAAAACTCTATTCTTCAGAAGAATAGCAATCATATACAGTGAAGTTCTGATGTGGCAGAGTTCATGTTGGAAATATCAGAATCATTTAGTCGAATATGTAATTGAGATTAATGGTCACTTGATCGTTCTTGAACCTTCACCGTGTTCCTTCCTCAAGTTTAAGTAAAAGAAGACATCTATAAGTAATCGATGACTATTACTTGAGCCTTAACTAGGGCATGGATGATTTAAGATCGTGAGACTTCTCAGTTCGACTACTTCCCAAATGTTCCCATTACAGAGTTCATTAATTTTTCTGCAAAGCACAAAAGAAAAAGTAGAAGGAGATTAGCAAAATCTTTCTTTTTTTTGATAGGGCAGGAATTAGAGGAGTACATTAAATTTCCTATTTCGGATAATGGAAACTTTGGTACGCGGCGACTTTAAAATTGCTGCTTCGACCCTAATTCACAAGGGTCAAAGCGCTCATTGTTTCACGGAGATACTTCCAATGGGTAAGTAGGTTTCGAAAGTATACCTCCACCAAATATGTTTACTCCATTCGCCATCCACCATCAATTAATCGGAGACAATTCAGAGCGTTTCAATTTCCGAGCTCGAATTTCCGGCGGCACTTAAAAAAACGGAAAAATTCTTCCCCGAAAAAACGATAATTTTTACGAGAGCTGTTACGTGGACAAGCGGAAAGGATTAAAGCGGAAAAGTACTTTCGATTGTCATTGGGGAGTCACTTTGCTTTTTCGCCGGTAGATGGAGAGAAAACGAAATAAGGTGGGCAAAGGGTTAGTGAATCAGGGCGGGAGAGACGAAAGGCATTGAGACAAATAAGAAAAAGGTTAAAAAAGACATAAAGATTGAAAGGAATATAGTCGACTGCAAGGGCGTCTCGTTTTCCGAAAGAAGCAACGCGTGAAAAAAAGGAGCGGAGAAAGGCTGTGGGAAGAAAGCGTGCGGAAACAACGGGCGAAAATCAAGCAAAGCGGAAACGAACACAAAGGGCAAAAACACACGAAGGCGAAAGAGAAGAGGGGAGATAAAAGTTTAAAGCATCCGACGGACTAATAATAGGTGATATTCGCCTCGATGTAACGTATGGTGACAAAGAGATCCTCGGTTTTTATTCGACGGGGGAAACGCTCGTACTTTTTATCTCGCCGGGAAAGGTATGCGTTTATTTCCCGTCCTTAAGAAATTTTACTTGTAACGGGAAGTGAAATGAAAAAAATAAGGTTACGTCGACAAAAAAGGAGGTAATGGAATCACCTCGTTTGTGAGGTTTTTTTTTCGCCTTTTCTTTCCGGGAAAAAAAGAATTCTCTTATTTAATGCCGGGGGCGCCACGTTCTCGTTGCAGAGGCGGGAAATAAAGGAAGCCAGAAAAAGGTAAAGTTTTGCTTTACCGTTTTTGATGAAAAGGAGAAAAAAGTCGCCATTATTGCCGTCTCCGTAAATTTGTATTCTGGGGGAGATGGAATCGCTTGCTTAATTGAACCGGAATGAATCAGGGAAAGACGCTCGGATTTTTTTTTTTAATTTTTCTTGTTTTAACTGTCCGCCGACGTGCAAAGAAAGGGAGAGAAGGCTAAAGAACGTTTTAAAATGAAATCGTCAACGATACTTCGGCGATGCCCATGAGGGGGAAAATTCTCGTTAAAGATTTCATTCGGAAATTTCGAGATGGATTCATTACTTTTTAATGACGTCGATGAGGCGTAGAGTTACACATATTACCACTTTTGGAGATGCGAGCGGATAGCATGTATGCAAAAGATTTAACTATCTCCGTGTAAAAATGGAAAAAAATAGGAACTGCGGTGTATACAAGCATAAAAAGGTTTGATAGCACATAGCGCATTATTTCATTTAAATCTTCATAAAAATGATCGAAACGGGAAAGGAAACATCTCCTTTTTAATTTCATAGATTGATTCCATATTTAAGTAGGGTTGAACGATGAAAAATCCCTCCTTTAATTTGAAATGAAACCCTTACGATTTAACGTGAAATGTAAATGGGGAGCATAAGATCATCATGAACGTTAATTTTTGGATTTTGTCAAAAATCTGACTCTTTCTCGACAAAAAGAATTCATTGACAGGTAAATTTTGTATTTTTCTACCCTTTTGCACTTTAAACTGTCATGTTCCACTAATTCACTTCTTATACAGTAAGTATCATTTTAGGGTGCGGCGGCATTGTGGCTCCAGTAAAGACGTTGAAAACAGCAGATAATGTATATCTTACTGTGGTGTAGAGAATAAGGGCTCACAAAATCACTACTTGATTAGTAGATAAAATAAATATCATAGCCAGTATATCTTCCATTGATGGCTTCCTTTGAAGGATGTTAAACCTAAAATTTGATGTTTCCCACCTTAGCTACAAGATTTAGAATAAATAATTGAACGAAACACTTTGGGAAATATCATTACTGGGTAGTGCGAAATCGGTTCAAGGGTCGTGGGATTGACATTCTTTTTAGTAAGACATAAGATATCCAAATAAATAAAAAATTAAGAAGAAAATATTTTGGGCGTGAAGCAGTAAATAACGGCCATGATTATGCATTTATTCTTCTGTCATCAAACCAAGTATCTCATCATATCAAACTCATAATAACTTCTTCTCAGTAGCACCATAAAAAATAAAAATAACTAACAGAATATTTAAAACTAAATGGCGCAGCAAATGATGTATTTATTTTTATATGAAACTGGTATATAAATACTCCGAGGTAAAGGAAAAATAAAGCAATCAACAGAGATAATAAAGGTAAATTCAAAATATCGCTGATAAAATATTCAGTAGAAACGACAGCATAAAATGAACGGAAATCGCGGTCAATATTTGAGCCCACGTTACGTATTCTAGGCAATTAGTTGTTTGGAAAAACCGACCGCATCGTTTGCATCTTTTGTGCAACTCAAGTTATGTGGAAATTCCGCGTGTGTGACGGCACTCAAGCTCTGGTAGCGCTGAACGAAGCCATTTTCATATAGTGACAATAGAGGCTAATCTACAGGGAGAAAGGGGCAAAAAGTAACCTCTTGATGGACTTCAAAGCGGACAAAGCGAATTATTTTTACCTTGTTGCTGGAATGTTTTGGAATGCACGGTATTTTCATTTAAAATAAAATTTGGGTCAGGCTTATGAAAGAAGTGGACAAATTAGCGGATGTGTCAATTCAGCCGTTTTTTTGGGTGGTGTTTTTTGGCAGAGAATGGAATTCCTCCTTCGGTGGCTTATATTTTCGGTTGTTTTGGTCGGTCGAGCATTCGCGATGAAACATTTGCTTTTAGTTTTTACGATAGTTTGTTATGCCGTATCGCGAATGGAGAAGGCAATCTCCTATACATTTTCTACTGGGTAGCCATCGCGAACTCTGATAAGAGAAGATTTGTAAAAAAGGCGGATGATAAGTTAAAAGATAGCTTTCGCAGCTTCTGTTATAAAAAACAGATGCAGCTGATTTCGTCCAACAATGGCTCTCGAATATTCTCGGTGAAATAGTAGCTCATTCTGGAATTTGACTCTAGGAAAGTAATCCCTTTTATCATCAGCTTGTTTTAGATCTTAAGAAGACACTATCTTTGCTCTATAGCTAGGAAAATAATATCATAAAATTTGATAAACGTATTATTTACAACGTCTTCGTTATAATTAATGACAGTTTGAAATTTAAGGTTTATAAGCTCAAAGTACAGAAGAAGTATCTTGTTCTCAAGATAAGAGGATGCCAAATGAGAGAAGAATCTTCTCAATAGAAAGCTGATCATGATTTTTGACGGAAAAAGTTTATCTCCAATTCTATTAACTACGTTCTGATGGAAGAGGACGATTTTAAGCATTTCTCTTAAAATAAAAGCGAAATTAAGTTATATTTAAGGCATGCCTAGAAATATAATCTATCATCGATGGCCGCACTTGCATAATGGAAAGACATTGTAAAACGGAAAAGAAAATTGTAGCGTACACATGATTTATAATTTACCTTTTTTATTTTTGTATGCTCAGGTGTCTAATGAATTAAAGAAAACTACAGATTCGCATTAAACAATGCTAAGATAATTTTGAAAATTATAATTTATTTAAATATCGGTGTCTGGAAAACATTAATTAATTAATGACGGAGCCTTAACAATGAATTAATACTCACGGACCGGTAAAAACACGTTTAGGCGGGACACGAACCAGAGACCATGGAGATGGTATGCAAGGATCCAAGATGGTTCCAAACATTCCTCCACCGAAGTTGGAAATTGCTGTTTTTTAACTTAATGTGGCCTCCCGATAGCCAAGTGTAGGAAGCGATCAACTTGAAAGCGGTTCTCACGAAGAGAGGAGCTCACGAGCAAAATGACCTCAGCAGTCAAAACATTTTTGAAATTATTACTAATAGTTGATGTAAAATTGAAAAAATTTAATTTGATATAGTTTTTAAACTTTGTTCGTTTTAAATCATTTCTTTTCACAAATAGGTTAAGTACGGAGAATTGCTTTAAAATATGAAAATGACAGCCTTCGTCACAATCCGGCATCAGCGTATTAGGATTTGATCGCTTCATGCAGTAAGTCATTTATTTTCACACTTTCGATTCCAAAATTTTCTCCGTAAGGCTAAACTTTGAAACCATTTCCAAAAAGTATATGCCATAAATTAAAGTAGACAACGAAATCTCGTTTCAAGATCAGACTATCCGTCAATACTGAAAAATTCTCCAAGTTGACAGGGCGGCTCATTTTTATCGCGTCCGAAGCCTTTCGCAAAACCATATCCCGCGGAAAACAAATTCTCTCAGAAAATACCGATAACCCTGGATGAGAAAATTGATTTCCATAAATCGCTTATCGTTTCGGGATACGCGTTCCGCTTCGCTAAAGGAAAAGATAGTTTTCCTTCGCGAAAGAAAAAACCTCACCCAAGGATAGAAGAACGCATTAGCCGTAATACTCAACATACTGGCCGAGATCATTTTCTCCGCTCTACCCGAAAGCGCAAACTTCCCTCGCGATTTTCTCGAGCAAGAAATCAAAAATATCGTTTGACTCCGTCGAAATTCGGTCTCCTCGTTTCGCTTTTTTATTTTGTCCATTACTTACTCCATTCGGTCGATTTTCCAATCACACGAGAAATGCATAATGCATTGCCATTCTCCGCTCTGTTTTTTTATTTCCTAGGACGATTCCACGAGCCGTCGCGCGGCGTTTTATTCCATCGAGTTTCTTAGCACGATCGGGGGAAACCTTCGACTGGAAAAAAGGAGCGATATGAGCGCCCCTCACGAAGGAGGGGGCGTGCCAAAATACCCTCCGCGTGCGAAATGACTACCATAAATCACTCATCATTCAATTTTTCACGCTTGCCTATGCTAAGCGTTCCGGCGGATGCATTTCTCCACGGAAGATCGCTCGGGTGAGAAATAAAAAAGTCGGCGGCGGGACGCACATTTTTACGAATCTACAAACACGTGACTGCCGAATATATCATGCTTGGAAATGAATGAAGGTAGTCTGAAATGCCGCAGATCCCAAGGGAGGAAGTTGAAAAAGCGAGAGGTAATGGAGGCCCTAATGTTTCGAGCTCATGGAATCAACCAAGATGGATGCTAATGAAGAAGCATGTGGGAGGGCTGATATGGAATGGACTGAGATGGGACTGTAATAGCAAAATTACGATTCTTTATACTTTTTGCAATGGATGTTTGTCTCATCCAAAAGTGTCATCGATGATGTTGACGACTGCAAAGGCGAAGATTAAACTGAAATTGATAGGAAACTCAAACGGAAATCCTTCAATTAATAATGATTACAATTCGCTTACGTTAGGATGATATACCCCCTCTTCCATATGTAGTCGAATTATTAATGGTACAAAAAATAAATGATTAAAAAGAAAGAATCTATGGATCACATGCGACCTTTAAGATAATTACTTGCAATCAAATAGAGGTGAAATTAAAAGAAGAAAGTTTTAAACCTTTAAACGAGAACCGCCATGGTAATTAGACAGCAGTGCAGCAGATGATCAAAGAATCTATTATTTATGAACTATTGGTAGTTAAACACTAAACGAATTTCATTTTTTAATGATATCTAAGGAAGTATTAAATATTATTTTAAGTAATATGTAACGCTCCCAATATTATTTAATAAAATTTATCTGAAGCACAATATTTTCCACCAGTTAAATCTTGCAGCGCAATGGTGGCACTTTAATGCCAAAAACTTGGAAACCTCTGCATTTATTCACAGAATTCATGTAGAAATTAGAAATAGCCCACGGAAAACGTCGCCGTACAGAGTATTAAGCATAAATGACGGAATTAACGAAATGCATCATTAGCCTTCAAAGGAGAGCAAACACGATATTTGACTTACTGCAGAGATGAACCCCGCACAGCGGCACCATTGCCTCTTGAGCATAAATATTAAATTTCGCCAGATTCGATAAGTCCTTTCAGGGAGAAGTGGCGCGCGATTGACAGCCGCAGCGACACGTCGGAGCGGAAAAATAACGCACTTTTTCGGGGACGCCTAAAATACGCTAGAGGCCGAAAAAAACGAGCGGAAAAGAGAAGCCATAGACATCGAGGAGTGTCATCGGAATGAAACTTAGAGGGACACGCGCTAAAAATGCCTCCGCGGATTCCCAATTCCAATGGAGTCATTTCCGAGAACTGGAGAGAAGGCGAAAACAGAGGTTCAAAAGGAAAACGACTGTAAGTCGGCCTCTATCTGCGTTTTTTCTCTTCATTTCCTTCGGAACGAGGCGTTGAAGGATGTGCGTGCGCGGGTCCAAGATCTCTTTCATCCCCAAAAAAGAAAGAAGAACGAAAATAAACCTCCGCCTGAGACTTGATCGATTCCTGTCATCTCTTTCCTTTCAGCATTCAAAGCGAAAAAAATTGGAGGATACGCCTCCCCAAGCTGTCACGTTTGGATATAACCGGGAGCAGAATAAAGGGAAAAAGTACATAAAAGAGAAACAGCCTCCTGATATGGATGTTGAGGAATGGAAGCTGCGGTTGCCTTCGCTGTAAATAAGCTCGTTTGCGAACTTCATTAGCCTCGGAACGCGACACCTTTCCGAAACTACGGCTCTTTAGACTTTGAAGACGTGATGGAAAAGTTCTCGAGGTGATTGAGAATTTACTTGTTTCGCGCAACGTGTCGAATGAGATTTTTCCCAAACTGTTAGTTTAATCTACGTTTCTTTCGGGAAAACAAATTCGTAATATTCACCAGTTTAAAGTAAAATGATTAAATCAAAAGGCTGAAAAGAAACTTTGAAATAGCTCAATTGCAGGAAAGGAATAGTTTACCGACATAGGAGTTTGAGACATTCATTATCATCATTCACATAATTAATTTTTAGATTTATTGGATTATTTTTCGTTCTCTTTCACCTAAAGTCGAATAAACTAAATTAATCAAATTTGATTAGAATTGACTAAATTTCCGAATCGTCCGTTTTTTCTCCTAAAATTCCCGAACGGAATCCCACGTTTCTTCGTCTCCAGCTTATTGTCGTCATTCACCAATGTAGTGTTACAAATGGATGATAAGGAACCGTTTTAGATTAAATCTAATTTCGTAGCTATAGAAATTTTAATTATTTAATTAATTCCGGTTATAAACCTACTTATATAAAATGTGCCTTAAGATTTAGAAAATGTAAAACCGAAAAAACATATCAAAGAAAACATTGTTTTCATTAGATGTTTGCAGAAGTTGATTCAGTTAGAATTTTTTTCCAATCAAAGGGTAAATAATTACTTTTGAAATTACGAATATTCTTCCACCTACAAACATAATTAATATTAATAAGTTGAAAAAGTGAGTTTCTTGGTAATGAAATGTGAGATGAACGGGGAATTTCAAGGAAGATTGATACAGCTTCAAGATCTCCAAAATGGTAGAGTAGCTGTGAATGCCAGTCAGGTACCTTGACAAATGTTTACTTTCGATTATTTATAAATGTGCGGACCCAAAGTCAATTTGAGAATGGAAGAGAATTATAATTTTGAAATTAATCAATTTGTATTTTTCCTCACTGTTTGATATGAATTGTTTAATTTCAGTCGTCGTTTTCAACGAAGTAAAAACTGCCAATATCGAACAGCTATAATTTTCATAAATTTTACTTAATATTTTCTGTAAGGACTAGAAAGGAGCACCAGAAAAAAATGAACAGAATTTTAATGAATTCTGTATATCGCAATAAGTTACCGTTCTGACAGAAACATGGTGTATTATACATAAAACCGCAAACGTATTATATGTATTTGGAGAGGCACGAAAGGTAATTACAAAGACTTGTAACGCAATCCAATAAATGAGCCAAAAGAACTATAAACATAGATTAATAGCTACTCTACTGTGAAAGAGAAAAATGATCAGCTCAAAATCTTATAGAATGAATATGTATTGAGATGCCGCTCTTCCGTATTCTGAGATGTTTCTCATTTCTTCGGAACGCTGTTCATTTGGTTTTCACATTGGTTTATGAGGCCAGATGTTCGTCCTGTCACCAACTCAGTCTGCCTTTTGAAAGTCCCATTTATATGTAAAAAGAATAAAAATATCAATACGGCATACATTGACATGCTAAGTGGGGTCATGCCGTGTAATCCCGAACGCATAAATTTATCCGCAACAGCTCCAAAAACACATTAATATGTAAAACTGAATTCGGCAATTGTGATCTTCGTTCACAACCCAATCTCAGGACTTAATTTATTCCGCATTACTCAATGTTAATCGCGGATATATTACATCGGGCAAAAAATAACATTTTCCCCATCCGGGAGTCGAAAATATGTCTAGAGTCATAGGACATCTGACTGTCAAATCAATAAAATATGCGGGTATTTTTCTCGGCGGCATACGCGCTAAAAAAATAGCAAAACCGCCGGGGGAAATGTGGGAGGGTGGAATAGAGAGTGGCAGATGGAGAAAAAGAGAGAGATATAGGAAGCGGGTTCAGAATGTAAACAACAGAAGTGACTGGGTGGAGAGGAAAAATTGGTTTCCAAAGCATTGTGTAAGGAATGCGGGAGGGGTGTGTGGGTGTAGAGAGCGTTGTAGGAACGGCATTCCGGCAGAAAACACTCGCGGGAATTCATACAGCGAGCAGCGTTATGAAAGCATAGGACTTCCCTGTTCGTAATTTGTCAGAGAAGCGATTTCGAATATTTAATGCCGCCTGCATATTAAATTTGCAAACTCGAAGCGGTGCAGATTAAAACAGCGCCGAGGAATTCTGACGAAGTGCAAGCCAAGTCTTCTCCGATGATTACGGGAAAAAACAAGCCGAGAAGACGCGTATCGAGGCGAAAATTAAATATTTTCCGAGAGGAGAAAATACGCTTTGCTTTATTAACGCCTTTATTTACCCGGAGGACGTGGACCCTAAAGGAAAGTGAAAGATGAGGGAATTTGAAATTCGGTAGAGGGAGTGGAAAGAAATAGCGGGATTTTCATATATGCGAATAGTCTCCAATTTTGTTTTAAACCGTTCCAAAATCATGAAGCTGCAAGTGGAGCAGTGATTGAATTTTCCAATGTCGAGACTTATCAAGAAAGTGTGAAATATTATGGAAATTACATTTTTGCAACAAACTTAATTGTGATGGAAATATTTTGATGTAGCACTTCGGAGTAGTGGCTACTGGAAGAAAATTCAAATATTAAAAATGCAATACATCTGATACGACGCTATACAGCTTTCCAGTATATTAGTGTCCCAAAGCCTTAATCAACGTCAAAAGCAGGAGTGGGAATAAATATATTTTCTTCAGGTACTGCTTATACTGTGGTTCAGACAAATAACTCTTAAAACTACTGCTCCCCTCCTCACGCATATAGGAAATGCCAACTAGAAATTGACAGTTAAACGTCATTTTAAGTCAGCCAAAGATTAGCAGAGAAAGTTGACATTTATGGTATTTTGTTTTGGTTGAATAAGCACGTTTTCTTACTCATTCAGAAGCTCATTGCTCGCAAATTGGCCATAAAAGAATTCCATTTTGCAATTAAAATAAAACTATTCTAGCGAATTCATTTTCCAAAATATTCAATTTACTTTTTGATCGTTTAATCATATGACTCAGAATTGGGATGGCATTTCATTAGTATTACTCCTTATACTTCCCGATTTATTCCTTGTTATTCTGATATCGATGTAAACAACACCTATATCAAATAGGGTTAGAGTATAGAAAAATAACTCATTCTTTTGGAAATAAAAATATTATTTCCAATCTAAGGATATGATACAATAATAATTCAAACAGTAGTTGACCATCGGGCCTAAAAATTATAATGATAAAATATATGAAACCATGATCACATATCAAGTAAACTTCAGAATAGTGAAACATTTTTCGATTAAAAGCAGAATATTGATGCATAAAACAAGCGAGCACTAATTTTGAAGCACATTAATGTCTAAAAATGTGCATCTCAAACAAGTTATTTGACATTATTTATTATTTAAAAATGTATTTATCTTAAGCAAGGAAAACAATTTTCAAAAAAGTGAAGGATGATTAGGATAAGATTCCAGCAAATATAGAATGTAACACTTTTAGAAGGAAACAAATGCTCCAGAGGAGTTTTAAAAGCAATTCTGAGAATTCGTTTAAAGAGAGTAAAACTCATAAGAATACATATGAAATTAAAGCGAAACATGCAGGGGAACAAAAAATGCCTAACTCTGCGCCATCAACAGCTAAGAACTGTCATTTACAGTAATCTTAGAGCATTAAACGAAAAAACTTTAAGACGCTCGCGAAGGAATTGGCCGAGAAATAATAGAAACCCGCTCGAGGATCAAGAATAATCTCTCCACAGTTTTGGAAAGAGAAACACGAAATTACCAAGTGCATTATGCAATGCGCGCGGTAAGTCAATTGTAGAAACCACACAATAAGAAAGCCCAAGACGGTGGAGAAAAGAACCAAAAGATGCTCGGAAATCCCCCGAAGGAAGTCAGGGCAAAAAACAACCTTATTAACGGAGCGAGGACGACCACAAAGAGTGGCCGCCTCCTTTGAGATCCCACTCGAGCATCGGAAACGTCTTTAAAAACGCGCCAGAGAAGGAAAAAACGCAAGTTTACGCTCCGAGAGAAAGAGAGACGGAAAGAATGTCGCGAAAATTTTCAGCAAAATGCGACGCGTCTCCTGTAAGACGCAAAAAAGGGTCGCAAAAAATGACTCGCGAAAAAAATGAAAACATGATGCAGCAAGCAGGTGATGCAAATGCAACTGCAAGGGGGCGGAAGGGTCGGGGGAGGGAGCATAAGAGGTGGGGGAGGTCATGGAGGTCGGCGAACCCCCCACAGCGGAAGAAACCGTGGAGATCGGATGTTTTGGTGGTGGTTGTGAAAAGGAGGGAAAAAGGGGTCAAATGGGGAAATGGATCAGTATGTCTGAGAAAGTCGTGTGCGTGTTTGTTTCTTCAAGAATCTAGCTGAGCTTCGCATCGAGGAAACTAATTAAAACTCTACCCGCGCTCGTTATTTCACGCTTAACTTCTCGCTAAGATGTGCACAAAATGAGGATGGAGAACGCAAATATTCTCCCGAAATATGTTACTCGAACTTCGCGTCTTTGAGTTAATTCCTCAACTTCTGTATGAGAAGGAATGTGCGGAAATTCGCGGACGATGGACATATTTCGTGAGGCGAATATCTTATATTTTATACGTCTATGAAAAAAACGAGGATATGGAACACAAACATTTTTTCAAAATTACTTCCCACTACTTGGCGCACTTAAGTTTGTTCATCTTCTCTTACACAAAAAAGTACGACGACGGTGTATATAGGTCAGGAAAACCACTATACTCAACTATGAAAATAACTCAGGATGAGGAACTCGAATATGCCCCCTAAACATATTTCTCCTACTTCGCGACTTTACTCGTAGTGATCGCTTCCCTCCAAAAATAAGGGGAAATGTACATAGATGAAAATATATATATTTTTATACAGGGGTACGACCTTGTCAATCTAAGTTAAATTCCTCATCGGTAAGTAAATAGAGACGTAACATCGAACAAATAAACGTATAGAAGACCTTTCGCGCGCGCGAGAAAAGAGTAACGGAAAGAAACAAACGCTAAGCAAGCATCGGGCGAATCCGTCCACAGCCAAATTACCCCCGTTTGCAAAATCTCCACACATGCATTAAATCTGTTTGCTCGCGCCCCGACCAAGATGCACTCAAATTTACACTAAGGATATATATTCACCCAGCCTCGAATCCGTCGGACACACCGCCTCCGGGGAGAAGGCCGCAACAAGGAAGGCGATGGTAAACACCGTCAGAGGACTTCACCTTTCCCACCCCCTCGACAACCCCCCAACCCTCCCCCCGGGGACGCTCCCAGTAGGTCCGCTACAACGCTCCTGCGACCCACTCACAGCGAGGACTGAGCAGCCAGTCGACTCGCGTCTACACGGTATTCTGGATTGGACCTCTTCCCCTCCACTCCCCTTCCCCCCCTACGCACGCCCCCTCCCCCCCCCCCCCCGAACACGTGCCCGGCTGGGATGCACTCCCCCCCCTCCGTTCTTCTCACCTATATTCCGTCCTTTTAGAGGCCTCTTCCCCTCCGCCGTTCCCACCACTGATCTATAACCGCAGCATTATGCATCCCTTATCTCTCCTCTCTCCCATCCTCTTTCTTACTCATATCCCTCATTACACACATCTATATTACTCAGCCCCTCACATTCCTGCCTCCTTCCTCCATATATCATCCTTTCCTTACTCTTTTTCGGTACCATTTTCGGTTCTCTACTAACCCCCTTGCCTAACATTTTTCCTACTCAACTATCGCTTATCTTCTCTTTCCAGTAGGTTATTCCCCTTTGTCGTTCTTTCTCGCGCCTTTTGTCTCTGTCTAAATTCAATATTTTATTTCGACTCCGTGACCCCTGTTTTGTTTCCGTGTTCCAAGTAGCTTATTTCTTCCGCTAAATTTTGCATTTTATTATTTTTTCCAACTCATTCCTTTCTCCGTATTTACTTCTTCTTCACTGCTCTTTTTAATTTCTTTATTCTATCTATCTCTCTTATTAAATGCGTATGACTTTTTTATTTTCATTTTTTCGAATGTTTTTATTTCTCATTTTTCTTCCTTAATGGCGGATTCCTTATCATGCCCAATTATGTTATGCCTACTCTGTCATGCCTTTATAGCCCAGCAACTGAGTGCGTGGGTTCCATTATTGGTTGTTTCTAAAGTTACACATAAGAATGGTCCCAATAGACTGTAATTCCACTAATAAGGACGTGGATATTATTATCATACTTAGTTTTAATCTCTTTAATTCTATACATTTCCCAGTATCTTTACTGAATGCTCCACATATTTCTTCTTTACCTTGATCTTTTCCGACATTTCCTATCTCTAATTAACTCGAATTTCTCTCACATTTTCCCTTTTTCTGCCTCCCTCATCCACGCAATATTCATGCCCACAATTTCATCTTTCTCTGCGAAACCCACTGCTCCCTACCGCTTCTCTCTAGCTCAATTTCTCTCTCTATCTTTTTCTCCACCCACCTTCATCTCCCATATTTGCTTTCCCCTTTCATCTCATCTTCCCCTCCGCGCATGCATCCGCGTGGATCCGGGCGGTAGCCTAGTCCCCTTCGCACTTCCCCGGTGATCTTTATCCCTCCACCGAAAAGGAGCTTTGTAAGAGGTTTCGCGGACAGAAAAGGGAGTTTTCAAGTGAAGAGAGTGAGGGGCGATAGGACATGGAAGGGACGTTTGAAAGAGGGTTAAGTCGGAGGGTATTTTGGGGAGTGAAAATCAAAAAGACGTCCTTTATACGGTCGGGTTATAGGTAGCGCGCTGTATTATTTTTCGGTCATGTCTCTTCTCTTCCTTCATGCATTAGGTCATAAACGATGAGATGGTGTGATTCTTTTTCGTTAGGGAGGGCCTTCTTTCTATTGCTGCCATCGCTGCACAGTCGAGCAAAACAACCAAGCTGACTGACCGTACCCAAGGTGAAACTCCATTACAAATTTTCAAAGATGCTATTTTGCGAAAAAGTAGAACTTTGTGTAAGAAAGCGAACATTTTGCGATAAATGCGTATTTTTCGAAAATGCGAATTTTGTAAAAAAATAAAAATTAGGGAAAAATTGTAAAAACTGTGAAATTGCCAAAATATTTTCTTCTGCCTCAAATATTAAATTCAGTCGATTTCTTTTCCTAGTTTACCATTACAGTCAACGTTAAAAGATTATATTGTATTGAGTGTGTATTATGAGTATATTATATTGTATTGAGATTATTATAAAGATTATATTGTATTGAGTGTATTATGTGATCATGGTGTTGTTCACATAATTAGTTATTTGTAACTCTTATTTAAAGATCTTGTAAACATTCGAATCCTTTAAAGTAATCAGATCGAAGAAAAGGGGATTTTTATAAAAATATAGTAATAAGCGGCTTGCGAGGCTAGAAAGAAAACCTCGGCGACTCTGACACGGTAGTACCATTCTTTTCCACTGGGGGTTCCTTTTATATTTCTCGCTCGTATTTTTACGACCATTGGAGATGGTCTCCGAGAAAAAATGGTCACGAGAGGAAATAATACCAGCTGCCAGCGGTTTTTATTGGTTCATTTCGTTTCCTTAACTGATTTTTCCGCGTATCCGGGAAGGACATCCATCGGAGTGTCGCAGCGAGCGGGGGCTTACTGAATCCGTGGGAGCCCCTCAAAAGAAGGTTGATGCGACCGCACGTACGTTCAGATTGTCGCTGACCCGAAGATTCTATTTTTATGGGCGGTTTAACCCTTCAGTGTTGACGTTTATCTTTCTCGACGCGGATCTCGTAAGTCGGTGTTCGCGTAAGCAGGTGTACCTATTCCTACACTCTACTTACTAGGATGGAAAAGAGGATCCCTGTTTTTCTTCGTTGTGTCCCACGGTACGGTAAACAGTTTAAAAAGGAAACGAAATAGGATGCGGGTTTGCTGGGAATATTTTATAAGCGCTGGAAAATGGAGCACGTCCAAATCCACCGTTAGAACTGCTCCGAGAAAGATGACTATTTTGTAATAACGCTGTATCATTTTTCTGTTCAAAATTCTAGAGCTACGAATCCATTCCAAACTTCCCTCTTAAGTCAATGATGAAGATGTAACATTTTTAAGGTACGTCTCGATCATATTATCCAAGTTAATAAAGCAGCCTTTCTATTTGATTTTTTTACAAACTTAAAAGCATTTCCAGGTCTCTCTTTCCCTCTGATGCACTGATATCTTTTGGTAAGGCGTACTCTGCTCAGGTGTATCTGAGAAGAAAATGGAGTTTTTAGAACAACACCGAATACACCCATTAGTTTTTTTCCAAGTAACCTAATGAGTCTTAATGTTAGTAGGAGGTTCACATTCCAGAGATGCTAAAGTAACAGAATTATGGCCTCAATCAAATATGAAAGAATAATTCTTAATTTGCATTCAAGAAGTACAATCTTTCAAATAAGGTTGTATTCGTTAACGTTGATAAGGAACACTCAAGCTGTAATATTGTACAACTGCATTTTGCAATTAGTTTATAACATTCTTTGATTTGTGCGTTTTGTATAACCCAATTAATCCAATAAATAAGGATGTACATAATAATCAAGCAATATCAGTCAAATGCATAAATGCAAAAACATCATTGGAATATAATGAATATAATTTTTTGAATTAAAGTTGTCTGACTTAGAAAACCACAATAGAATTCGATTTTTTTTTTGACTAAATACACTATACAATAAAATTATGGTTTTTCAAACCGAAGGAGTATATAATTCTAAGGGGTCTTTCAATGGTAAATCTTCCTCCTCTAAAATCCCAAACAAATATGAAAGAAACTATGATTCCATACAAAGTAGTAAATTTGTATCCAATTCGAAATCACATTTAAATTCGTTGTTTGTTGCATAACAACGGTTATTTTTAATTTTCCTGATCCTGTTTCATCTCCAAATGGGGCATCATGGGATATGGATGGCTCAAAATGTAGTGGCATTCGTTTTTCAGGAGGAATTTCAGCATAATGTGCAGACATTTCTTTCGGATTCTCAACTGGGTGATGTAAGAGATACCCACCGTGCTCTGATCATCCGGATCCTGAGAGTTATTTCTGCATATCATCAATCGGTGAGAAAGATTATGTTACCCAGTATAATTTTCATAAATAATTTTAAATTTACGATTAAAATTCCGCTTTAGGAGCTCACTTGATACTATTTATAGCTTTGATTGGCTACTTTGATTGCTGTGGTGCCATTGCGTTGCACCACAAAGAGGACATGAAGTGGCAAAGGAGAGGACATCTGAAATCACACTTTTATTGAACTACGTGAGGAACCGGATACATTACCAAACTGAGAAAAATGAAAATACCCGAGGTAATGAAGACTAAATTAAAGCGATATTTATGCAGTGCATAAAGATTCGATGTGAGCTGAATTCCTTTCGTCTTTTTTCTTGTATTACCTCTTTAGTCTTTTACAGCCATCCTCCGTAATAAGGTGTATGCGAAAAGTGCCAAGCTTCCCAATAAACCACCAAATGAATTGCTGCAAGAGAGTCGTTTGTCTTTCTAATAAAAGATTAATTCTAATAAATAAGAAATTGTCAAAAAAATTTGCGAAATGAATAAAAATATTTTTGCTTTTATGTCACATTGATGTATAGTTTAAGTGTATGCTTGATGTCTGTGTGGGACAGCAAACTTTGGCTTCGTTGCGGAAGACTTAAAGTGACACAGCTGATAATGAGCCCATTATCTAGCGCTTGCCTACGGCTATTAGGCCATATCATCTATCTGATAAATATTATAAAGTAAAGCTACTGCTCAAACAAATATTTGCTCAAATAATCCTAAAATTCCAATTACACCACAGATACACAGAATTCTAAGAATATATTTTCGTTCAATGGAAAGGGATTCAATGTATTATCATGCTTAATTTGAAAATATTTTATAAAATCTGAATGAATTCTGTCATAACTGTACTAATAGAAGTTATATCAGAATACGTTTATCGACCAAAGAACTAGAACATTTACAAGATTCAGCCGCGAAGTCGCGATTCAGATGTGCAGTTGGATCTACTTTTATTCTTTCTATTATTTAACTTACTTTAAGTATTTAAGTAAAATTTCAAAACTCTTTTTCCAACTTGAATAAATAGACCCTTATCTTCATTCGATATCTTTCTTTTTACCTTGCAATGGATGTGCAAACAAAAGCAACATTAAGTTTTCGTAAGGTAGTTCTTCTATGCAACCAAATGAGTCTTCCATGAGGCTAATTCTTAAAAACCTTCAAACACATTGATGATTATCATTTGATTATTATAATCACGTTCAGAATAAAGTGAAAAATCTTATCCTCGGGTCTAGGCAAGAAATTAGGAGTGACGGTTCACGGCAATTAAGGGAATATGTAGTGCTTGTTACGGGCATTCAAGGGGTAACTGTTTAGCATAAAATGACTACAGATATTAAAATTAATCAGCATAAATTCTCTGCAATTACACTTTTAGTATCGATGATTTGCTTCATTTGAATTTTAGAGCAGAATTCCATACCTGAATTCCTCTTCTTCATTTCAAGGCAGTAAATTGATTGGCAGTATACAAATGGTAGACTTACTTTAAAATAAGCAAAAATCCACATCTTGACTTAAATTTCAATGCAATTTGGAAAATATCGTTAAATCCATTCAAATATTATGTTTTTAATGCAAAATAGTGTCACATGCTAATTATAACGTTTTATATCAAATTAAGTAAACTATTATTTATTAATAATTTATCATGAATACTAATTTGACACATTATTTTATACTCTTATTTATTCTGATACCGTAGTTAATAACGACCGACACAACCTTAAACCGAAGTGGAAGTCTTCGGGCAATAAATCTACATATTCTATTTACATTTCTTCCATGTAAAGTTCATTCTTTAAATGAATTTCTTCTTCTGCTTATTGTGAAAAATACTCATTTAATTAAAAGGCATGAGATCATCATGTATTGGAGTTTTTGCCTGAATATTTTGACATTTCAGATGAGAGACATTAGCATTTAATAGATTCTTATAAGCTCCGAATATAGAAACTCGATTCTGAAAAGAATTATATTTGATAGGAAATCACAAAAATGAAATTTATCGCAACTTCTAAACGAGGTTCACAGCTCAGTTTTTAGATTATGCAATTAAATTTGGCCTATAATTAATACCATTTCTTCTTTAGTCTCCGTAATCGTAAAATACCTATCTTATTTCGCTTTTGAAATAATAAGGACTCTCTATAACTGTTAAGAGGTCTTATTTCAAAAACGTTCCTCTAAAAAGCTGTAAAATGTTAACTCCGGGAAAATATTTTAACATAGTCTAGAAGCCGAGATTCCAAAAATGGGCTTCTCATAGTTGAGGAGTTAATGTTTATGGAATTCTTGTAAATGGAACAGAGTTTAAAAGCACCCGCGGGTGCTTTTTCTAAATTACAAATTTACAAATGAGTTAACAATTCGTACGCTAGTTTTTATTCTGAACGTTCGGTTTAATTTCGTAAAATTCGTCACCTTACTTTAAAGTTTATCTCCCTAACTTTATGATGCCCTAGATTCTTTTCTCTCTCCTAAATTCCCATTAATTTCTCAGAATTCTGCGACTAGTTCCGCGATTTCTTTCACAAAAGACTCGAGAGGCAAACTAGATACGGTTCACCCCATTTCTTCTCCCATTTCTCATGCAAAAATTCTTTCTTTTCGACGCGTGTTTTAAAGCTCATCAGTTTGTTTTAATTTACCGCATGATCAAGATTTAATATTGTGCGATATTCCTGGCTCACATTCAGGTGTAATCGAGTTCCGTGCGAACGTCTGGGGCAATCTCTTTTCAGTCTTCATTAAAGCATCATCGCTACAGTTCCTGCTTCCGGATTTAATTTTGATACCCTCCGTTGCAGCGCAAAAAAAACACAAATTACTTTTCTTCCTGTCAGCTCCTTTCCTCTTATTAAATATGACGATCGAAGATAGTCATCATTTTCCATATAAAATCATCTTTGAAAGTACTCTTCCATTGAGTAACTCGCCTTGCAATGCGCTCCAGCGTGCTATTTCTTTCGCAAGCAAAAATTATTTGGCAGAATATCCTTCCATTATTTTTTTAATTTCCTCGCATTGTACTTCCCGCCCTTTTATAATTTCCTCTGCGTAAATGTTTAACAGAGGACTGAATGCAGGCATTCACGCTGCCTCCCTTCCTGGTGTTTCCCATTCTAAATTTTTCCTCAGTTAACCTTTACCTCATCTGACAGTTCACGCGGGATTTTTTTATTCAGAGCTTTTCGCACTCTTTTTTTGGACATAATAGTGCATGACATGCAAAATTGTAGTACATAGTACGTTTCGAAATTTTTACAATTCTAATTAAGAAAAACCGTTTTAAATAAATAATTGGGAGGGCTGCTTTACATTATGTATGTTTCATGCTTTTTTCCTTGCAGAAATCTCATGAAACCCGCACTTATCCGCGTTTTAATGGCGAAACAAAATTTGTGGACTCCATTTAGCTTGGATTGAAAATCAGCGATGGAAGAAGGACTCTATATTTAACAGTGGACTTTGTGAGGCTAAACATTTTACCAGAGGTGATTAGTTTTCGGATAATAATTTCAATTGATTAGCTATTCGTCCAAAGCGAGCCTCCAAACGAAAACAAGAGACCCCTTTGAGCTCGAGAAATATTTTCGAAATTTGCATGAAGCTGAGACAGCGTGACCGAAAATATTCTCATTGCTTTTGGAACTTTTTCATATCTCATGGAGCGGTAGTCGGATCTAAGCTTGTTTCAAAAAGTTGCTTCGATATAAACCTTTTATAGACATTTAAGGAAATTCGGGAAGCCATAATTTTTAAAAATTGAAATAGTTTTATATACAAACTCATCCTTTGAGTTCTTGCAAAACCTCATCGATAGTGACTTAATTACATTTAATAATCTTTTACGTTCTATATTAAACTAATGAGTGGCTGCTTGAGGAGAAAACGGATGAAATTAGCCATAAAACGTAAATTCTTCACGTGAAAGCCGTTATCTAGACGCATAATTCGAGTAATATCCATTTAGTATACATCATTACCTGTTACAATGGATGAAAATAGAATATATTTTACTTCACTTCAAAACAGAATTAAATTAACGTGATTAAATAAAAATCCAGCAGGAAATATCATCTAAGGAGTGCGTGATCTACTCTGAAAAATTCGGTTTCAAGAAAATGTACAAACCAAGTAAGCCGAGGGGTTTTTAATAACCCATTTCTCGAAACGAAGTACCAGCAGAGACACGTGTATGCGGTGAATCCCATGAAAAAAATATTTCAAGGTACCGCTAGTTTACCGAACTATTAATCATGCATAACCGCAATACATTCATTTACTAACGTATTTCCTGCAGCGATGCAGGGGCATTGTGAGGGAGTCTATCATCTGTGAACATGAATTAGGTAGGAGTCATCGCAGTGGATTGATTTTCGTCAATCCCCCGAGAGTTATGTGAGGGAATGCGCATTGGTTCTCAGACCAAACACGAACGGATTCTGCAGACTTCGATGCTAACCCAATGCATTACCTTCCCATGCTCACTATCTTCAGGTTTATCTTTTATCGTTCCCATCAGACAGGTTTAATATGTTGACATTATTCGGCTTAAGTACCATCCCCTAGCTTTGATTGTTTCACTGAAGAATTCACACTTACACAATACTTAAAGTAAACGATCGTTCACATATAAGCCTAAAACCAATAACTTTAATAACGCCTAAAAATTTAGTAAGCTAACGAATAGATAAACGTCCGAACGGATTTCAGAAGTTGTAAAAGCGGTCAAAATCTCTGTAGGCATAGCTGCAAAGGTAAAAGAAAGAAGACTTGAAAGAATCAAACGTTTAGATTAAAATTGCGAAGCTTTATTTCTAAGGTTAGGAAATCCTACGGCTACAAAATGACTCGGAGAAACAGAAAAATTTTGCAATCGAAAGCCAAAAAAGTTTTCGGATTAAAGTATTATTCTGAAGAGGATTCGGTAGCTAAGTTCCGAGTAAAAACTCGGTTAAAACAGGCGAGAGGAAAGAAAAGGCAATGGATAACAGACATTTGTATAGCCCATATTGAAGAGTGGTACCTTGCTTTTAAAATCGAATGAGACAAATTTCGATTGTTCTGAAATGTGTAAATGAGGAATTTTAAAAGAATCAGAGCGATAGTAATCGGTTCATTAGCGATAAAATCAAGCAAGGAAATCTGAGCTTAGCGCATCACTTTGAAAAACCTTTTGAGCTTTAAATGCGATGAAATTACAAGAGCGAATGTGAATGAAAGCTATTTTATGGCGATATTTTCATCATAAGGGTTTCAAAGAAGCTATTACCTCGAGTTGGGAGAATAATTCCTTTCGGCGCTAATCGAACCCATAAAATACAATCGAAAGGGTCGTAAAATCCCGTATAGCTGAGAAGGCAGAAGAGTTTTCACGGAAGAGAATAAATTACGGTGGATTAAAGAATCCGAATTCGGATATTTGACAGAGTGATCCCCGCGGAAGAGCACGGGACACGTCCTCGAGATATTTCTATTACCCTAAATTCTCCGCCCGGATCATATCCCATTCGAACTCATCCGAGGGTTCTTCCCGTCCATTCACGTCACGCCAATTTCCCAACGTATAGTACACGGATACCTCGCCCCGGGGGATTAAAACAGTTGACGAATTCTTGAGTAGGATGAAGGGTCAAACAGACACAGCGCTTTCTTCCCGTTTCTGCCTGCCTCCCCGTGATGTGTACCCAATCGATCATAATCGTATATCCATTCCTACGTCTGCAAATGCCTAAAAAATAAAGCGCGTCCTGATCAGATAATCAATCAAAACCTCTAAAGCCAGAATCCCATCCATAAGGTATCGGAGGGGGGCGGGAGTGGAACAGCCATTGTGTGCATCATCCAATACCTTCGAAAACGACTGACCGAGATTCCATCCGAAGTTTCCACCGTGCCTCCCTCTTCCTCTTTAAGGGTTCATGAAGTTCAAACTGGACCCCAATGACGCGGGAGTAAATGTTTTTCCGTATTGTTCTTCGCGAGCTGAATCGGAAGCACGATGATGATAGCGGGGACGACGGCCGGAGGGCTTTCTTTTCAGCCCTCTTCCTCTCGTAATTTTTTAAAAACCCGCTTCACTTTTCCGCTTTACATCTCGGTCGAGCGGAAATATCCTTCCTTCCGTCCGGCTAATCGATCCCTTTCCCTCCCCAATGCCACTTTTATCCCGAACTTCCGAAGCATCTTTTTCCCCTGGATGCATCCAGAAATTCGGAGTAATACCCATCTCTCCTGCCAGTATTCCTAGTTTCCTCCGGGAAAGAAAACGACCGCGATTCCGCTTACTTTCTGTCTTTTTCCGCCGGGAGGTGGGCTTCGGTACCCCATGCTCTTCTTTTCCGGTCAGGCCTTAGTTTTAATTCATTTCCGAAAACTTGGACTTTTTGTGCCCTCGGTCTTTTATTTCTTGGGAAGAGATGAAATAAGGCGGATCGGTCCGTTCTTCGCTCGGAAACACTTCGCAAAGTTTCCGCCATCTTTTGTTCGCGATCCCGCGCAAAAGTTTGTTTTATTTCCGAAGCCGCGCTCGATGAGCGTTTAAGGGAGATTGGGGGGGGATCTGGCTTAAGTTTTCGCCGTTCCCATGTATTTCCGATTCGCCGGTGGGGGAACGGTGCCGTTCCACAAATGCGGTATCTATGATACGTCCTATGAATGTGAGATCTAGGAGACTTCCAGCTATGAAATTAAATAGCGTCTTCGAAGATTCCAAACAGAGGATTATCTTGGATATTTAAGCTGACTGTAGAAAAACATTTTCTTACGTATTATTAAAAGTTTTCTATACTGTTACTGGCCTACATTATGACATTTTTTCTGATCATGCTACTATGCGAATATGGAAAAGAATTATAACTTTAAGATCACTACCGATTAAAGTAGAGTCTAAAATCTCAGACAGGAATATCAAGATGCCTATCAAGTTAAAGAAATAAGTAGAAAAGCAAACATATTCATCGCTCACACCTATAAAAGTGTACATATTATACTACCTTTTTTACCATTTTTATTCCGATATTAAATACTTCATTTATGTGGAGCTGTCGTAGCATAATACTAATAACGTTAAAGTGCTACGTAAGAAGTGTGAATGAGAATTGAATATGAAAAAGAGTTGGCTTTAGGGAACTAACTTTTAATTTATTTGTATTTTCACCAGTTTTATTCATAATTTAAAAGAGGCGCAAGCAAACGTAAAGTTTTAATTCCGTTTTTATGGATGAAAAAAGTCTGACAGGACCGTGACTTGAACATGGATCCTCCAATTGCTGGTATGTTGATTTACTTATATCTTGCTAGAAAATTCAAACATGCCGTTCAGGGTTTCTCTTTGGTGAATGAGAAAAGTCATCTTTAACTCTTTTCCTTGTTACCAGTAAATGTCTCCTGATACCTGGCTTATCAAAAAATTTCTTTTAATCCAGAACTGTTCACCTAGTCCTCAATTTACTGTAAAATTCGCAAGAATTCCAGATGGAATGTGTCTCAATATCCTCTTATTTTCAAAAATACTTCGCGGTTACCTTGAAGCAGGAATCTCCGGCAAGTAAGCATATTCATGCTTAAATGTTCTCACTTAATCGCGGTTTCCGTGTTTAACTTAAGAGGAAAGCCCGTTAAATTAGATACCCATCAAATTGAACAACCTCGCTCGGTAGTTTGTCAGCTAATTTTTTAATAAACCTAAGGAAAAAGGGCTGTTCGCAGAAACGCCCCGTTTGGAAAAATTTGCCTGCTCCGGCACGAACCTCGCCTTTCCAACCATTTCGCTTCAGCTCACACGCGAATGACGTCGTTCGAAAAAGATTACAACCATTTTTTCCCCCGGACGTTTCATAAAATCCTTTCCACTCGAGCCCTCCCAAGTGCTCGGGAAACATTCCGTTTATTGCCGCTCCGTCCATTCCGCATCTTCCACATCCATTCCCGTGTCGACGGAAGGTGTTAGCGTTTAAGGCAAATTTGGACTCTTCCCCAAAGGCACCGACATGAAACAACCCCTCGTGCTATAAGAAAGAATCTTTTCCTCCTAGACTGTTTCGATCGCTCATTTTCTCCAGAAAAAGTATATCGATGCTCTCCTCTCTTATTAGAGCGGAGGCGATTTTTCATCGTCCATTATCGCCGTCCCCTTGGCACTTATGGGACGTCAAAAAGGTCCAAATCATCAAACAAACCAGGCTGCTCATGTGGGCACCTAGTGTCTTAAGGATGAAAGCAGCGTCAGAGCTGCCTTAGCAGAGAGAGAGATGATATCAAGGCTGGAGGTCAAAGGTGAGGTGCGGGGGCGGGAAGGAACTCAGTGGGTTAAGGGATTGCGGTAGGGAGGAAGGCATCACGCAGGGTAGAAATGGATGGGGTTGGAGGGTTAAGTGGGGGGAAGGTGATGATGAAAGGGAGGGGATTGGGGGGATGGGTACATAGCAATGGGCTCAAAGAAGATTTGGACGGCTGAGTTTTGGGAGGGAGAGAGGGGGCTGAGAAGGAGTTTTGGGAGAAGGAGAGGGGGTCCGAGGGAGGTAGCTGATGAAGGTGAGAGAGGGAAGAATGAAAGACTGAATGGAGGGTAAGCGAGGAAAGATAAGGAGAGGGTTTGGGATGGAGAAAACGTGACTGGAAGACGAGTCCTAAAAAGGGAGGAGTCGAAACAAGAGAGGGGATATTAAAACAGCGCAAAAGGGGGGAATCCATTCCAAGAGAATTTCTCCTTTTTTCACCATCGAGTCGGTAATCTCGGGCGAAAACCGATTTTTTGTGAACGGGAAACGCACTCCTTTTAAGGACGTGGATTATGACTGCAAAGAGTCCTTCCGAAAGGGTTTAAAAGTTGAGGGCCTCCGTGTCCAAACTGTACATTAAATGGAGTTGCCGTAACAGGGATTTTTACGGTGATCGAACCTCCGGCAATAGGAAGGGATTTTTTGGCGAGTATTAAGGGGGAGATGATCGTAAAATGTGAAATGAGAGGGTATGCGGATGGCGAGAAATAATCCGCCATTAAGGCGAGCGGCTAATTTTTAAATAATGCTATCCTTTTCTTAACGATGAAAGGTTTTTTTCACAACCTAATTTTTTCGCTTACCTGGGATCGATGAAGTCTCTCGATGGAGCCTTAAAAAAGCATGACATAAAACGCAAGCACTTGCTCGAGAAAGTCTTTCGACACAAACAGTCGTTTGATACGGAGTTCTAAGCTGTCCTATAGCGGATTACCAACTCGTCCGTTGTACAAGATAGCTCATTTACTAAATAATCATCGAATAAGCTCCTTGCTATCCAGAACTACCAGCAAGAATTTAGGCAAAAATTAATTGACTTGAAGATTGTCTTCAAGATGAGCTTTTTATTCAAAATCACTCGAAGAGAACAAAATCACTAATAAATGCTTTCAAATCGAAATTCTGTGAAATAATGAAGATGTCCATCAGTAGTGATTGAATGAAACACAAGCGTTTGAACGGAATAATCGGAAGGTTTACAGTTTACTTTAAATCCATTGAGTAAAGTAATTAGCAATTACTTTGAAATAATAATAACACAAATTGAAAAAATATTAAATGTTCTTGAATTTGAGAAAATTCAATGTTCATGGGTATTCACTGTGGAGGATATTATAAAGAGACTTAATAAAAAAAGTGTGAAATGAAAGAGAATGGGACGAAGAGGATAAGGATGGTAGATTACATGAAGGAAGAGGTAGAAAAATAGAAGTACCTTGAGAAGAACACAGTAGAACCTGCTGTTGCAGGCTACTACATGAGAATGATCATCAAATATGGGCGTATAAAATGATCTGATTTGGAGCCTCAAACATTTTGTGAAGGTAATCTTAAAAACTATATCTCAGAAATAAATTGCTTGACTTATAACTACCAACCTAAATCCAAGTAGTCTTTTACAAGGAAATTTTTCTCTTTAATTTACAGATTACCAGCTAAGGTCTACTTTCAGTGGTTTAAATAAACAACTATTGAACGCAGAAAATATTGTAGTTTTTGACTGATAATAACTTATAAGAATCAGGCAATATATTCATAAAATTGGGGAAATGTAGCAAAAGTAATAGACTCATTGAAATCACATAATAGTTGATGAGCTTCAAACGTAGCAACCTTCAATAAAAATTGATGTGTATCTAAAATCTTGGAATGATTGCACTTCATTTAAAATTTTTGTTCATTTAATTTGCTTAATTAATACGCGAAATTTAGCGATAATTATTGTTAATCAAGGTTGATCTTAATCGGCACGTACATCTTTCCTTAGACTTAATCATCAATTAAATTTAATATTAAACAATATTATCTATATTTTCAATATGAGTCAAAAAAGGTAAATAATACCAATCCCTCATAAGAACAGTTATTTATATTTATGGGCCACCGGAACGCTCAGAGATTTAGATAATTATGGTAACATCTGTGGATTCTTTCAAAATTGGATACAAAAAGTTACAACATAATCAGCCTCGTATTAGTGTGAGCTTTATTTTGAGTTTAAATAACAAAGATAATGCAGAAGGAGCTTTAAAGGGATCCACAAGTTTGCGCTTTAGAAACGGAAAAGGACTTCCTGCGACTTCACCAGTGTGTACTTGGCTCTAACGCTGAGAGAAATTCACACCAACGCAAACACTCGCCTCTGAGCTGCTTATTGAAAAAGTGGAGAACCAAGGGTCCGAGCTTTATCTCCTGGTTGAGTAGGACACGTGATTTATTGCTCGAGTTTTTTCCGTGCAGGGATCCGAATGAAATTAAAAACAGAAGAAACGTGAGATAGCTTTGCTTCATTTGCACAATGCGTATCTGTGCAGGAAAGAAGCTCGGAGGATGAGACATTCTTTATTCACTACTTAATTATCTTCTTCGCCGTAAAGAAATTAAGTATTAAAACCCGATGCATTTCTAGGTTGCTGTCTTTCTAAATACAGATTGACGGAATACGTAAAACTATTGAAGTATACGAAATAAACAGCATTATTATTACTTTGTGTTATGAATTCCCGCTACTTAGATCGCAATTTAATTTATCTACATACAATTTTATTGCATATGTGACATTTTGATTTGACTGCATATTTTACAAGTCTATATTTACCTGCTCTACTGTAAGTTACTACACATTGTCTAACCTGCTAGTAATACTACTGGCTATGATACCAGGGATTCTATTTCCCAAGCGCGTAAAATTAATGTCCGTTTCGGTTACAGCTATTGTCTCGTATCGTACTTTAATGTAGCGTTAGTTCCTCTACCAATTCCCTTCCTCCATCCACTAATTCTATGGAAGCACTGACCGTATTCCCTTCCAACCTTGACTATGGCATGATTGCTGGGTTTTGCGCAGTATTGAAATGAATTTTTAATCTGAAAATGCTGCGAACACGCTGGATGATATTTTATAAAGTATCTATAAAGAAGACGAAAACGCGGCTTCGTCGGAATAAAATGATCATGATATCATTCACTTCAATTTGATTATACATATATAAATATAGTTGTAACATAAAATATCAAAATAAAAAGCTTGCATGAGAATACTGCTTTATATTAAAACTCATGACATGAATCATTACGTCAGTCTTTAATACCATGCGATTTATATGACTTTCGAGCGACAAAATATTTTTAAAGGAAACAGTTTAATCGAAGAAAACTTTGTAATTGTACATTTCGGCTTTTGACTCCAATTGCCCTGAAGCTTGCTACATAAAGGAGTTCAGGAAGGCATAAATAGAGGACATTTGAAAACACCCAAGCGTATTAGCCGCGCCAAAAACACGGGTTAGGCGGTCTCATAAATTCGACACCGCCAACTACCGCTTCAAAATCGTCCTCATCTTTCCCATTTCCTCAACGAATCCTTTAGCCACGTTTAGATAACCAAGCGCTTTGTCAAACATCAAAGACAAAAAAGGGCGGGGAAAAAAGCAGCAAAATAGAATAGGGTCGTTTCCTCTTGTCTCTGAGTTCGAATATTCTGCACCTATCGACAAGTATCGACTAGTATCGATGAGCGCCCATTCCTTTCAGATTTTTTCTCCTCGGATATGTGGGAGGCGGAAGTTGATTGGTAGGCCACCATAAAGCCCTCTTACCGTTTCAATCGCCTGGGCTACAAAGCTTAGAGACGTGAGATGGAATGGAGCGCTCTGCATTACACGCGGGTCCGGTTCCGCTATCCCCGCGTCCCTGCATCACTTAGTAGAGGCGATTGAAAAATGGCAGGTATTAACCAATGGCGTGAAGCGGAATCAGGTCACATCTGCCAGCTGGATTGCTCGCCCTGCGGAGGAAGTAATCCGCGCTAGGAGCACGCGGGTGCGAGCGTATTTGTTTGCGATTTTAAACGATCGTCCGGCTAATTATGATGGGGGATGGATTTATCGCTCCTTGGATTTATACAGGCGCTTAGATTCAACAAGAGGACCGAGATCAATTCGAAAGTTTATTTTCATCCGTAGGGATTTCAAGTATGCTCATCAAAATACATATACACAAACACGAAATAATGAGTAAGAAAATGACTTCATATAAAGAAAGCAAAATATTTATATAACCATTCCTATACGTGACTGGAAGTTTGTTTACTTCGAATACTTCATCGCTATTTTACGAAAAATTTAGGTCTCGTACGATAATACCCTCAAAAGCAGCAGAGTATCCCGGAGATTTCCGTGATGAATGCAGTGTATTCTGATATTTCTTTTATTAGAATTTGATTAAATTGATCTTCAAAATTCTATGCAGTAGTGGTCATCATCAAGGCCATAATGTGATGTTTCATGATACTCTGAATATAATCCTGTTATGAGGAATACTTAATACAAGTTGATGGTTCTGTAAGAAAGATATTTTATGCAATCTAGAAAATATAAGAAGAAACGTTTCCGGTCATTGCTGTAGATAACATTACATTGATACTTGAAAACGGATATGCTTGTACCTTAAAGCGAGGTTGCTCATCAAAATCATGGCAAAATATGTTTCCATAATTTTGTAGATTTCTTTTTTATGAGTAATTATTCGTTAGAGTTATTAATCGGGAAGTTTTAAAGATTTGTATATTTTGAGAATATCAAGGGTCTATGGACCACGCTTTAAATGATATCGTCTTTGTATAGCATGCATAATTTTGCCAATTCACAATGTAGGCGTTATTTCAAACGCAAGTGAGAAAGAGCTAAACTAAATTTTCACTGAATACGAGCATACTATACTTGGATCGTATGTCTGCTGCTTTCTTTACTTTGTAACTCAATTCACTTTGTAACTTTGACTTCACCCGAATTTGCTAGAGGTAGTGTCTAAATATTTTTTCACAAATGTCCACGAAAAATAAATTCCAGCGCGAAGATATCAATCATCAACAACCAGAATCTGTCACATTACTTAGCTCTCTCCAAGAGAGGATATTTGTAAACGTAAGGGTCGTATTTCAATACGGTATGACACGGTTCGTATAAAAGTGAGATAGGGATCAAGATCATGTAGTCAGTTTCAAAACGTGATCCGAAATCACGATCCAAATCTTTTCACTTAACATTCCAATTAAAACCAATCACGTACTTGTATGACTCACGGCATACTATAATCGAATTAGAGTTATTGATTTGAAGGGCCTCATCCAATGTCCTCACTCGACCTAGAAGAGTTTCAAATTGAAAAGGAACGGGCTCAATCCTCTGAAATTACTTTCTCGAAGTAAAAAGCTTACAAAACCAAGATAACCAGCTATATCAACTTATCCAACCAAATGATAGCCATGACATATCAATAAATATAATTTTCAAAGATTTCATAGCAAATCAAATTAACCAGACAAAAAACGAGATAAAATTTGATAGCATAAAAACATATTTCACGAGTTCAGAAAACTGCAAAAGTTTTCTATTTCATCTAAAAACGAAACTTCACCCAAATAATGCCATTAAGGAAGTTATCCAGTAATGTAGATTTTAACGGGTGGATCACCGTGGTGGAAATTATTTCCGCAAAAACTTACCACATGAAATATAAAAAAATCGGAAATGGAAGTTTGGTCTTCCGTTAAAGGATTATTTGAATCGATCTTTCCGACACGAAATTGGTTCGCTGCGCTCGTCGTCTCTTCCAACTTTAGTTTCGGACTGTTTTCACAATCCGCGCAATGTTATCGTTAATCTCTCAGTTAAATCTCACCTTCTTAAAACTAGTTGATCTGAATTAGAATTTAGTTTTGGATGGAGATAAGTTTACTTAGAAAGCATACAAGAAAAATTAAAGTTGAAATAATAGTAGAGATATACGATATCGATACTGTCCAAATCCCTCAATTTCAAATACTTTTATGATAATTTTGTGACTTTTCTCTAAAACTCTTTTCTCAGAAAATATTACGCATAGAGTCGTAATATTTGATTAGTATTGAATTTTTATCTTTATACAGAAAAAGTCTCTTTAACGATCCATGAATAGTATTAATAAAAGTTACTTCCGATTTCAGTAGTATCGCGGATTCATTTAGCCAGAAATGGCGAAGGTTGCATATAAAATTAGTGGGAATTAAGGTATATGATGGCACGGAATACGGATCCGAACATCTGCGTGTGAAAGGGCTACATTTAAAACAGCTCTACTAATTGGAAGCAATAACCATTACAGAAAGTGTATAAAATAATATATTTAAACCGTGACCGAACTTAACCCCACAAGACAAAACCCCGCGGCCATAAATGCTCACACGAGAAAAACGCAGTCTGATCACATTGATATAACCCCACATTCATGAAAGCCCACAGTCATAAATGTCTCGGTGGACAAATGCCTACAAAAGATAAGCTTCTGTTGCTAATTTTAAGCAAAGTGCAAAGTAGGAAGTAAAATGTTGTTAATGCTAAACTAAATATTGATGATTTTATCACATAAATTCATTCTATAAATATTATTGTCGTGGAAAGTATGCTGCTCTATATTATATACATTAGTATTATCGCATATCGTTTTCGTTATTTTCGTGATATAGTACCCGTAAACACTTAATAAATATATAATCTGAAATAGCTTTATAGGTTTTAATGGTTGATTCTATGTGAAATTTATGCAAGATAGAGTTTTGAAAGCATAGTAATAGTTCAGCGGTATGTTTTTCTAAAAGTAATAGCTAGTCGTCTAAAGTTTCCCTTCCTCGATTGTGTAGTATGTTCGATGGGAATTTTCGGGAAGCGCTCTAAGTTGTTTCGGCATAAACACAACATATTTCCCTGAGCCAAACTGAATAGTAATTTCTTTAGTCTGCACGCAAATATTTCCCTTTTTCATATAGAACTTCTTACTCGTTGGAAGCGCCTGTACTTTTAAATCTATATTCATAAAAAGTTTGAATCACGGCGCCTCCTACGCATGCATAAATACAGAATTGGGAGAAAACTGCGAAAGAATGTGTCCACCTCCAATGCCGAAAGTACTAAACACGGAAAATTAGGAACTTTATATCCTACGGTGTTCCCACGAAAACACTCGTAGAATACCAAATGTCTTGAAAACGCTTTCTGGGAAATTTTTCCCGCGATGCTTCTCCAATTTTTATCCCGCGAAGAGGAAAAAATAAAGGAATCCGTGCCCCGAGTCTTGAGGTCTCCCAATCGCCGAGAAATACGGAATAAAGTAGGCGAAACAACACACGGAGTATTCCTAACCGTGGCCAAAAATATAAATAAGAAACGAGCGTCAAACGTCGGGTGTTTCATTAGTTCGCGAACCTCCTTTTTGGACGTTTAAAAAACAGGTATTGCGGCAACCTTGCGCCATTTTATGCACGAGGCAGGTATCCGAGGATGGGGCCAACATGTGTCACAGGAGTTGGCCTAGTTTCACCTATCTCGGGAGGGAGGGAAGAGAACGGGAAGTGCGGGGGCACAGAGCAGTGTGATTATGTGATTAAAAGGAGAGCCCCCCTTTGAAAGCCGAATAGTTTTTTAGGCCTATCCCTGCACTGCGTGGATGCAGGACGATGCGGGAAGTCGCAGCTTCGGTCCCCTGCTTACGAGGGGAAGTGATGGAGTGCTTTGGAAGGGTTGGATAAATGGAAAGACGGATGATAGTGGGCGCTGAGAGGGAAGATGGAACATGTGATAGGGTAAGAGATACAGGGGTAGGACGGAAGTATATTTAGTTGGGACGGTATGATCTTAGAGATACAGAAAATTGGGAAAGGTGAAGTCATGAATATGAAGTATCCCATTGTAAGTCTTCGGAACGAATTTCGATTCCAACAGTAGAATTTACTAGGAACTCATTCATAGGGGATTGATAATGTAGTTTGACAAATTCACTCGAAAAAGGGGGATCAAAGAGACAAACTGATAGAATAATCGAAATCTAATAATTATTCCAAATAATGATGAAGCGAAAGAAACAAGCGAACGTCTTCCTCGAAAGATTCAGTAAGTATTATGGAATACAAGAAAAATTAAAATCTAAGACGAGAATGTTTTCTGGTGATGAAGTGTAAAAAGAGTTTATCTCATAGAGTGATTTAGGATGGGGACGAAATGGCCGTAGAATAGCAACGGTAGCGAGAAATCCCTGGGAAGAAAATCATGGATCTACCACTATACGGTATCAATGGTAGAGCGAATGAAAAATTATTGACGCATTTTAACTTCTAATTAATTCTATGCACATACAGTCAAATACAAATATTCCATGCGAAGATAATTTTCAATTCGTTAGTATGGCGGAATATTCTATTTAAATCATAGCAGATCATAAGTGGGCGTAATATATTGTCTAGCTGCGACTCAAAGACTACCATGCTCGATTTAGCTTATGAAATGAATCAATACTGGCTTATACGAATCTTCATTATTTCGGCACACAGTGTACAAGTTATTAAGGGACACAGTGTAAACATGTGTGTATATTCTGAAAGACAGTAATCTTTAATTCCTTAAAGTGGTAAGTTTTACATAATTAATGATAATCTTCCATCTATTTTCTACCCAAAGTTACTTTTTATTCTATTCGATTGGCTTAATTATTATTTCCCCATTCGCTGTTTGAAGGTTAGAAACACATGAAGCAAACGTTATGTACGCCAATGCAACTAAATGGACTATTCAGCTAAAAGAACAATTCTTAATGAGGGACCGAAATATATATTCAAAACTCGCGTTCACCCAAATACGAGTTAAACGAGCAAGTGACCATAAGATGCTGCAAATTCTTACCGTGACCTATATCCTGGTTCGTGTCATCGATAAATTCGTGTTAATCGAGTACGTGTTGGCTAAATTTTACTGGAAAAGGGCATCCAAACCGAAACAAAATAATGTAACTTTCCCGGAGAGCAAACCGAATCCGAACCGAAAAATTGAAATAATTGAACTGATGATAGAAACTCTTATTCATTCCGTTCTGAATTTCGGTTCCAAATATCTTTAATTATGGGTAAATGTATGTAGCTATATTAAATAAATGCAATAGCCACTTGAAAAATAACCGGGATGATTGCTTAAAATTCGAAAGTATTTGATCTGATATTTTGATATTTATATGATACTATCACTTATTGTTAACATTTTCCTTCAAGTTCCAAATTATATTCTAATATGCATTTTAATCCCATGAAACTGGAAGAAGAGCATATAATAAAATAGCATTAGTAATGGTATGATATGCTAATGATCGGAGCGAAAAAGATGGTTAGAAAAGATTCGACTTAGAAAGATGGAGAGAAAGTGAACCGAGATTCATTACATCGATCGAATCGGAAAGAAAAATATTAGGTTTCAATATACTAATTATAAGGTAAATATATATGAATTTGATATTATTTAATTTAGATTATTAGTAGTCCGTAATGCATATTGTCGCCGCCAGACTAGCGTTACTGCATGTGGAAATATTCAATGATTATTATTTAACTTCAAAGCAATGCATTGTACTGAGAGGACAGAACTAAAATAAATTCACTATATAGAGAAAAGTACACCGGTGACTTCAAACGAGGTAAGTACGGCTTTAAAGGCATGAGAAGATGATTGGAAAAGCTTCATCTAATGTTTTTCCAAACTTACCAAGCCAAGCCATATATCGCCTTTATTTTCCGAAAAATCTTTATCATTAAGGCCGAGCAAAATAGTGGTGCTCTTAATGAATCTGAGAATCTCTGCAGAATAGAAAGATCCTTGTACACACCATGAACGCCCCCCGTGTGTACGGAGAAGCATTCGATAGAGATGAGCTAGTTAAAAAAAGATAATAACTGAGGCAAAGATAAAGGTAATGGTTTCCGGCGCTACTTGGTGGAATCGCTTCATGATCACAAAGGAAAGAGACTCTCTTTGTTATTCCACTTAATTATTCACTGAAACGAACCGGCCTCCGTTGCAGTGCGACATCATAAGGTGTTATTGTACAGCAATGGAACTCGGATCGGCTCAATAAATAATTAACAGGAATGACAAAGGGAACCTCTTTTCTTTGTAGGAGGAAGATTTCCATTAAGATAAGAGATAATTATCTCCTCCCAGCTTAAATTGAAAAACTTTCTCAACATTATGCTGATAAGAATGAATCAGTCTCTTATTTTCACTGTAGATTTGAGGTTTTTGTTTATCTTCAGAAACCTGAGCAGTCTTGCAAAATGAGAACTCTTAATTCCGGAGAAAGTTCATGGCCTCGAGTATCTTTTTATCAAATAGTCACTCATTTGTGAATGATTTTTCTCAAAAGCTAGCTTTAAATATATATGAGGTCAGGTGTTTTTCTTCGATTCAAAACATAAAGAGTGGTTTACCCTGCCGAAGGAATGGCAATCCGAGAGAGCACGTCAATCATTCCATCACAAATATTATTGGAGGGAATCCCTCCCAAATGGTTCAGTCTGAGTAAACATTGCTTCAGATTCCAACCTATTAAAGCTGATCCTTCGTATCAAGTCAGACTTTGATTCAATCGAACGAATATCTGCACTAAATGTATTTTACGTTAAAAATTTTGAAACTAACTTCATAATTTTCACTTGAAAGTATTTTTTAGGATTTTTTATTATAAAATTAATAATATATTTTTGAAATTCTTATCATTATTAGTTGTAAGAAAGGTAGTTAAGCCGAGAGGAGGCAAGAAAAAAATCACTCATTTAAGTCGTGATTGTTATCATAACTCTTATTAGGGACATATCGCTAAGCATACCTAACACTTATCCTGGACTATTGGCTCTATTCCTTTCAAAGGTGAGATTTGCGAAAAGGAAACTGTCCTCAATTCCACAGTTCATGTTCTCAAATTAGCATTTACACAATGAAAGAGGTATACGGGAAATGGAAAATGGACTTCGCAGTTTCCATTTAACTCTTCTTTGACATTTTAAATATCAAGTCAATAGTATTTCCTCAAAATTATAATTATTAGAGGTCAATTGTGAATTTCTCGCCTGTCACGCTGGACCGGGATTTTATAACACACCAAGGTGAGTTTTGTCAAAGAAAACACCTGGAAGAAACAAAGTTTATTTCCTCAAATTTCGCATCACGACGATCGACTAAGCTATTCGAAACCGTATAAATCACATATCGGAACGAATTCTCAGACTTAAACTTCCAAAACTGCGGATACATCCAGGTTTATAAAATCTCAAAGGAAAAGGTAGTATTTCGCTGCGACGCGGAAAACATTCTATCCCCGGATTGACGTCCTCGAAGAAAAGAGAGGAAGGAGTATAAACACGAAAACGTCTTACCTGGGCAAGAGAGGAGGAAGGGAATGAGGCGGCAGCAAAGAAGGGCGGAAAGGGGAAGATGATTAGCACGCCTTCTTCCTACAACAAAGCAATCCGAATCCCGATTGAAAGCGGTTGTCTCAATCGATGGTCGCCCAGAAGGGACTGGAGGAAGGCCCCGGAGGGAAGGTTCCAATAGGGAAAAGGGAGGAAGGGAAAGAGATGCTTCCTTAGCGTTTTGCACGACGTATCCCTGAAGGAGACAGGATGGGATATCATTACCCCTTGTGCGATTCCCTCCCAACAGCCGCAATCCTTCCCCTTTTGGCAGCTTCCAGTTCTGATCGGAATGGCTAAAGGTGTCTCGAGAATGATAGACGTTTACATTACCCGTCCATCTTTGTCCGCGGTCTGCGATTCTCACGTAAGGGCTCTTTCGAAGGGAGGCTGGAACGACGCGTTCATAATCCTCTTTTATGCACCCTCTCATATAAATAACGGCCCTCCTAGATGCGGGAGTAACATTTTTATGCCGAGGGTTATGAGCGAGGATTTTTAGGGCCCCGACCTAAGGGTGCACTCGACGGGTTTTTTTATCGACCGTCAACCCTTGATCTATCCTCCTTAACGGTCCAATATAACGGGCAAAGTTATCGCCCAAAAACAATCAATCTTTAGCTCCCACCATATTGCTCTTCCTTATATTCGAGCAGGCGTGGTGTCGCGACATTGTGTCACGAGCATCGCGAAGATTAAGCGCGAAAAGAGTTTCTCTACGGTGGCGGTTTTTTCCCCGCGCTGACTAATTGCTAAAAATGAGGGTATCGAGTGTGTAAGCGCGAAAGTTCGCAGGCGTATTAATCTCGGCTCAATCACATCGTACCGTGATTTCGGAGCGAATATTTCAGCGAGATTTTCAGTGAGTACACATTTAGAGTTCGAATTTTTAACGGTAGGGCATTGGTCGATGGGCATGCCTAAAATTCGAATACTATCCACTAGTTAATATAGTTACATTCTTGTTATATACAAGGTGTATTGTTAATGCAGTAAACTGGTAATATAGTTATGAAACCATAAACAATAACAAGGGCTACGTCATTTACCCAGAGGAAACATAGAGGCCATTCAGCATAAAAATCTTAAATAAACTGGCTATCAATGGGAGAGAGCCAGTTTGAGAAAAGTACTTATTACATATTTAGTATGAGCATCTAGTCAAAGCAAATATTTCGAAATATCAACAATCAGTTGCGTATATCTTTGGAGAGGAAATGTGTCTTTCTAGACTATTTGAAGAGTGAGATAGTTTTCCCATGTTTTTCTCTCTGAGATAGAATGCTGCCAGTGGAAAATGTCCCCTATGTTGAGCATGGAGACTTTTTACTAACGAAAATTTTTTTTCTTGGCAGTCAATGGGAGTTGACTAAGATGAATACCATTACTTACACCACTCATACCTCAATAGATTTCATATTACCACTGCATGAACAAGGCCGAGATAAAAGTTACTGAGTGATCCATTTTCTCTACCCTATATCTCGAGACAAAAAATATTCAAAGAAAAACTGGCAAGAAAAGATTTAACAAGACTGGGACTCGATCATGGACCTCCTTTTTTAGGCGGCTGCTCAGCCATTTTCATGTCCTTGTTCATCTTATCTTCTCTTTATTCTAGATGCACACCTTTGCGTGCAAATTCTCCTCAAACCATTTTCCTTAAAATGAAAACCATCCATTCATCAAGATATGGCAGCATGAGTATCGCTTCTAATTATCGCTACCTTTAAAATATATTTGAATAATTGACAGGGAGCTTAAGCATTATGTAAAGGACAAATTTAAAATACAAACCACTCCTCAACGTGCGCACCCTTTCTACGTCGAAGAAAACTAGATTCTATTCGAAAGGCTGGAAGCAGAATCGACGGTAGCGCACGATATTTTGGTCAAACACTAAAATAAGGCACTTTTATCTTATCGCTCTCCGGAATCAAGCAGAAATAGTCGAATTAAAAGTCACCATGAATGCTACGTGTTGGAAAACGCTGCCAAGGTGCTAAGTCCTCCAGAACGTTTACTCATGGAATTTCATTTATATCAATGTGGGCAACGAGAAATTCCGCAAAGTGAATGCCGAGGCTCTGGCCTCATTCCAACAATCGGAGATAAAATCAATAAAATGGGAAAAACTCCATTTGATCGTCCATGCGTTGTTTACATTATTTGGAGTAAACTTCGCCAATGTTTATCGAGAAAATTGTTGGAACTTTATCAAACGGGACGCAAAGAAAAAGTCAATAAAGTCACCGTAAAAATCTCGAGAATCATTCCCGGCTTATATTCGCCCATTCGAGAAATTTTTAATACGCGTAAATATTTTATAGAGCGAAAATAACCGTGGAGAGTGGTGGCAATAAATGAAGTATTGAAAACAGTATTTCGAGCGCCGCTACGAAAACAATAAAGATACTCCGGCGAGAGTTCAAAGATGGAGCCGCGTTCATTTCTTCTGCTTCTCTTATCCAAGAAATGGTGCGAAACAATTTTTATACCGGAGTGTCAGCTATGTCACTAGACTCCTCTCGTGGGAACAGGCTGCTTTGAAACATATGTTATCATTAAACAGCGCCTGTGTTGGAGTAAACTCATCCTGCCTCAGTCAAACTCAAGGAGCTGTAAAGTGGAAATTATGCTCTATAAACTCAAGCAGCTCGCTTTAGACTCCGCGTCCTCAAAATATTACTGCCACTGTTTCATGAGTTGTAGAAAACTGGGAAAAGGATTAAACGAAGCGACTCCGTGAACAAATCATGGATTATACTTAACGTCCATGAGCTGGCCTCTGTTAAAGCGGTCGTATATCCGGTTGATAAAGCCTCTTGGACTTAATTAGGAATAAAGTGTTTTACGCGCGGAATAAATATCGTTATGGGCATTCGCAGATTTTATCACCGCAATGACATTCATATAAAGATATCCAAACAAAATTTAATTGCGGAGACGACCTCCGCTACGTGGAAATATTTCTCAAACGAAAGTCCTTCCACATTTAATTACTGACGCTCGGTTATACCTTCTGAATCACCCAGGTGTCAGGTACAAATGTGATATATTTCAAATACGCAACAAACAATCCTGCTCGTGGATTCTGTTAAGTTTTTTGCGATGGAAACTTAGATATATACGTATATATACATACAAAATAAAATTATGAGAAAATATCATTGGACTTCACCTGAACGAAATAAGTGTGGTTTACTTATACCTTGTTCTAATTATTCTATTTGATAGGTTGAAAATATTGTTAACATTTTCTAAAATACACATAAGCTAAAAATTATAAGGTAACCGTCATATCGAAGAAGGACGTATAGAGATGACCTGGAATAAGACTATTCTTGCAATAAAGAGAAAAGCACATAGGATTTCATTCTCATATAATCCATCGTTACTGAATAGTAAAACTGGAACGCGATATAGAATGATATGGATGAAGGTAAAAGATGACCTATGGAAAGCAGGGAAATATGGGCAGAAATAGCCTAGGAAAGAAAGACTTAAAGAGGGAGATTGGACCAGCAGCATCCAGCTATAGGAGTATATCGATATTTTACAATTGTATTCTATAGGAAATAGAGGATATGCACTAAATATAATGAATAAATAGATAAAATATGTTGCAGGTAAGCAACAAACAATCCATCTTGTGATAAAGTTTTTATTATGTTTGTAGCCTAGGAAACCTTTGGGAATTTTCATTCGATAAGTCGAAATGGAAGGCTGCGAAATGTGACATCTGCTGGAAACATGTTTCTGCGACGTTCTAGAGCGTTAGAGCCTATCAAGAGGATTCCAAACTTTTCACGGTAAACGAATCTCCGAAGCCGTCAGTTACTATAAACTCCGCAAGACGCGTGAAATGTCACCTTTCTAAATAATTTACTGGCCCTCAAACCGTCGAAGGTCCTTATGCGAAGGCATTTACGATTATCCGGGGATTCTAAGAAATTCCCCTTCTCTCGATAAATAAGGGACGTTTTGAGTGACAACAGCAGAGTTCGGGCCGAAAAACAAACGGAAACGACCGGAAAAAATGACGCCCAACTGGAAGCGCAATCTTAGAACAGGAGGAGCGGCAAGGTGCTACCCATATCTACCCAAATTGAACATAAAAACCCAGTGAACAACAATCCGGAGCGTTAGTACGAGTACGGAAGAGAGAAAAGAAAATCCCCGGAGGTGGACAAAAGAAATAAGAGGTAAATCCAATCCGGCGAGGGGAAACTCAGGAGCACGGCTCCATAAAGTGGACCTTATGCCCTGATAAACTATTTAAAACTAGAGAAAAAAGAGAGAAGGAAAGGAGAATGAACAGCGCTCGGCGAAACGGAGAAGAGACAAAAAACGAAAAGACAATCTTAATCTCGTGGCGCACGACCCGAGCGGACCAAACATAAGCTGGAAACAAAACGGAAATAAACAATTAATTAAAGCGGAGGAAGGAACAATCTCTGGTGACTGTGGGAAGGCCTATTTGCAGTGAAATTGGAACGAGGCGGGATGCGAAAAAAATGAATTTCCTACTTGGAAATACTCAAAGGACGAAGGTCAGGTAGTTAATATTAAAGAGGAAGATAGATTGTAAGGGAAACATCGATGATTATCCTGGGCGAGCTCTTACGAAATAAGCATATCGGATGGCGATTGCTTCCTTTGTGGAGAAATTTCACGATTGTTGGGATAGGGCCCCGTTTAAAATTCAATCTAATTTTAAGTTCCATCCATTCATGTATAGAGGAGGAAATTGCAATATATAATTTACATAAAATGACTGTTGAGTTAAGAATGGGTAAGTAAACCAAAGTGAAAGTTCAAAGGAAATAGTACATACATATACTATGGAGGATATGGCATGCATATAATGAATAAAGTCATACGTACTGCTGTTTAGCGAAGATGAATGAGTTGCCTTCGATGATGTGCATGCGTAAATGGCTTTTATTTGACAATCATTTCTCCTCAGTCTGGAGAAAAGATTGTTGGTGTCACCGTATAGTACTGCGCATAGCATTGTAAGGCATAATGGGAGTAGTGGATTTGTATCGGATGTGCATAGATGTTTTGTTTTTATATATTTGATCTATCCTGTTTTTATATATGCGTATATTTTTAATCTTACATACGATTCCACCGGATAGTTGTCCACTTGTGACTTACTTTCTGTGATAATAATCGTAAAGATGAAATAAATCAGAATATAAATTCCAATGGCTGATAAACCCAATAAGTTTTTAGCACAGGTCGTCGATTCCGCGAAGTTAATTCCAGCCAAGCTATTTTGCGATATGAGAATTTAAATCATAATTGCAAATCGATACGAAAGTCCATGCAATTGTTCATTCTTCTGCCCTTCCTGAATGCGGAATGATTGCCTTTTCCGAAAGATCAGCTAAAATTGCAGTAATTCCATTCTGGTGGTGGTGGCACTCTATATTCAACAGGAGCTCATATGCGTACAATTACGTGATACATCGGTTGAAAATGGCGATCGGGGATGCTCTTCGATAGAATTAATAAAAAAACGACGAGGAAATAGTACCTTTAGGAAAACGGCCATCATTTGAAAAACCGTATGCCATAGCCTATGTTAATCGCTGGAAAAGGCACGGCTCGAATTCAACACTAGAATCGGGGCAGCAAAATCCGCCGTACCGATTTCTGTATCAATGACCCAAATAAAATGTTTCATCTGCCCATCTTAAAGTAATGAAAGGATTTAAAGGGTTCATGCACTACATACTTCAGAGGGTATGCATATCATCCACCAAGAGGAATATCTTCTTCCTTATAGAAAATGATGGAGAGAGCTTCCAGATTGAAATTTCCCATGACCACGCTGATATTAGCGCACTTTGATGTATCCCATTCACTCCTCGATTAATTAGATTAAAAGGGTTTTTCGAAAAATGGCGAAGATAGACGCTCTCGGAGGATGGTTAAATTTGACCTACTTGCAGAGGCAAAAAGACTCCTTTAAGGGAAAGGAATTCCCCGAAAAAAAGAGGCACTCCTCGGAGATGGAAAGCGAGCGAGTCAGTTGGTACACACGGACCGCATTAAGGCCAAAGTGCAGGGCTTCCGGATAAATGCCGAGACAAAAATAACAGCAGAAGAGCACAATTTATCGGCGCATTTTAATAAGTTTTGACACGCAAAAGGGAGCGAAGGTCGCGATGGTGGTTGCCTTTAATCTTTGGAGAGTTCCCGCTTTTTTGACGCAAAATGGTCGTTGGAATAACGAGCGACGTCTAGGCGAAGGCAAGCTCCGCAATCATCGGTGGCGCTGGCAGTCAAAGGCGGAAATTATAAGAGTTTCAGTTTGGATTCTCCATCTGTGAGGTAGTTAAAGGCGCGCCAACTCACATCTCTATGAAGCAATCCCTGTTCGAGAGGGAGGAGGAATTCTTCGCTTCTTGCGCCTGGAAATTCCCGCAACTAAGTTGAACGACCGGAGAGTTCTCCGTAATTAAAGGCCATACAAAATGTAACCCGCGCAAAATCTTCCGGAGAAAGGAGAGGGAAGATGGGATGACGGCGTGAGGAGGATGGGAAAGAGAGTATATTTTTACGTGTACCGAACGGTGCGATGCAAGATGGGAACCGAGTCACACACGCTTCTCCGAAACTAGGAGCTCATTAAGCATTTACGGACTGAATTACAAGCCGTAAGGGAGTTAATACCACCAAGCTTTGTATCGGCGTTTCGTATGGGGTTGACGATCTTACTTCGCCCTATAAAATGGCTTTCCTTCCTCCCCCCTCCATCTCGGTTTCTCCATCTGTGTCTGCCTTCCTTTTCCTGTTTCTTTTTACCATTATTCCGCCCACTCTTGCATTTCCAGTGGCCAAACACCTCCAGTCCATTCTGTTTCCTTCGCTTTGAGCGCTTTCGCATATTCGTTACCGCTAATTTCTCCCTTTACGTAAACCTCCTTTCATTCAAGCCGCGTTCAAGCGCGAATTCACATCTCGGTTTGGCGGCATGGGTAAAACGAATTGTTTGAAACCATTGCATTTATGTGTGCGAGTGATTCACGTGGCTTTTCTCGCCTTCATCACGGCACTCATCTTTCTTCCGTCTGGCGAAATAACTGATGCGTGATGATTCTTATCTCCTCGTGTTTCATATCCTTTCTCTTCGTTTTGCGTGTTTAATACCCAAGAAACTCAGGCTGCGTAAAGTATATTTACTCTGCTGATCTTTTTGAGATCCTGATTCCATACCCTCGTGCATGGAATACTTTTTATCCTTTGGTACAGTATAAAGAAAACCGTATCTGTATTTACTCTTACTGTTAAAGGAAGGCTGTGGTAATATGAAAACTACTGAAATATGGTAGATTTTGAAGAATGGTATTCATTTCGTTCGCTTCGTATTGAGTGCTATGAAAAATATTATTTATAGGATTATTGTGCCGCACCTTATTTTTTCTACATTCTGGCTCAGAGGAGAAAGCAAATGTATACTACCACACTCCTCATCTTACATAGTAGATCTCATTCCCTATACTTTTGGCTTTTGAAAGCCAATAGTGAAGTGCGAACTGGCCTCTATACTGAGAATTTGGATAACAATTTTTTTAATATCATCGAAGAGATGCTACTCTATTCCAATTGAATTACTAATCCAAATGTAATATTATAACACGTCTGGTATTTTCTATAGGACTGACTTGCTTTATATTCCTATTAAAGTCAGTGAGGATTATGCATCAGTACAATACATCCATCATCTAGAATGAGCGCATCAACTTTTTTTCGGTAGAAAACCCTCTTAATTTCCTGGTTCAAGTCTGAATTCCTTTCCACCCTTTCCAGCCATCGCAAATTTCTCATTTTCATACATATTTCCTATCTCAGATGAGACGAAACTTAAAAGGGAACATCAGAGTCCTAATTTTTATTTCATCTTTCATCTTATGCCCCGGGCAACCTATTTCATCTCTATCTTTCCCCTCCTTCGAGGGTCAAACCTAATGGACTTTTAAATTCCGTATTATCTGAAGTAGGTTATCACTCCCCGATCACCTCCCCTTCTTTCTTTCACTCGACCATTATCTCTCCTCCATTTATTTCCAATCCCTCCCTCCCGCGTACTCTAAAGCGTCCGCTCAATTCGTAATTGGAACGAACGCGGAAATGGATTAAGGCCCCCATACACATACGGCTGTAGGGGTGGAGAAAGGACTGCGGATCCGTTATGCAGGAAACGAGAGGAACCCTTTCCATCGAAAAAAAGGAGTGCGGCTGTAAGAACGCTCCGGTGAACAAGAAGGTGTTGTGTTTCCGAATATTTTTGGGGGTGGATATCCGGAGCACTCCGCGACTTCAATGAGAGAGGAGGGTTGATTATTTCGGGATCGAGTGGCAAATCCCCATTTTTTCCGACCTCCCTTCCGGAAAGACTCTCTTGAATTAGCGATAAATGCTTCCTTTTTACCAGTGCGGGGCTCGTGGAGGTACCGGTTCCCGCCAGAGCGATCTGTCATTCCGTATACGGATAAAAGTAACTCGTTAAAAAGAGCGAATTCGGGCTTGTATTATTCCGGCGCGTGCCACTTCCAAACAACGAACGGAAGATTTTTTTCTTTCTTTTTTACTCCTGATTTTTTCACTCCCGAACGTACTCGACTTCCGCTAATTCGGCTGCTACGGATCGTGGAGTCCATGCGTTGTTGCGGGGCCTATTAAAGTTCAAAGAGTACGCGTTTCCCCCGACAAGGGGCTCGCAAGACTCTCAAATTATTCCGTCGTGTGTGGGAAACCTACTTTTAAAGTGGTCCTACGTATCGTAAATTGGGCGGGGATTTCTGGAGTTATTTTTCGGTGCGCGATTTAATAGTCGTTTGGGATGTATTAAAAATACTTGAAGGAGCCGGTTTAAATTTAAAAAACCTACTTCGGATAAATAGCGTTGTTAAATTTAGCTTGAGATCGGTTTTAAGGAAAATTCCTTACGAGTAGCACGAGAGAACCAACATTCAGTTTATGAAAATTTCTAAATCATTTTATTAATAATAAATTATCGAATATTAAATCAAAAATTTGTAAAATTATATTTCAGCAGTTGTTTATTAGTAGTTTCAGATATGGCTCATTTAAGTGAATGCGTTAGGTGTTAGTGATATGAAACGGGCAAGATAAACTTACGATTATATCATAGATATATATCATAGATATATATCATAAGTAATATGATTACCACTTTTTAATGAACTTTTTAAACTATTTTGATTTACAGATATAATGGCACTTAATTTAATCCGACGGTGAATCAGCATTCATAATGAAACATAGACAACATTATTTATCGAAGTTTAATTTGTTAACAGTTTATTTAACCATTTTTATTGATCCCGTATTATAATTATTAATTATAAAGTTAAACATTTTCTTCGCCGTAGAGAAATGCACTCTGAAAAATTCAATGTTATTCACTTATTGGATGTTGTGAACTTACAGAACGAAGAAAAATAGGTAAAGGGCACAACGCTTTTTCCTTACATTTAAGAACAGTCCGTAGATGAAATTGCACATCTATAATTTTGCGAATAAAATGTAGCCGTCACTGCCAATTACGAGCAGTAATGGGAAAATTCCATTTTTAGTCTAAAAAATTGGACGCCTTCCGAATTTCTCTCACTTCGCCGATTCCCTCGAGAGGGAATTGCACTAAAGTCCACTCATGTGCAACGCTTTCCATTGTATTCGAAATGTTGACTGTCACAGATAGATTAACTTAATAACCTTGGCGAAAGGAATGGAAATGGCTGAATCGGAAGAAATTAAAGCAAAGAAAAACATTACTTCCGCGGCTCCTAATTTGTCCTAGAGTTGTAATTGGGTTAAAGTCATACAATCCCCTCTGACGAAATAAATGAAAATTTTCCCACTAGGGAAAGGGAAACAAAAGTGAGATATTAATAAATTGAACATATTTAGGGCATCAACGCCCCGGAGTAAATTTTTTCTCCACCGATTCATCTTCGCCCGAATAAAAATACCATTTAAGCCTCTGAAATTGCCTTCATCGCGGGAAAAAATTAAACTCGAAGATTCAGGAGAATACGTGGTGCTGATTAAACAAGGAGTTTAATTTCTCACCGTAACAGAACCAAGACGTCAGGCGATAAGGATGTTTCCAAGGAGACTGTTTAAATAAGCATATTTAGAAGAGATTGTTCGTTAATGAGTTCTGCCCACGGCGAGGAGAAAAATGTTCGCGGATATCTTGAAGAAACTCCTAGGAGTGGAAGCCATATCATCCATTAAAGAAATGCATGTTTCCCAAGATTTCCACCTTGCATGCCGAAGAAATACGGCTTGGAAGGGATTACGGATCTTGGTTATTTCTTAGCAAACAAAACGAAGCATTCATAGCCTAAAATTTTCATTGAAATTAAAACAACAGTTAGAAGAATTTTACAAAGGATGATTACAGCGAAGAAATATTCTGGTTATTAAAGTTTTCTTCTACTTACGAGATTACTTGCTTGTATTCTCACAAGTTGATGTAAAACCCCAGAGAACTCAAATCCGAGTATATTGAGGACAGCATGTTTCGGAAAGTTTTAATGCATTCTTAATGGCATGCTTTTTTTGTCTATTAAAAATGAATCCTCGAGTTCCAAAGGGTGCTCTAGGTAAGCCACAGTTTTCGCAAACCAGTGATTTCCTCTCCCGAAGCAGATGCATTCCTAATAAAGTTTACCGTCTCCTTCAGAATTCTCAGTGTAATTCAGGCAAAGAATCTATGTTCAGGTTTGTTCTCTCTAAAATTAAGTACTCAACTTGTGGTGTTGATTTGAGTTCATTTCCTTTAAGATTTTTCTTATGAAGATTATAAAGACGAAATACTCGATCTAAAAGGTGTTATAAATAACACGCAGCCTGTTATTAAATATGTTTCTGCTGGAAATACCATATACGAACAGAATAATAAAGTTGTGCTGTCTATCTATGAAGTGCTCAGCCCGATGATTGGATCCTCTCACAACATTAGTCGCAGAAAGCTTTGGATAGGAAATAAGGTTTACTAGTTATGTTGAGGAAAGAGATAGTTTACCCTTGCATTTCTCGCTGAGTAAGCTATCAGTGGAAACGTTCCACGTAATTGCAGAGCAAATATGCTATGAATAACACTTTTCATAATCATTCTCATCACAGTCAAACATGAGATGCCTGAATGAATGCCGTTATTCAACATCACTCACACCGCAGTAAGTTTTATATTAACAGAGCCGTGGAATATACTGAGGCAAAGTTAAACGAAAGAAACATTTTCGTATAGCTAGTACCAAAGTGAAAATGAGGGGTAGATTTAACTTGTATGTGGCTGAAAAAGGAGTTATACTTATTCAACGAATTCTAATTGTCATTAACTTGGTCGTGTTTAATGAATAGCAATAATAACCATCATTGTTTAGATGAATAGCAATAATAATCATCATTTTTCATTGAAACATGGTCGTGTTTAATTTGAAATAAATACTATTTTTGGAGAAAATCACAACGTATTCATTCTACATGATGGATTTCCACAGCATCTCGCCTCTTACTGTAATTTCTCTCCTTAACTTGAAAGGTTTGTTTTATTTGGTAAGTGGTTTTAGCCATAGCAGTATTCAACAAAAAATAAATCTAGCAAATCACCAAAGCGTATTATTTCAGCAACCGTCACGGCAAATGAATCACCCCGCATCAGTTGGAAGTCGTTGTATTCAGGATATTAAACGTCTAGTTGGAATTTTTTCGGTTTTCTCTTCTCTGGTAGTGGCCGCTTCCTCAATCAAGTTTATATTAAACGACCCAGGCAGCTTTTTTACAGCCCAACTGGAGTGGTTAGCAAGATTACCTGTCACTATTGAGGTCGCGAGTTTGAATACCACTAAGGGCAGGTAATTTAGAGCCATGAAAAAACGCTGCATTCTCGTATATTATCTATGTTATTACGGTATTTTGGCGTTCTAGCAGTGATGGGTCTCATGAAGTATAGGTTAAATAAGGTCCGTCAGATTGTAATTAAGATTCATAAAATTTCAAATTTACTAGTCATGGCGGGGATTTCATATGAATTATGCGAAAATACTACTTCGCGTAAAAGCTGCAGGAATCCTTTCCCGGTATGAAAAGCAGGTCAAGGTTCGCTTGCAAACCAACATTTTGAGGGATAACCCTTCATCGTAGAGTTTTATGATGATTAAAGACCTGTCAGTGGAATGTACTCTAACTATATTATAACTCTGATTATGGTCGAACAATATACTGTGCTAATCATTTTGAATATCATCGTCACTTTTCCTCGTTACTTTTGCCCAAAATAACTATAATTAATATAATAAAATAATAAAATTTACGAAAGCGTTCGTGATAATAAATTCTAATTTATGTAATTCCATGGAAATTTGGGCTTTTACGTTACCGTGAAATATTTTTTAGCTAGAATTTGGAACATAGGTAGCAATTACATTATTGGTGTCATGAGATAAATGTCCAACTTAATGGTATATCTATAATAATTTTCCGTCGGAATTCTCAGTCCAAAATGCTGCATCATTGGCCTATTTAACGTAAATAAAAAGTGCCAAAATAATAAAAGCTGTGAAGGCATAAATTGAAGGACAATTTTGAAAGCATAAGAGCGCTGGATCTTTAAATGAAGTAGCCGTATGGCTTGATCTTATTATGAGGCAGGCTCTTAGATACCCAAAACAAAAACTTTCATTTGACTTTGTCCTTCAAGAAACTTTGAGGTGTCGACGAGACCTCCTTTGTCTTCACAGAAGTGCTTTTATAAAAATCAGAAAGGACATTACATAATTAATTTAATTCGCTGGATTATGCTAAAATGGTATGAAAACGAAGAAATGTGAACTTCACATTCAATGTAAACCAAAGGTACAATGTAAAATAACAAATAATTTTTAGAAAGGCCGTATATGTTATTGCAAAGTAGGTTAATATGTCCCGTGCGCTACGATAGAAAAATTAACTCATCCCATCGGTTTAAAGAGATTAATGGGAAATGTTCACATTAAAAAGGTCAGATCAGATTTCGTTACTTCACCATTAATCAAATATGAAATGACTTTATATGAAGTAGAGATGATTGCAGAATTTCCATTTAGGTTAATAGAGTCTCGCGTTTATTTATGAATTTCTCCATCTGGTTGCGCTGAAGCGGAAAATTAAAGTCAATATTTCTATAATCCGTCCATAAAAAAAGAAAAAATGATGGCAATCCGTTTTGATTAAATGGATGCCCACCCACACGTACCATGAAAAGTGAATATCGAAATTTAAAGGGAATACGTAGTCTTTGACCAAGCAAAGATAACAAAAGATTTCGATTCTCTTATCTACATAAAGAAATATAATTGTCTATGATTATAAATTAAAATTTTTCGCAAAACTTCTTTTGGAACATAAGTATAATCCCGATGTACTAGATGATATTCTAATGCGGAAATATATATATATATATATATATATATATATATATATATATATATATATATATATATATATATATATATATATATATATATATATATATATATATACATATACATGGGTGGTCTGAAAAGTTTCCGACGTTTCGCCATTTCTCGACATGTTTTCTGAAAATTTCTGACGATTTCTGAAAAATCTGGGGTCGTATACTTTCCAGACCACCCTCGTATATATATATACACACACAGCGTCGTGCCGATTCTTCGTAACAATAGTCAATGAAATTGTAAGCGGTTTCCTATTCAAATTCATAAGGTATTGTAAATAAAATATCAAGTATCAAGCAAATTCAGATCCTAGAATTTAACTTGGCGCACTGTGGGAGAGACGCTAGAATATTCTTCATTAGATGTTTAATAAAGGCCTATCTATAAAAACCCTATATGAGGAATGCTGCTGGCAATTAGTTGCAACACTTTGCATGCCTAATTCCATCTCCCATTCGAAACATCGGAACAAGGTTTCCGTTAAACATTCCAATTGCAACGGAAGAAATGGTTCTCTTGTATGGTTCTCTTTTCCGCTTTCAGTGGCGTCACTGAGAATGATCGCACTGAGAAGAAAAACGGATGTGCTTTCGGGATTGCACGATGAGAAGAAGGCGATCCTCGAAGAGAAGAAATATCTCCGAAGAAGAAAGCGATTGCTCTCGAGGAAACAACTGCTCTGTACTCATCTAATGGCGAGTTTTTAAGACTTCAATATTCAAAAACTGACGCGGCCGAGATTTTCCCCTTTTCCTTTTTGAGGTGAGGATGGGTCGAAAAGAGGAAAAAACTTTCCTCGGCCAACATTAATGGGTTTCCTAGGGCCTAGAATGAATATTGCAAACAGCAATTACCCATTCTCCCGTCACATTACCCCTACTCCGTCAGCCCTCGGGGCAATCAATTCCCCACCCTCTTTTTTCCTTCCCCCGCCTTATCTTACAAACGAGCCACTTCGTCTTCTCTTCCGCCTCCGACCACTTTCATCCCATACACAGATTGCGTTCGGTATTAATCATTTTCCGCTTTCGGTTCAGCGTGCCTTCAAATGTCGAAGCTATCCCGCAAGCCTTAACTCGCCCAAATCTAATTATCTCGAGATGTCGCTGTGTTTTGGACATCCATTTACAAGAATCCGTACAAACTGAACACGTCCTTAGCTTAAGGCTTTTATTTGTTCCCGACTGAACTAATGAATGCTGAGTTTATGATTAAATTTGGAGAATTGGTGTACTCCCTCGTTTCCACAATTCACCCTATTACTCAGATCTCTGGGAATATTTTAGCTCGATTCTGAAGGTTTGGATTCAAACTAATTATTGAAACTGCGGTGTTCGATTTCATTTTGGATACGATTCGTTATTTTCTTTTTCAATATTGTTTTCGATTTATTATGTAAATATCAATTAGAGAGATGCTCTGCACGATGATTTATTGAGTACTAAATGAATACGCCGACGTTCGTCCGTGTGTGTATTTTATACCACGACAGGAACCATTCTTGCCATATATAATGAAAAAGAAAATAATAAAATTTTTTTAAGAACCTGGAAGCTAGTGAGAGAAATCTGATTTCTCGAAAATAAAACATGTTAGGATTTGTCGCAGGGGTATTTTCTGGGGTACAGTCACAATATTTCAAGACCCGTCAATTCTATGTGTCCTTGATTGTGGAAATCCGGAGGAGCGACTTGAATCCTTATGACAGTTTACTTTTGGAATGCTTTATCAAAATCAGATAAAATCTACCGAATGAATACCGACTAATACTTTTGCTTTAGCAAAACTGAAACTTCCTTTGACTCCCAAATGGCAACAGTGAGAGATCTCAGCATTAAAAAGATAAACCTTTCTTGTTATAAAATCCATTTTTTAAAATTACCGAAAACGAGCAATATTACTGCATACCAAATTTTGTTCCAGCTACAATATTAAATTAATGGAAAGTTTTCATGTGTTTTGATACAGGATAGAAAAATGATTCTCTTCTGCCTTAATGCTGTTCATAGCTATGGTAGTATGAAAGCTACTGAGTTATAAGTGGTGCTGAAAAAAGCCGTTCATATATGTCTCTCCTCAATGAATACTATGAAAAGAGTGATTCATAGGATCAATATGCTGCACATCAATCGACATTTGCCACTCAAATCACTCTGGCTCGGAGAGAAAAGCAAAGGCAAGCTAACTCACTTCTCATATTACCAATCCACTCTCTTTGCTAGGTTTTGTTGGCCAGCGGAGGAGTTGAGGATAAATTCAGTCTCCATATTGCTTTCCAATTTTTCTAATCAGTTTGATAGTTGAAATCTGTAATTGAAATCTACTAATCCGACTATTTAATCGTAGCTTAAATATTCGGATCGAGAAGCACCACATAGAGACGACCAAGAGTGAGGTTATCTTTGTAGTACGGAGAATAGTACATACATAAGATTTGATTCCCATGTGATTTATTATTATTGACTAGAAAAACTAGAACGCACTATAGGTTAAATTATATATAGAAAAATATTTCACTAACGATGCTGATACTAATGCTACTTTCAAAATCGGTTAGATTATTAAGGACCAATTGCTAAATCTATGCGGAAAGTTGACCTCCAATGGGCTTCCTATGGATCTATCGAGTGCTATGAATCGGGAAGCGCTGTCGAGGAAGGGGCCAGTGTCTCACCGTGTCTCTCGAGGCAATTAGAATGATGAGCAGCAAAGTCAACCCTTTCCATCCTCATTTTCCTTTGCATACCTTTCCCGAAAACCATACTTTCCCTCCGTAGTTTTTTCATCCCTTACAATGTTGGGGTCGCTAAGGAGTTGAATGCGTGGGAGGAACTCATTAATAAATTGGAGGCACCGAAGGCAGGAAAGAGGTCTAAACCCAACCTTAAGGGGAATGGGGGAGATACCGATTTTTTCCTCGAGGATGTGACGAGAAAGAGCGAGTGAAAAAGTTAAAACAAGGTCAAAACGTTCCTTTCGTGGTGCGAAAGAAGTGTCTCGACGCGCGTGCGACATCAACGAGTCTTGGGAGCACGTGCGTCGCCTGTCTCTATTCGCTTTTTATTATTTTCGTCGGGGATGTTTCCAAGACAGGGAACGGGTATTTTTGACAAAGAGGAAGTTTCTTTGCAGCCAGGAGGGTTGTACGTTATGAGTTGGTAATTACAGGATGGGACTCAACTTTCTTATTTTGCGTACGTTGTTACGGTAGAGGTACAATCCAGGAAATGGTTCATTTTTTAGGATTTGAATGGAAAGGGATGGATGCTTGAATTCTGATCGCTGTTTTCTGGAGACATAGAAGTGCATAAAAATAGGTTGATGTTATATGAGCAGATCTTTAGTTAGATCTCAAGGCATCGAACCGGAACCGAACGGAACACTAAAACCGGAACTAACAGAAACCGTTATTTTCCCAGAATAAAAGACGTAACTGAACCGTAAAATTGAAATTATGAACCACGATCCGAAATCATTATTTATTCTGAGTCGAATTTGGTCACACTCTGGTAAGACTAACAGTATTTATGCCCGATAATAGCTGTGGATTCGTGAATTACTTCTCAATTAAATAATTAGCATTTAAATTTTAATATCTGTACCGGTTTTCGAGCTTATGAGATATAAGATAAAAGTTATGAAAAAATTCCATTCAAAACTAGATAATCTTAAACGAATATTTACATTCCTTATATATCTTGTCATTGGATAATAATATAAATTTGTGTTGAAACAGGGAATTTATTCGTCGCAAATACTTTAACAATTGCATCCGTATTCGTCTAAGGTTATTATAACGGATATATTTTCGTAAGCGTGTTTCTGTAGAAGAAAATATTATTATTTTTATGCCAGGCATTTCAACAAGAATATCATTGAATATAACATTAATAACTATGTAACAGAAAGTTACATAACAATACTTTACAGTAGGGTAATATGGTTTCATTTTTCAAGCAAAAACATCCGAGTTGATTCGACGATGGCTGCTGAATCAAAACAATCTAAATCGAAATATGCCATTTTTATATTGAAATACAGCAAAAATAATTCAAGTTTTATGCTCAGCTTAATATCATGTAATCTTAGGCTTAATGACTTTATAGAAACCTTGTTAATATTATGTTCTCTCCCTACTAGCATAAAATAGAACCTTTTAAAAATATGTATTCTGAGATTTCAGCCAAAAGGCGCGCTCATCCAATGGCAGATCGATTTCCAAGTTTTAGAAGATATGTTCCCTATTTTATAGAGTTTGCATCAATGCATTGTGAACACGAGCATACAGTTTCAGCTATGGAACGAATGACAAGTTTAATATCTATAACGATAAATTTTTATACTAGAGCTTTCGAATTGTTATATATGAAAATTGACGAGAGCTCCCCTATAGTGTTTGTTTATGCATTCCCTTTTCCCATGAACGCCCTACACATGTATAGATTACTTGTATGCATTAATAATAATTTATGCAACCATTTCACTACGTACACGGATATTTTCTTTGAATAAATTTTGAATAACTGCCTTTAAATTGAGTTATGATAAATACTAAACTTTTAAAACAAATTGTAAATATTCAACGTTAAACAAAAAAATGACTTCTAATAATGCGAATAGATCACTATTGTTATTATAAGAAATATGATTATATTAATAATTTTATGGTGAGGAAATAAAGAGATAAAGACACCAAAGCATGAAAAGAAGAGCAAAACAGCGACATGACTGGGACTCGAACCCACTTTCCGAGCAAGTATTATAATCTATTCTTTCTCATAAAGCATTACGTAAACAGAAGTAGAATTGATAGTGCATGGTAGTTTAGTACTTGAATACCTGGCCGCTATGAGTCTCGGGATCGAATTACAGTCATGTCGATATTTTCGCGGTTGTTTCTCCTTGAAATCATTCGCTGTTCATCTCACTTTCTGGCTTAAATCGAGGAAAAAATTCTGTTAGTAGACGGTATTCCTAAGATCCTTTTAATGTCTGACTAACACTTTAAGTTGCAGCACTTCAGAAACCGTAGCCAACGTTATTCATTTGCCGCTATTTCAAGCATGCCTGACAATCGTACCAAAATATCATTTATCATCCATCAAAGGAACACTCGAGGCAATTCTAAATATCTTGTTCATTCTCATAATCCGAAATACTAAAACTTTCCGCAGCCACCGATACAAGTGTATCGTTGGCGATGAAAGGCCTAACGAGAGATCGGGAACGGCGCATAAAAAAGAATTCGAAAAAAGCGCACAAAGAAATCGGCGTTTTAGCGTTTCTACACGAGCAATGTTGCACTTCCTCTTTAACTGATTCGCAATATCAACCTGAGCACAACGGAGTTGCAAGTATGTGTACAAAAAAGAGCATACGGAGGGAAGCGGATTTTTTCCCTCGCGGATTCATAGATTCGCAAAATCCTACGTTTCATTCCACGAGAGAGATCTCTTTCATTCTCATACCCGAGCTGATTCAAAGGCTCGGATTTGAAGTGGCGATACTTACGCAACCAGCCCAGTCGATTATTATAATGTTCGAGCGGTGCTCTTTTCAATGTTTCGTATATTGTCCTCGATTCTCCCGAAGAATCAAAAATCAGCTCGGTTTGAAAGCGTATGATTGACCTACATGCGAAGAATCGGGCAGTAATACAGGGGAATACAAGGGACGATATGAACAATAATCAGAGAGGATGATCGTTCCAAGGTTTAGAGTAAAGTGCCACGAGAGATAATGGACGTTTTTGATGATTTTTACAACTTTTAATAATAGATATGTCCACAAACGGATTTTCTCGTTGGTGGTTTGGATTCTGCAGGGAACTAATGAGAGAGAATTCATATCCCGCACGCATTCATAATCTGAGCGGTGCTAATTAGTAACTGAATACATCCTATATTTACTAGATTACGAATCGCAACGAGTGCCTGATTTTACGTAACAGAAAAGAATAAAGCTCAATTTACAGGGCTAATATTTCCTTAAAAGGGTCATTATTCAGTTCAGAAGTCATATGATAAATACGAGCTTTTCCGAATAATTTGTAGTGATTAAAGGTCCACTCGCAAACAGAAAAATAAATAGAAAGTAAAACACACTAATCAGAAAATTTAAGCATCGAACGGAAACTGTCATTTAAATTATTTCTATTAGTCTGCTCCGTAGCTCATATAACTTGCCATACGGCCACATGATGTTGGAAGAAAATCCAACTACAATGCAATTGTACAACTACAAAATAGTCTAGCATAATGGATTCGCAATCCCATTCATAAGAGCGTTTCTATAATGCGGATATTCAAGCCTAAATTGTGAATTAGCAATTTTAAAGTATAACTGCGATGACGAAAAATGCAAATACGAAGTATTTATATCATTATTATAAATTTCATCAGTACACATAGCCTGCGTTTCGCCTTTCAAGTCGCTGAGGGGATTTGAACGATTATTACAACCATCTTGAAACAAAAATATTTAATAACTTTCCACTTACTGTTATCAATTCAAGATAGTTGCTGCAGCATTCCACCAAGCGAAGATTGGCAATATTAATTTTAACAATTATCTACGAATGAAATATTTAAATTCAACCTTCTGTTGTGACCTTTGGTGGAATTCTATAGGTCGCACTTTATATATACTCTGTAGAACTTTAAATATGTCTACATCGACTCCTATATCAAAATTAATGAACGGTTCCTCCAGGTCAAATAAGTTGACATTATAATATGTTATCCAGTAAGAACAGTACCCACTAAGAAAAATATTGCAAAATGAAAAAATTACCACGATCATTTAAAAGTTAATTTAGTGGTATATAGTAGTATGACTTTTCAATCTTACAAATGAATGCTCGTTCTTATCAATATAATTTTTATTTGATAATGAAATCAACAAAAATAAGTATAATTTCCGTTAATCGTTTGAACGGAAAAATCAGTAGTATTAATATAAAATTTGGTATTAATATTACTTAGGTAATAACTATTAGAGCCTATTTAGTAAATTAGTGAAATAATATTTTATTTAATCAATATTTCGTCACTATTCATGTTATTTTGGAATTAATCAAATCCTTAAAATTACACACATGTCCTTAAATTTTGTTCTCGGATGTTTTCCTATTTATAGAAAATTGGTTCATAATGTTTAAAAATGCTATTGAACACATTAATACAAGTGAAATCTATCCCAGACAGATACAAATGTTCGCTAGGCATACGATTATTTTGTTAAATTAAACGAAAGTATCGTTTGCCGGAGTTGCCTGATATGATAAGAATATCTACCCTAATGTCGTTCAATGTTCATTTAGTGTTTTTAAAATAATGTCCACAAAATTAAAATAACTTCTACCCTCTTGTCTGGTTTTAAACCTCATATTGTAAAGTAAATTAGTCTTTCTCTCACAATACGAGTACAAGCATTGCTTGAATTTTTTAAGCTCGTCTAAGAGTGTTTCGCAACTTCAACAAGTGAATTTCCCACGAACTAACGAGCGCAAACACATATTCCCACAACGGGACTCGTATCCGCAAACTCATCTTTAGTAGGCAGTCTCGCAGACTCCTATGGTACCTAGCCGGTAATCATACGAATCCTGGAAAGTAATTAAATCACTCTTACGAAGCTCCTAAAAATCTTCCTTCAACGAGCACCGAGTTTAACGAGCGAGAAGCGCTGAACGACGTAAATTTTTTCTCGTAATCCTCGAATTTCAAAGATATGTATGTTCGAAGTTTTGAAGCATAAAATCCTTATATCCATTAACGAGGCCTTGTTAGTAGAGCCCTAGGGTGCCTTAACGCCTTCGAGTATTGAAATTCCTCACACCGCTTTTGGAACGACTGCAGATATTACTAGAGGAAAAATAGTAATTTTGAATTGACAGTATTTTTGTAGGTTAAAAAGAAAACTAAGAATATATGTTCATAGGATGAAGCTAAGGATAAATCTTCATATACATTTATATGCTTACAGATCTAATTTTGAAATAGAATCGAAAGGATAAAAGTAACGAAATTAAGTTTAGGTAAGAATATTAATATTTTATCAAATTGTTGAATTATTATTAAAAAATAAGGAATAAGGAGATAAGTAGAGCGAATTTCGAAATATGGGCTTCGTAAATTCATGGGATTATGAGGCTCACTGAAAATGAAGCTCTGCAAAGATCGATATATCCGTAACAAATTTACGAAAGAAATGTATAACATTTCCTGGAGAAGATATACCGTTATCGATTATCCAATTTCCTCCAATTTACATACGATGTAAGAAATCGTCGATTATTTTCCTCTGGGTTAGAATTTAACCCGGAATTTTGAGAATTTTGGTGTTTCTTAGTAACTATAATTTTACACAGGAGAGTTAATCATAAACGCATGCGTATTAAAATTTTCAAAGTGTCACATTTCTCAATAACTGTAAAGCAAGACACTTTAGGGCAGTGTCCAAGAATCATGAACAATCCCAAACAAACCTTATAGAAAACAATTTTGATAGATATTGTGACGTAAATTCAACAAATTAGGTATTTCAGAGTAAAATTGATTTCGAATTTTATTACAAAGGTCATTTGAATTTGTCATCTGTCTAGCGAATGTGGGAATCTTTTACATTCAAAATCGAAAAATTAAAATTTAGCGAAAAGAGGAACACATTATTCTCTCTCTATCTATCGATTATCTATTTATCGAAATCGCAAATTTCATCTCGTCCTCCGCCATATGAATCCATACGAGGTTTAGTTCCTGATTTTTTTTTCATCCTGAAAAAGATAATTGTTTCATATTTTAATTAGTACTCCTATGCAAAACCTATCTATTCCTGCTACAAAACGCGATTTATAAGGCATTTGCACAGAGCGAAGGTTTATCCGATTAATTTCGTAACCTGAGGCGCCACTTTAATCCGCCTCAATACCCCATTCCCTGGCGATTCTCTAATCCACAATTCCAAATTTAGAATTCGATCGCGGAAAGCTTTATTTTATCTCAAATGAAATCAGAGCGATTGCGCGCTCCCGGAAAATCGTGAGGGCGTTTAAGAAGGGCAATCTCCCAGGATCGAGATCTCCAAAGAAGCTTCATGGATTGACAGATGGAAGATTGAAGAGAGAGGAAGAGTGAATAACGGAAGAGACGAAATAAACTGGAGGAGCACCCTCGGCGAACGAGTAAATTGAGAGCCGTCCCCATTAGTTTGTTGAAAACGGACAGATCTCGTAGGTCGATCCTTGTAAATCGGTGGGGTCACGAGCAACCCGTGAATGCGTCTACATGCGGAGCGTCGCCACTCTGCTCGCTCTATTATCTGTCTGCCTGCGAGAGATATTTCAAGTTTACAACCCACTCGCGTTCATGAAGTGGCGAATACCAGCTAGAATTAATTAGCACGCGATATTCACTTAAATCTTCGTTTAACGCTTCTCTGGGCAAATCAGCTCGATGATGTTTGACCTCGTCGTTTCATGACTGCGGATCTAACCGGAGATGAATTCGTACACGCGCGGATATATTAGCGGAAATTTTGTTTTAGCGGCGCTAGTCAAGCTCGTATTCCCCATTGGAGGCTACCGCGAATGGTCTTTTTTTACGTGAAAATCAATCAGAAGTTTGTGAAGTCACGTAGCACGATGAGCACATAATGGAACATGCCTTTCAGCGCTTAAATTCCAAATTTAGAACATGTAAAGTTAAAAATATTTTTGCTAGTGAGGAGATCGGATCTGGATGTATATGTAGTACATTAATCGATTTCTGATATATTCTAAAGTGATGGTTGATCGAACCTCGTGCTCCCATAACATTGGTAGAATAACAAAATATACTGTCCACTGACTCTTATGAGACTACACCGACCTCTTGTAGCTCTCGGACAATTCTTCATACATGTGATTTCATTTCTATTATGCATTACCTGCCTGTTACCCTTTTAGAATTTAAATTGATGATGCGACTGCCTAAACGTTGTTCGATCTTAAACAAGTTAAAATGTACTATGCTATAATCATCTTTTCAAAATTTATATATTGTTTGTGAGGCATACAAGCATATTGTACGTATATTAGTAAATTGATTGTGTTTCAAGAAGTTGATATATGATTAATATGTATATATATGTAGAAAATTACAAAGTTATAAAATTAGTACTTCATATGCCAAAATTGGGGTTGAGACTGCTACGATATTCAAGCCAACGTAACGTCTTACATAAATAATTAGTTTTCGGAGGCAAACACAAAACTAAGGCTGTCTATGAAGGGTAAAAAACGATCATGATTTTGAAGTGGTTTACTGTCACTCAATGATAAAGGCGCAACAGAACTATCGTGAAATCGTGTTTAATGTATAATTTATATTCATTGAAAGTCATAAAATAGGTTTTAAATATTGTTCTTTATGCGAAAAATATATTGGTCTTATCTCTTTCAAATATAGCATATATGACATATGATGGTAAAAAAATCAAAGAATAAAAAGCAGACCTGAACTTAAATGCATGAGCTTGTAACATTTAGTCAAAGGAAGTAATAATATCGACTTCTTAGGAAATGGAGATTTTCAAAGCGCACCTTTATGAACATATTTTTAATCGAGTGACGTACTTGGAAGCAGAATGATAATAAAAACGTTTCCTCTGTTGCGGTTATTGTTCACCATAGAGAGGCGTACTCCGATATGGAAGGAAACGTTGCATGCCCGCATTTCAGGATTGCGATAAAATTTAATCTCGAAAGAAAAGCGAAATATACACACAGAGGTAAAGCAAGGCATAAAAGTTTACAGTTGAGGCCAAGATTTCTCTCATTACGGGAACACAGGCGTCATTCCGTCCCATTTCATTCTTTTTACTCATATGAACCGCAGAGAGAACGTTATCGATAAATAAATCACTATGAGGGAGCAAAATTAGAACGATCATTTTTTCCTCTCTCGAACTACAGAGGAAAGTTCTGTTCCAGGGAGTAAAAATCAATCAAAATTTTAAAGCGACTCGGAGAGCAGGAAAAATAGTTACAAGGATTCGCATGCAGCGACTTTCAAGTGACTTCCGAAGTCATTGTTCTTGTTGCCCTCCAAGTTTTCTAATATTGCACCGGGGAAGCACAAATAGAATCTTCGTTTCTGCGGGAAATTCTGCGGGATATTTACATATTTTCAATTCTTTCGAGGCCCAAGGAAATATTCATGAACATAACTCATATTCGGGGCAAAGCATTTTCATGGTGATTGCAAAAAGAATGAAAAATTCATCACGAGGTTCGCGAAAGGTAGAAGGAATTCCAGGTATTTGATATCTTCAACATTTGAGTGGATAAAAAATTGCGGTGATAGTTATATTTGGTGAACCGTTCTACAGAACCGTGGTTCAAAATTCTGGAACACTTTACAATATTACATTAATAACTCTAGCGCAGTGCAAGTATTTAAGGGGAGTTATGTATTTATTTCCAGAGTATAAGTGTTTAATTTAAATAACTTAAGCCTTATCTCTATCCTTTTGTTCTTGTAACATTTATGATATTTTATAATAATCAACATTTATTTTTTAATTTTAGTTTGAATAGTTTATATATTTTCTACTGTAATTTTATTATTTTTGAGAAATTTTTCTCGGTACTTTTCTCGGACGTAAGAGCAGTAAATTATTCTATATACCTTTCATACGCCACTTCCTTCCTGAGCATAATTAAGGATTTAAGACATCAGATTGTTTTTCTATGATGCCCTTCAACAACCTCATTCGATGGATTCATTATTTGTACAATGTATCGATAAAATATAAATTTATTACATAGTGAACATAATGATTATTTAGAAAAAGTAAGTTATGATAATTCTTGATAGTTAAATGGAGAAAAGGCAAATATATTTAAAACACTTTTTTGAGGTTGTCAATATTCTTTTTGTAAATAGATTAGAACGAAAATTCTCTGTAGGCTTATTGTCAAACAACCAATGCTGAGGGAATAAAGTAAATAAGTGTAAATTATGGCTGTCATGTAATTTATCGCTCTAAACCCTGTGGAGGAAGTAATATCCGCCAATTCGTTGACTGGAATAATTTTTGAATTCGGAGTAAAATTCACAATTGATTATCGGCAGACGTGACCAGTGGATCATAAAGAGAGGACATGAAAACGAGACAGCCAACCAAATACATGCGCTTACAATAGAGACTAGCTTATCGAAAATAATCACCTCATTATTACAACTTCAAAATATTTTAGAACTTAGGACATCAATAGTTTCATTTCATTATCTTTTTAGGTGCATATTTACAACATGCTATGACGGCATCCAGACATATCACCCAGAGAAATCTTACCGAAAACATAATTCAACCAAGAGTAGTTCAAAATTGGGAGACTATTTTCATAAATACTTTCTACAAACGATTTTCACCCAAATGTCAGCTAACTCAAGAAATACCTTACCCAAGAGATAATTCTCCTAAAGAACGTTTTCAGAAAAATATTTCTAAAAGTAGTTCGCGTTAATAATTCAATTCAGTTACAGTAGGGGGACATTAATTACAAATCGTAGATTTCACTTCGGCCATGTTCCATTCCTACCCGATCGGATTCATTCCAGATAAAACGATTTTTAAAAGTGGGAGAAAAGTTAAGATTAATTTCCTAATAAGGAGCCTTCAAAGGACTCTGCGTCAAACAACGCGTTATACAATGCGTTAATAAATTAGATATAGATATGATTAGATATAGAAATGATATGTAATGACAGAGATATTCTAGTTAAAATAATGAGGTCTTTGGAACCGAGTTTGTAATCTCCTCTCTCTATTATATTGGGTTTAGTTGATAAAGGAGAAAACGATGACATTAAGGCAATAAATATTCACATGTAACCATTACATATTTATTCTGGTAGCAACTATTAAAAATTCTTTTAAACTGAAACGTTTTCTCTTGTTTTCTTATATAAATTCAAAATATTCATTTATTCAAAGAAAACACGGTAACTCCTATACTTCTGAAGATTTTCTTGGTATTTAGCTTCGGTAATACTTATATGTTGATAAAAGTTTACCATTGAAAATTATTTACCTTTGGAATAGGTTCAACGTGGTTCGATCGCTATCAAATAGACGCACATACATACAGTCCTTGGAATATTAGAAAAATAAATGGTGAACGATACTATTGACGGTTATCGTTATTGTCAATTATATAAAATATTGCGCTTATTCATTCAATGTACAAATTAACATGTTATGGCACGCTGATATTGCAAATACCCAGTTGTATAATATCAAATCTGTATAAATGCGGATTATTCCTTAGAAGAAAAAACCATCGGTGAAAAGTCTTTATCTCTCCAAAAGAAAAGTCCTCTTTTATTTAATGATATGCATGAACCATCTCTTAGGTGTTTTGTATGGATGAAATGTCTGTTTGTCCAGGAAGACATCCAGAAGCCGCTGTGCAAGTGCGACAATCTCTTTAAAACACAATTGAAAGCACGCTCGCGCATTTATTGCAACACAAAGAGTCAGAATGTCAATGTTTTTTCATCGAGAATCCAACCGACCGAATAATGAAATGAAAAACGACGCTCCTCTTTTGAAGCAGGTTTTCCTTCGAGATGCTTAAAATTTCGAGGAATATATATATTCCGTCCTGAAAGGATTTAAAGACCGCGAGGGAGCGTTCGCGCTGAACGGGGAATTGCTTCCTAAGCATGGGGATGAAGGAATTGAAGTTTAGGGGAATGAGGAGGATTAGGAGTCGGTTGAGGTTTTGGTGGTGCGGACCGGACGGACACAGAAGAGAGAAGCCGGAAGGAAAAGAGGAAAGGGAATCCCCACCAAATTCTGCAACTTGCCTTTCACTTCGCCCTCATAAATCTGCCCCAAAACGCACCCCTTTAGCCCTCTAAAGGGGTCAATATTTTTCCCCGATCGTTCCAATTACGGCCCCGACAACGAAACAAGACACGGGAAAACATTTACAGTGTTTAATAGGTTATTGCGAGTGATTCTTTTTCCGGGGTCTTCCGCAAAATTTCGGTCTGTGAAAGGGTTTTAAAATAATCTGATTTGCAAGGACTAAGCGCAAGGCGGTAGGTTTTATTTCCTTGAGTTCAAATGCGCTCCAGTGGGGGCCGTTATGAGAGCAATAATTCCCCGAAGAGTTGGGAGAAATATATTTAATGCGATGATAAAGGAGGAAAGGGCTTCTGTTCCCACTGTATACGTTCAGAGTCACGTTGGAAAGGAATTTTGTTTTGCGTAATGTATATAAACAGTTTGAGGTTTACTTCTCCTAAAGATAACTCGCCAGCTGAAAACCATAAGGGCGATTTAGAGCTCTTCATTCAGTAATATATACTTCTGCTAATGAATTTTGCGGGTCGTTAGGCGCTCCTTCACATCTTTTAGGGCCGATAAATAACATGCTAATAGGATATTAATAGGATATATAGGATATTCTAGGATGTTTAACGTTGGTGATAATTAGAATCAGGGATGCTATACTTGCATGAGGAGGTTTATTAATCATTCTTATCGAGAGAAATGAATTTACAGACAGATATTTCACTTCAGTTACGACTGAAGAAAATAATCAGCTCTCATAAAAATATGATAGATAGCATATATATTGAAAGTTACATGCAACAATTCGAGCCATGATAAACTCACAACTTCAAAAAATTAATTGAATTTCGGAAATGATGTGACAAGCAGAGTATTATTCTAACATTTCCGTGCAAGGCTTCTTCATTTCGAAAGATTATAAATTCATATTTCTAGGATAATTTTCTTCTTCGGACTTAAGTAATTCGGTGTTTTGGTGTTTCTGCATGCGTAGTTTTGCTGTTCACATACGAAGTGCAATGAGTGATAAAATGCTTTTGAATTCCTGACCCAAGCTACTAGAGAATCACAAAACAATGCGGCCTTTATTTGCCTATTCAGTACAAAACACTTGTAGTATGCGAATAAGAATGCATAAACAAATACTTCCTTTATTATTATCCTACAAATATATCCTATATACAAATATATCCTATAAATTTCTTGATATTTTTTTGAATTTTAGAAAAACTGAGTACTGAGATACAGAACAATATGCATCAATAATTAATGTCCAAAGAGACATAATGAAAAAGAAGGAAAGAGCATACTCGTTATAAGCTTTTGAAACAAAGATTTGATTTGAAACGAAGAGTAGATTGATCAATTTCTTATAGTCAAACGCTGCAAAATAGCTGCAGACTAGCAAGGAGAGGTTCTCAGGTGGAATCGTGACTTTGTGACGAGACCTGTTTAGTTTAATAGAGACCTGAATATAAACTACGAACGTTTTTGTCGTACAGCTTTTTCTGCACTGGTTCGCGAGATTCAGTTTTATTTAATATACCTTCAAATTTCTGATTAGATATCTGCTGCAAAGCTTTTAGCAAATAATCAGTGAAATCAATGACGTCGCAGGATAATTAATGATGCTCAAACATCGAATAGCCGAGTGGTTAAGGTGGTCCCGTTTTCAAACACTTCTGAAGTTTATCCTCAGTGATTCAAATCCTGTTCAATAAAGTCTTTTTTTCGGAAAATTAAATTTTAAGGTCTTGTGACGAAAGGCTGCCACCTAACTCCTCTCTTATGATCAATCATCCAATGCATAGGTGTATCAGTTAATCTTATTATATTTTTCTCGTCATACTCTCTCGCACGTTTAATTAGGAATATCATAAGAGTGTTTGTCTTTCTGCCATATACATGGCATACTGCTTGCCCTAGTATGATAACTACACCGCCTCAGCGGCTGGCAAATTCGGTCACGGTCAACGAAACAGTCTAAACCTCCGACATTCATGGGATTCCTAACTGTTTAGACAGTCAAACTGCAGGCCTGAATTTCGTCACCCTATACATATTTCTTAAATTCAGGGTCCAAATTGGTTCGCTCATGTACGAGGGTGGTCTGAAAAGTTTCCAACCCCTGATTTTTCAGAATTCTTCAGAAAATTTTCAGAAATTTCAGAAAACATGTCGAGAAATGGCGAAATGTTGGAAACTTTTCAACCACCCATGTATATTTTACAAGTTATCCGGTAGGTCATATATGCGGTGCATTTATAAAAGGAAAATATGTTTAGTAAAAGTATCTTACACGAATAGAAAAATAATTCGTAGATAGACCACGATCGCAGCTTCACCAAAGCAGCTAAAATGAACGGCGAGTTACGGCAGCGTCATCGCTACCACTGATCAACTGCAAAGCATCGGGTGTCTAATCAGCTACTTTTGGAGGTATATTAAATAACCATAACTCGCGAAACAGTGGAGAAAAAACCCCGGTTATTGTTCATATTCAATTCTCTATTAAGCTAAACAGGTCCCAAAATCGCGATTCGAAACGGTAACCTCTCCTTGCAAGACTTTATCACAAGTAAATATATATGTTTCTGCTGTATACGTACTGCTTCACGTGATCAAAATACTTTGCTACCTCATAAAGAGCTAATCACCGTAAGAATTAAACCTTAGCAGTATACTCTTAAGAATACTTATGCTCACATAAATGTTAATGTTACGACTTTTGCTTCGAGTGATAAATCTTCGTAGTTCATTAACTCTGCACGCGAGCTTTCTTAAAAATTAAATCTTAACTTAAGTTAAAGCGATTCATGGATATTAGAACATTAAAATACCTGTAGCAAGTACTTCCTTTCTGGATAGAAATATTGTTGGAATTGCTTATCAAGAGTACGTAAAATACTGAGAATAATTCGCCCTTTATCTCACGACCTTTCGAAGAAACAAGGCATTTTCACAGAATGAGCATAGCTGAGGTCATCACAAACAGAATGATTGACTGTGTAGGTAAACTCCCGTCTCCTTCGAGAATAAGAAGCGTCGATTCGAAAGCTACCAACAATAGGAGCAGCGAGGTGGATATCACGCGGACAGACTGGCGATTGTTATGAAGGAGCCTGCGTCCCTTGGAGCAGAAGATATATTATTCTCTGAAGATAGAAAATACGGAGTAAACTCCTTGTGTTCACTTCTGCTGATGGAAGACGAGAGCGGCGTTTATCAAATAAGTTTCCGGATCAATGGCTATAAAGAAGTTGTTCATGCTCCCTTCTTTTCCTCATTTTAAAAACTCAAAGATGGACGATTAAAACAGGGATATATTCTCTGAAGCGAAGAAGTGGGCATCGGATATATTTTCCCAAATATGAACTTAAACACATTCGAAAATATAAATTAATATTACTGTTTATGTTTATATTAAACATTGCATATTTATAAATATGTAATATATGTTTGATTATCATAACTAAAAATATGATAAAACTGAAATTTCCATTCCGCCTTATCTGTTTTATTGCTGATAGTCGGAAAATTTCAAAATTGACGGTTTCTCGTATTTGTCGTTAAAAATTACGCACTGAGCATAAAATTATATCCATTAACATGTATTTGTACTTTTCAAGCCCGGAATTTATGCAAATATTTTTAAATTTTGTCTCACATGGATATAAAATTTCTTTTTCGATGAGTAGTTTTATAATTGTAGCTTAACCGGTTTTTGCCGAAACGAGGTGTGATTAAATATATCTGTTGTTATAATGTTGCATTACTTGTGATTTGCCTAAAGACTACATTTAGGGACATAGATATAGAGGAAAATTGCCGATATTACTCACATACGACGTGAGCAGTTACGGCATCATAATAAAATCTATTTCTAGTATCTTCCTGTTTTACGCCTATCAGCAACACTCCCGGAAGAGCATTTTCAGCAAAACCCGAAGATACGCTCTACCTAAAATGTAATTTTCTTAGCAACATTGAAAAAAGAGCTTTAAATTACGAGTTTATGTTTGAAAAAGATTAACTTCCATTTACTTCGAGTTGGTTTCTTGAATTCTCATCTCCCGGGATAAATTCCGTCAAAGATTCATTTTATTGCATCCAAGATGGTATTTGTCGCTGGATGAATTTAGGGAGTTCCCAGCGAGTTGTTCGCGAGTTTTCGAAAGCGCCTTTTCCTCTTTCTTCTTCCATTGTGACGTAGGGGTCGGTATTCGAAATGGTAATTCGGAAGCGTACGAAATGATATTTTCCGAATTCTTCCTCGGAAGCGTGTGACTTGAAACGCATCCGCGTAATGAATTTGAGGCAGGTGAAGGTGTCGTTTTGGAGACGCCACAAAGTGACGGGCGGAAACAATGCTTTCAGATCGCATTAACCCTATTCCGTGTCATTCCTTCTCGTCCGTCCTCTTTAAAAGAGGCTCCCACGAGGTTAGAGTCACTTTCATAAACTCGACTTGAATGGCAATTGTGTCGACGTGTATTGTTGGTTGGATTCCCGCAAGGGGTAATGTTTCAACGAGATAAGCTGCTGTAACGCCTAATTGAGAAACTCATTTTCAATAGCCGGTGCCCCGCGGATTATTGGCTTAGATGGGAAAGTTTATCGTTTCGATGATGTTTTGGAAAATTCGTCACGTTCTACTCCCCTCCAATGAAGTCGAAACGTCAAGGTATACCGATTATGAATTCGAGAAAACATCGTACATTTGGGTGCAGATAAATTTAACATATTAACGCGATGAAAGTTGAGTTCAAAGATTCGGAATTAACTCAAATGAGTTCAGAAATATTCATGACATTCTTTGTTTTACATTTATCGTTAATTATTGTCATAAACCTACTATAAATATTTGCGTGGTATGAAAGAGAAGATGAAACACCGCTTTTGCTGATATCGACATTTAAAACTTAAGCCGTATGCAGATTCTGAGGCTATTTGTGACTGGTTCATGAAAGAAAGACCGCCTCTCTGAAAATAATTAGATTTGAATTTCAATAGCCAAGCTATCATCTTCAGGAGTTAGTTTGTGGACAAACATTGTTTAGTAAGTTATGACATACATTTTTCTAAGGTTTGAAAATAATAATGACTGAACTAAAGTTATCGGCAATTTCTATTTCGCTCCATGTAATGAAGAGAAATAAATATATAATGGAAACAATTTTGAGATATAGTAAAAAAAATTCCAGAACGTATACATATTACCGTAAGTATTACGTTTTCTAATGGTCTAAGACTACATCATACATTGAGCTCTCTATTCATTATGATTTTCTGTTTCTTTCCCGTGATTCCAACATTCTTTATCCTCTCAACGTTCATCTATGTACGGAAAGTTTACCTAAATCTTTCTCTTCGGTTCAAATATACTTTTCAAATAAAACTACTTTTGTTTCACAAACAATTTGCAGTCCATCAGATAGCCAACAATATTGACTACGATCTGCGTCCCTATTTTCCATACTTATTTTCCAACCAATGATATAAAAAAAAACTCGAGACCATACACACATAAACGAATGTCGAGTAATCGATACTTACTGTGAAGCTCCATTGTCACTTATTTCTGAGAAAGAATTTTAGCAAGGATATTGCTTCAATATCGGTGATATTGGAATTCAATACCTAATAAATTTTACGGAAAAATGGGTTGGAGATATATCTGTTCAAAGTTTTAAAGAGTTTCATTTTCAAAAGTAATATTCTAAAATATATACGTGCCCGATAAGATTTTACCGAATCCCGCAGCATTTCTGGAGCAAAGGGAACATGTCCAGGCCATTGACCGAGAATAATATCCTGATGTGTTTCTAAGTTCCAAATCAGTATCATTTATTCTCATTAGCTTTTCAAAGAGGAAGACACGCTACTAACTATAAATTCAAGAATAAAAGAAATGTATGTGAACCGAAAAATATAATATATTTTTCCTTTAGTTGAATAAAAAGGTAGCGCAATCACGCGGGGATTCCATGTTCGTATCATAGTAGATTAGTAAATGCCATTTTCGTCCATAATAAACAAATTAACGACTCATAATCGTTGATACTTCATGTTTCGCTCAATCAATAGTTAGCGGTCTTTAGTGAATACATTGCTAAATTGAATGATTAACGTAAAGCATGATTGAGTTAAGGCAAGGAAGTCATGCGTAACCAGAACGGTAAATCGAAACTTACATCTCTAGAGATTATATTGACGGGAACACAAATTTCCAGGAATAATGATTGGAATTGTTTTGCTAAACTTTTGTTTAACAAGTTTGAGATTGGATTCACACTGAGAGAGATATCTTCGTGAAGGAGAGACTTCTTCAATAACGGCTCAAGGCTTGGATCAATATGATCGAAAGAGTCGCGCTACTGCAGGCAGGGACGAACATCCAATTACAAACTGATTGCAATAATGTGCCTCGCTAAAGGCGACATTTCTGTCATCAGGAATTATAGTCGGATATCTCGGGAACCGTAATAGCGATTAATTGAATAATAATAGACGCTATGTCGATGCCTCATCATTTCCAGCAGATTTAGTAACCGAATTAGGACAGAAATAGGGAGAACCGTCTTAACTAGTAGATAAACAGCCATTTAAGCTACTACTATATGAGGTTAACAACATGGTAAAAAGTTATCAGATTTACTCATTAACTAAAGTTTGCTCTGAAAGCAGATTCTAAGGTTTTTCAAATTTAGCAGAGCAATTATCCTGGTGTTATCGTACTTTTCCTCACGTCTACATTTTTCTATGTACAAATATTCAGTAAGATCGTGCATTTAATAAATTAGTAAACTATGCTGGATTTTTACTAGAGGTGACCCATCTGAAAATATTTGCTATTATTCCAATTGTATCGAAAGCGAAATCAGCAACGTCGTAAAGGAATGAAACTTCATGTTATGGCTGCACTACTACAGGGACTCTATGAAATCTTACCATCTCAACGTCGATATTCTATTAGATTCACAACAAATAGAATTATCTTCCAAACAAAAGATAATTTACTCTATATCTGTCGCATCCACTGATGTTTTCCGTACATCTATAATAAAAAAATATGTCATGATCACGCAATGAAATTAAAATCCTCTAAATTATGGCAGCTTAAAAGTTGTTCTATAAATTATTATTTTGAGGAACACATATTGCTGAAGGATATCTATAAATAATAAAGATGCTGCTAAGAAGGGAAGTTATCCGTGAACATTCACTTAATTCAATTTTCCTTTTTATTCATTAGCTGGGCATTAATCATTGTCTTTTAGCTCCACAATTTCTTAATTAGATTGGAATTTTTTAGTATTACTTCCGATTAGTACATTTAGGTGGTTATTATTTCTCCCGTTAACTGATTTAATTCTGACTAAAGATGTATAATTAAAGTTGAAAAAATCACGTTTGCGAAGACGAACGAAAATTACCTATCTTTAACAACCTGAGTAAAGAATATCAACTTCGAAAGGAAGAAATATCGCGCTCCAAAAATATTTTCGTCTATTTTTTTACGCACTTCAGTATAAATAATTTCCATATCACAGAAATTACGACCGTTTTTTCGGAAAGATAGCGAAATAGGTGTCTGGGTACGGTCAACGGCAAAAAGCGCCGTGCTCGCAGGCAACATAACCTCTTGTGTGCATTGCGGGTTGCGGAACTCCAGGATATCAGTGCCTCCATAGGCACTCCTTGGATCCGTTAATGAGAGATCTTTCCCATAGTATTTCACCATAGTAAATGCAATGTAAAAAAGGTATGATTGGAATTACAGCAATCGTGAAAATTTATATGTATATATCTATGTTTATATTATTTTTATAACCCATAAGAGCAACAAATAGGTGTCGCGACGCTAAGAACACGGAATTGAATAAAATTCCTTTATAGTTCCTACGACAACTTATGATATTTTTTTCGAATATTATTTACTGAAATAGTTCTTTGATATAGTATTCAAAGCATTTTAATTTCATTTTCTATGTCGAGATCTTATGGATCTCCTTGGTTCATGCCCACATAATCTGGTATTTCTGGTTAGATCACGGTCGTATATTTACGTCCATATTTTCAGCTTATGCCATTCCTATAACATTTCAATAAATAGATGAGGCCCGAGAAATAAACAAAGAATACCATTGAGATCATCAAGATAAACCAACGCGGCTGATTCGTATATAGTTAACTCCGCCTGACTGGTTCAAGGATCTTAAGAAGACCGAGAGAGAGAGCTCAAATTACAGAAGCTACGAAAAAATCCCTATTTGCAAGATTTAGTAGAACATAGAGAGCCATAAATAATTTCAAACGACTTCAATCACAAATTCCAACGTGAAGGGTTTACGAAAAGTTGGTGGGAACATATAAGTGGTTTTACTAAGTTAGGAACAGGGTTACTATATCCAGTAATTAGTACAAACGAAAAGTACGTTTACAAAATACTTTAATAGATACAATGACAATGAAATATTTGGCGAGGGAGATGATTCAGAAGAGAAAAATGAGTACTTTGGCTCAGGGTTGAACGTGTACTGCACCAATTACATGCTGAGAAGGCGAAGTGAGTCTCTAGAGGCCGTGATAGATGACACGGATGCAGTTGAATGCATCGGTCTTGAATGCTTCGGATGGAAACTAGACGCCTTTGAAACGATACTCTACAGACACCGTGAAAGGATTACGTAAGCAGTTATCAAGCACTTCGGCGAGTTCACAAAGGGGACGAATTTGCGGTCTTCATAAGAAGAGGTATTCTGAACAACTTGGACCAATTACGGGAACAAATAAAAACATCGAACATTACAGGTCGTTATCAAAAGAAGATTGCTTTGGAGTGACGGACTATGACGAAAAAATGCCCGTTGTGGCTTTTAGTTCCATAAAGCTCTCTCAGTTAGCATCCAATTAAGCGAAGATTATCGTGTAATTTGTCTAGCTTAGGAACTAATTATGCACAATCAGAAGATTTAGGGGCTTGTAATGGAGGTATACTTCGAAATAGCTGATGAATAAGTAATTATAAATTACAATCTAAGTTTAATTACATATTTTCATGCAAAAAAACAGAAAAGTTACATATAGCACGCTACGATCTTGACTTATCACATTTAAGAAGTGAGGAAGGTTTTCAGCTCTGCGCGATGAGATATGAGTCACAAAATTGAAGTGAGAAATAGTGACATGACTGGAACTCAAACCCAGGTCTCTCACTTATCAAGCCGGTATCAAAATCTCCTCTTTGTCAAAAACCAATCCTTTGACAGAAGTAGAATTGATGCAGCATGGTAGTTTAGTGGTTATGATACCTGCACGGAAAGTGGAATAGGTGACTTTGAGTGCCTTGTGTTTATTATTCCCATATTTTTTCTATTGCGATAACAAGATGTTCCAGGGTATCGAGAACTATAGGAAACCGGTTAACGAACACAATCCGTTAAAAAACGATGTTCACTAATTTTTAGAAGCCGATGATTGATCTACCATGAGTTTGTATGGAAATTTACTACAAATAATACTTATATGTAGCAACAATATCTATATATAATATCAAACCTACTTAGTCTTAACCAATAATATTTATTTTTCCGATTGCTTTTGGGCATTGAATCATTTTGTCTATCCCTATTAGCAATTTTCGGAAGTGATTGATAGCATTTGCGTCAAAAGCTTTCATTAAAATGTTGAGCCTATCTATATTAACCTGAATAGAGAATCGTAATCACTCCGTTTTGTATCCTTTTTTGAACACCTAGACTCGTTTCTTTTTCGTAAAATTTCGCCGAGATATGTTCGTTCCCAACATGACCTAACGCGAAAACGTACTTTATTCGATTTACTTGCAGTCAAAACCATTCGTTAATATGTTCAGTCCTTTTGAATTAATTTCAGAGGATACAAATCCTTATACTATTATTTTGTAAACTTTTTACCTAACTAAAAAAACACTACACGTGAAACTTAAGAAATTGAATATTTTCGATTTCGTTTAATGATGTGAGAATATCAGCATACGTGACTCATCCCTGATTTTTAATAATCTGCAATCAAATCAATACATATGTCTTACACTGGATATGCAGAATCCGTTTGGATGGAACCATGAAATTCCCCTGTGTTACCTTAATCGCTGCTCATAACTCGTCACGAAACAATTTTTCGCTCATAAAGATGGTTCAAGACTCAAATGACTTCTCAGATTTAGGTCTCTGATCCTCATGGAAAAAGGCTTTCCTCCGAATCTCTCGACTGAACAGTAACTTTCCTCCCCGCTGTGTTACTAACTCCTCCAACGGACAAGTTTTCACTTTTTTCCCTTAACCATGTGTCTTAACTTTGTCTGTCTAGAAACTTCAATATCTTCTTCATTGAGAAACCGCCGCCAACTCGAGGAACTTTACGAGCATTTGCTCACTGAGCGAAAGGTTTTTCTCCCTCACGCGCGTAATTAAAACCGGGGAACCGCTCCTACCTCTAAGCATAATGGGTTTGGAACGACGCAACACAAAGCTTGGCTTGCAAACAGGAGCGCAATGACGATGGAAAAGGATGGAAAAATACTTCCAGGGACAAGTTACACAAGAGAAATCATAAAAGGTACATGTTTTCCCTTGTTCTACAGGTCGCGTGTGCCTTCGTAATTTTTTACGAGGAATTGTTGTGTATGCTGAAAGGCACTGTATTAATTGCTCACCGTTTATGCTTTCAACTCACACACATCTCTTTCTATGACTGTGTATTGTGCTAAAGTTACTTTAACGTGTTGACGTTTCCATTATTACTTCTCTGAGATAACGAACTTGTGTTTTAGACCTGATAACTAGGGAAAAGTGAGAAAGAGCTTTGTATTATTGAAGCTAGTAACATTTATTTATATATAAATATTCTGTATGAAATCATTTATCAAAATTTAACGAGTGTATATAAGTTTTTATATTCTATAAATGGAATGAAAATGACAGATTATTTTCTATTATAATTAATACGTTTACAACTGAGTGATAATCTCTCTCACATTGCAATCGTTTTACATAATACATATTGCATGCATGAGAGGTAACATATGCATAGTTAACTGAATGAACTACATCTAGTAGTATTTTTGCGATACTTGATTAGTACGTTTTAGATTTAGTAACGTCAAAGAATGGCGGCAATATGTTTTTGTTCGATGGTTAAATTTCACTTTGCACAATTCAATAATTATATTCCCGTAAAAAATTGTAGTATAATTTTGGTAGTTTTTGAAACTTGAATGGTTCCTCAAGTAGAATAAAACATCTGCGTCAGTGATGATGGTAATCATATAAAAACTGGTGAGGTAAAATAGAGTATCTGTTATTATCGTTTTCGTTCAAGTTATTGCTTTTCACATCGCTTTACTTGATCACTGCTTGATGTCATTTCATTGCGAGTGAAAAGGAAAATTAATTCACCGTCTCACAAACATTTTCTAGGAACCCATCCTCTCATTACATGTTAAAATATTAATCTCAATCTGCACGACAATTTTGCGGAACCTATCCACCATACAAATCGAGAGTTATGTGCACTACAGATAAAATAGGATGAAATATAAAGGACATCATAAAATTATGTTCAAACTCTGCTGAAACACTTGACAAATTACCCTTTACAGAAAAATGTAGCTCATTTTGTTACAAGTAATATTCTACTGAATCTATTTTGAAAGTTTTAAATGACGCTCGCATGCCTAGAGTGCTTTTTGGAGGTATCAAAGATTTCTACTGCATAATTACCTTGAAGCTGCATCAAAGTGAACTGGGAATGAATATGGTTGGAGGGTTTTCATGTGATATCAAGTGGTATGAATTTTACACTAAATATGAAAATCATGTTGGACTCATTGAAAGCACTCTAGCACATGTCTGTTTGTTACATTATGAATCAGATGCTTGACTTTGCCGAGAGCTCAAAGACTAATTTCGGTGATGTACTTAATACTAAAATTCACTACTTGAGAGTACAGGGAATATTATTATGTGTTGTAGCATTGAGTATGTAAAGTTTCTACGTCATGTGCAGTCTTTTTGACAAATTTTAATATTGATATGTAAATTTTTTTAAATGATTTTTGAAATATATCCTGAGCAAAGCGAAAAGGAATTATTCCTTTCATTCTTTTTAAACATTTAATTATTTCTCTCTATGCAATGTACAACATTAATAGATGGTGGAAAGGTGGTTCTGGACTAATAGCTTTATTCCTTACCGCTAACCCTTGGTATAAGCAGCCTAAACCCAAAATTATCTCGTTCTTGTCATGAAGTCAAAGTTGTGGCTACAGTAACGAATATATAACGAATGTACTAACTTTTAATTTGCTAAAACAGTATGAACGGCTGACTTACATTGCCATAATAATTCGCTACCAGGAACATCTGAAACTCTGAAAATTCATTAATTCTCTTAATTGGAGATTTAGAATTAGACTTTTACTACAAGTTGATGATTTCTAAAAGAAAAAATTGAAAAGTATGTTTCATAATGCTTTCCTGTTTTTAGGTGTAGATTTTATTTCTCTCTACTCAATCTTAATTTGAATATAATTTCAAAAAATTGCAATTTTTGTAAGAGAAAAAAGCAATAACTATAAAGCTATGACGACTTCTCAAGATAATCCCTATAGTGAAACAGCTAAAAGTTCACAGTAATTGAAAAGACATTAGTGTTTCCCTTCTGGAAATTTGCTGCTAAAACATGAGAGATTTAAGCTATTATAAAATCTGGAACGTGCCCTTACATGCTCCGACGGACGCAGTTTGGACACCCATGGATTAAATTGTGGTCTGTCCCTTGATGTTAGCAGTTTCACGGTAGAATTAGAGGCGTCCCTTGATGTAGGCAATTTGCGAGACAGGACTCGCACGGCAACTCTGCCGCTTTTTTCCCCTCTCTTCAAAGTATTGGATTAGAGTAATAAAATATTCAGGGAAAGAAGCCATCGGTTTAATTAAGGAATAGTGGAACCTATTCTACGCTAACATCGTTTGCACAGAAAATAGCTTCGCACAAGCGCTACATTGCTTTCGTTCCGGCGCAAGAACACTTTAATATGTAAATAACGATTAAACGGGAAGATGCCGAGAGAAAAAGATAAACTTCGAAATTATTCATCTTCATGTATTATAAAGCTTTTGGAAAAGAACCAAACATCATCCAAAAACACTTTGAAAAGAATGTGAAGCGGGATAATAGTCACAGAGGTGTGGCAAAGGGCAATTTGAGTACGTTTTGCATTTAAATGAAGCAAACTGTCCGCTATCCAAACTGCTGCAGATTTTTCTGAGGAACAACTTTTGCCAAATCTTCCATTCACAACGATAATTCAAATTTTAAAAACAATACTTTCAACTAATTTTCTAAATGCTGCGATTATTTAATTTATTCTGTCGAGGGATGAATGCGCATTTAAACAGAATGATATTACATAAATACGGTTTCAGGCTCATTGGAAGCAATGATCACCGAACAATTCATTCGAGCATTCAAATATAATGCATTTATTCCCAGATTATATTTGTCTTTTAATCGATTTAAACGCAAAAATCAAAGTGGAATTCTTAAATATTGTCACGTCACTTAACAAGACGAGAAAATATTCTGCTTTGATTTAATCTACGCACTATAATAAATATTCTATTAAATTTTAAATGTTAAAGAGAATCAATATCTTTCAAACTCTTGTGTAAAATGAATTTTATTTGTTCTTTGGTAGCCATTGATCGAGTTGAAATTAGCACGCTATTGGGTTATTCTTAAATTTCTTTGAATAAATCATACGATAGAAAATAGCTACCATTAAACCGAGATATCTCTAAAAATGAAAATTGCCAAAAAAATACTCATCACTTTGATAAAATAATAATTTCTTTATACGCCTGAATTTTCTATATAATAATTCGATATCATACGACTACATGCTTGCGTGAAATTTCTGTAAGCAATAAAGATAGTTAAAAAATACTATTAAAAATCATATAAAGTTAGCGTAAATTACAAATTTCTACTATTCAATGCAATATTTTACGAGAGCAAAAATCATTTAAAGCATACAATTTTTAACCTTTTAAGTGAATATTATATAGTACAGCAGATAATCGATCCCCTCAATTATAAGAAAAATTATTGCTTAAATCAAAGGAAAACTTGATTTGTTTACCATTTCAATTTTGTGAGGATTAACACACAGTTATTACAAAAATTTGACATTAAAATGCACGTAAATAATTTTCCTGCAATGATAAAATATAATTTGATAACATTTGTAGCACAAAATGAAATTAATGAGAAACTATATTATTCTAAATCATGGCTCATTAAATTCAATATATGGTTTAATTGTAACCAGCTAAAATGAAAATTTATTATGGTGATAATCGAGTTACTGATGATCAATTCAAAATACCCATAAATTTTCGTTTTATCTGGAAGTTTGATATAAAGCAAATATGACGAAAAAATGGGCAACATTGGATGTTTTAAAGCAGATCACTGAAAATTTAAAATTCGAATTGCATAATTATAATATAAAATTATCACATATTATAAAACCGTATAAAATATATCATCGAGAATAAAATCATTTAATACTGCAAGTAAACTTTTGTAAATTATTCGCCACTTTTGTCACTATTTAGGATTTTAGCTCCTAATTTTATGCAATCATTTGTTTGTAGAGGCCTGACTGTAATGTGAAACTTATTTATTTTTTATTAATAAATAAATTTCACATTATAGTCAGTGTATTATTAAAAATTAATTGAATAATTCTCTGTATAACACCTATCGTAGAAATTGAGCATTTCTTCAGCCCTATCTTTTAATTTTTCAATTTAATTTTAAATCAGTTTTACCAACTCAATGGACAATTTGTTGGAATATTCATCCCTAAACATATGTTACAATATTTAATTTTCCATTTTCCATATTAAGTTAGCTGTTTTAGTTACTGGAAACACGAGTGAAATATTTCAGATGGATCGGTGCATCGCGGATATACACGGGTCATTAGCTACTAATATGTTTGCTTTGGGTACTTATAATTTCATTTGAAAATTAGCGAACCAAATTATTTATCAGTTCCTCGCATGACTGTGAGATTACATTTTTATTGCAAATCAAAATAACTTCCGCTTCGGAATGAATCCGAATAGAATATTAGCACATTAAATGCAATTGCGTAACGTCCGGTACAAATTTAATTGGATGGAATTGCTGGATTCACCTCATTTCAAGCCACTCCAAAATGAATTCATCTCGAGGATGATAAATTCGTTTTCTACGCCGGAAGAGAACGTCATAAATCTAACATCAACGTAAGCATGTCGATAAAATCTGCGAACTACTTGGCAAAGACAGTTCCGGACCGAGCTACTGAAAATTCGGAATTTCTCGCATTGATGAACTGTATTCATTAATTCTCTTATTGTTTTCGATGGAAAAACTTCAATACCTTACATTAACCGAATTTAAAAGAGAAAATTAATGTCCAGAGTAACTCACGCGGAAAATTCACCTTGAGTTTCACCCTTTAAGTTTTGCCCGAAATTCCGTGAAATTAGTTTATTCGCAGAATTGATGTGTTTATAAGCGCAAGTGTCATCCACTCATTTAAGCTGTACTGAAGATTTTGTAAGTTTTCTCTCGATGTAATACTGAAATGAGTAGATTCTTAAAATAAATAAATACAATTATTTTTCACTAGATCAAAAGTGGGAAACCTGCATTTACGCTGTAATTCTGCGCATTTATTTCGGCCTTTTGCTCTAGAAACATACAATTATATTTAAATAATGTTGCTTTAAATAATTTCGCTAATGAAAGTTAATGAAAAATTGGACGGAAAACGTTCTCTTACTGTTTACAAACAATGAAGTCATTTTTCCGTAGAAAATACTCAACTATTTGAATGAAGGCACGGTAAGAGTGACCTGATGCTGTCACATGCGGCTTTTCTTAGGAGACCAAATACTGAATGTGGTTTTCCAATGGAAAAGGGTTCCCCACCCCTGAACTAGAGATTAGAAGACAAATGAATGTGATAGAAAAAACAAGGACGAGAGTCATCAATTAAAGCAGAAGATAAAGTATTTTTGAAGTAATATGAAAAAGTTTATGAAAGAAAAATATTGTGAAGGGGATGATGAAATTAGAGGGGAAGGAGGACATGTAGGGAAGAGGGTTTGAATAGAAATTTTCTTAGATAATTAGAAAGCAACATCGACTATCAGATGGCAAAAGAAAAATAACTCGTATAATGCCTCCATTTGTAATACTTCTAAGTGAAATAATCTCGTTGCTCAAGATATGAAACTGGACTAATATGAGTCGATAAATAATGAATGTATATGCGAAATGTTATTACATAAATATATATTAATATTATTGCAATATTGATATTTGGTTCTTATTTGACTAGCAACTGCCTCACTCTTGCGTTAGACTTTGGTGATAAAAAATGCACCTTTTATCCGAAAATGCGTAATACCATAAACCAATACCATACCAAAACACTCCTTTTTCTATTTTTATATTCATAAATTCATATTCCAATACCCAGAGTTTGTGCTGTTTTTCCTCACTAGCATTGTGCTATTAAAGTATGTTCAGTTAAAAATAACCCAGTCGATACTTCTCTCCACGCTCGAAGCGAATTAAAAATTTCAAAAGACTCAACGGAGGCATTTTAATTACGTCCTCCGAGGTCGTCAACAGAAGCCCAAGTGAAGGATAGCATGGGTTCGATCCCCTGCCCGTCCACATGTATCCCCCCTTAAGCGCTTTTTAATCACACATCGCCATTACTCCTTGATGACTCCCGAGGCTTTAAAGATCGAAAAAATTTAAGAAATTCAAAGGAGAAGGTGGTTTGGAAAAAAAGCCATCCCCCACACCTTGCGCATCTTGTGGTCTTAATCCTTGACCCCGTTTCGATCCGAGGGAAAAAAAGTGTCTTCCTCAACAGAGAGGTGACTCTGTCTACATGACGATGTTCCCGTCGCATAAGACCCGCGATGTCACGCTTTTTATCCCCGGCGTTTACGAGTCCCGCTCAACTCTTCGGCCTTCGTTACAAATTCCATCAAAAAACCACATCTCCCCCACCATCTCTCTCTCCTATTACCTTCTTTACACTCTCCAACGTAGTTCTTGGGCACAGAATGCCCCGAGGATTTTTTTTATTCTGGCGGCCGCCTTCTTTCTGACGTGACCAAAAAAGCTCTTTCCTCTGTTTACACGGTTTAAACAGCGTATAGATAGGGATTTCTCTCCCCGTAAGACGGTGCGCAAAAGCGGGAGCGATTCCGTCGAATTTCCCGCTCACCTTTTTTTATCAACCTCCTGGGCGAAGTGGGGACTCTCGTAGAGAGTGGAACTCCTGGGAGATATTTGAGTTAATGGATTTTGGGAAACACGTAGTTGCGTTCTTAATTCGTGGTAGACGTTCCTCTCTTTTTCCATTGCCCCTTGGAGGTTGAGTGGGAACAAAAACTTGAGCGAGTAGGAGAATGACGAGCCAATTGTTGCTCATTTCGGGATTTCTCGCACGACCGAGTTTTTTTTCCGCTGTGCTTGGGTCGCGTTTTCATTTTGTACATATGGGAGCAATTTCTTCGAGTTAAAATATTCCTGGAAGGCTTTGCGCGAACATGGATTTTTGCATGCGTTATGCGTGTTCTCTCGCGTTTGCGGTGATTTTTCTGAAATAGGGAACACGCTTCCAAATGTTTTTTAACGCAAAGAGATGCCTCCTGGACAAAATGTATTCTCTTTGTTTATAATGGAGCAGTGCATAACTCTATATAAGTTAATCCTTCTTTCCACATTCATAAAACTCTAAATTACTGCACCTTACATTCTCTAACCGGTTGAAAATTTCAAGCAAATATTTGAAATTAATACGTATATCTATTGATGCATAATAATTGTTATTATAATTTTATATTTTACAAAATGGATGATATGGAATGTTATTTTAATTTCTCCACCATGAAAAAATAAATAATTCCACGTCTATAGGCAGTGGAATGGTCAGCACTCTAGCCTATGGCAGCCACAGCGCAAGGTTCGAGTCCCAGCAAATGGTTCTTTTTGATTGGTTCAATGTCAATCATTGCTGATTACGGAGCTAATATAAAACGCACAATAAATGGATGCGTTTGGGTCTACCAATGAATATCTAAGAAGAAATACACTTTTCTATTTACGATAGTATCAGAGGTTCTTTAAGGGATTTATATTCTGATAAAACTCCGATGTCATCCATTTTCATATTTCTATTTCAATTTAAAAATGTTCACTCAACTCCTATTGTAATTATAATGCTGATTAAAAATAATCAACGGATGGATAATAAATTGGAAAGTGAGATACAAATATTTGTGAAATTATGAATTAATTTCCTTCTATTTCAGCCCCGTGCAGTAAAATATACAAGCATTTCTGCCTTTTCAGAAAAATATATTCTGCGGTTTTAAATACTTTTCGAGATTGGTTAAATATCTTCTTAAAGCTATATAAAATATTTCTCGTATTTCTGGTTTTATTTTAAAATGGGAATTGGACATGAGAAACCCAGCTCACATTATAAAATCCCATCAACAAGGAATTGACTGATAGATCATCTGCAGAAAGAGAAAAACCTAGATACCAATATTTATGCACTCAAGTGCCAGCCTTTCAGATTATTGATTGAGACAATTTGGGCAAACATTGTACATTTCTAGTTTAAGTCCTGAAATAACTTGAAATATAGGACGAAGAAATATATTTCTCTGCACAATTTCTAGTTCTTCAATAAAATATAGCAGTGTCCACAAACGATTATAGACAAACATAGCTCGAAAACTGGAGCCATAAAACAGTGGAATAACCAATGACTTTATGTGAATGGACTACCTCGTGTCTGCTCAGTCTCATATGCGGCATATGACGGAAATTCGAATCATAAATCATGCATGTGCCCCAAGAACGCTTTGTGCGAAACGCAAAAATACACATATTCATGAGGAGCCTCGCGGTGATCGAATAAAATATATTTCAGAAAAAATAACAAAATAAAAATATGTTGTTTACTCATATATCACCATTGATACTAAAAATGTATATATCAAAGTATTACCTATTCAATTATAATATGTATCTTGCAGATTCTCTTTATTTATTTGTTAAAAATGTATCGACAAACAGCACTGGGTCAATTAGAGCTGACGATAAACAGTAGGAAATAAATATGATCAACAATTGTATTAAGAATAAACATTTTAGAATCAATTACGTGGATTAATCAGACAATATAATCAGACGAATAAATCACATTCTGATCCCAACATGGATTAATCCATTGATCGCACTCAGGATTGATTTAAAACGGACATAAAATGTACCAAAATTATTATTGGAAGACAAAGAAAGAATATAGAAAAATATATAAATAGAAAAATAAGTAAATGCACTCATCAGTTTTAAATATATCTTATAAGTAATTGTCGTCATTAATTCTCTTCTGAAATGTTAATGATTCCTAAATTATTTCCTGTTTTCCCCTTAGAAAAAATAACTTTCACGAGTTATCAAGACAAGAATACAAAATTTGAAAATGATACAATATAGAAATTATTAAATTTTAGATCATAATATGAAAAAATATTAAAGTATACAGTTGATAGTATGAGGAAGGACTCTGGTATCGGTGGCATACTAAAGGTACCTAACCTGGAGAGTAATATTTACGACAACTTAGGTAAAATGAAACTTAATAAAATTAAAAATTACAGACAGAGTGTATCGGAATATTGCTAAAAGCGAAAATTCGCCTAAAAGAAGATACATGAAGAAATGAAAGGGTAAATAGAGATAAGTATAGCCTCAAGGAATGCTATAACGTTCTGTGTTTGTATCTCGTAGATAAGACTACTGGCGACATTATCACCGAAACATAAAAAAGTAGTAGATTAAAACTAGAAAGAACGTACTTAAACGAAAAGACTTCAGTAATATTATGTAGGAACAAGTTCGTATTTTCCTGTATGAAGAAAACTGGGAAGCCACAATGACAAATTTTACTAAAGTGGAGCATTCAACCGCATTATTTATTAGTGGAATTAAAAATCTATTTTCAACCTTGAATTTTGATCCGAGCAAATTATATGATATCTAGAATTTCGTAATAGATGTATGTATGATCCAACGGTCTAATTTCTATCCCATCTTTCATAAGGATAGTTATCTCCTACAATAGGATTCCAACAAATTTGTTGAGGAAATAGCCGATGTTAGAAACAATATTAGATTGGTCTTATATACATAAGCATTGTGTTGCATCTGTAGATGAGGCCATTCAATATAGTCATTGAGGAAATCATATTTTCTTAATATTATGGACAGATCGTTTAGAAAGGAATTTATCAAAAATTAATTCGCGAGGAATCAAGAAATAAAGATATACAAAGATATATATCAAAGTAATAGAGAAAGCTGGCATAGTAATCGCTGACAGAACTAAATTTACATGCACACATGTTTAATACAATGTACATATGTTTAATAAGTAGAGATCTATTAAAAGTAAAATTCTTGAATAGATTTGATGCTATCGTGAGAAACATTTTGGAACGCAATCTTAAGGTTAAAAATTGCACTAAAAAATTAACTTTTCCAGAAATTGCTGTGGAGGGCATTGACGTCTTGAAAAAATAATTACATTTTATAAATCTTACAATTACGACTCTAGAAAAAAGGATAGTATTAACTTGAATATCTCTTATAAAACGGTAATTCAAATAATTAATATCTATTCTAACACTTAAAATACTCCATTGGCCGTTATTCAGATGGTCGAGAGACCAAGCTTTGACGATTTCAATGAGCATAGCAAGTATATAATATAATGTCATTAAAGTATATATACCACTCTTAAATATTAGTCTTGACCTCGTTATTTTGATATACGTAACTCAAGAGATTAAAAATACCACATCAAAACATCCGGGTTTGAATTATACAAACAGGTCAAAATCGATTACTTCATTTAATGCTACTAACATTTTGTTATTATACGTTTCTGCTCCTTTTACAAAACTCAGTAATTTAACAGTTATTAAGTTCCAAATAACAAATTTTGCAAGTCTTTAACGGAAGTAAACCGAAAACAAGAACAAAAAGACATTCGCTTATTCGGTATTCAGAGATGTGAGATTCACGTCACGCGATTGGACGATGCAGCAGTAAATAGAAATGCGTATAACAGTTGAAGCATTCCTCTCTTGGCTTTGAGTAATGCAAAATTCGTAATATACGGATAGGAGTCAATGAGTGAGGGCAAGCCACAACGCGGGCTCGTAAACATAAGATTTCGAATTAAACATTGTAATTGCGGGTCATGGAACTAAATCTGGACTTCGAATTTTATTTTGCGTACATTTCAAATGTCCGAGCTTTAACGTACGCCAAATTTTATGGTGTTTTCCAAAGATGACTCGTGAATTCAAATCAGGCGATATTCCGAATCATTGAATGCAGAATTAAAAAATTTCCACTAGAGCTATAGAACATATATACAACAGTTTATATTTCTTTTAACAATTTCCCGAAGCTCTAACAACATTCATCATCTCATCAGTGAATCCGGGAAATTTAAGGAAAAATTGTGGCATGAACCTGGAGGTAGGAGTACACTAATCAACTCAAGATTCAAATAAACAAATCAACATAAGATTCTTATTATAGCAATTCAATTAAATGTAAACAAAGCCGTAATGACGAGTACTGCTGCACAGGATAGGGCAGTGGCTCCTGGCACCCCGAGATAATTTAATACAACATAAATGTGCGGCTTTGGAAAAACATTAAAAAGAAAACATTGAGATTCTTTTAGACCAATTACTGTATATATTGTAGATGCTAGAAACTCGACATTAATGATTAAAATTTGGGAAAAATATCCCTTATGAAGAAATATTTCAATAATTTACAACTTACATTTTTGCACCTCTGAAAGAATTGGCGCCCTGAATCGACTCTGTGACCCAACTCTCACACGGCCACACAATGGTCCTTGACTTTTAAATAATGGAATCCTAGAATCATGTAAATATATATAAGAATTTGTAAAAATTAGCAATAAAAGTAAACTGAACCAAAAATGGATTATTTAATGCTAGGTGTTCAACAGTAAAGGCTTCTTCCTTAGTTGCAAATTCATTTTTTTCCATAAAATCATGAGCCTCAACTCTCACAATATGCTGGATAAAATGATATTTGTGCGTAAGAGTGGTACAGCTTCAACAAACGCAGGATAAGATAAACCCACAACCAACTCATGAAATGGGTAAGCCAATTGCTTCTAGCGACTCTCCCGCTAAACCCTCGAAAATAAGGTTAACATTAGCTGCAGCCAAGCAGGACAAAAAATGTGAATAGGTGATGCAGGTCAAAGAGTAGCTATCAAGATTAGGTTACGACGTAAGATGGATACAAATGTTATCTCTCCACAGAATCATTACGTCCTCCGCATCTACAACATGTCCATTTCCTCGATATCGTTATACAGGTTTCCGCGTCCGACGCATCACAGAGATTCGCTGCAATTAAAAGTTTTTACGAGCGATGCATCGGCGCAGAAAATAAGACAAAAGTTGGTTTACGACTTTTAATTCGAAAACGCTAGCAATAAATTCGACTTCCCTTTCAATTACGACCGAGTAACAAAATGCTTTATGGATACCGATTTTATTTTTCCTTTGGTTTTTACTGCTAGAGGATTTGGAATCGCGTATTGTGAGGAAGATTACCGTATTTACCGCCAGGATTATCTAAAATCTCCACGTTCTCGGTTGGGATCTGTTTGACGACATTGTGTGCGCAACAGATTCCAGCCTCAAAATTGAAGGATTCTTAGATTATTGTTGAAGGGAATGCGTTCAAGTTGAGGAGTACATTGACAAATCCATTCCATTCAACATTAACAGAGGTATGTAAGAGGTAGAGTGATTTAAACAGTCTATTTCGATTTCGAATTCCCTTTCTTCAGATATCAGTATATATTTTTCCCTTGTAGGTAACGTTGATGAGTTACGAATGACATGGAAGGAAAACGCAAACAACCGAAATATTCAAATATATGTAAATAAAAACAAAATAAATGTTTAAAGAATTAATTTTCTTTTTATTATTTTGGTAGGGTTGGGAAAATTCGAAAATCGTAGTCTATATTACTTCCAGCCGTAGCCAGAAGTTACGGTTACAGCAAATATCCAATTATTCGAATATTCATCATTGATGATCATCATATTACTTAAATGTAGCTTCCCCTCAAACACTGGACGTAGAACGTATGTGCGAAACGCTTAATCTACTTCAGTGGATTAATTTACCCTGGAACGATAACTAAGAATTTTATTCCAAATAAGGTCTCAAAATCGAATCAATAGTAAGAGCCGTTACTTTGTGGAATTCCATTACTGGACAAATGAACACTTTAAAGCAGTGGAATTTGATACAAAGTGTTCATTTGTCCAGTCTCAAAATCAATTCATGCTTCCAGTTCAGTACATTAAGACTGTGAACACGTGACTGTAAAGCAATACGGAAAGAATATGGTAGTTCGACTAAACAAATAAAAAAGCAATCAAAGGATATTTTCTGCCGTAAATAAATAGTAGTAACAATTTTCTCTTGCTTTTCTTCAGGCGAACGGTACCCTCAAAGTTATTTCTAAATCCTTTGTCTTAGTTATTCTTTAAAGAAGGTATTCCTTTACGCCATATATGTTTTCAAGTGTAGATAGCCCTAATCCTCTACGAGGACCGTGGCGGTGGTGAGTGCCTTTGCAATCTCTATCCGCTTTGTCTATAAAACGTCCCTAAAAGTGGAGTGAGACTGTTCTCAACTATAGCTAAATTGTTTTAGAGCAGCTAATATAAAAATGAAATATATGGTTTTGAGTACCCGTCGCGTTTTCATTTCCATTTATTTCTTGAGTAGCGAAAGTGTTTTGGAACAGATTTTTTGGTCAAATGATACTTTTCTTGACCCAAAATAACTATTGTCAAACTTTTACTTCAATAGAGGAAGGGTTCAATAAATTATGAGACATCGACCTAAATACGTTTAGGGTTATAAACAGAAACATCGCCACCCCGTTCGGGTTCGCTTCCCTTGGGAGAGAGGATGTGAGTTAAGACTTAATCAGCTCATTTTCCGTCTCCATAATTGAAGCCGGCGAAAATCTTCCTTCTTAATACAGCGCTTCACAAGGCCGAAGATATTCCATTTCATCATGGGAGATTGTGCTAGAAATGGTTCCGGACGTAGCAAATAAAACAAACCTTCTTGATAGGTTTGCAAACATGCCAGTTCAACACGAAAAATACAATGCAATCGTATATCTCGATTTATGGACTATTGTAAAAATACTATTCGTAAAGATGGACTTTGTAAAATAAAGTATAATTAGGTTATAATATTATTACAGTATAATTGATTGCAATTATATAAATATAATCAGAGGCGAATACTGAATTATTATCGATGCAGTGGTCGCCCTATAAAATCTTTCAATGAAAAATAAGTAAGCAAAGCTATCTAAGCCGTCCGGATCATACCCATCGTTCAAATTAGTACACAAACTACTGCTCGCAGACCAAATTTATATTAGTAGGTTAAATTTATCCAACTGTTAGGAATTTAGTACATTGACTATTATACCTTAGAAGCCTTCTCTAGATTCGATTCAAAGCAATTAATTATTCATAGATTGCTTGGACATGAATCTGAAAATCTAAGAATTTTGGAAAAAATACATAATTTTCTCAAAATACACCTGCATGGAAAGAAAGGTGGCCCACCGAACACCGAGAAATAAGTCATTCGGCCCGCCGAGCGAAGATTTTGAACGCCAATTGAATTCAGTGAAATACAAAACATATCATATAGAAAAGGTGATTTCGTAAAGAACTCAAATCTTCCGTAGACTAAATTTTACTAACATTAAATTTATCACGAGAAACACAACTTTCAACGAAAATAGACAGGTGATAATTGAGGCACGAGCAAGATTGGGAAAACTTTCGTATTCGTGAGATTACCCCTCCAACCATGTTTTCAATACCCTCTGTATGTACCGACCCGTCTGATGACGCTGTGTCTGCGTTCGGTGTAAAAGCTGTGCAAACAAGCGAATGAAACCAATAGAGTGGAAATACTTTAATTTGGGTCGTCTGCTTCCATCAGAACAGAAGGGATAGCAGGTTTCCTCTTTGTTTCCATGTCTCATTCTATTTATTAGCGTGCACTGCTTGAATTACATGGAAAATACTCAACTATAAAGTCATTCAAATCTCACGAAAGATAAATTGGTAATTGGTATAGTGAACCGACAGTTGATACTGTACAATAGACAATATTGCTGAGCACTACCGTGTTATTAAATTGGTATACATTCATTGCTTTTATTCTGGTCATTATATAAATAACATTGAATCGTATTTCAATCTAATCCAATCTAATTCTAATAACCTTAATTCTGATGAAAGACCTGTTAGTGTTTCTTCATTTTTTATGATTTGGCAGGAAATTTTGGATATTTACTTTAATCTTAATTTAATAGTGCGGGTGCCTAAATCTGAGATCTTTTTATTGAAAGGTCACAAGAGATCGTCCGTTTAATTTTGGGTCTTTTGATGCAGTAATATAAATAAAAAAATCTCAACCTTGCGTTTAAAAGGAGATTAACAGGTTTAATCTACATCGTGAATCTTATGAATAAGACATATTGTAGTGGATGTGTAGTAAAACTGCACTCGGCGGAATTCGAGTCCTTAAACAGGGACATGACCCGATGAAAGTTTAAAACTTTCTGCCCCAAATTCTTCCGTTTAAGACCTGTAACCGTGCCAAACATACGGACGGACTCGCGGAGCCGTAATCTTCGTATTTTTATCTCCGGATGGGAAAAAACTTTACCGTAAATTGCAGACGACGTGGAGCAGAAAAAACACCCATCGCCTTTAAAGGCAGAAAACGTACGGGGGCACCATGTCCAGATTGGGAATTTTCGACCGGAGACCACGTCTTGAATAGTGGATGCACATTAATTATTAGCTCGCGTCACACGCTGCCGGTGCATTTGCGCGTAAAATGTGGGAGAATGAGAAATGCGTCATCAATCACATTAATCGCCGGAGGAAAGACTCCTGCTAAGGAAAGAAAGATGCCGGAAAGGATTAAGTGGGCCCGCACGAGGAGAAAAAGCTCGAATCGCGGGAAAATGAACATAGTCTGCGTTTGGCGTACGATGGGGAGAGGCTTAGCCAGGCCACCGTACGGGTACATCCGTTCCCGTCGGATTCCAGATCATCCGAACAAATGAAGGCTCTGTGACGTGATTACCAGACTCCCATACATGTAACATGCGAAGTTTTCGGAGGGTTTGGCTGGGATAAAGAGGAGGAGGCGAAAAGGGATCGAGAGAACAATACTGTATTGACGAAGTTGGAGTCGATTGACTTCATCCCCCTTCACGACTCGTCCATCACGAGAGCGAATGAGATTCTATCTTTTGAGAGTAATAAACGGGTGGAATGAGGTACGACCTTTAGGAGAGTAAACAGATGATGTATCGATAAGGATTGCGAGCTCTCAAACCGAGTGAGGCCCATTAATTACCGTTAATGTCCATCAAGAAGCTCGAAATTCCCAAATGTGAATCGCGATCGTAAATTTTTCGGGAAGAATGTTTGAAACTTTTCGTATTACGGCAATAAATTTATATGTAGTGGAAAACAGAGGAATGACTGCCGTGGTATAAAACTCTGACATCTACAAAGTTTGGAAAATCGAAATAACGAGGATATTGGATAATCGTGATATCCTCATCTCACCGACTTCAACAGCACTACCCTTTCAATGAACATTAATATTTCGAATCTACTCCATACTTTATTGTGAGGACTTCACTTGTATAAGTAAAATAACAATACAAAGTTGGAATACGTGAAGCGTATATGTGTGTACTACATCTAATTTTAGATTTCTCATCGATTATTACTTTACTATAGATGGTTTACAGGAGCATGAAAATTAGGGTAAGGAGATAATTCATTGATTCATCAGATTTGATACCCATACGGTTCCATATAACCCTAATTTAGGTTAAAATGAGGTTTTTAATCGATTTGTTGCAAAACCTGTTTATTAGCTCCAGCCATTACTTAAAGCAAAAATGTTAATTTAATATTGTTCGTATTTTGATTCAATTAACATTTAAATATTACCTAATGAATAGTACAAAATAAACATTTGAGAATGAGACAGAATTGGCGATCACTATTTTCTGAGAGTTTCGTTAGAAAATTGAATACACTTTCCATAACTATACGAATAAGTGCATCTTTTTGATGCCAAACAAATTTGCTTCTGTTTAACTTAGCCCTGTTAATTTGTACCGAGGAGAGGCTGCATTAGCTAAGAAAAGTTTGTTAGACCTTTGAATATTGATAATGGATGAAAATGCGTATTGACGTACGTAAGTATCCTACTTGGGGATTTCCACGAAGTTACTTCCAAACACATTCGATACTAGCTCTTTTTATTTGAAATTTTAATTTATAAATTTAAGAATTTGAAGAAAATATGGAAAAGTTTAAATAAAACTGATTAACATAAAGAAAAGATTAATTTTATTTGCGAAATCTACTTGTGGTTTAAAGATCGATCTGTTAATGAATAATTACACCTAAGTTCCCTTTTTATACTCATTTTCTTCCATTAGTTTCGTAAGCACAGCAAATATCTCCCTCATTCTCAAATTATGATCGATTCACTAAGCCCGATTAACATTACTTATTGGGTAACACAAAATTACTTTTCATTAGATTCAGTCAACCTTCAAAATTGCGCCAAAAAGATACTTTCACAATATTTTAATTAAAATGTATGGAAATCTTCAACACTTTCTTTAAAGCAATTTTTGAAAGAAAAAATATAAAATTGGGTCATGGAAACATTTCAGTTGTTGAAAGATAAATTTATATCTCGGCAAAGTTTAAGTAAATATAATATCTGTTTTGATGTTCTCCATTTTTGAATAATTATCGAATTATTGGTTCGCGAAAATAATGCACAAAAGACCAAATCAATCTTTTACACAACGTAATTAACGAATATACGAAATATAGAAAATATTAAGAAAAATCTAGCCAACTTATGGAGTAGATATTAAAATACTGCATACGGATTTAGGCCATGAAATACTTGTTGATTTTTAAAGTCACCACATGCCTTTTACTACAGACATAAATATTTGATAATTAATCAAGCTCGTCCCCATTCCTATAATTCTGATTCTAACTTTGAGAAAGATTTTCACGATTGTAATAAATATTCTAACTAGCGAGATAGAAAAAAAACTTGATTTCATGGATACCAATTCTTTATCATGAGCCGAACTCAAATTCCCTAAACTAAATACGTACTAAATGTTAGTTTAGTGAGAACAATGTTAAGATGCTAGTTGAATAGAGGAAATTGAGGATTAGGAAAGATTCATCACACGTGTGATTTTAATGCATTAGCTATCCATGATGCCCTCGTTGTTCCAGAAATAATTGCTATATCCTAAAAGCTGACACGACGATGAGAAATATTAGTAGAACGTTAACTAACTCGGACTATCGACACTTGTTCTCTTTTTATCAAAAGATTGACTAAATACTAAAAAGAAATTTAGTTCTATATAATAAAATACAATTAAAAGTTTACAATGAAAGTATTTGACAATGACAGTTGAAATGGAAGATATAATTTTCGACAAAATTGAAAAGAATTTAGGAGTTTACTTTTTCTACACGTTTAAACCTGTCATCTTTCTTGTGATGGATTTCCTCAAAACTAGGCCTAGGAAATAATTTTCGATTGGCTCTAAATCCATCTTCAACATAAGCCACGAAAGACTGACTCAATTCTGACTTACAATATCTTTGATTTGTATCTATAGAGCTCGTAAAAATGTATCGAAAACTATATTCCCTAAACTAACGCTTACAGGCTGCCACACAGAAGCAAATCCATCCTACGCTTCGAATGAAACAATGATGAAAAACTTCAGAAATCTCGCGAAAATTTTTCCTCCGCCAATATTTCTAAGATTCTCTGCAAGATGCTTTAATTCCGTTCCAACTTCCTCTCATACATAATTTACAGTGCGTTCCTCTATAAAAAAAATCGCTGAAGTTTTTCTTGATCGATGTGGGGTCAAGTTTTTCTTATTGGATAATAAATGAAGATGAAAAATTGACTGCCATACGTAATTTGATAAAAACCCAGGCACCTCCCAAAACTTTTGATGTTCACTTACGTTAATCCTCCGATGAAATTACTCTGGGCATCAGCCAGCGTGTTGGCCACCTCTTTCACCAAAGACATATTCTATGAATATCATGTATTAAATACGCTTGTTTCTTTAGAGAAAAATTTTACTTCGTGTTCTAGCAACTTATGATAAGGGAAGAAGCGAGTCCTTTCTACAAATGCAAAATTATAAGTTAATGCTCAAAATATTAAATTTTTAAATTAATACATATAATATAAAATATTTAATATGGATGGAAACCATAATTTTACTTTTAAACACACTGACAGAAATTTACTTCTCTCCTGGTATACGAGGGTGGTCTGAAAAGTTTCCGACCCCAGATTTTTCAGAAATCTTCAGAAAACATGTCGAGAAATGGAGAAATGTCGGAGACTTTTCAGACCACCCATGTAAATGTCATTAAAAATTTTAAATCAACGACTTTTTCAAACAGACCATTTTTTCTTAATCCACTTCTGAGAAGGAAGAACATAATACTTGTACCAATAATTTTTGTAAAAAGAAAATATATAAATATCAAACCAAATTTCAGTATTATATACATGAAAACTATTACAGTCGGTAAATCACGACTGGTTTGGCAAATACTTCATTGAATACATTGGGAGAACGTAAAATTAGCATTTAAAAATCTCTGAAAAGGAACTGAATTTTTCTCTCGAGTTTCTGATTACAAGATTCTGAATTACGAATCTAAATCAAAGTTTTCATGACATGCTAAATAAAATTTTAATAAAAATTCAACATTTCCATCAACGTCGATACAAATTTTAATTGAAAGATGCCGAATGTTGATGTTCCTAAACTGTATCAACTCTTAGCACTAAATCACCACTTTCACGAAAATTTAAAAACGTTTACGATTGAAGCAACCTTGTGACAAAATCCGTGTTCTCAAAACCGTGGTCAGTGAGGGATGACCGCACAGAGCGAGATTCGCTGATTCTCACTTGATTAGGCTCTTCTTCGACTTGCGCCAAGTTCATGCAGCGGAGACTAGGGTAATGAAGTAAGAATCACGCGGAATCAAGTCCTCATAAGGTGGCAGCTCCATTGTAGACTGCAGCCGGATATGAAAGACACGGAGCGCCGACTAGACAAACAGAAGAAGAGTAATATGAAGAGATGCCTTGAGATCCGCGCTATTGGTCTCACGGCGACGTGCCCCATCCCGCCGTTCGCATCACTAACGTTCGCTAGTTCACTCCCGCGACGAGTCCGAACACATACAATGGAAAAAGATCGATGTGTGCCCATTTCTCTCGACTCCACCGCTAGCTGGCGGCCTCATGGGTTGATTAACATGCGGCAGAAGAGGGGGAAGCTCAAGAGAGAGGAGGAGGACGGGGGTGAGGTGGCGTAACAAGTCACAACTTGACAGATACCTACTGCCAAGTTCACAAACGGAGGAATTCATTACTGGATAACAAAAGGTTCTCTTTCTCTATTTCTCCCTTAAGGGACTTTCCGGGTCCTCTCACCCCCCGGACTCGTAAATCAGAGCGAGGAAGCTTATTGTCAGAGGCGTCGTCAAATTATACCCCGAATCTCGAAACTGTTCGGCTTTGTGGACGGATACCTGTCGGTTTTCCTCTCTTTCATTTTCCGTCCCCTTCTTTCTTTCGCGACTCCCGCGAGGCGCCCTTCATTTAATAAAAGGGACGTGGGGATGAGCGGCCTTTCGCTCGGGTGCCCATTTGTGAATTATTCAGAGGCTCCTTTTCTTTCGTCCTTTTACGTCCGAGTTTCCTTTCGACAGCCACTCTCGGGTTCACCTTACGATTTAAATCTTCAGGATTTGGAAGAGCTTTCTCGGAGGCTAAGCCACGGGTATAAAATGTTCTCTAAGTAATTGCGTGAATTGATCGTTGAAGGAGGATGCCTGATAATGTTAAACCGTAGTTATTCGTATCAAGTGGAACTATCTGATTATTCACGACCCAAAAAACATTTCTTTCGTTTAAGAGACATCAAAATGAAATGTAAGACATGCCGGCCAAGGGCGAGGAATGTTTATATAAGAATAGTTTCCCTTGTCATTATTACATTGATTACTACTGAAAAGAATATTGAATTTTCTAGAAAGTATTAAATGCCTGATCTTGGTTGAGCAAAGAATTGGAGTAGGTCTAGGTGAAAACATAATTAACGTTAGAGCAAAAATCTACCAGATAAATTTTTAATGATGAATGCTAATACGAAAACGTAATAAAAATCATTCCTGTTAATAAGTTGATAACTTCAGATACTCTGGGGGTTTATTTCAACTAATGAATGCAATTTTATTAACTATGAAAACATTGGAGAGAGAAATAATGACAGATAATAACAATTAAAAGTTTCAGATATCATATGATTTTCTTTGAGGAAAACTTAAATTCAATAAGATTCCTTCTTAAGGTATGAAATCGCAAAGATCTTAGCAAGATCTTAAGTAACCTCAATGCAAATTAAGCGTTTTTTTACAATAACTTCAGTGTTAAAAATATTCTATTACATTTCCAAAAAAATGAAAATTACTTGTCAGTATGACCTTCAAAATAAACAGGAATAATGTTAAAACTTGTTGAGAAAAACTCAAAGATGAAATTTACTTTCTAAAAGAATATATGATGTTGAATGAGTTAAAACTGTTCCTTCTCAAGAAAAATTGAACATATTCCTCCATTTAAAAAGAGAAAAACAAAAATCCAATCTTTCATAGTGCCATTATTTCTATAATTTTGTTATTGTTTAGCATAAAACCTGTTAATTTTAAGAAATTTAAATTTGAAAGTACTAACTCATATTTGAAATTTTATCACTGATAAGCAACCGACTACTAAAAGATATGAATAAGGAATGGGTAATTAGTGGTTTTGCACGTTAGGGCGTGCACCTTGGGAATACTAAAAGATATGATGAATGCCTGTATGATACAAAGTATAAGCAGCTAACATAATTATATATTTGTAAATTTTTTAAACTACAGTTCAATTTACACAAGTCCTAAGCATCAAATGAAAATATCTTGGCTATTCTTCAATGAGACTCCATTTTACATAATGGCTGTCAACTCTGGTCAACAATGATGAAACTTTATTTCTCTGAATATATAGGTATATCTTATATTTTAAAGATCCAATTCTACTAATGTTTGAAATGTTAGTTCATTTGAAAATTCTTATTTATAATATAAATTAGATATTATTCATTAGAATATTTGATGGGTACTGGATTATTTTCTAACATAACTACTAATACAGTACATATAAGAAGGTACGATATTTCTTGCCAATCATAATTGTTTCTATAAAGAAAACTTTTTATATTTTTCACTTTGTAGCTATAAAGTTTGGAAATTAATAAAATGAGAGTATCATCTTCCCAGCAGTAATTCTATTTGGGCAGAAATACCCCCATGTATACCTATGGGATAATACAATTAGCATATGCATCAACATCACATTTGCCAAATCTCCCTAAATCTTGGTGGTGACTCTATAACAATGAATATCTTATTCTATAATTTTTCATAAATATCACTTTTAATAAATTTTAAAGCAAGAATTGTTGACAAAATCCATGAGAGATAACTTCATGAAGTTTCATTGAACATTATCTAATACTTTTTCTTTGT